>PVJD01000091.1:0-694121 GCA_004026545.1 Mormoops blainvillei | reverse complement strand
GTACCTACTATCCTAGGTGGTGGACCAGGCATCAAATTCTGGGCTAAACAGCCTGGAGCCAAACTGCCTATCTTTACATCCTGGCCATTGTCATTTACTAACTCAGCTCCTTCCTTCCTTCCTTCCTTCCTTCCTTCCTTCCTTCCTTCCTTCCTTCCTTCCTTCCTTCCTTCCTTCCTTCCTTCCTTTTTCTTTTCTTCTTTCTTTCTTTCTTTCTTTCTTTCTTTCTTTCTTTCTTTCTTTCTTTCTTTCTTTCTCTCTCTCTCTCTCTCTCTCTCTCTCTCTCTCTCTCTCTCTTTCTTTCTTTCTTTCTACAGTGGAAAGTCAAGCAGTTAAAAATTTCTATACTCATACACAGTTAATATTAGCTGAAAGTAAACTTCTTAGCAGATTGCCTGGCCCGTAGCAAGACCTCAATAAATGCGGCTTGTTATTATACGAGATGCATTCCAAAATGCTCCTTGATCTAATTCTAGGTAGTAAAAAAAAGGACCGTCAAAATGAATACATAATTCACATCCTTCTAAAAGGGCTTTCTGAATGATACTTCACACAATCCCAGTCTATCATGTATCTTCCAGACGGACTAAAAACTGCCAAATAATGCTTTCCTTCACATCACTCCCCACATAGAGCGAGTGGTCCACCTTCTCCATCGAGTGGGACATCAACCCCTCTTCCCAGCTTTCCCAGTGCTTCTAATCATCTCCCCCAACCCACTCCAAAGGTTTTACCTCATTTCATCCCTAAAATGTACCAATTTTCACCTCCCCTTCAGTTACTATCCTCCTGGGTCCATAAACTCAAAGAACTCAAAAAGAGGTTTTTTTTTCCCCCCAAGTTTAAGAAACTGGCCTCTTCCACAGACTTTCTGACTAACCTAGCCCTCAAAGATCTTTATACTATTTAAATATCTGAAGCATTTAGAGATCTTCCTACACAATTTAAGTATTAATTACAAATTGTCTTACAGCATTTGCTATGTGTGTTTGCCTCTCCAGAGATATGCTTCCTAGCTCTTTCCTTTTAAATTAACCCGCGAAGTTCTCTGGACAATCATCCTGGTCTGTCATGGTGACTATGCCAGTCGTCCTCCAACACTCCTTGCTATTCATTGCCCAGGTGTTTTTATGTACCAGGAAGACTTTTCATTCCTTCTACCTGCATTTCTGCTGTGTCTTAGAGTTAAGGACATCTTTATTCTGCAGGCAGCCTTTCTTGATCGAGGCAGCACTATGTTGGGTGGAAGGAGTTCAGGGTTTGAATCTTGGTTTTGCTACATACTAACTATACGACCTTGGACAAGTCACTTTTCTGAGCCTCAGTTTAGTTCAATATAAAGATAATAATACCCAGCTACCAGAACAGATAGGAGGACTCTAAGACATAAGTATCATAAAGTGCCTGACAAATAATAGAGTAAACTTTAGATACTTCAACCCTCCAGTTCATATTGTGAAAGTAAATAAAGGAAATGAAGCCTTATTTAAAATGGACTTGCAAAGCCCTGAAGACATAATGCCTTATGTACCTGATGTCTCACGAGGAACGGCGGCCTGCATGACCAGCTGGAGGAAGGAAGGACATTAATTAAACACATGGGAAGTTCATCTGCCCTTTTTTTTTGAAAGGAGGAAGACCCCTCCTTGCCCCAGCAACAATGCACAAACAGCTGCTTGTGGCCAATGGGAACTCTTGTACTTCTCCAATGACCTTTTGTTCAAAACAGCCCTCCCCAATTTCCTCCCAACATCTATTAAAAGCAAGGCTGCTCTCCTTGGCTCTTTGGATTCGCCTGCGGTTCTGACATAGCTTGCTTGCTCCAAATTGCAGCTCTCCACCATTCCCCAATAAACCATTTTCCTGTTATTGCTATAAAATAGCTGGCTGTTTTATTTTTAAGGTTGACTATTTGGAACCATATTAATAATATCAACAGTCTATCCTTACATCGTATATACACTGACACAATCACGATAACTCTTGTCTATAGATTTACGCTTATATTGGGTACTTACACACCCACTTACCATCCCTCAATGAATAATTAATCTTTAAGAGTAATATACATGCTAATCTCAGTATTTGTGAACATAACTAAGTGAGTTGTCATGAAGCCTGTAGAAGCCAAAACATACTAGTTGCTTAGAGCTGAATAACATTGGAAATTATCTTTCAAAGTAAACACTGGTCTCTTTTTCCCCTCATATTTAAGGAAACTGAAGGCCAAAGACTAGAAAGTCTTTTGATTAAGGATAAAATGTAGAGGCGTGGAACCACCATGCACAAGGCCTGCCTTCCAGTTTTTGAATTCTAGAAATGTATACCAAGGTAGCGAGGCAGTGTTTTGCAAGATATGTAATGAAAATCCCCTCTAGAGCAATCACAATTATTATGTCAAAATGAGTCTCAACTGAAATTACCTTCAAATTTTTAAGAAGTCCCTTGGCAAACACTTGTTCTGGCTGAGAGTATGCAGACTGCGGCTGAGAAACGAGCAGTCTAAAACTGAAGCCTGCTTTAAGCAGGTTTTGAGTAGAGAAATCACAATAAGAGAATTCCTAGGTTTAAAAGGAAAGCCAATTTAAACCTATTTTTTGCTTTCTTTTTTGAGGACAGTCTAAATTGGTCAACCTAGGTTGCCCATTGACAAGTCTATTTCTAGCTATAAATATTTTCATCTTCCCAGGGAAACAATTTAACCTTCCGAGTCAGAGTTAGAACGCAGGGGTTAAATTACCTCTGTGGGCAGGATACAGAGACAGAGGAAATTCAGAACTTTATATGACTGAGAGGACACTCTATGACATATAGTGGTGAAGACTATTTATACCTTCATGGATTCATTTTTGAGTATAAAAGATGTCTTAAGAAACCAAAATTCTTGCTGTCGATTTTTGGAAGATGGAGAGTCAGGGACTATTTTACTCTTTCCTCTTTAAACTCTTATTAGAAGGCTGTTGAAAAGTTCTGACTCAGCAACTTCCCAAGTTCAGTAATTCCTTTAAGAAGATTTTAATGTGACCTCAACCCTGCATGACACAGATTCAGAATCAGTGTTCTGTTTGGAAAGCCAAATTTTACAGAAACTCAGTGAATAATGTCATATTAGTGGTATTTCAGGTCAACAATGAGATTTTGCTCCCATATGTATAAAAACAAATCCTGGGAACAATTTTCAGGAGCTTTGTATTGTTTGATGGGACAATAAAACATGAGGTTATCACAGTAAAAGTGAGCTACCTTTTCTCCTTCTGGTAGGAAGAAATACAGCACAATCTTTTCCAAAGTGGCAAAGTGGACAAGAGCTTTCTTTCCTGTGTAGTAAATGTCTAGTTCTTAGAAGTGGGATTCCTAGAACAATAGTTTCTACATGTTGTGAGAGAGGTTAAAAGTATACCTTTGGTCACAGAGTATTAACACTGACAAGCTTACTATCAGCAAACCAAGTTTCTTCCTCCGTTTGTTCTCCCTGGCTCTCTAATTTAATACACCTGTGCTGGGTTTGAGCAGGAGGGTTGGGGCAGGTGGGATGCATGTATTAAATAAGCAAATAAAAGTCTGCAGGAATTCTCTTAAAGATGAAAACTGTTCTGAACTTACTACTTTGTTTATTTTTACAGTAATTGTCCCCTTTGTTCATAAACTATTCTAGTAGAACTTTGCCATTATAATGATCATCCAGCTGTAACACATATGTACAGCAGATGTTAGGTATCTCATATAATCCGCATACCTGTTCTGTGAGTGAGGTATTAATGTTTTTATATCTGAGCAAAAGTGAGGTGCAGAGAGGTTGAGTGACTTGCCCAAGGCCTTACAGTTAGGAAGGAGCAAAATCAAGATTCAAGCCCAAAACTCCATGATACCAGAGTCCATGCTCCTTCCACACAATGTCATGCTGCCTCAACTGGGTAAAGCTGGCTGTAGAATAAAGATGCCATTTATTCTAAGAAGCAGCAGAAAAAAAGTTGGAAAGGAAGGTGGAGAGAATTTGGTCATTCCCTTGTTTATATTTCCACTTCGCTCCTAAACCTCTTTCATTTTCCTCACTTCTTCATCTTCCTCATCTTTATTTCCCCCATTGAATAAATGAGAAGTTTGGTTCTTGAGGTGCAAAATGGTGGCAATGTGTGCAGTTTGCTACTTAGTGAGATATGGGGGAAGCTCCCAAAAAGTGCTCATTCGAAAGAACACCTTCCATCACCTGCCATAGCCAGCCGCTGAAATTCCCTACATTAGAGGCGCTCCTTCAGATTTGTTCGGACGACTCTACGAGTCGTCTTCGAACAAAGCAGTTTATCATATTACTTACAAATTTTCTCAAAATTTATGTGCCCAGTGTAATCAATCACAGAACGCACAACTTTTGGGTGGTAATAAGACAGCATGAAAGGTTTCAAGAAGCCTTTTGTAGCCAGAGAGTAGAACAGTGCTTTGGGAACGGAAAATTGAAAGAGTAGAACACAGGAGGGGCATGTTGCTCTGTGGAACGCAGTCTTGAACTACATCAGCCACTCGTTTAGTGCTGCATGAATCTGAGGAAAAACAAGATGTGCAGACATTCTAAATAGCTTTAATTTCAACTTAGAGGTCAGGAAGCCTTCCTTGACTCCCTGAGACCAGATTGCAAGTGCCAGTTCTGAACATTTGTAAATACCTGTACTTCCTTCTATCATAACACATCTTATTCTGCTATCATTGTCTGATTCCATCACTAGACATAAGTTCCTTGAGAGCATTCACTCACTCACTCATTCAAGGAATATTTTGAGTGCCAAGGTGAAGTTCAGGAGGAAGACTATGTAGATTACAATATTCAGTGGTTGGATTTTTTTCACTTTTGAAATTTGGGGGTTCTGTGTAGTTTGAGCATAGGAAAATAATCAAATTCAAGCTTCCAGTCAGGGGCCTGGAATTGAGTAGATAATATGTAGTCACCTGTCAGCAGAAAGCCATGGACAGTTACTGAGAAAACAAAAATGGAAATAATAAATATATTTAAGAAATATTTTTGAGGTAAGACTAAAACTTCTTAGGAGTTTTTCATTTTTGTTAGATTACTAAGAAAGTACTTCATAATCTCACTACTGACTCAAAAATGTGTTGCTAAGGTTCAAAATGCTCAAAGTGTGTTTTGAAGTGTGGGAGACTCGGGGAAACCGAAGAGGGCAATGAAATGCAGAAATGGAACATGACAGTGCAAGAACCATAAACTAATGGATTTCAGTGTATTGCTAAAATACAAAAGAACACCAGGTAAGAAGCAACTTGACAATGTTATTTAGAACCAATAACCAAAAGAAAATTAAGAAGCAAACAACAAAAGCACCTCATACAGAGGATTTTTTGAGAACTTGTCAGCATAAATTATAAAATCACCTCATAGTGCTGATCAGAGACATCCTGACATAAACCCCTGCTGGCCAGATTCTGTCACGTGATCCTATAGTGCCATTATACTTAGTACTCATTGGGTAAATCATCATAACACTCAGCAAAGGCAAATAGGTTCGCTCAGAGGAAAGGTCATCTGTAAATAACAACATGTGGATCAGAGCCCTGTGACCTGTTGCGGTTCTGACTACAGCACAGACTTAGGCTACTCATACAGCAACTCCTGGCTACTCTCCTCCTGCTGTAATGCCGAGTGCAGTAGACAGTGGGCGTCGAGCCATAGCCTCCCTTACTGGGGGAGGGGGATTTGCTGACGGGCAGAAAGGCCTTGCTGCAGGGCGGATTCACCTCTAAGGAGGCCCATGGGCACAGGCCTGACAGCACTGCTCCGCGTGGTGTGCTAATGAACAGCCCTGCGCTAGTTGCTTCTTCCTCTTTTAAATAAATCCTGCAGGGGTTACAAAGATGCTTGTCAGATTTCTATTTTACTTCCTTAAATAAACCTGCAATTTCAGTCTGCTATGAACTATTGAAATTGCCATTTTCTACAACCAAAATATGGTTGAATGTGGGCAATTTGAAATGATTCAGCCTGAGTGTTAAATGGCCATGCAGATTTGGTACTACAATTTAACTATGGGAAGAAAGCAAGAATTCAAATATGAACACTAAATGCCTTTTTTTCCCCCCAGAAAAGCCCTTTTGGGTTAAAAGAGAAGGCAAATTCCTTTTAGCTGCAATTAGTGTTTGTGGAATAGCTAATCACACAGTGCTATGAAGTGTACACAATATACAGAAGAGATCAAGATTACCCTTGAGGAGTTTATCATCCGTATGTGAAGATTTGGCTAAATATAGAACAAAATAGTGTTTCCACTTTCTACACAGCAGACAAAAATGGCTGCATTGTAAAGTGCAACTAATCCTTCATAAACTATATTAATGCCTAGAAATATCACTTACTGACCTTACATTTTTATGCACACCTGCCCCATTCCAAAACACACATGTGCAGGTGCGTGCACACACACACACCACTCTGACTATATTAGATTTCTTTCCAGGACTGGCTGCATGATTTACAGGAACATAAGAATTCCAAGATGGCAACAGGAGAGCCTTAAACTGGGGCCCTTCTAAGCATGGAACCCTGTGTGCCCACCCAGGTTGCATGCCCAGGAAGCCAACCTTGATTCTTTTCTTTTCTCATATATGCCAGTCTCATTTCCACACCAGGGTTTTGGCAGTTGCTCTTTTCCTTGCTTGGAATGCTCTTCTCATGTCTACGGTCACAGCAAAAACGCTTTCTCTTTAGAGAGACTTTCCTTGTCAACCCTGTCTAAAAAGGCCTCTTTTGGGGGGTCACTCTCTATCTTGCTTCTGTTCCAATACTTTGCTACTTTCTTGCTAATTTATTTATTTACTTATTTATTGTTTTGTTTCTTCCCATTGTAAGCTCCACAATAGAAGTGACTTTATCTCATTCACATCCACTTATTCACGTGGTTCCTCAAATATACTTGGTATACAGTAGATGTTCATTAAATAGGTTTTGATGAATCAATGAGCAAATTAGATTAATAATTATAATAGAATATATCAATAATTATTGAGACCATAATAGTTTATTAGAAAACTGAATGCAGCTATCATTTTTTCCATAAAGCTAATAATCATTTTAGAGTAGTTAAATAACAAAAAAAAATCAAAATAATTATAAAGTATCGCAAAAATTAGGACTCTGATCCCTTGCAGGAACTGTTATCATTAAAATAACTTCGGTTGAATTATCCTGAAGCTCTTGTTAGGTTCCAGGAATTTAATTATAACTTTTGAATTTGAGTCAAAGACAATGTCCCTGTAAGTCTCTGGACTTTGTTTTTCGTGGCTCAATTGGTTATAGCTAGAGCGTAGGTACTTGCATGCAAATCACCCTTTTTGGTGGTTTCATAGTTTCCAGCTTCAACAAGAAATTAACAAAATGACTTATAAGCAGTGACTGTTGAAGACTTTCTACATATCCAATGAGATACGCAATGCAAGCTAAATAGGAGAGCATTTGCAATTTAAAATATAATTTTCCATAATGAAAATGTAAAGCAGTCGTTCCGTTTTATTCAGCATGGCAGGTTAGGAATCCCCATGAAGCTACATTGAAGCAAAGAGTAGATTAATAATTTAATTTGGTTCAGAACTATGCAATGGGGGCACTGCAACCTTTATTCTGTAACCAGCTGCTGACCCTAATACGGATGAACCAATTAGACGTCTTTATTTAATTGTTGAGTGACCCATCTAAAACTCACTAGGAATTTTCATTTTAAACAACACTCAACAGTCTAAAAGAATCCTAGTTATCCCCCTGGTGGAGGTGGGTGATTGGATAGAAGCTCACAAAGGAGCTCAGCAAACGGGGAAAACTGCAAGATCATTTTAGCCTGTGTTCTGTAAAAGAACATCTTAATATAATGAGCCTTTTTTCAGCCTCCCTTGGCAGAGCATCAGCCCTCTCAGATAACCCCACACAAAGCAAATACCATTTGTCTGAAGTTACATTTGCTCCTTGTTATCACAACTTATGCCACTTAATTCATTATTCAACGAATTCACTTTCTTGTTTATTAGATGCAAGGTAGCCGCTTATCCCTAAAGGCCATGTATGCAAAAGACTGCTTGTAATCCTGTCATTTCAAACCTCTCTAGGCTTTTACATTGCTTCAGGAATTAGGAGGAAAGGAGCAAACAATTTAGATTTATTCCTGATGATATTAAATCTGTACATGATAAAAGAAATAAGAAAGAAAGAAAGGTTAACCTGAAATTTGTTGATTCGGAGAGTGGCTTTAGATGCTATCTTTACATGTAAAAGTTAGTACATTCACTCGCTTCCCAGAATAAATACTTTGAATTATTCTTCCTACATTAAAGAGGAATAAATCAAACACATCTGTTTTTTTATATAGGTTGCCTACAAAAAAAGTAATATATCTTATCAACTTCATTTCAAAGATGTAGGCCAGCTTGACAATTCACATGCTGAAAACAGATATTAAGCATACTTTAAAATCTGACAGCTGTTGTGTCAAGGCTTTTGGGCCCCACTCTTTAAGTATATTTAATGTTAGATTAAAATGCATTGAAAATGTTTTTTAATTTTTTCAACATGGGTATTTCAGGATTCTTTTTGGTTGTCAGTAACAGGATGTGATAAATATATTCTGGATAATATAGAACAGTACAACTATTTGAACTCTTCATACAACGTAATATAATGGTCAGAGATATTTTAACTTGATTTGGTAATCTTATGCTATTAAAATCATTAGAATGTAAATGAATTACCGAATTAACCAACTTTCGCTGTGCTCTTAGCACAATTAATATTGTATAAAATTATCTGTATAATTATACATAGTATGTTTACATAAAACACCCAGGCAAAAGCCGCAGATCAGAGGCTAAGTGTAAAATATTTTAAGCTGTGTGCTGAAGTCTTCTGAATTTGGAAATCTAAGCGGCTTTTTAGTACTGGTGCTCTCTGTAACTGTAGACAGTTCTAAATTTCAGGCGTTACTTATTTAAATGCTATACTTATTTCTTAAATTCTCATAAATATATACATATATAATATATCTAGACAATGTATTTTAAACCTGTGTGCATTATTCACAAACTAACAGGCATTTGTTTTCTTCAATTAATTGACATTATAAGCTAACTATTTGAGATTCAACATTAGTTCATCAATAAACCCACCGAGAACATTTGAATGCAGCAGAGCATACACACACATGCCTAGGACAAAAGACTTAATGTCTCCAGAAAAATAGAAACCTCTTAACAGCGATCCTCATTTTGAGAACAGAGTTGTGACTAATAAAACAGTGTGTCCAGAATTACCTGAAACTATTCTAAGGAAGGAGCTACACTTGAAAACTCACATACTAACTATGGATTCTATTGTAATTACTGCCATTCTTCCAAAGCATCACTCATATTAATACAGTAATAAACAAATAGATTCACTTGAATAATTAACCTTTACTACAGCATAATTACCTTAAGTACAGATTAATGTTTTCCATTCAGCTTAAGATAGAAACCTACCAGAGAAATCACGTTCACTAAATATACTACAAAAATCAATTGTTTCCTACCACTCTGAGGAATTAATATCAACGATGAAGTTGTGCAGTATTTTTTAAAAGCTTATGTTCATCTGTCTATGCCATTAAACAAAAACAGCAAAATAGAGCAAAATGATATTAACAAAGTGCTAATAAAATACAACTTTTTGTTGATATCTTAGATATATAACTTTATTCATTATTGTACAACTCCTGGTTTTTTTTTACATGTGGGAGATTTAAAAAGTCACCCAGCGATTTTTATAGTGCAACCGTATGCTAGATAAAGATATTTAAGCTGTCAGTATAAACTGCTTCTGTTTTCATTTTGCATTTAATTTCAATGCCAGACTCAAGGCATAAATTTTTCATCACCTGCAATGCTATGAATAAAAGATTAAAAAAAGAACTGAGAAGAAATTCTAACACATGCGGTGCATGCAGCACATTGTGCAGACACAGTATTTATAACTAGATGTTTAATTTCCATCTTTTTTTTTACGTCAGAAACATTATTATTTGAGTTAATACGTTATGGAGCTAATTTCCAGCATTTAGCTTTGCAGAATTCAAGTTTACCTAGTTTGGGCCAAATAGGCCATTTATTCCACTTGAAATCTGAAGTATACACACTAAGATTTACATGCTACTTTGTTAGCACTGCAGGGTTCTATTACTCTTGCATTTCTAGAAAGTGAATATTTCAACATCATATATTTTTTGTTTTATTTCATGAAATAGCACGTATATTAACCTTGCTTGAAAGTTCAAAGAACTAAGAATTACAGAAATGGTCCCACCTAAACTCAGTTCCTCATTAAGTCAGCTTTCGTGTTCTCAGTCGAAAGATATAATCAACCCCGAGAGGAGAAGTTATGAGCTCAGGGCTGAGGCTTTTTTATTTAGTACTTAGGAGTGTTTTCTGTAGCACAGAGCATCTTCATTGTTACTTTATTAGCTGCCGAAGGACACAGAGACCAGAGCAATTTCTAATTCTTGCCAGTAGGGTCTTAGTGAGCAAGAGATGCACAAGAGCCCTTCCTAATCTCATCAGGAGGAATTTGGGCTTCATAGCCTTGTCATTTGCAAACTTTGCTTTCTTGGAGTGGTCAAGAGCCCAGCAACGATGCCAGGCCTGTTGGGGACAGAAAGAGTTAATGCCTTGGATATTGGTGATATCTAATAATGTCTAGCTTATTGTCTTTGGCTCTAATTGCTCAAGCTACTTTTTATGGATTTTGATATTAAATCTACAGAAAGCTTTGGGGAAAAAATGGGCTAAACCATGTTCAAATATATTATTATCAATGTGGTATCCAATTAGCTTAGTTGGTTAGCTGATAATGCTAATGAGACCTAGGTCATTGGTTCAATTCCAGGGAGACCAGTTAGATTTACTTTGTTCTATGGTACAAACGAATACCTCATCTTATCCAGCTAGTCTTAAGTGCTATTAGTCACCAAAATAACCAAATGAGAGACTATTAATCGATCAGTGCACATTCATCCCTCCAGCTAGGTTCTAGAGGGCATCAGTATCATCTTTTTGCAAATATCCTACAAAATCAGTATTTTCATATAAAATCTTTTTTCTCTTTTTTGCTTATTGGTTATGACTGCAAAGCAAGCACTTTATATCTCAAAAACATTTAGTGAGCTTTAATAAGCTAGACTTCATAACATCTCTATGATGATGGCAAGTTTAATTAAGCTTACTTTACAGATGATAAAGCTCAAAACTGAGAGGTTAAGTCACTTGTCTGAGGTCACATTAAATGTCAGGGGCATTTCTCAGATTAGAGTCCTTGTCTTTGGTACCCATGAGACTGCTCTGCCTCTATTCTAAAGTCACACTTTTATGTTACTATGTTGTCATGTTATTGTTCATTATGCTAGAAGACACAAGCTTAGTGAAAAGACATGGTGATTCAAGGAGTACAGATGTATGTTCCTTTAAGCAACATAAATGTATGTAAACTTGAATTTATAAATAGATAAATTAGAGGGTATCATGTGTCATATAGTCTGTGCTATTTCATGTTATTAATCACTTTTGTTTTCATGCCTTAACTTCCCAACTAGACAGTAAGCACAGGGACCAAACCATGTCTTAAATCTCTTTGAATTCATATTCATAGGTATTAGTAAATATTTATTCATTACAATGACATTTGATTGAAGGGGAATAGGAGAATATAAGACTTTATACCCTGTGGGAATGGCAAAATAGGCAACGAGAAAAGCTTCGTGATGTTGGGCAAAAATGGATTTTTCCTATTGAGCCTCTACAATTATAGTCATTCTAGTTTGATATATTATATGCAGAAGCTTTAAAAGAATACCTAACACATATCCTAGATACTAAGCATTAAGAGGATCTACAGAGATAATACACTTAAGGAAAATTTTTGCAAAGAGTAGAATGCTCGAACAGCAGAGTAGGAGAGGCAGCTTGACGCAGCTATGGAAGGTGGAAACTTCACTGTGCAGCCCAGTAGCATCCTGTCCATGGGGAAGTGGTGTCGTGAGAAAAGTAGTGTCTCTTTATTATAGAGGAGAAAAACTGATGGCAGGGTGGGAGAGGAGAAGTAAACATATTTTTTATTTTATAAAGTTATTATTCATAAGATGATTTTGAGTTGTACTTTTTTCATGCTTGAATTGATCTTTAGGATAAAATCGGTTTACCTAGAACATTGCAGAAATATTGCAATTTTGTGAAAGTATGACTGTATAGATATTTCTTCCCCTGAGTAACTGACTTGGATTTGATTCTCATAGTAAAGGATCAAGTCAAGAACTATTGGGATTGTTTTATAAAATGGGGAGCTATTTTAGAAATAGGTTTTAACACCTTTATGATTCAGGACGGAAATGGCAGACTCAGCAGCAAACTCAGGATATAATGTGCATGTTTCCCAGACATGGACCAATCCAAGTTAGTCATTTCAACGCAGTCATCTCCCTCCTGATCACCTCTCTCCACCATTAAACCTCTGGGTACTGAGAGCTAAAAAAAACCCAAAACCAAAACCAAAAAACCTTCTGAAATGTATGAGCTGGTCTTATCACTAACTTTTGTACTGGTTAGGGATAATCACTCTATTTTTTTCTTATATGTGAATATTCTGCACAAATCATAAGAAAGTGTAAGTTCACTTTTCAACTTTGTTAAAAGCTAGAAAAACTAAAATAATCTAATGCTTATTCTCAAGTGAAATATAGCACTCACTTTCATGCTACACAAATTTATAGTATGGTCAATACAGTTCAATTTTCATATTCTGATTTTTAAAATATTAATGAATTAGTGTTTTATACCATTTGGGCTTTGATGATCATTTGCTTCTTTAATGTATGAGAAAATGTACTGGGCACCAGTATTTCAGGGGTGGTCTCTTACCACCAGATTAGTGTTTATCAACAAAGGAGGCTTTCAGGGTCCATGAACCTCCTGAAAGTATATGCAAATTTTGGAGGTATATGCATATGTTGCATGTTTCTAAGCAGAGAGCTTTTCTTAGAACTTCAAAGGAATTCCTGTTTCCAAAAGAAAAAACGGGTATGAATCGCTACTCTAGATCTGTAGCTTGTATTCACTTCTAAGAAATTAATATTCATCTCTGTAATAATTAAAGATCTCTATATATACAAATTTAGTTCAATGTAATTGCCTTATGAGTTAGTGGATATTTAAATTAATGAAAAATGCTATATCTTGTTTCTAACAAGGAGGAAGAAAGGAAAGGGACACACATGGCAACTAAAAAATTTATGCTAATTATAATATTTCTACACTGAGCATTGGGAGAGATTAACAGGGGCAGTTAAAGAAACATCTTTCCATGAGATACCTGAGAAAAAAATAAATCCTCTTTCTAAGGGACATGAGGTGTAGTTCTTCCTAGGAAAGAATATGCTAGATTAGAAATCTTGGGGTCGCTTACAGGTTTATGATCTCTTTGCTCTGTGCTTCTGGGAGATGTAAATTAACTATTTTTATTCATTGTCAATCAAATGCATCACGTCAGACACGTGCTATGTTTAACTAACCTGTTTTTTTTTAAAAAGGAAACCTATTTGGAACCAAAATATCCCAATTATACACACAAACACAGATACAGAGGGTGAAATGATAGAAAACTGGGTTCTATTTGGATTTGTGCCATCAGCTCACTGAGTTCTCAAAAGCAAGTTAATCTTGCCCAAACTTTTGATTTTATTTTCTTTCCTCCCAATTGCCTTGATACAAAAAGTTAGATTTGAAATAAATCAAATGTTTCTCAGCACACTTAAGCTTATTTGATGAAGAAGAAGAAGAAAAAAAAAGATTCTTAGTTCCTATCCCAGGTCTATGCAAACAGAATTACTCAGGAAGGGCCCTGGGAATATATGGCATAACATTACTTTTACAATTCTATGGTGACTCTTAGGATCATGCAAGTTAAGGAAATTTGAAAGAATGGATATTCTTAGTCCTTTAAGATTTTGGATGTTGGCTAGTTTGTATGTGGTTCCCTTCATCTGAGGATCTCAGCTACCTAAAATCAATTTCACTTGCAGGCTGGGAGAATACATTTCCAATCATGAAGTTAATTGTTGGTGAGTATTCAACCCAGTATTCAAAGAGTTTACTCAAAATACCATTGTCAAGAAATGTAAAGGAATGGAAACATGTGTCTGATATTAAAAATAACAACTTTCTGTATCAGCCTTTAAAAATTAGTACTGATTTCAAAAGGCATTGATAAGCACAGGGTCAGCATACTTTTTCAGTCATGCTCTTGGGAAATATTCATTTAAGATGCTCTTCTGAACAATTGGTTCTATTTGAATTTTACAAAAGAAAAGCTTTTAATTCAAAAGAAGGAATGGCATGGTATTGGTAGAAAATTGTAAAAGGTTTATGAGGGTTTTTTTTTTTTTTCCGATTAACAAAATTGAGAGCCAAGGCACCTTCTGTTTCTAATCATGTTTCTATTAACTTGGATTTTTTCCCCCAACCTGAAAGTGTGGGGTGAAATCTTATACTTAGTTCTATGGAGGCATTTGTCCACATAATAACACATTACATTCGATCATTTAAAGAACAGATCTATGACCCAAAATATTGTTAACAATGGGCATTTTCGCCTTGGATTCTGTTTTATTCCAGTAACATCATGGTATATTTGAGAAAATGTACACTTATACATAAAGGAGGAAAAGCAAAGATAATGACACACATGCTGACATACACCAATGTTTCCTAATCAACAGCATGTGATTTTAGGTTTAGGGCACTGAAAAGGGATTGCAACTAAGCTTCAAGACAGTGTCAATGATTGGAGAAGTGACCTAACAGTGAGACGATAACTTCCTTAGGTTTCTACAAGGTAATGCCCAGACCTACTAATATATTTCTAGATTTTTCTTTATTCTGGAAACACCACAGAATGGTTGTATTATTGCATACCAGTGGACACTGTATTATAAAAAGAGGGCCGTGCAGCATTTTGGTGTATTCTCTCACTACTCCACGGGTAGCTCCAGGCTGGCTGGTATGTAATATAGTTCATTCCATTATTAAGGTAAAATGTTAAATTGTTAATGTAAATGCAACTGACCCTTTTATAAAATATCTAGATTTACTTTTTCCATTTGCTTGACTCTAGGGAGTAACTTTAAATTTTGTTAGGTAGCTAAGTGATTTTTACCTGGGGTGTATGTGAACATTTTTAAAAAAGAATTCCTTCAGATATGGAATTGATACATGGAGTTTCTTCCAAATTTTATGTGCCAACTTATTTAAATTACTAAGATTGAAGTAACTTTTGATCTCGGACCATTATTTTATCTATAACAGAGAAGCATGGCTCTACTATTTCTTCACAATAATTTTGTTATGCTTCAAATTCAAGATTCATACTTTTAGCGAACTAAATTGATAATCTTCTCAATCAATTGTTTGCAAGTCTGTAGGCAACTCATTAGTAATGTGAAGCCCTCAATCAGGTTGTGAGATCATTCAAGAAACACATGGTATATTTTGAAATATTGGTGTTAAACAATCACCAAAGTTTCAGGGTGACTTAAAATGTTTTCCAGTGCTTTCCACATTGTTCTCTAGCAGTATTCCTATCTATGACATATTAGCCAATTAACGACTCAATGTTTTACCATATATGTTTAAATTTTTTGAAGTGTCTATTGTACCATAAATTAGTTTTAAAAACAATTTTTGGGGTAGTTGATTTATTTAAGTGACCCCAAAACCTTAGAGAAGATTAAATTAAAAGTAATTTTGTGTCAGCTTCATATTTAATAGTGTTCTGGTGCTTTTATTCTATGGTAATCTAATTTACATTATCATTAAAATATATCACATAAATATATGATTACCATTTATAATTATTCTAAGCATTAGCATTATTATTATCTTATATTTATAATTATTTATTCATTTCAAGTCACTCAGCATGATATTAATGGGGTAAGTAGTTAGATATCCTAATTTGTTCTTGTGACTCATAATTAGTTCAATATAAAGTATTTTGAAGTTTATAAAAATTATTTTTGTGTTATATTCATGACCATATATATAAAACTCAAAGATTTCCTCTCTTTAATAATATACTATAATAAGGTTACAAGTGCATTGAAATTCATCTTGTTAGAATGGTAGTAATATATCCCACCAGGACTACTGTTCCTAGTAGCAATTTAAAATAATTATTGTGAGACTTGATGCTAGACATCAGGTTTGCAATAGAATTACAATGAGGGGAGTGTATTAGAGACAAAACATTGCTGGAAGAAAACTTCGTAATGGCGCAATTTGGAACTAAGCCTCAATTTTACAGTAATAGATTCTCTTTATGATGGCACAAAGGAGTGAATGCACTTAGCAAATTTAAATCTATTATTAGTCACACTTTGTGGATAGCAGTGCAAAAAGGAGAAAAGAAATTAGCTTTTTAAGTATGTTCTTATATAAAACAGGTTCCAGTAAGAACAGTCTTATATAAAATTTCCTTGTTACAGTTCAGAAGCACCGTCAGTCTTTATAACAGCAGGGAGTTGCCCAGGTTTAAAAGTCTTTCCAAAATAGTTCTGGAGGTCTCTAACTTCAAATTATAAGTTTCTGAAGTCAGAAAATATTCAACATAAGTATATTTCTTATTTACAGAAATACATTACAGCACAAGAAAGACAGAGTTAATTTGGTCTCTTCTGCTTACTGTAATCTCTCTCCTTGAATGAAGAGGTGTTTGTAGTTCACGCTGGT
Source organism: Mormoops blainvillei (assembly GCA_004026545.1). NCBI lineage: Eukaryota > Metazoa > Chordata > Mammalia > Chiroptera > Mormoopidae > Mormoops > Mormoops blainvillei. The sequence goes on along the minus strand of PVJD01000091.1, from coordinate 677,330 downwards.
GCTATACCCGACTTTAATGTGATTTCAATTACAGTAAGAGAACTCAGCAGCATTAAGCTGGTATGATTTGTCGCTCATCCATGTAAAAGGAGTTTCAATGGGCAATTTTGCAAAGGAAACCAACAGCAAGAATTAGGTAGGCATTTTTACTATAAAATAAAAATACTAAAATCCAAGCTTCCATTTTCGAGTTCAGTAAAATGTTATATTTTTTGTGACACATTTTTTCTATCTCATCTTAAAATAATACTAAGACTATTTGATAAAAGCACAATTTTCTTTTAAAATAACATGTGACACTTCCATAATATTATTGACTGAATACATAGGGATGCAGCTATAATCCTTAAGAGTTATTAAATAAAATTCTTATCTGAGATGATTAACATAAGTATTTGTCTGTGAAAAGGAGTGGAATAACCCAGTGGAATTGGAAAAGATTAACCATATATACAAATTAATATTGGTAATTGATGGGATAAGAAAGCAAGGACAAATGGTAGTTACCTGTAAAATAAAGCTCTAGGCAGCCTAAAAAAAAAAAAGTCCAAGGGAATGATTTTAAAAAAAGCATTTTCTCATAAATTTCCACATTTACTTATTAACACTTAATATTGCTTTCCTATGATTTTGTTTTGCTTTTGTAGCTGTTTATAGCTGCATTTGTTTAATAATTCGAGTATACCTTTGTCCTGCTGGGATACAGTTAGTAGTTTATACATAGGCTCCGCTCTGCCAACATCAAATTAATGTGTAAAATATATACTTTCTTTCCTTTACTTCAAAAACATCACCCTCCTCTTGTTCTTCTCCCACGTCTCTGTCTATAGTTTGCAGTTATACTTCAGCACTATGTCTTATTTTGCCCACTGCATACTGGGTGGTCTCATCCATCTTCATGGCTTCAGTTAGCATCTATTTGCTGACGACCCAAATCTATTGTTATACTCAACTTTATACTGAACTCCAGATCCATATACTGAGTATCTCCCTCAGACATTCTATAGGCATCTCAGCCTCAAAGTGCCCCATGCTGAACTGGCATCTATAGTCTCCCTGAAACCAACTGCTATATCCTTTCCCAGGTGTTCATCTTAGTGAACCATCTACTCAGTTTTCCAAGCTAGGAATCTTTGTGTCATCCCTGAAATACATTTCTTCCCTCTCCCATGTCCAACCAATCTCCAAGTTCAGATACTTTTACTTCCTATTTCACAAATGTGTTCCTTTCCACTTATTCCCACTGCCACTGGTCTACTTCAGGGCCCCATCATTTCTCTATAGAATGATCCTAACAGTCTCTTAATTGGTTTTATCCCCCCCGATCAATCCATTTTCCATGTTACAGAAGGAAGATCCTTCCAAACCATTTTTCAAAATTGGTAAAAGAGAAGACTGATAAATATGAGTACCTAAATTAAAAAAAAAAAAAGATTTCCTCAGAAAAATAACCCAATAACATAAAAATATAAGTCATTAACTGGGAAAAATAGTTGCAATATATAGAGCAAATAATGTCACTAATCAATAAATCCTTTCATAAATATATATCTAAAAGACATGATTAAAGTGCATAAGCAGCAAATACATATAAAAATAAAATGGGTTTTAAGAATCAGAAAATATGTTTAACCTCTCTCACTGTAAAGGAAATGCAAATTAAAATTAGATATCATTTTCTAGTTATCAGATTGAGAAAAATATTAAAATTTGAGCATGTGGGGAATATAAACCCTATCATATACTATCGATGGCTATATAAATTAGCAAAATCTTTTTGGAGAAAAATTTGGGATATCTATTAAAATTTAAACATTTTTATCTATTTAAAAATTTTTTTACAGATTTTATTTATTTATTTTTAGACAGAGGGGAAGGGAAGGAGAAAGAGAGGGAGAGAAACATCAATGTGTGGTTGCCTCTCATGTGCCCCCTACTGGGGACCTGGCCTGCAACACAGGCACGTGCCCTGACTGGCAACTGAACCAGCGAACCTTTCGTTCTCAGGCCGGCACTCAATCCACTGAGCCACACCAGCCAGGGCTCTATTTTAAAATTTAAATAAGCTTCCTTTAATTGACATTGCTACTTCTACAAACATATCCTTCAAAAGTATTGATATATCTACTCAAAGATAAATAAAATGAGGGTGCTTATGATAGCATCGATAGTGTTTGGCTAAGTAATTTATAAAAATCCATATTCTGAAATATTAGGCTATAGTTAAGAATAAGACAGATTTTCATCAGGTCATTTGAAAAAATCTCCATTTACACTGTCAAGTAGGAAAAGATATAGAGCAGTTTGTATAGTATGCTCTTAGTTGTGTAAAAAATATGATATATATGTATGTGTGCATAGACAGAAATTCTTTGAAAAACTGCGTTATGAGATGTTCACAGCAATTGCCATTGGGGAGCACTTTTAGGCTGGTACATGCACTAGTTTTTCAATTAAAAACAGATATGTATAAACATTACAAATATCATCACGCCATTCTCACCTTAAAAAAACTTAATGTTTCCTAATTACCATTAGGATAACATTCAAGTTCCTTAACAAAGTTTATGTGACACTTAAATCTGAGACTCAGCCTTGTAGTGATCCTTTCTCTTATTACTCTCTTCTCTTAAACTCTACCTCTGGTCACAATGAACATCTCAGTTACTCAAAGGCACTTGGAGAAATTCCTTCTACATTGTTCACCTTTTCCTAGCTACATCTTCATGCTTCAGAACTCAGCTTGAAAATCCTTTGGCCAGGAAGGTGTCTCTGACCTTCATATCTCCATTTTTAGTGCTTATCACACTTAATATTTAACTGTTAGTCTTTTCTGCCACTAGCCCACAAGCTCCGTGAGGACAGGCACCATGCCTCTCTTGCTCACAGTGAAAGTCTCAGGGCTTGATATAATGCCTGGTCTTTGAATAAATGGATGTATGGGGGCAGAAGGAATTAAAAGAGATTATATACATATTTACTTATTAATTTAAGGGTTGTCCAGTAACTACAATTTTGTGCTTTGTTTCCACCCAAAGGGAGACTCAACCTTCTCCTCTCTGTGACTTTGTAAGGACTCCATCAGAGACCTAGTCTCGAGTTGCTATGCTCTCCAGAAATGGACATTGGGAAGCATACTAAAGGAGGTGTCCGGTAGCCCTGTGTGTAATACCTTGGGATAGAAACATTATTGCTAGAGTTTTACATGGTGCCCAAACCTGTCCAAATTTCAGGAAAATTTTGTTGAGTTCTAGGCCACTAGATGCTTCAGAAACCTTGAAAGAAATATGAAAAGCGAGATATCCGATCAGAGAAAATAACATAGGAAGTCTTGCTTGTCTTTCCCATCTAGCGGTCGTAATAACGATAGTCTCTGGCTCATTTTTTCCCCCTTCTATTCCAGTACACAAGTCCTGAAAGATATTTTCTACCAATGGCCTGTCATATTGGTCCTTTTCACTCCACCTCCACTGCTGCCATTTGAACGTAGGCACCCGTCACATCTTCCCTGGAGACCTTCCTGACTTTTAACTTCATTCTTTCCCAGTTAAGATCCATTTTCTCCCCCACATCTGCCAGAATATATTTCTGTGCTTGGCACTCATTCCCACTCCATGTGTTTTCCTTGTTGGTGATTATTTGCTCCCATTTCTTCAACAATCACCTGTGCACTAATGACTCCCAAATTTATGTTTTAGCCTGACCTTTCTCCCAAACAAGCAACCATCCCCAAACAAACTTGCTCTCTTTCCCCAAGAGCTTTTTCTCCATATGTCTCACCTTGTTAAAGCCATTACCTTGCTTTGAGTGGATCAAGCAACAAGCATTAAATAATTTCTTTTTTTGCTTTTCCTACAATTACTTATTTTACTAATCCTTCTTCCAAAGCTTTCCCAAATTGCTCCCTTTTTATGCCTGCTGCACTGTAGGCATTCCAGTCCTCAGGAATCTCTTAGTCTTCTGTTTTCCGGGCTTGTAGTAGCCCCCAGCCCCAGGCAATCCCCTGATCTGCCAGGATAGCCTCATAATAAGTCTCCAATGCCTTTCCAGAGCGCAGTTTGTGGGGATTATTGTTCCCTGAATCCAGTTGACATTCCAGTCTCACTTCCAACCACACTTCCCAGGTTTCCTACTTTCTCATCATAATGAACCACACTCTCTATTTTTAAACAGTGCCAAATTTTTCCACACCTCGGTGCCTTTCTTTGCTAATGCAATTTCCTCAGTCCAGCATATGCCTTCCCTTTTTCTAGCTGGCCAACTCCTATAACTCCTCTCATTCAATCTCATAAGTCATCTTTCACATGCGGTTTTTCTCTTTGCCCCCAAGTTGAATTAGTTGATTGCTCATCTGCATTCTGAATATACATTAAGGACACATAGAATGATGTGTCGTGACCGGCCGTTTAGGACCACCACTACTGTGTGACCAAGCACAAAGCTGGGTCAACGGCTAAGCTAAGAGTTCCGTGGTGAAAATACGAGTTTGTCTCCTCCAGGGCCAAGTACAGTCTTTGCCACCTGGTAATCCCTTCGTGTATGTGCGTGCGATGAACGAGTGGATCGCTGTGCGTGGAACAAATGATGCCGCTGCGGCATGGTTTTTCTATGTCAGAGCTAACTTCGTCGGAATGACGGTGGAAGAGCTCTTTCAAATTGTCTGTTTCCTTCCCCACTGTCATCTCTTCTTTATTTTTCAAGCCTCAGAAACAGCACTCTGTGCCTCACGTAGGTTGTAAATATCCTTTATTTGCATTTATATCCACTTCTGAACTTCTGCTTCACTATTTCTCCTACTTGGAAAGGGTTCTACCTCTTCTAATTGCATAGAGGTTTGAAGTATGTCTCTTTCAACTTAGAAACGTTAAAATGCTCTGCATTTCATGCAGGTTGTGTACCAGTTTGCATTCTCCTAAGGTCCACACCATATTTATGACATGATTCATCACACACATGCACTCTCATGCACACACACACACTTGTGTATTTTTTCTAAAGGCTGAACCATATGAAATGGACAATATTCAAAGTTTTGGACCTACAAAAATAGCAATTTCATGTGATTCAGCTTAATTATAAACTTTTTGAAGGCAGGATACTATGTCAGAAAAGTTTTTTTTTTCCTTGGGTACAGTTCTATGCAGACCGTAGGTCAGAGGATTTTAAAGTGAGGTCTGTGGGCTCCTATGGGCCAGAAAGATCCTTTCTGGAGTTGCTAGAATTCAAAACAATTTTCATCATAATATTAAAATACTATTTTTCCTTTTTGCTGTACTGAAATTTACACTGATGGTGCAAAAGCAACAGTGAGTAAAATGACTGGTGCCTTTGCACAAACCAATACAGCGGCACAAAACTCTACTAGTGCTCATTGTATTATTTGCTGCTATGCACTTGTATGAAAAAAAAAAGCCAGTATGACTTAAGGATGCCCTTGAGGAATCAGCAAAAATAATCAATTTTATTAAATCAAGGCCCTTGAGTGCACATCTATTTAGTATTCTGTGTGATGAAATGGGAAGTACACATCAAGCACTCCCACTGCCACCAGAGTACAATGGTTGTCCTGAGGAGGCACTTCTGTGGTTCAGTGGAAGGCCAAACTAGCCACTTTGGTCACGGAACACCATTTTTACTTCAAAGAACAATCGACAGGTATCTGGTATCTTCTCAAAAATGAACAAAGTGAGATAGCCATTTTGAGAAAAGCAATTGACAGTATTTGTTGCCGATGATAAAATTCAAACATTCAAGAAAAATCAGAATTTTGGAAAGTTGTGTCTGCCACCATAAACTTGACAGCTTCCTAATATTTAATGGTTTTCGGATCAGATCTGAGGTGATATTAATAATTATAATTTTTTGATATTGTATAGAGAAAACTATTGACATTTGAAAATCTGTATAACTCAGCGAGCCATTTTTTCCCCAAATGAACAACACAGGAAGTTACTAAATGTTATATGGTAAAAGATCCATTTGAAGTCCAACATATCGTTTCAGATTCTACAATGCAGCTAACCTTTAAGAAGCTACCACTTGGTGAATTTTGATATAATATTAAAAAGTATCCACAATTATCTCAAGTGGTAATAAGACTATTCATATGCGTCTGTGCAAGGCGGGATTTTTTTCCCATTTACTTCAAAGCAAAGCAACATATCAAAACAAATTCAATGCAGAAGCCGATATAAGAATCCAGCTGTATTAAACCAGACATTAAAGAGATTTGTGAAAATATAAAGCAATGCCACTTTCATCACTATTTTTTTTTGAAAATACAGTTTCATAAAGCCTGTTAGGTTAATATGTATTGGTTTGTTATTTTCAAGAGAACTAACAAATATTTTAAACACTTCTCAGTTTTAATTTCTAATATAGTAAGTATTAGTAAACATAATTCACATAAACAGAAGCTCTTCAGAGTTTCCAGTAATTTTTGAGGAGAGAGAAGTGTCTAGAGATCAAATATTTGAGAGCCACTGCAGTAGGTGCTTAACAAATGTCTGGTGAGTTAGTGAATCAATGAAGCAATACAAGGAAGGTTGTGATTCTATAAGTTTAGTTATATGACTAGGGGTTCACTTTTGTGGGCTGCCTCAAATACTTAGCTGTTATGAAGTGAATAAGGATTAAGTCCTATTGAGTTTCAGAAAGCAATGAGGCGTTCCATCATCGACAAGTCAAATGAAGCTGTTTTAGATGGAAGCAGGACTAACTATTCTTCAAAAATTCCAAATAAAAGAGGACTCACGAAGTAAAGGGCTCCCCCACTTTGCACTGGTTCTAAATATCAGACAAGATTTTTAAGACCTACTTTTGGACTTCCCTTAAGTTGCTTTAGAAAAAGTGAGTTATGAATACTACTACCCTGGTATCTTCCTGGGAGGCTGGATCACCAGCGCACAATACTGGAAAGCAGCCAGTCTACTAGCATCGGAGCTGTGCTATCACAAGGCAGCTCCTCTGGGCAGGGCGGGTGTGGGAAACGGATGGAAGAGGAATACTCAAGCAGCTGCTACGCAGTGAAGTAAAGTGGGGCGACCACAAGGGGAGGGGGCAAGAGCAACACTTCAAAGGAACACTGAATGACAATGTCAGAAACATGTGGCAAAGTTGTTGACTGCCGAGAACCCACAGCAGTGACAGGCTGGTCTGCTGTGCCGCAAATAGAAACAGGGTGGCTCTTTTTGAGTGAAGGCATTGGGCCAAAAGAGACTAAGAGGCAAATAGCAGCTGCAGCCCCATATCGAAGGAGAATCTTTCTAATATATTCTCTGAGGGAAGGATTGTTGGCCGCACTCTGCTTACCTGTTCGGCCGCATCTGCGCAGATAGACACGAGGAGCCCAGTTTTGAAAAATGAAGCATCTGATGAATAAATGACATCCTTTTTTCCCTCAGAGTTCCCTTCACACTTCATTTATGCCTCTTATGCCATAAACTGCTTTCAGCCTGGCATTCTAGTTATACTTGAACAAACTTGCTTCTTCCATATCGAGTGTAACTATCCACTTGCCCCATAGCACAGTGCCATGTATACAGTGAGTGCTCAATAAATACTTGTTGAATAAATTACATCTAAAATTAGCAAAAGAGCTTCATTAATATTGTAAAATTGCCAAAAAACCTGCTCATATCCTTATTCATCTATTGGTTCATCCAACAAGTATTTATCAAGCCCCTATCACATTCAAGGTTAATGTGCTAGACGATGATGATGTTAAGATGAAACAGACATGGAGAGTTTCCTAACAAAGAGAGTTAGGAAAAAAGCAGGATCAAATTTCACAAAAGACATACACAAGGAAAAGAACATGTTAGGCTCACTTTATCGAAACTCCAAGGATGAGTAGGATGTTGTGCATATAAAATAGGGTAGTTGGTACAGAATAGAAAAATGTGCCAGAAGAACGTGGTATGCTCATTTATTGAGCCAATTTGAGTCCACAGCTAGAAGCAACATAGCTCAACTGAGAAAGAGCTCACTTTGGAATTCACAAGCACTCACAAGCTTCATGTTTCATATAAGGAATGTAAAGAACAAGATTAGTTAACACTGGCATACATAACAGAAGAGGTTTGCAAAGTTCCCTTCTGGAGCTTTGTTTTTCTTTTCCCTGATGTCGTATGATGATGCAAAGACTCATTCAGAGATGTCAGAATTACAAGAAGGGATGGGATGGAGCACGGACTACCACTTAAAAAAGGTTCGGGTTTTAGTCGTGTGATTTTGTACGAGTCACACTCCCCTGGGTCACATTTTAAGGTCTTTACTTTCAAGGGGTTAAAATTAAGAAATATTCAGATGTTGTCGTCCATGTCCTAAAACCTTTTGTGGTTTCCTGTCATACTTAGTATCAGGCCCTGTGCTTCATCTGGGCCTACGTGGTGGGCAGCCTGCACGATGGCTCTCGGTGGCCCCTGTTTTCTCATGCCTGTGTCGCCGCTAAGTAGTTAGGAACTAGCTCCTGCACAGCCATATATATGAATGATACAAGGCTGATTATTAATAGGAACTATGTCTCTCACCCTTAGAAATTGGATGACCCTTCAGGGCCCTTTCAGTCATGTGAATGTCAGTGAAAAAGAATGTAACAGGGCTTGTGAATGATATGCCAATTTAATTAGTTTTATTACAAAGTCAAAGATTATTTATTAACATTGTCACAAAATAACCTGAATTTACATTTATCAGTTTAACAAAATAATTACTGAGCACATATTGTTCTAGGCACTGAGCTAGTTAATACTTGAATGAAGAGGTAAGGCCCCTGCCCCTACGGAGCTCACAGAATGGGAAGTGTCAGCATTATATGACAGCGACAATGTGGCTGGTCGGGCACGGTTCTTTTATATACTAGAGCCAGAAAGCCCAACACAAACCAACTAAAAAAAACAAAACAAAACTCATTAGCTAGGATAATAAAGCAGCAATAGAACTTTGAAGAACAGGGAATCATTGTCCTGATTTCAGCTTAGTTTCCTTAAGGTTGGCTCCCTCTTCAGACAATTCCTCCCTTGCAGAAAACGGGAGTTCATTCGTGGGTTGCATCCTTTCAACAGGAAAGGAATCAAAGCCTTAGAACGCAGTATTATTGGCCCTGATTAGACTGATGTGGATCATGTGCTCAATTCTGAACCAATTTCAGAGGCTAAGGGGATCAAATGCACTGATTGGCTCCGCCTTCGGTACGCTTTCCTTTACCAGAGGCACAAAGGTGTGGGAGGAGTGATTTCCCAAAGCTGAGTCAGGGCACTACTACCTCAAAAAGAAGAAAGTGATGCTGAACTGCTAAAACAGCACACGTCCTCTAACTAGGGGTATACGTGCGTGACAACATATTCAAGGAATTGTCTTTGAGCACATTGTGGGGATGGACGATGCACTAGCCTAAGCATCTTTCAAGATTTAAAAGATGTTGACAAGAAGCTTCTAATCTAGGAAAGGGGATAGGAAGACAGGTAGATAAAACCCAAGGAACTCCTCTGTCCTTCACAGAGTTGTCAGAGTAGAGTTCGTTTTCTATCGTACCATTCAGAAAAGCCCCCCAGGAGGAGGTGGTCTTTGAAATGATCTCAAAGGAAGGGTGGGTTGGACCTATCTGCCCTAATACAATCTTATCATAACCTGAAGTAATGTAGTTTTCTCTTAGTCTGAAATAACCTTTAAATATCTATATTATGTTGTGTTAAAGAATATATGAAGAAGTAATGGTGCCTACCTTAAACTCAGGGCCTGGCACACTGTCAGCTCTCAAAAAATCTCGGTTGAACGAGTGGATGAATAAATGTCTGAATGAACAAATACTATGGCAACATGTTAATGGGTAATAGATGAGATTCCTGTGGTCATGTAATGTCAATTTAAAAGCCATCACTAAACCATGTCTACGACAAGTTGTTTCTCTATAGGTTCCTATGGAGCCACCTTGCTCCCTCAGGTAGCCCTCCGGGGCTCATCAGTAGCATCATTTGCACAGTTCGCATTGTGTGTAATGAATTCCAATCTGGCATCCACCACACCTTCAGCCTTTCAGCATAAAACAAAGTGCAGCTTCCCCCACAGAGCGTCCTGATTAAACAAATTAACTATGGCGCTGCCTGCAAATACACGCACTAGAGTGCAGGAAATGAATAGATACAATGGCCAAGTCTGTATTTAATTTTAATTAAATTTCATTCTGTAGCTCAATTAATCCACATCTCCAAATGTCAGCAGGACTGAGGCAAATGGAATGACATCTGCTGCACCGCACAGGACTATAAAACCTTCACTGCATGCTAGGTCTCTGGAAGCGCACCAGGAAAAATGAAATATCTTTATTAAGTGTGTAGTAATGTATAGAAGTCTAACTCAGAGTCTAATGAAAGAACATAAACTGGGAAAGAAAATTAGATGGAGAATGTGAGTGGTTACGGGCATGGCAAGTATTGTTCAATATCCTGCCTTGTGTTATATATTGTTTTAAAGTTATATTTGGCTTCATAGCCGTTTCCTTTAATATTTACCTAGTGGGCTCCCCAACTGCCCAGGTTGTATTTTTTTTTTAACTGACACAGATTTCTTTCCTGAGAAAAGGGGATTATGGAGTAAAGGTGATCTTTCCACACAGAATATGGAAAAGATCACATTTGCTATGCAAGGCCATTCGTTATAGGAAGCCAGAGGTGTGGCAGAAAGAGTGTGGGGTTTGATGAGCCTAGATGAAAATTTTTGTTCTGACACTTATATATCAGATTAGAAGGTTAAAGAAAACCCCAGACATCATTAATTAGCGAGGCTGTTCTCAGCTTGACAATGACTAGTTTGGGGAAATGTCTGTGTAGTATTTTTAGAAAATATCAGTGTGAACATTATTTCAGATGATAAAAAATAGATAAACCTTATTAAAATCAATTTGTTTAGCATTATGGGCCAGACACTGTGCTAGACCTGGAGATGCAATGATGAATAAGACGTGGCCCCCTTCTCTGGAGAAGGGAGAGATACAAGTAAAAATAATTAAAATAAAATCTGACTAACTCCTATCAAAGAGAAAGCCCAGATAATTAGGGGAGCCCTTGAGGAATGTGGAAAGCCTGGGGGATGGGTACTTGTCTCCTTCAAAATGGCCCTGAAGGATGAGTGACATTTGAGCAGATGAATAGCAGGGAAAATAGACAGAAAGTCGTGTACAAAAAAATGCATGGGGAAAGTAGTTTGTTTTCTAGTTTGGGAAAAGAATTCAAGGTCTACAGAAAAAGTAAGATAAGAGGTGAAGAGAGAAAGGTACTCTAGGGTGAAATTGACTGATGCTGCATATACTATGCAGATCTCAGGGCCCGATCCTATAGGAAATGGGCAGCCCCTGAGGGTTCAGGGCAGAGGGAACACACGATCAGATCTCTGTTTGGAACTGCAGTGTTATGGAGTGAAGGCTGAAGGGTGGCAGACCATGCCACCCATATGTGCCTTTGGCCTAAGGATTATTTTGGGCTAAAGAAAGTTGAAAACAGCTGGTGCAAGGTTACTCTGTCCTCTCCTTTTCTTCTTGGAAGCAGGAGATAAAACTCCCATGTGAAAAATGTCCTCCCTATACCGGGAGGAAACATCCAAGAGAAATATGTACAGACTAAGTCGTACCTTTCGTCTCCCCATATATTTTAGTTACTTTTCTACAATTACTGCTCTTTGTTCAACCTAGTGTATAAGCACTTAGGTCTAGTCACTTCTTTGGGTCTTTATTTTCCCAGTGGGCCTCCCACGAGCATATAAAAATCTGTATGCTTTTCTCTTGTTAATCTGTTTTATGTCAATTTGATTCTCAGGCCCAGATGAGGATTCTAAGAAGACAGAGTGACCCCGCCCCCAAACCTCAGCATCCCGCGGAGGGCAAGTTATTAGAAGTATGGAGACCACTGGAAGGGGTCCCTGGCTTCTACTGAATTTACCCACGAGTGGAGGCTCCTCCGCTGAAGGAGAGGGGAAACTTAGCTCCTATTTACACACCCAAGAAAGGGCTAAATAGAAGGGGTGGAGACTGGTGATAGCTCATACAGACGGAGAAAATGTCTTCTAGGTTAAGAGCACACAGGTAGGTGGATTGTTACTGTCATGAAACATGGAAAGGAACAGGAATTGAAGGAAACTGTTGTCAAAGGGCCTTACACTAGACATGGTTATTCTCTGCTCAGAAATGAGAAAAGACAGCCTTTTCCCTACTCCTACTTTCCAATAAATGAGAATTCTTTTCCTAAGTGAACTCTTGGCCTCTCTCTGTCTCTTTACCTTGTTCAGTGGAAGGTGACGTTGCTTAACCTTTTGGCAGAGTTGTAAATAGCTAAGTAGGCTGTGCCCAGCTCCACCCTTCCTCCTTCTGTGATCTGCCTGATTAGGTGGTCAAGTGTCTAATTGTGCATTCAGGAACTCACATCTCCATCACTTTTCAGAGCGAAGGTGAGATTCTTGGCCTCATCTCATACTCTGTTTTATGTCTCATTGTTTACAACCCATGTGGGGAAGAGGAGTATTGCTTGCTGGGACCCCTTAAGTAACCTAACAGCAAGGAAGTATATTTTTGGGGCTTTGTTCTGGTGTTTGGGGCTGTTCTAGACCTGAAAGAAGTCCTGAAATCAGCCACCTTATTACGTAAAGCACTAAACAAAGAAGACACATAAAACCCAGGACGTAAAAGAGCCAAAAGCCAAAAGAGGCAAACACTGGGCTAAAGGAGGGACTGAACCCAGAGAAGTCCAAGGTTTCTGTTCATTCAAGGAAAACTCAGCAGTGAAAGCAAGGTGTTCTTCACCTCCGTGTTGGCTATGGTTAAATAGAAAGAAGCCTGTCTTCTCACTTGGAGATTCAGAATATTAGAAATGTTGATTTGTTACCTTAGAATGCTAGGTACTACTTACTATGCCATATTTAGGTTTTACTAAATATGGGCCAAGCAGGGTTTTGTGGGTTGGTGTGAAAGCCTCTAATTTATTATAACATTATTACAATAATATTTTGCTGCCTCTTTCTAAAAAGGCATCTGAACTTTTAACAACTTGAAAAAATATTCTCAGATAACTTACTTGTCATTTGGAGACTCACTAGAATGATATAAAAAACATCAGTCAGCAGAAATAGAGAGGTTTCAATTTAAGAGGAAAGAAGACGTCTAGCATTCTAGTTTAAAACATTCAATGTTAAAGACTGAGGTATCCTATGTAAACTAATAACCTATGAAAGATTTTTTCACTATATATAAATATTTTGGGAGGGGGAGTAAAGCCTCCTTGTATTTTGCCATACTTTATACTTTTCTCAGATTTTCTCTTATACTTCTCATAAACTGGCTTTTTTTCTTTTCTCTTCTTCATATGCCTACGCAAAATTTTAACTTCAATATACTAATTAAAAACTTACAGATAACAGGAATAGGAATTTTGATTCTGACAAATTCATCAAGAAAGTTTTTCTAGTTCTGCTTGCTATAATACTGCATTTTAAAATCAGTATATAAAGATAGGGTACTGAAATACTATTTAATAAAAATGTACAGAAACTAACAATTAGCTTTGAACTATCTCATGATCCTATATAGTGAGACATTGAATTGGCATGTGGTTCCTAGCATATTAATGAATTTGAAACAGAAATCAATAATGTATCACTAATTCGATCAGGGTTAAAGTTGATTTTACTCCTGTCAGAAAGACAATGAGACAAACTGATATTATAATAGCCCAAATATGTAAAAGTGAAAAATCAAAGTTGTGAAAAAGCTTTGAGTTAATGAGTTAAATTATATCTAACAATCGATCTTAATGTATAATGGGAATAAGGACATTAAAGCATTTCTGGTTGCAATATTTCACAATTTGTTTGCATTGATTTCTAAGTATTTTCTATACAAATTAGGTATGAAAAATTGAAATTTAGAAACACTAACCGATACTATTGAATGTTGACTACATTTTTCAAAGACCTGGAAAAAAATAATATCTAACAATTAACTTATATAATTCTCTCAAGGACTTAATAAATGATTGACACTAATTTAGATTGTTTAGTTGAGATTCTCCTTGGAGTCAGGGACTCTGAGTTTAGCACTCCATCAAGGTTTCTTGTAGCACCGAAAGTCCAGGAATTTAGCCAATTCATGTTTATGACAGTAGGTCGTTGGTGGGAATAACTTTTATGTTAAATAATCTTGAATGATCACTACTTCTTAAGTCAGATTTTGATAGTGAATGAAGTTAAAATGTACCTTTTAGGTAGCAAAAGATAGCTATACAGAGCTAAATGACAAATCCATATATTCTTAAATTATCTGAATAATTTCCTCAATTTTCAATTTTGTTGCCACACACATGGGCATCTGAATGGGAAGTCACTACATGCGTTATAGATTTCCCTCTCTCTTACCCTTCATTTTTCTTTAAGATGGGAACTTAATGGTCACATAATATATATAAGCTATTTCACTATCATTCCTTTATTTTTATCAAAATAAAATGTAATACGCTGCCTTGTCTGAACTGCACACATGAGCCTAAGCCACTTAAAGGGCAGGTGTAATAAACCACCTATATTTTAAGTAATTAATGAACATAAAGTATCGATAAACAGTATCTAAAAAGTTTAACCAAATTTTCTACTCATATATTCTTAAATAAGCACTATTTCCACATTGCAAGGCATCTAAGTAAATGCTCAGGAGATACCTAATGATATTGATGAAATACCTAAATGATATCTAAGTAAGCTGCTCAGGAGATACCAAGAGACTAATATGAAATATAAAAGTCTCAAACAAAGATCAGCAGAGTTTAGTGAGAAAAAGCAAAATTTAGAGAGGTTTAGAGAGGTTCGAACATCTGCCTCTTGGTCTGGACTTTGCCCTTCTACCAGGTTCGTTGCCAGACAATCTCTTCAAACCCAAGGGATAGTGTAAGAATTAACGTGGCACATCACACACAACACCACGGAAAAGCAGGCTTTACATGGCACCTTATAATGGTACAGAATCACGAATATTTAAAATGGTTTAGACCTTAGATATCACCACAGATGAACTGTATTGTCCATCATTCCCCCCCTTTCCTTTTTACTTTTCCTGCTCTATTTCTCTCTCCTTACTCCATCACATCCCTTCCATCCCTTTTCTCTCCTTGCCTTTTCTTCCTCTTCCTTCTTCCCTCCTTCCTTTCTATTCCCTACTGAATGCCCATTCGTCGCGAGGCATCATGCTAGATTCCAAGGGATGATAATTAGGAACAGTTATCTGTCTTCAAAGAGCCCATCAACAACCATCTTTATAGGCGTGCCAACACAATAACAGACAATTGTCATTCAATGTGATGATTACAATGGGAGTGAAGGGAAACCTTACAAAAATTAGTTGGCTCGCTGGTTGAAGTGATTCCTGAGACACATTTTTTTTTAAGGGACAAAACTTCTGCTCACAACTCTGTGGTTAAAGTAATATGCTCTGTGTATCTATATCACACTGTATATGCAGTGACAGACAACTGATAAGAGCTTTAACTGGGGTATTATAAAAATTTTAAAGCCTACTGGTAGTAGATTATTATTTAGCTTTTTTTATGTATAGAATCTGTAAGTACATATATCTTTGAATGTAAGTACCTGCACATGTCTTTAATTGCTACTTTAAATAGAAAGCCTGGAATCCTACCATAAATGCTCAAGGATAAGGAAATTGCATAGTTTCCTTACTTGGTTAATTTAAGGAGAAGTCCAATATTTTGGGAAATTCAGATTCGCCTTGATTTATGTGTTAACTTAGGTGAAAAAAATCACAGAGAATTGTAGAATTAACACACGAAGTTAATATACTTGCAAGAATCAACAACCAACTTTGTTTCTTCATATCCCAAGAAAATAGGAAAAGTGCAGAGTGGTGGCACCCACAAGTCAGCCCTTCAGGAAGATGTGGGAGAACGCAGTGCCTACTGGTGGCTAACGTAAGGTCAGGGACCACCTGGGGACTCATCCCACACCTCAGGCCTCTGTGCCTTTTTTGGGTGACAGGAGGGGCACCTGGGATGTACCTTAAAGCATGAGGAGGATTACCTAGGAAAAAAGGACAAATACATATCAGGCAGGAAGGAAAACATGAATGAAGACCCAGGGAACAGAAAGCATCAAACAATATCTGTATAAGAAACTCAGTCTGCACAGCCACATTGGTGGCCTGGGGAGTGACAGGATTAGCTTTATATTACACAATGTCATGCTGGTATCAGAGCAGAAGGTGGTTTCAAAAAGAATAAAACTGGAGTTCTGAAGATCAGTTGGGAACTTTTTTTTTTTACTGGACACCAGGTGAGGGATGATTAATGCCTAGTGATCAGAAAATTAAGAACATTAAACGACATGCCTGGTGGATCCAGAATCAAACCCCAGGTTTCTCCACTCGCGGCCCAGAGCTCTCTCTGCTACACCAGAAACACATTTTCTTGTCCTGTGGTAAAACTGAGACATTTTTGTGGTAGGCTCTGTTAATTGCACATACACCCACGAAGGATAAATATTTTGGGATGCCCCGATTACTGAGCTCTGGGTGCTCAGCTGCAAATTTTTTACAAGGAGCAATTCAATACTCATTTATCATGAGTATTTGGCATGACGTGCTCATCTTTTGCATACATGGATGTGCCATTTGAGGGGGAAGGAAAATTCCAACCGGAGCCTTTGATGTTATATTCATTGTTATCAGATATTGGGAATCCATGTGAAAATAAGCCCCTCATTTCCACAGTAAAGGGTGAGGGCCTTCTGGTATCATTTCTTTACGTGTAATATCTCAGTGCTGCCACTTCTCATGCCCAAATAGCTGCTCCATCAACCCCCCCTCCCACTGCTGGTGCCACTGCAACATGTCAGGTAATGAGTTAAGGGCACACTTGAGTTCTTCATGTGCCAAGATGAGAAAAATTAATTTTCAGTGCTAAAAAGATGAGACTGCTGGTGCAGACGGTCACTAACCACCACCAGCTGCTCCATAGATTTGGAGTTTGGAAAAGGAAGCCCATTTCAAAATCAATAATGTAACTCCAGGACATGAGAAAACTAGCTGTATCAGTGTTTTGAGCAAGAAGATATTGTCCAAATCATACTAAATAGTTGTATAATTTGACAAAAGTATTGGCAATTCAGTTTGTGCTCACACCATCCTCCTAAAACCTCAGTATAGAGAGAAAACCATAAATGACAAAAACATTGGTTTTCTTTAGTAGATGAATAACTAGAGTTAAAGTATGCATCTGTGGGATCTGTTTACAAGATGGCAGTTTTAACAGCATGGGTCTTTTGGTGGAGGCACGGGAGAATGTGAAGTCTTAACTATATATAATCTTCCTGAATTCCAGTAGAAAGTCAAATAATTTTACATACACACACACACGGAAACATACGTCATAGCCAAAAGCATTTCCTTGTACTTAGTGTCATTTAAGGCACAGAAATATGAGTTTTCTAAAAGGTGGCATGAGTAAAGAGTACAAAATGTATTCGATAATTCTTTAAATCAAATTGTCTCTCCTCGGCTATATGGATCCAGAACAATGGTTCCCAACTTAGGCTGCAGAGTGGAATCACCTGCGAGGCTTTTAAAATGGCCGACGCGGAGGCCACATCCTGGACGGATGAAGGCAGGATCTTAAACTCAGCACTGTTGATATTTTGGGCCAGGTAATTCTTTGTTGTGAGGGCTGTCCTGTGCATCGTAGGATGTTTAGCAGTATTCTTGGCGTCTATCAATTATATGCCAGTAGTAATCCTTTCTCTCCCTGTTGTGACAATCAAAAATGTCTGCAACATTGGCAACTGTCCCCTGAGGTGGAGAAGGCAAAATGAGCCCTGCTTGAGAACCACTGTTTTAGTGGGGGGTCCCCTCCTCCCCCTTTCCTAGTTGACTCCCAGTAGCTGCTGTACGGACACCCCGCTGTGGTCTCCATATTTTGCTATTTTGCTCTCTTCAAACTGCCTGCCCTTACCGTGTTCCGTGTTCTCCCTACCTTCCATCTCTGACTTACGTATTCTACCCAGAAGTCTTTCCCAGTGACCTCACCCATCCTGTCTTCCTTTTCTTTCTGTCATTTCAGCATGTCTGTCACCAGAATGTTAGCAAGCTATTTCTCAAATATTCTTGTCTCTTCTGGTGGAGGATGTTCTAAACAAATTAGACTGTAATCACACTGAAGGAATGAAGGAACTGTTTTTTGCTTAATTTAGAATCCTAGAAAAAAAATTTTAAATGAAGGTTTTAAGCTATCATCTTGCCCTTCTTGACTCTACCAGGCAATATATATGGCAGCATCGGACCCAACTTAATGCAATGTTGGATCTCCCAATTAAAATTCCATTTGGATTTTTTTGAGGAATTCAAATTGACTAAAATTTATATGGAGGCCTATAGCCACATACAGATAAGTACACCTTAAAAAACAAGGACTTGACCTGCCATATCGTAAGCCACACAATAAAGCCATAATAATAAAAATCATACTGAATTGGCACAAAAATAGACCAACTGATGAGTGGAACAGAATACAGAACTTAGAGATAGACTCATGCATACATGTAAATTTAATAAGTGAGTAAAGTAGCACCAGAAATCAATGTTAGCACAACAAAGGGGATGATCAGCTAGGAAATCTTATACGGCCGATCCTTTTGGTATGAAATATTAAAATTCACGGTTCCTGTTTGATTTTATCAAAGAATTTCAACTCTTAATTTCTGTTTTGTCAGTTTCATCCTCACATCCAAGTTGCTTTTTACCTGGTTGCTTAAAAAAATCCCAACTGACATTTTATTGTAAGAAATATTTGTAGGAATGGCCCGTGACAAATACTTTGACTTGCATTTTTAAATGTGTAAAAAGCCAATTTCAAGGTCAACAATTGTCTATTTAAAGGAAAACAAAATTATAAGGAATATTTTCAAATGGAAATATATAAAGTACAAAGTACAAGAGACACACGGTGTAAAATTTTGGGAGTGGAGAGGGTGTATAAAATGAAGATGAAAGTAGCTAAAATAGAGGCTAAGGAAACCATAAAATAAAATGATTCTCAAGAAAGCAGAGGAATGCAATAATTACCCTCAGAGGACTGCAGCTTCAAGGAAATAATGTAAACATTCAAGACTAAAAGGCAGGAGTAGGAAGAAATTCTAAATTCACAGACTTTATCTTTAAATCTGAGGTGAATTACATTACTACATTAAGAAATCTTTTATTGCATTTTGGATTAGTAATAATACTGCTCTTGATTTATTGAATATCTTTATGCTAGTGATTCCAAAGTGCTCTGGAAATATCTTGTGACAGATATTATTTCCTTTTAACAGATGGAGAAATTGAGGTTATATAGAGCTTAAGTGACTTGTTCATTGTCACGATTAATCAATGGTAATGCTGAAAATGGAATTTAAAGTTCTCTGCTACCCAGTGTAGAGACTGTTTTCTGCCTCATGTTAAATGACCCATAATTAACTAACTGTAGGAATGAAGTAGATTCTTAAAGAATAATTGTGAAAGTCATGCCTTAGTTAAGATTCATGCTCATGTTTTATCACTAATAAAACCATTAAAAATACTCTAATACTTAAATATTTTTAGGAAAACTTAACTTGTTATTTCTGTACGACCAATTGTAGACATGGCAAAATTTCAGCAGCAATTAGCAAATGGGAAAATGTTTTAACTTAAACACTTTAAATCTATTTGTTATTCCCTAATAATTTATTTAACTGTCTCCTTAACAAATTCCTAGCAAGTCCAATTAGTATTTTATAAAATAATTACTTCCAAACTAAAAAATAGCCTCATATATAGCTTACGACTTTTTAAGCTTAACACATCTATTTGATGCTCTAAACATGCATACGAAGAGAGTGGTTACCAGTGAAACACAAACAGATTACAGACCGCCTAAACTGGCACCACAGGAATAACCTTCTGTTTTCCCTCAGTGTTCACTGATGGAATCTAGTGTTGATATATTTTTAAGTAAGGATTCCATCCAGTTATTTGATTACATTCTGACTACAAATAATTGATCTTTTATTGATTGAACAGTCTGTTGATGCATAGTTATCCATCTGGATCTCACTTAAACAGAAAACAGTGACATTTAAAACTACCCTCTCAAGTAAACTTGTATCATAAAATTTATATAGAAATTATGTTTTTGGGCTGAATTCCCTATGATAAGTTAATGAGACATGAATCACCAGTCACTTTCTCATTTGACATTTTTCTCTTATCAGATCTTTCAAGTTCTCAAATTTTTTATATTTTCCCAATATCTAATTATAGCTGATTTGTCTTTAATAAAGGTGTCACCTTGACTGAATTATGTTCTGAAATTATAGGAAGAAGCTGGCATTCTTGAAAAGTCCGCCAACATCCATGTCTCTGTCATTCCACTGTGAACTGGCCCAAATAATGCTTAATTATACCTTAATACACCTTGAAAGAAAACTGCCACCAAACAGAATCCTTTACGTTCTAACTACCACAGTGTGCTTAGCCTGGACCAATCATCCTGCAGACAATGTATCAGCTTAACTCTTTTAGACGTGACATATTTACTGCCATTCCTATAGCAAAAATTCATCAGTGCCCTCCCTCTTGTCTACTGAATGTTTACGAAACAAGTACAAACTTGTAGCTTGTCATTCAATTCTGTCCAAAATCCGGATTTAATACAGCTTTCCAGTACTAACATGCACCAGTTAATTTTGTGCTTTTTTGTTATTCTTTAAATACATCTTGCCTTTTTTTAAACCTTTGCTTGTAAAGCTACCTGCCAACAATAGCTCCTCAAATGGTCCACCTTAAATGTTACCTTCTCGGTACAGTATCCCTTGATTAACCCAATTATCTCTCCATCTTTCCCATTTCTCCTGCCTCTGCTTTCTTAATTCTATAGAAACATTGAATGACTAAATGTATCAAGTATTAATTTCTGTACGGCTATTTGTGTGCAAGTTTCAGTTTCTCTTACTGGACTGTCAGAGTCCTGTGACAGGTCTCCATCCTGGCATATGCTGGCGTTTCACACTCAGTGGGTGTCCTGTATATGTTCACTAAATGAATGGATACAGGAGAAGGAAAAAATTAGAAGAATTATACAAGATAGTCAGATTGGTAAAGAATAAAATAAAAAGCTATACATGTAATTTATGTGAACTTACAGCTCAGCCTGGGTATTGAAATAATTATTTACTTCTCCAAAAAGAAGATATTTTTAAAATATAATAAACACATTTAAGACAGGAACAGTGCCAATTTTTTTCACTGATATATTCCAAGTGCTTAAAGCAATGTCAGTAGTCTTTTAACAAATATTAATTGAGTGAACAAATAAATACCAAAAATAGCAGTTATTTTAAAACATGTTCTGGCTTTTTATGTGTTCTTTAGATTTTTACTCACCCTCAATTTCCTAAAGTTCCAGTTAAGGAAATCTAGTCCAATTTCATTTTCTTAAATATACCTGGTAATGTCTCTATCAGAGATTAAGAAAAATACAAAACTACTCATATATGGAGCTTGAGTCTTGCATACTGAAATACCTTATTACAAACAGAGAGGCCAATGAACTTTCTTGAGTAGATAATATGGTTCCAGGTTGTCAATGATGAAGAGACCTATTGTCTATATGTTGACCTTACGAAAGGATTTAACTAAAGTTCATCAGCAGGTTTAATCTCCTCTAGCTCTTACCCAACTATAACTGAGCTGAGAAAGTTATAAAGACCGAAGAGTCCATTAGGTGATGACTTGTCATGCCAGAGCTGACGGTCTCACTTTGATCCATTCCTCACAGCTCTCAGATAAAGCGGCCCTGTAATCATAGGCTTAGCCTTCCTAAACACAGCACAGCCAGCCACAACCAGAAAGAGTAAAGAAAACCAGCAGCTGGGGCTAAGGAGGGGGTTAGTCCATCCTGCAAGTTCTGAAGAAAACTTTTTTTCAAATAAAAAATTGCAGAGGTCACATGTCAGCCCAGACGCAAGCAAACCCATAGCAATTCAGAAAGCAAAGATGAAAGCTATAATCAAATTCTGCTACCCGAGTGGCACATCTCCTAATGCACTGATAACAAAACAGAAACCCCTAATCAAAAAGTCAGCATGTCGGTTAGGACAAGAGTAGATCAAGTGTAGTGTCAGCATGACTAAAAAGTCAAACCGAGCAAAATATTGAGTGCTGACAACATTCATCTGCTTCTTACCTTTCTTTCTAATTAGCAGACTTAGACAAAATGGCATATCAAGACTCATGAAAACTATATATGTGTGTGTGTATATATGTCTGTATTAACTACTATTTGTTATTAAAAATTCAGTTCAGATAAATTCTTCAATAAGCCTTCACTAATCGCCACCCCACCTCCTATAGACCTTTGCTGCTTGATATTTGACATACACATACAGTGACCAAGTACCACGGGTGAGTAATATCTGTTCATGTGTCAGTCTCCACCTTTGGGTTATAGGCTCTCTGAGGTCAGGGACAGATCCTGCTCGCCTCTGTATCCCATCGTACTAGCCACCTAGTGGACGCTTCGTAAATCAGAGAGGTAACAGAAGATTTTGACCTAGACAGTGCTTGGTTGAAGTCCTAGCTCCATCTCGGGAGGCCTGTGGCCCGATGCTATGGTTTATATTCAGGGAAATAGAACCTCAACACTCTATCCTACTTCTCTGAGGCCATCCATGACTGACTTCTGCAGCCCGTAGGTCAGTCCCACATGTCCCATGAGCCCTGAGCTCACCTCACACCTAGAGCTCCAGGCATTTATTTGTCCAGAATAGGAGTTGGCACAGGCCCCAGTTTTACTAGCCTTGTATACTCTAGAAAATAACTTATTTTCTCTGAGCCTCAGTTTCCTCATATGTTAAATGGGAATAATAATGCCTATACTCTGAATGGTTGTCATGAAGATGAAATGAGATAATGTATCCCTCTGCCACCAGTCTCTGGCACGTAGCAGGCCCTGAATAAATGGTAACTATTATTAAACCACGTCTACCAACATCATCTCTACTTACAAATACATAGGTCAGTCTTCAGATGACTTTTAGCTAGAATGGTAACAGTTTTTGTAGACACAAAGGTCTGCAATGTATCTTGAAATACAAAAGACAATTAGCACTCTACTAAATGCTTAAAAGCAAAAACAAAAACAAAAAACAACAAAAAATTCTTTCCTGAATCCTAATGTGCCAGATTGTATACCTTCACTAATTACCATTTTATAAATAAAAATGGGCAACTAATTCAGCTGCTATATCTTCCTTCTGTTTGGAAAACAAATATAATTATTCTGAGGCACTAAAATATATGCTCAACAGCTTATTTGTCAAATCAGAACTTTTACAAATTTTACTATAATTTCATATAAGACTATATTACTTGTTTTAAATTTCAAGTGCCGGAGAAATGATGAAATAAGGCTTTTTTCTCTCCAAAATATATTTAGAAGCCAAAGAAAATTATTATATTAAGGAGAGCTTCATTCTGAACATCTTAATAAAAGATTTTGTGAAATATCAGATTCCCACTCACTGAATTTCTAGAAAGGTATGCTAAATTTAAACACTTAGAAGTTATCACTAAATTATGAATTTAAAAAATTATCTTACTGGTGGTGCCAGGCTGTGCCAAGAGGCTAAATGGCAACTTCACCTGTCATTGTGTTCCTGGAGTGACTACTCCAAGAACACATCAGATATCTATGTTCTTATTCCCGGGGGGCACTCGAACAACATCGATATCTGAGAACTATCCCAGTGACTCACAAGTTCAGTTTTATCAACTTCAACCAAGATCACAAAGAAGAAGGTTTAAAGGGACATGGCCATGCCTATTCTTCCAGCTCTCTTGTAAAGACTGTCTTCTGGAAAAAAAATGGCAAACGGCCATTGGGTTACCCCAACTCTGCTTTCACCCGACATTCCTAGAAGGAGGTACCTAAAATGATGAAAATTGGGAGACCTCTAGGTGGAAGCAGGAACTGAAGCAGTGGGCCTATAGTGGGTAAGTTTACAGTATTTCTGCAAGTCCTTAATTGTCAACCATCTCAAGAACATGACACATCGGCTCATATTTTTTCTCTCTTCTCAGATTTACATGGAGTTCCTAATAACAATAGGTAAAAGTGTTTAAAATAGAATTGAGACTGTTCTTAAGAAAGAAAATTATAAACTAAAAATTAAAACATCAATTTCAAATGGAGATTCAGGTATACTCACAGGATGGTTATAATAAAAGACTTTAGACACTGGACGAAAAATTTCAGTTGGAGAATTCAGGTGTCTATTTAGCTATCTGAATAGGCATATTTATTAATCTATAAAGTTCTAGTTGCCAGTCTTCTTAATGCACACCTATTTGGGTAGAAATTTAGCTCAAAACCTGGGATGCTTTCCTATTTTCCCTTTGTTTTCATCTGCCCATAAACAAATACACATATGTTTGAAATGTGAAAAAGCTTAAATTCTGCAGCAGATTTTGTAAAAATAATGGAAACTTTTGTAAAAACAGCTTTAAACACCCTGTGTGCCAAGTCAAACAATGTGCCAATTCTGCAAAAGCTGCTACAGGTTTTGTGCTTGTTAAGAGTTGTAGAACCTATTTAAACATAGGAATAATTACAATTCTATCAGCCACTTCTTAAAATTGTGTTAAGGCTTCTGAATTAAAGGCAGACCCCAAACATGAGCTGCATTTGGCAGCAAATCACATTTCTTATGACTGTCCCCAATATATGGACGTAACGTTGATCAACATCCCTTTCTTGACCGACTGGTACTCGGGAACTTCTGCTGCTGCTGAAGGAACTTCAGGCCTATGTCCTTGTCCCTCGATCTTTTTCTGTACCCTTTGGGGCAACGGTGCATTTGAAAAGGCCGTTGGCCAAGAACAGGAGTGCTCATAAGGAGAGTTATTTTCTATAACTTTCCCCTCAGGCGCTTGCATTTTCTTCCCAGAAACAATGCTACAGAAGACAGGAGAGTTTTAATTATTTCTTAGACAACTCTAATCATGTAAACACAGTTTAAGGAAAAGGCAAATGACCGTTGTATCAAAGAAAGGAAGAGGGACTGTCAATTAAAATTTAGTGGAGGCCCTAAGATATGAAGTATAAATTGGAAATTACACAGGGATATAAAGTACAGCGCAGGGAAGATAGTCAATAACATTGGAATAACCAGGTATAGTGCCAGATGGGTACTGGAAATATTGGGGGGAAACACTTTGTGTAAAGCATATGATTGTCCAACCACTAGGTTGTACACTTGAAACAAAAAACAAAATTATATTGAATGTAAATTATAATTGATAAATAAAAATAAAAGAATAAACTATCCCAAAACTTAAAAAAATAATGGAAATCTCTAAAAAGTAGCACATTTTTATTACTTATCTTTTAATAAACATTTTATTCAACATGGAAATAACTCAGAGAACTTAATGTTATACAGTCGGCCCAAACACATGGAAGCTCAGCTGCACATGGTCACTGCAGCACTAAGTTCAAGAGTAAGATTGTCACCACTCCAAATTGTTCAATCTGGCTTCAAGTGCAGTTAGTGTCTCCAACTCCTGTGCTCTAACATTGCTTTGTCTAAACAGTAGATTTGAAATAACCAATGACAGCACAGAGACACAAAGATGAAAAAACAGAATTTGTTTTACTACTTCAATCCCTTCATCTATTTGACAACTTGGAGTTTTTATTTGTGTTGAAAATTTTTAAATATAAATTTTTCCCCCAAAAATATTAATGTAATTTTAAAATATTGATTACTTTTTCCTTTTATGGTGCTGAAATATTTATTATTTATAATTTTTATCGATGTGAATATATGCACAAAGTTTAATCATTTGCAGTTTTGAAAAAAAAATGTTCACCGTATATGTTCCCCTCAGACATCATCATCATCATCACTGTTATTACTCATTTCGCTTTATGACTGTTGCTGAAAATAATTTTTGTTGTATAGAATGTGGGCGTTAAGAATGATCTCCTCCAGGTGTCAAATGTGCTCAGTATGCCACTGACTTAAATAGGAACTTCATGCAATTTACTGATGTCATTAGTTTCTTCTTTCTTCCATAGTGCAGTTATGATAAAAATGCACAATTTAGAAGACTAGTGGAAATTGCTGATCTCTTCAAGTTGCTGTCAGCTCAGAGGAAGCCAAAATTAAGACTGCCTAGAATTTTGAAGGCAATGCTTATTTGCGTGGAATTTAAGCACTCTTCATTTTGGAACTGAAAGAACTCATTTGAACTACCATAGGGGATTTTCGTATTTTATATTTGAGGTTCCAGGTTATTTGTTGGATTACTTTATTCTTCTTTTACTTTCCCCCCTCCTTTCTCTGATCTCATTTATGTAGATTTCTGTGACTTGTGCATTAGAAGGAAGTGAGGAGGGTTCTGAATCTACAGAGATGCCAAAATCAGATTCTTTTGAGTATTTTAATTTTTGAACTAATGATATGCCTCCTTCCAGAAATTATCAACAGTGAGATTCCTTTGAATATGTTCATCTTGTATTTGAGCAGCTGTAGAATCAGCTGGCAGGGTAGTTAGTTGTGAAGCTCGAAAAAAATGTGTCACCAATGAAAAATATTTGGTGTGACCCAACCTCTCCTTTTTTATTGGCCATGAGGACATGTAACAGGGTAAGGTACCCCCCACACTGTGCTGTGTAGGTGAGCAATAAGCAGGTAACTCACTTGTATAAACTCACCACTTTCTCTTCAGCATATTGCACAATCGCCTATAAAGCAAAAAGCTTTATTTATTTTTTTTGTTTCCATTCATTTTTAAGAGTGGTTCCCTTTCTTTCCTATTTAATTCATCGAAGCTAAACTATACAATTTCCTAAGGACTGGGCACAGGCTGGATTGCTATGGACTCATTCTTATATTTAATGTGAATATTACGTAAATCCTTCTTGTTTCAGGTTTATATATAATATAACTCAAATTCACATCTATTAAATTGTTAAGGGGAATTCTACTTTCCCTCATAATTTGAAATTTCTAATGTGAATTTTATTTTCACGCTTAAAGTGTAACACCAAAGGCAGCGTATGGTGCTAATAATAATTATGAAAGTTTAAATGCCTTTGGGGAGCTTAAGTAAAATGAGAGAATTTATTTTTGAAATGTATTAGAATAAGAAAGAGGGTGTCAGCATTCATGAGTTTCTTAACTAGCGCTGTTACAAATATTTGTACCTGATTCTCATTTGGAAAATGAAGGCACATATCTAAACCAAAACGACCTTAAATTTTTTATGGGCAACTGACCTAGACAAATTATAAAATAGACAATTGGGGGGCAAATTCTTTTATATATAATTTCCCTGAGACTTCTTGTTATGTTTTCCATATGAATAACAGAATTACTAAAAATTTAAGTGACAAGATTGGTATCATAATATGGCACATATAATAACTTGCCAAATAAAATATTCTCAGCAGTCATATTTAGAAGGTCATAATAATATTATATATATATCAAAATAATTTGTGTTAAGATAAAAAAAATTCAAAATAATTTAAGTGTTACAATAAAAAGGCCATAGACTAAGGAGATATCATCTTTGTCTTTCTCCCTAAAGATTAAAATTTAGCACTTTTGTAAAGTGTACATACCTAACATTGGTTTAAATCATATTAAAATGATAAAATCTAGTTATGCATTATGATAAGGCATTTCCTAAGAGATAAAAGATAGCTCCTAAGTTTTACATATTTTTAATTTATAATTTGATCTAAGTCAATTGTCCCATTACTGATACTATAAACATTAATTTATTTCAATTAAATTTATTGAATATCAGAGTTTTAAGAAAATTAAATATTTGGGGTGTGTAGAGTTGTTAAAATGAGATGGTAATTGGTATATTTCAATTATATTTTAAAGGCAATGAACACAAACATATAATCTTGCTAGACATATACTACACTACCACAGGAAATAGTAATAATTTATAAATCATATTAAAATTTATATAAAGCTTTCCAAAATCTAAAACGAACAGCAAGATCTGTTTGCATTTGCCTTTATAAAAGTTGAAGCTCAAAGGCCATGGCTAAACAGAATTACGACTATGTTTTCAGATCTTGCTAAATGTTCTTCCAATACTTTTCTGTTATAGGTGGGCAAGAAAACAATTGTCAGGTGGCTCAATCTAGAGGGAGGGAAGGAGGAGAACAGAGGAGGGCAGGGGAGTCAAGAGAGAGAGGCATCAATGCTCCCTACTTTGAAGGATTGGGTCCATGAACTCAGCTGCCATGAAGTGAGCTGACACTTACTTGTCTTCTGTATGGATAGGTTTTTACTTTTCCTAATGGTGGGTGATCAGAGAGGCATAGGAAATGTGGCTTGTCTAGGCCTGTTACTGAGTCACAGAGTTTTTCTGACTCTCTTTATCACTAACAATTTTGTGCAGCCTATTCCTCTTCTGGACCTCTCCATTTAGAATCTAAGATTGGGTTAACGCTACTTCCTGTGAATTTCCAATAAGGAGGGAAGATAATTTATGGATAGAAAGAAAAATAATGTAAATTCTATACAGGTAGTAGGGATAACTGTTTACACAACTTTATCCCTAGCTTCAGAGCCACCAATTTAGTACCAGAGAGATATTTAACAGTTTTTCCAGACTGAACAATGCAATCTTGATTGATTAGTTGGAAAGGAATGAATGTGAGAATTCTGACCTATTCCCAAATCTAATAGATATAATGTATTAAAAATGTATGTATATCTACAGATGAAAACTATTTACTCATCTAATATTGCTGAATACCTAGAACCACGGTGTTTACGCAGTGTGAACCTGTGGTTTGCACCCTGAGGAGCTTACAGTCTAGCTGATGAGATGAGACTTGCACATGCACGGTAAAGAGAAGGCATCACGAGACAGGGACTACAGTTGTGAGGCTGAGTGCTTAAGGAAAACGGAGAATGGAATCATTTCTTCTGGCAGAAGTTATCAAGATGAATTTCAGGAAAGAAGGGGGCATGTGAGTGGGTGTTAGAGTATTTCCCTTAATATGTGCAAAAAGGACAAAGATTTTAGGGAAATAGCTGAATAAAATAAAATATAATGAAAACACATTATGACCAAATTGTGCTGATTACATCTAATAGCTTTTCACAAGGAAAGACTAATATAAACCAGGTTTTGATTTTATCTCTCCTAAAATGAGCATTAAAATGAGCTGGTTTCCATATAGATCTTAATTATTAGAACAGTTCCCAAACTTTGTAATATGAATGGCATTTGTAAGCCATAACTCTGAACACTGTATTTCACAGGATGCTTTTGTAACTGTAAGGGATGAAAGGTGATTGTTCATTTTATCTTATTAGTAGCTTTCCTGGCTTCCACAGCAGTGCTCATCTGGCCCCCACTTCATGCACGAGTCATGCAGATTAGAGTTGACTCTCAATTACACCAAGTCTTTCTCTAAAGATGACAGTCCAAATACAGTAGAGATAAAATACATCAAGGTTTAAAATAGGCCCGTTCAGCCCCAGTGCCGCTTCATCATGAAATGATATAATTCACTGATGCCTCTGCCTAGCCTAACATATGTTCTATTCACAGCCCGCGTCACTCTTCATTTGTAATTATTTCCCTTTTTTTCTTACCCCATCTTGTAATACTTTGCTTGGTTGAAGACAAATACTGAGAGGCAAAGAGTATTATCATATGATGACCTGTTCCAGGGTGTTAAACCTCTGTCAAGGTTTGATTTTAACATGGGGTCTTGATGACAGTACATCAATTCAGGCATCATGTCCTGAATTAGACTATATTAATTATCACTTGAGTGCAATATGCATGAAAATGCTGTTTCATTGACTAAAAGGATCTGACTGAATAAAAATCCATTTCTCATCTGGTTGCTTATGGATAAAGACATTTTTTTTCTCTTTGCCTTGGATTGTTCTTTATTAAATATGATTTTTATATGATTGTATGAATAAATTGTCTTACCCAACAACAGAACTGGAGAGTTTTAAACAAAAAAAATTAATAGGTTGTCTACTCTTGGCAAGTCTCTAACAACGTATTTACAGTTAATAATTTAGGCAGATTATTTATAACAATACTGCCAAAAAAGTTCTTATTTTCAGCACTTATGAGAAAAAGACATTTTCAAATTGGTGCCTCCTTCATTTAAGGAAAATGAAATTTATAGCTTATAATTATTTTCAGGTGATGGAAGAGCAACAAGCTCTGTCAGGTAACAACTGCATTTAAAAATAAAACTAATATTATTCAACTTCTGAAAAGAAGACATTCACATGAAGAATTTCAGTGATAGACAAGTTAAAATTACTAAACTCAACACGCAAGTGCATGTATAAATATTTACTAAGGAGAAACTTGATAACGACAACAATGACAAAAGAAAACAATTGAGACCTAACTTTTACCACACAAAAACTCGAGGTACTTACAGTTTCTATTCAGTTTTAACAGAAATGTCCTATTGGGCTTAAGATAATGAATTTTCTAAATCTTCTCAAGTTAGAGTATATCTCAAAACTTTTCCCAACTGTACCTCAAAAGTTATCACATAAGCCTGAATTTAAAATACGAGATTAGGAATACTAAAGCCAAATTTCAGCAAAAAAAAGTTTAAGAGATTTCCTAAAACATATATTATTATATTCAGTCAATAAAGTGAGTTCATATATTAAAAATAATTTTAAATTGCAATGAAAAACAACCCATCTCCTCCTTAAAAAATAAACTGAGATGTTTCTAGCATTAATACCAGTATTTATTAGTAAATATGATTCTACAGTTCTCCCTAAAATGGTCTCCTAAGTAAAAAATTCACAAACAGTGAAGTTTAAATTTTGACATGAGAAATTTTAAAAATTGGAAATATATATATATATTTGTTTCAGTATAAAGGACAGCTGGGGTCCTATAAAGTACGATGCTTAGATTCAGTGAGCTAGTGGCGTTATCACAACAGAAACAAATCATTCCCATTATCCTTTCCACTAGTCTCACACTTCTAATGTAGTTATTAAAAGCATTCAGCGGATGGTAGAAGGAGGGGGAAAAGCTATAGCGATCTGTCTAGGTTCTGCTGCACCCCAACCTAACTTGTCCATGGTAAATGAAACAGGGCAGGAACTCCCAAGGTGTGCCACACACTTTAATCACCAGGTTGAGACTGGCTACGAAGAGCTTCATTAGAAAGGTTGTATCCTAATATCACTATTTCAGAAAGCAATTGATTTCTCACCATGTTCTCTGAATGATAATTATTAAATATTGCAATCAAAATTAGATCATACCCAGAAGAGAGGGCCTACGTGATACACATCCGTTTGGCCTAGGAGATGTTTAACGAACCTCAACTCTGCTTCAAGTTATAAAATGTTAAGTTTACATAAAAATTTATTGTGAGGAAAGAAATCTGGGTATATTAATGGGGCAAGTACTTGGTGTGGTAGAAACAGTATTAGGACAGAAATGCTAAAAGTCATAATACGCTCCTGGTTCTGTCATTTATGAGTTGCATGAAACCAGAACAAGTCATTGCTCTGGAAAGGGAAAAAATAATGCTGACCTCCCTACTCCATGAGCAGACTAGCCCTCGATGCCGGTGAGATGTTCCGTAAGTGCAGGGTAGCGGTGCCCTTGCTTTTAGCCTGGGAAGAAAGGGAACAGTATGAGGGGAGGCCCATGGTGACGAGAGAAGAGGTGACACTGGAAGGTGCTGACCTGGTCAGCAATGTTTCTAATCAAAATGTTCGTTGATCTGAAGACGTGCTGGATCTCACTGAACTGAGTCATCATTATTTGCACCCTAGGCCACAGTTTCACACCTTCCCTTTATGCTCTCTCCTTTCCGCTCAGTCAGATAATGGCCCAAGCGAGCCATTCAAGGACCTCTCTGACAACACCACACATGCACACACACACACACACGACTGGCCTCAAAGGAAAGAAATTTTCCCATTTTAAAATAGCTATACTTGAATATTAAATTAACTAGTTTAAAACTAAAGACATTTCAGACCTGAAAACATGCCTCTTACTCTTTGCTATCGTATTCTGAATTCATAATTCCACAGTTATCACAAGACCAAGGATGATCAATAAAATCTTAAAAGCAATGAAAATTAAAATGCATGTGTTATCCTGCAATTAGTAATGCAATTTCCTTTATTTACAAAATCCAAACCCTCATGCACTGAGGAATAATGGACTAAATTACCTGGTGATATCTCTACAATCAACAAGTTTCAAAAAATACATTAAAATAAAGGCATACATAAAATAATATGTCCTGACTGTTTACTCCTCCAATAGCAATTTCAGTTTAAATTTACAGAACTAGAAAATATCACAATTTCTATTGTCCTAAGATCAAAATATTATATAACAATAGAAAAGTAAAATTTAAGTTCTGGTGTCTTTATTTTAAATCACCCAAATTTTGTCTCTACTTATGTATATTAATAAAATGACCAATCTTTCCTGATTCACATACACAGACCAAAAGGCTTACAGCTAACTTGTAAACCAGAAACCTCCTTCCCTCCCTTCTTCCCTTGCTCCACTCCCCCCTACCTTTCTTTAGGGCTATAATAATAAAAAAAAAAACTCATTGCCCGCTAGTGAAAACTGCCCATCACATGACTATGATATCATTGAATGCAGTGTTTCACAACCGCCACTATGCAGGATTGACATATGACATTTATAAACTGTCAGCACCCCTCCCCCAATTTTTACAGCCTATTCCCCAGCAGGGTTTCACAATGTAAAATGAACTAAAGGCAACCTGTGTGCTCATTAGCTGTGCTACTTCTGATACATTACGTCGATTGACAATGAACCACTGTAATATCAAAGTCCAGGTGTAAAAAATAATAAGGCAACTGCTTGTGTAACAAAATCTCACTAACTGAGAATGTGTAATAAATATGCAAGGAGGCAGTTTTTTATTCATTGAAAATGTGGCATGGTACATCAAACAAAACCCAAGAAAGTGTTTTGACATGCCAAACTCAATTAAAATTTGTTTTCATGACTATCAACAGAGAGATTCAGTGACTTATTTGTGAATATAAAAGGCGATTATGCAAGTACCAATAGAAGGATCCAAAGATATTAAGATACTCACACAGCGACAGAAGCAGAACTAACGTCTAACTCTGTAATCACTTTTAATTTAAATAAGAGACACAGAACATGTCACAATGAAAACTATTTTGGTACACTTAAAAGCTGTTTTAGTCACCTTCTGCCTGTTGGAAGACTATATACATTTGCCACCTCTCCACGAACCAGGCCTTGCCTCTCCCATGGCCCAGGAAAGCTTAAACAGTTAATAAAGGAAAACAGTGACAACAAGTTGGATAATGTATATAGGACATATATGACCACATGATATGTTTTATTTAGAGGTAAAAAGGAGGAATATGAGATTCAATTGAAGAGTTTGTTTCCTAGAAAATTAATTATATCATAATTCCAAAAATCAAGAATATGTCCACATTTTATTGCCTTTTACAGTCATTCAGACCAATAAGTACACAACAACTACAAAATCCTGAACTCAGGAGATACAAATACATTGGAAAAGAGTTTGTTTAGTTTTGATATGCACTTATCATTTAAGAATTAACAAAATGATTTAGTGTAACGAACTGTCTGGGAAATTCCAGAACCATATTAAAATGTTATGGAGGGAACGTCCGTTAGTTTTTCACATGAGGGAAATGTCCCAATAGAACTTCTGATACCTGTGAAATATTTTACTTTCACAGCATGTTAAGAATCCTGACAAGATAGGTAGGTTTACTATTCAATTCACTGTACCCACTCTGCCTACAGTTAAACTTGAAAATACAGCTACTTAGAAACTCTTTCCTTCTCAGTGGCCTTTAATGCATCATTCTGAGGAGATACAGAGATATTACAGGGAAATTATCAAGATGCCATTATCAATAGTGACATTAATCTTTAAGTATAAATATTATAGTCATCACTCCTTTCCATAATTTGTTCCAGTAGGTAGTTGCTTCAATGACGATGAGTGAAGAAAGCATGCTAGAAAGAACATGTAGTCTTAGTTTTCAAATGGCAGTATGCATTCAAATCACCCACAGAGATAGTTACCAATATAGGTGCCCAGGTCTCATGCCCAGGAATTCTGATTAGGGACTTCAGGGACTGGGCTTGGGTACACGTATCTATACCATTTTTATAGATCATTCTGATTAACACCAACACTTGCTACCCATTCCCTCGAGTTATTGGTAAAGAATTTAATATAGCAATTTGTGACTCACATCTTCTCAGGTCAATTTTCTAAAAATACCTCCAGTCTACATTCTCTTGTTTACCCCTAATAATCTTTAAGTGAAATCTTCCTTCTTTTCAGAAATAAGATGTCAGTGTAGGGGGCTGTTGGTTAAGACAATGAAGAAAAGTACAGGAAGTACTCCATTTAGGAGAGTGAATATTTTTAACCGCCTTAGTTCTTCCTTGGCCTTGACAGTGCCTCTTCTCCTCACTTTTGTCTTGGCTCCTGATTATGGTCTCTTTACTAATTTGCCCTTGTCAGTCTGATAGATGGTGTTCTTTCAACTGCCATAGTTTTACAACTCAAATTTCAAAAACGTTGTTTACCCTATGACTGTGCCCCAAAGCCCAAGCAACCAAAGGAAAGGGTCTTACATTCTATTGTGACCTGGGTCCTATCTTTCCAGCCTACCTTTCTTGTACTCCGGCCAGGTTTGCTCATGGTATCCCCAAATGTCCAACGTTTCTGCCTGTGGATTTTTGCTCACATCATTTGCTTTCTGCTAACAACCATCCCTGTAAATCTTTGCCCCCTCGAATCAGATTTCATCCTCCAAATCCCAGCTCAAGTTCCACTTCTTTCTGGATTACACTCTTTCCCCTACCCAACTGAGAGGCTTCGTTCTTCTGGACCCTCATAGAATCTTCTGTCATTTGGGACACAATTCACAATATATTGTATTTTCATTACTTTTAAAGTTTTTTTCTGCCAAATATGGTAATAGTGAAAGCAACATCTCCTCCTCCCCTCCCCTCCTTCTCCCATCTTTTTAATTTCCTTCAGCACTTTTTGGAAATCACACTTTCAGAAAATATTTATTGATTGGTATTACAGAGTCACTTCTTTAATAGGCTACTAAGAATCAAATTACTGTCAGTAGACTAAAACAGCTATAGGGTCAAAGAGCATGGGTCTTTCCGTTGCAGATAAGCAAGAGTTTAATCGTTTTGAGGTAGAGTGAATGGAGACTTTAAAGAGATTTTCTATACTAAATCTTTCAGCATCACTGCAACACAGACAAATTCAGGTGTTACGCATGGTAAAGTAAAATTAAATCGAACAAACATTTATCAAGTGTTTCTGCTCAGGGCAAGATACTCTGACCTCAGGTGCTGGAGGGGCAGCCACTCCATGACCCCTCAATGTCTAACACAGCGCTTTAGGTCTACCACACTTGGAAGTTCTTTTTCTATTCTAAAACTAATTTAAATTAGAATTTAAGCACTTGTGTGAGAGAGAACAATTAGCTGCAGCCTCTTCTCTCAAGTAGCTTTGAATCTAGTGATGGTTTAAAAGATCAAGCAGCCACTCAGTTTCCTGGACTGAAGTAAAGGGAAGTTAGGAAAATACCAGAAGGAAATGAAATGTATTATGATAATATTTAAAGAATAAAGTTCTCTGATGAATACAAAGAATGCTGGTGTTTAAAGATGGGGTTATTATTGGTTTTTTATTTATTTAGTCAGTAGATATCAGAGCGAGAACCCGTCTTCATTCACTCATCCAACGAGTATGTGCGTCCTTGCTTTGTGCAACGTGTTTCCTTCAGTTTGGCCTGAGACGGATTCAGGTACCGAAGCTTCAGAGGCCTCTGGCTGTCACTATTTTTGGTGGGCTGGGGTTATGTGAAAATCTTTTCCATTCAGGCTTTTCTCTGATGCCTACAGAGAGAAGTCTTTGCTATAGACCATGCCATTGAAATTGTATTTAAAGGTAACATACACTGTATCACCAAATATCCAACTGAAAGCTCGAAACTGGTCACTTTCACTCTTAGCCCCAGCTCAGTGCTCTCTCCATTCACCCTGCTCTGGTCATGTTTTTGTATTTTTCACATTCATTCCTCTCTCACCACTGTGCTTTGGCTCCTTTGGGGAATAAACAATAATGCTTTGTGTTATATCATCCTCAGCAATTAGCACAGTGCTCTGTACAAAGGTATTCGATAAATTCTAGTTAAGATGCTGAAAATTTTAATTGAAAACATAGTTCTAAATGTGGTTGTTTTGGAGATGATAGCATGGGATATAAAGATGCATAAGACATAGTTCTGCTCCCAAGGACTTTTTATTTTAACTGAGGAGATAAAACACATTCTTAAATAACTGTAATACAAAGTATGAAGTGATAAGGGTCACAGAAGTGGTGCAAAGGAAGTGCTATAAGAGTCAGAGGAGGAAGAGATTACTTCCAGCTGTTCAGTGTCCAGTGTTCTGCTCAGGGCAGTGAGGGTTACAGGGTAAGAGAGAGAGCGCTTGCTGCAACCGGGCATGCAGACTCACTGGTAGCATGAAACAAACACAAAGTTTCGGGTTAAATAAAAAACCTAAAGATGCATGTGTCAAATCCAAAATGAGTGGGACACTCTGCTCCAGGGTCTGTGTGAGAGTCACAGTGCAAGAGTGCCTGGGAAAGTCTTCATGGAGACACTCAGCTTTGAACCCTCAACAATGGATGGAATGGCTAGATTAAAAAAGGGGATTTGAGACATAGGATACACACTGGCAATGTCTCAGAAAGGAAGTTGAAGAAAGGAGATGCTATGCTGTTGTTTTCTTTGTAAAAATCAGCCATCTGAATCTTGAGGAATAGCACATCAACCCTTTCCAATGAACCCTAAATAAAGGGAGGCGAGGAGAGCCATGAAGCCCCCTGTGGTATGAGCAGCAGAGAAGGTTTGAGCTGTTAGTGGACAAATATCCCTGGATGTCTTCAGGCTTTGACTAGGGAACGCAGTGGTGTGCCCTCTGCTCCCTTGATCCTGCCACCTCATATGAATCTGTTAAAGACATCTTCCCATATTTTAACTCACTTCTGACCTCTGACACTTGTGCCAGATAATTGACATATTGTGTTAAACATTTATGAAACTGGATATAAGAATCCTTTTCATGAAAGATTAAAAAGTACTATAAAATAACTTTGAGAAAGAGAACTGGCTATGTATGCCGAGGTAATATTCATCAGGAAAAATTCGAGGCGTTCCTATTCCATTGTAAGAAAAAATAGATAAAATGTATATTTTTTCCTCTGTAAACTTTAAACTTTGCTTGTTACAGCTCCCACATGATGAGCCCTTACATTTTCAGAGTATTCTTCTCACTGAAATGGAATCAGGCACTTCGCAATCTATCTTAGGCTCCTATCTTGAATGGTTTCAAGATGTAGGCAAAATGTTTACTTTCCTCATCTTTTGTTATTGATATATTTGCAAAAACCAGAGAGTTTATTGAGTTTAATAAATGTTTTTATACATGTTTTTGCTTCTAAGAACATTTTTAAAGCAATACATTTTCATTCATAGTCAAATCATATGTTGTTATTTTTATTTTGAATGGGCATAAAAATGTAAAAGTAACATGGTGGGAAAACTGTAACATGGTCAACTATTTAGCATAGACAATAAATTATGCAAAAATAAAAGTACTACAGAAGTAATTTTTCTTACCGATAAGCAGTAAATATGAAGTAGGGTAAAGTTATCTCCAGAAATGATATGGTTAAAAAGATCTGACAAATTATTGAATAAAAAATGCATATGAACTCTACTCTAGAATTCTGTTATAACAATTTAGAAAGATTTTCAAAATCCATTATATATAATATATAATGAAACCTTCTAGTTTTGTTTTGAAAAGCTTCTTGTCATTTGCTTATTTCATCAGAAAAATCAGACAACCATAAGATTTTTATAATGGGTTCCTTAATTGCACTTAATATGACTAACTATAGATGGAAGACACATAACATCCATGTATTTATATCAAAATATCATGAAAACTGTGGGGCATATGAAAACCATGCAGTATCTACTTTTGTTTTGTAAAACTGTGGAAAATTTGTAAATAGCAAGGGTGACCTCCAGTGTGCAGTAGGTTTATGCCATTGCATTTTTTTCGGTAACAGAAAATGTGCATTGGTCTACTCTAATTCTCTAAAAGTGCTAAAGAAAAGGGGAAAATAAATTTTATGTGTCAAAAGGAGTTTGTAAGTTCAAAGCAATGGTTTTGTTTGTTTGTTTGTTTTCAAGCTTATGATGTTGCTTGGAACCTGAAAAAATCAAAAACCATGGGAAAAGGCTGTGTAACTAATAAAAATAAGAAAACTATTTTTCTTATATATGATCTGATTAGGACTTATATTCATTAAAGCTTTAGAGAATAAGCTGAATTTACATTTTAATGAAAATTCCAAAAGGACATTCTTTATATGTGACATACTGCAAATAGTGAAACTACCTGATGTAATTTCTATACATTGATACCGACACTTACACCAAATAACAAGCTAACGCCACCAAAAATCAAACTTAAGAAGCTTTTTAGAAAGTCTTTAAGATCAAAAGCTTTTCACTGTAGATAAAATTTCTTTCTATGAAAGCTAATGGCTTGCCACATTGTATAGTATAATTTCTATTTGTCTCTAATCTCAACACAATAAAAACTGTTCACATGAAAAGAAAAAGCATGATGCTTTCCTTACAAGCCAGTCCAACACCACTCATTTCATCTTTTACACGGCAGATAATACAAATCATCCAAAACTATCAGTGACTTTTTCTTTGCATATTTTTATTTTCATTTCTTTACTTGGCAAAAACCTAAACTTTGGGGGAATGAGGTTTCTTTTCAAAGGATTTTGTTAGTAAAACATCAAGTTCTGCCTTCGCTAACCAGACCACACAAAAGATCTAATTATATGGGTGCCCACCAGAGCACCCGCCTGTCAGAGTCAGTGTCACTCAGGCTCTGTCACTCTCTCCATTAGGCCTATCTGCTTTCAAAGGTCTAGGCTGGGGACGATAAAATTTGCTCGAGGCTGACTCTTGGCATAAAAGGTATAAGGCTGAGAATGAATTGCTTTTTATGAATATTCATAACAACCAGTGTGAACTTCTTAAGTTCCTAGACAGG
Organism: Mormoops blainvillei; assembly: GCA_004026545.1. NCBI lineage: Eukaryota > Metazoa > Chordata > Mammalia > Chiroptera > Mormoopidae > Mormoops > Mormoops blainvillei. The sequence continues at coordinate 638,026 of PVJD01000091.1, read as the reverse complement.
GAAAAGTGTACATAACTGCATGAGATCTGGTTCATTTATGTAAATTACAATATACATGGTGTGTGTGTATCTGTAGCAAATGTGTATTACTAGTAGAATATAATCAATAAATCATTTAAAATTCACATTGGTGATAATATGCTATAATTTTAATAAACTATGAAATTCTCAAGTATGGTATAATCTAAGGAACGATAATTATTCCTTTGGACTTGTTATGATCTATCATGTCAAGAGCCTGTGTGCTACCTGCTAAGAAATGTCTGAGCAGGCCCTGACATGATGGACCCTAATGGTTCCAAAGGAGCCATTATCGTCTATTGTGTCAATACTTTGCGTGCTAAAGAGGGTCCACAGAAGAGTTCTAAACCAGGCCTTTGCATATCAGGCAGTAATGACGACTCAATCTATTATGTCAATAATATGGTATAAAAAAGTCATTCTCTTGAATGTATACAATCACAGTCGGTTGTAGGCATGTTTTGTCAATGATCTGCTTAGAATATTTTTTGAGTACTCTCAGAAGACAGTGCCTTTTGAATCTAGCTGAAGTAAATTCTTGTCATTCTAAAAATTTCTTTTTAAATGTCATTTTAAATGTGGCAAGTTAATACCATAAAAAGGTTTGAATCAAAAATTAAATTAACTGAGGCAAATTATTTGCACACAACACCCCCCCCCGCCACTTAAGTCAAATTAGATTCTCCAGGGTCCCCCAAAACATTTTAGATAACTTTGTAAATAAGAATACCTTTTACTTTTCATCTTGAAGGAAACAAATCAAAATTATTAATGCAGATTTGACCTTAATTCACCCCAATACACATACCCCAAAAAGCTTAGCATTGAAAATATGTAAGTACTCATCACATTTTCTAATCAAAGAAAAATTAAGGTTACATAACAGAGTCTATGTTTATTTTTAAAGATATAATAAATGATGATTTTTCTTTTGAAAAAATGATTTGTTACAATGTATTAGAATTCTAATTTATTTGAAACATCAATCTTGACATGTTGGCTATATTTTAAAATACTAAAAATTATTAAGCGATGCTTAAAAAAGCAGAGGTTTTCTATAAAATAATAGGTAAGCAAGAAAAAGCATGAATGTAACTTCATTCAAAGTTACATTTTAAGACCAGGAAGAGAGAGTAAATTTTATGGTTTAATAAACCAACTTATATTAATTATTTGTTAAAAACCCATACTGGCAAATTGCAAGCTATACTCATGCACAAAATTTAAGATCAAGGATTTTTACAAATTGTATGACATGCCTTACATTTAAAATAGGAATTTTAATAAAATGTCTTCTTTTGTAATTACATACAAATGGATTAAGTATCATAAAAAGTGGGTATAGTGCTTTTTTGTGTATACTGATTTTTAAGAAATAGTTTCTCAGATGTGTCAGACATGCCTAGATTTTTGAGTAAGAGTTTTGTTGTTTTTTTTTAAATCTTGGCTCTGTTTTTATAAAGCAATGTTTTGGCAAAGTCGGCAAGTTCCTTAAATGAAGATCTTTTTTTTCCTCCCTTCTGGGTATCAGGAGACCATTTTAATTCACTCACCAGCTAAATTCTCAAAGGGACTGGTGTATATGGTAACATAGGAGCCAATATCCCAGCTATCAGTTTTCATACAGCCTGGCTGGACCTTTACATTACGGCTGCCCCACATTTATTGTTCTTTCATTGCTTCTGTCAGCATTTCCTGACAGCGCATTATGGAGCACATGGCTACAAAGTCAGTATCAATCAGTCCACGATCATGCAGATATAAGTAGCAGACTATTGATAATGGGTCTTAAATCAGATCATCATGGTTTAAGCATAAGATTCTTAAAAGGCAGCAATCTCACAGGAACTACTTGCCTGTACCTGTTACAAAGCCTACAAAGCAGTTTGTACACCTACCGCTACAACTTCTTTGAAAGAAAAAAAAAAGGTGTATTAAACACACATATACCGTAACACATATCGCCGTGTAAACTGAAGCACAAAAGCATGGGTGGCAATTAACATAACTTTATCTCTTTAAAAGCATGTGCCCAAGCATCATAGGATATTTCCCTTTACACAGATGAACACAGCCCCCCAAGCCTCACATACACCTCTCATTGATGATAGCCGTTCTGTTGTGCTTTGGAAATCTCTTACTTTGAAAGCACCTCAACTTGATATGGCCATTTAACAAAAAAAAGTGAGGGAATTCACAGAGTTTAGAGGTATGCTACGCTAAACTCAAGGCACCACGCTAAAAACAAAGGCATCTAATTTATCCCAGACATAAATAATAAAACAAAAACAGGAGTTGCATGCAAATTTAGTAACATAAAATTTAAGGTGATAAACAGAATGGAGGCTGGCTTCTCGTTTAGTATTCCTTAGTTATCACCATAATTGCTGCATGTCTGTCATCACTAGCAAAAGAAAAAAGTGTCTTTCTCAGCTGCTCCCCTGCTTGTTTTGTTCGCTGTATTCTTGTAAAGTGGGAGAAAATAAGTGTCATTTAATGAATAGTGCTATTCTTTGTCTGACAGCTTCATATCTGTTAGGTGTAGGAGGCCTAGTACTTTCTTTTTCTGATAATGTTTTTGACAGTGTGCTAAATTCCTCCCCCAAAAGGCCGGCGTGTATATTCTGCTAAAAGGGGCTTCATCTATCCTGAATGGGTGCCCTCTTTTAACCCCCTTCAGCTTCTGTTCTTACATTAATTGAGCTGATCAGATTGAGCATATGAATTTGTCTTTGATGTATTCGTATGTTTAGTTGACGTTGCTCTCTCTCTCATTGGCAGCGGACAGAGCTCTCAGACAAATAGGACTGTTGCCATGGTAACAGGCAATAGCTAGGGATCTCTTGAAAAATATTTTTATTTCAAAATTCAAACTGGAAAATTCTCACTGGATATGGTTCTCAGTTCTAAACATGTCATATCTAATGATGAATGCAATTAGGAATCCCACCAGTGTTTTAAATAATAAATTAGCCTAATTTTCTAGGCCTGGCATGATGACATACAAATACTAAAAAGGCGTCTTCTTTTTTAAAATCCATGACAAAGGACTTATTAATGACTTTTGTTCTTAGGATTTCAAATTAAAACGGATGGTAGACTAATGATAGCGCTTTCTATCTGCTGAAACCAGAGGCCTAGAGGTAAACTTACTATTTTTTTTAAAGAAAACACTTCAAGCTGCTCTGATATTTGGTAATTTCATTAAAAAAAGCAGGTGTAGAAATTCTTCTATAAACGTTGAAAGCTATAGCAGTTGGTAAATCCTCAGTGGATAAAAATGCCCATAGCCATTTTTAATTACTGAGTACAGAAGAAAGGGATGGATGGTAAACATAAGTTTTATAGATCACTATCACCTTACAATGTCAGAGTTTTCAAATTCTTACTATTTTACTTGAAATGCAAGGAAAAGATAGAACTAAATACTTCAGTATATGATATACATTGTAATTATTTTTAAAACTTCATTTGTTCATGATTTTACAATTCCAATTATAGTAATTATTGTTTCTCCCTATGTGGGACTCAGGGAGCAATGACAGTCAAGGTACAGTTAGTTTCAAGATCTGACCTAATGTGTACTCACATTATAAGAGGGTTATTAAAAGCAAACCAATTATTTCAATTCCTTAAACTCTTTATTTTTAGCATTTTTTAGTTCTTTGCTATCTTTTACTTACTGGATTAAATATCAAAATGCAGAATTCAGCTTTTTGATATTAGCTGACTGGCAATGGTACTACTTTCTCTCATTTTGAGTTAAGAGTCAGCATAATAAAATCAGCAAATCCATGTACATTTTGGGTTTGTCTGAGGAAATCAATCTTACACTTTAGAATGTCAGCACACAAAATAACCAACAGAGGTTAAATTAAACCCAAATGGAAATGAGTATCTATAATATGCAAGTATTCCCATGTTAAATATGGCTTTACACATGTACGTATTAAAAAAGTTTGCATTTAAAGCAAAAGATAGAAAAAAGCTAAAGTGATATTGGCAGCTACTACTTTTTACTTTTATTATTATTATCACTTTCTGTATGATAATTGTGATAATATGGTCTAAATAGGATATGACTATCATAAGTTTTATTCTACATTATGTTACTAAACCACCTGAAATATTACTTTTTTTCCTCAAAAAAACTGAAATATAGTATTTTCTAAAATGTCCCCCCGCCCCCCCCAAAAAAAGACCTTCCTCATTATCTGAAATACTTCGGGGTACTAGCAAAAAACATCTATGCTTCTATTGGGAAGTGAACATTTCTGCCCTTAACTATATTTCTGTTCGATTTCATCAAAAAACTCACAGTGAAGACAGTAAGTAAATCAACTTCATAGTTCACAAGGACAGCTGCAGCCTCCTGAAGCCCTCCTGCAGAGCGAGCACGTACCTGGGCGGTCCAGGCGTGCGCCTTACCTCACCTGGGTGTCCTGGGGGGCATACAGAAACAGCCCACTCTGATGAAGGGGGATACACCATTCTTCCCCAAAAAGACTTTAGCTGTTTTTCTAAGTTGAGGAAGTATATCTTCTTTGCATTCTTTCAGAGAGAATAATAATTTTTTAAAGTTTCTTTTGTTGTTTTTTAAATTCAAGGTAGTTGATTCTTATCACACAAAAGCAAAAAACTATCTTGAAAGCTTCATTCTCTGAGCTAACCACCCTTAAAAGAACTGCCATCTTTAAGTCAATAATTGGTTATACACCTTTTAAGACCTCTTAATATTAAAACCATTTTGAAAGTACCATATTTCATTTATCCCCTACCTTACGAGCCATGATAAAAAGTGGTATGAGAAAGGAAAAAGAGAGCTGCAAAGTTTTTCTATTTTTTTTCTATACCTAAATTAGATAGTAAGACACCGTGGAGCAATTGTTTCACCTCTTAATCATGAACAGCCACAACCCTGGAACAGGGAGCAAGTAACTCAGGCGGTTCCTCCCCCAACACTGATGCAACCTTCTAAAGGCCTGAAAGTCACAATCTTCCATGTCCGCCCAGTCTCCACAGTGTTCGAGAACCTTCCTGGATGTGATTAATCATCCAGAAGTGAGAATACATACTCCTCACTGGAGCACCATATTGTCATGTCGGGTGGTAAAAGGAAGGCCCTGCCTTTAAGTGTTTAAAATATTTTGGAAATACAAAGCATGATGATGCCAGTTTCTTCTCTTGCTCAGCACTGCACAGATCTACTCCAAACACAGAGTGGCTCATTGATTTTGGCGCTCAAGGCTTAAATCAGCTCCGTGGGCGTCCGGTAAGCCAACATGAAAACTAAACACGTTACTGAAACCTATGCAGCAGTCCCCACCTCCGGCGGTATAGCCTAAAGACAATTTACCTCAGAAAATATAAGGCAGTACAGGGCAGTGAAAAGAGACCCAGATTTGGAGTCAGAATGACAAGGTCAGACATGTCTCACTAGCACCCAGACCTTAAGTGACCTTCCTGAGCACGTCTTCATCTATAAAATAGGGATCATATCAGCCCTCCTCATAGGGTTATTGTACAGTGAAGATAACAGATAGGAATGTGCTTTTATATATATATATATATGTATATGTATATGTATATGTATATGTATATGTATATATATATATCTCTCAATAGATGACACTTGAACCCCATAGTCCCCATATTTTAAAAATTAGAATCAAGCACATTGATTTTGCCATGTAAGCTATGCTTCCCCTTAAAATCTTCAAATTTACACTTATCATAACTAATTTGGTTTATAATATATAACATTAAATTATAAAACATTAATTTAAACATTATTTTATGAAAGAAAGTTTATTTTAGAATGTATTTAACTTAAAAATGTCTAATTATTATATGCTGTTTTTTCTGCAGTGGAATACACTTTTGAATTCATAAATTTAGAAAGTAAGAGAAACTAGAGACTTAGTCAAAGGCAAAAAATAAGTGTTCTATGGTTCAGTAAATTCTAATTAAATAAAACTAGGAGTAATTTAAAAGAATTTATTTTAATATAAAATTTCTAGTTTTCACATTCAGAAAATGATTATCTGAATCATGTTAGATTTATCATTAATTATGTCTATTGTAGATTATATATAAACATGTATACTATATCTACATGTAGTATACAGATTTAATAGATATAGATATAAAATATGATAGAATAGATAGATATAGAATAAATATAAAATATGGCCAGATGGCTACAAATACACAAAGCAATTCCTCAAATGTAAATAAATTATATTCTGAAACTTCATTAGTAAGTAAATTGCTTATTAAAAGCTTGAGATATATTTTCTCAAAGAAACAACATTAATATGATGTGGAAGGTCCAGAAAACCTCAGTAAAAAATCCATTTGACCCCTAACTGACCCCGAAGACTAATAGCCAAACATGGAGAATTCCCTGTATAAAACACACATCCGCCCTCGCCGGCGATCCCAGGCTCTTGCACCAGCTATGGCAGAGCTGGAAAGAGTGGACGCTGAGATGGACTGAGCTCTGAGAGTACAGAGAGCAGATGCCAGTTTAGAGGAAACACCGAAGTCAGATGACCAGGAACAGGAATAAAGAATGAAGACAGATTATACAAGAATATATTCTATTTTCTAGGATATAATAAAGGGTTCATAATACTAGCCAGAATAGCATTAAATAGAAGAACTAAGCAGGCTGGGATTTGTGGGAGGTGGAGGAGGTTGAGGAATTAGGACGGGACCAGGAATGCTGGCCCTGTGGCAGCAGTGGTAGGTGGAACAAGAGGAGAGGCTTAAGAGGAATGTTTCCTTTTTGACAGTCACTCCTTCAAAGATGGCCTGGGGTTAGTCCTAAATTGACAAGGGCAAAGTGGGAAGCGTCATGAGGAACCTGGGTGTAAGGAAGATACATTTCTGCAGATTGTAGTACATGGGTTGGTACCTAAGAAGAATGGGAAAGGAAACAAATTGCAATACGGTGACTGAAAAGGAGGAGGGATACCCAAAGCCATGGGCTGTCTGTGAACATCTGTGATGTAAGTAACAAAAGTGAGGGCTCAAAGGAGAGGGATGGTGGCTTGATCACCCCTTCCCTCTATGGGAGCCTCACTTGGCTCTCAGGACACAGCAGTCTGCTAGTTTTCCCCCTGCTACACTGACTACTTTTCTTGACTGGATCTCCTCCCTCCCAGCTCCTCGGTGTCTGAGTGCCCTGGGCCTCAGATCTCAATCAAGATGACGCTACTTACTCAATACTACCTAAAGCATGATCATGGCCACAATAACTCCAACTCCAATCTCTCCTTTGAGTTTCATGTTACTATGTCCATCTCCTTCTCCTTTTAGATGCCTTAAAGGCACCTTGAATAGACTAGCACAAAATAGAATTCTGGCTCCACCCCCATCCCCAAACACAGTCCTCTCCCATGTGTCCTCATCTCAATAAACCACACCCTTATTCACAACATTCATAAGTTTTTTGGGCCAACAGCCAATATCCTTGAGTTGTTCCTCTCACATCTCACACTTAATCGATCAGTAATCTTTCAAGTTCTATTTTTGATATGGTTCAACTCAGTATCTTCAAATAGATGACAAAGTCAAACCGCTTCTAAACCCCGCCATTAATCTAATTCCACATGGGTCTATAGTTGCTTTCTTTTACACCCTTTTCCCCCTTATATTCTCTTCTTCTGAAAGCAATCACAACAGTGTTTTAAAGTTATGAATCACATTACATCCCTTCAAGCTCAATACCCTCCAATGACTTCTTATTGCACAAAACCCACGCATTCCTATGTGATCTGGCCTCTGGTTACCTCTTTGCCCTCCTCTTCTTTCTCTCTCCCCTCATTCATTTAGCTCCAGTCCTAACAGTTTTCTTGCTCTTCCTACACCATTTGGAGCTTTTTTGTGTTTCTGAACAGATTGGCATGTGCTGTTCCTCCTGCCTGATGTGTTCTTCCCTAAAGGAGAAATATTCATAGCTTTCTCCCTTAGGTCAAGCACACTTTGTCATAGATTCCTTCTCTGGCTACCCTACCTGTCTACCTAAAGAGTCACCTATCCTGCACACCCATATATGTTTTATTTTATAGCCTTTATTATGACCTGACGTCATTTTACGTACTCATCAGTTTATTGTCTATCATTCGAGTGTAATCCTTATGAAGCTAAAGACTGTGCCCAGCTTGCTCTGTACCACCCCATTCCAAGCCTACAATAGTCCTGAGCTAGTAGGTACTTAGTACATATGTGTTAATTGTCCATTTTGGCACTTCAAATCTTTTGTGTTTTATAACGGAAAAATAGGAGTTACTCATATTGACACACAAAAATCATGTTTTACAGAGGAAAAATGCTATGTTACATGGCTTTAAATCCATCCTTTGAAATATGACTTGCATAATTATTTTTCTTGCAGTCATTTGCAAAACCAGTTGGATTTTTCAAAAGTAGTTAAGACCTATAAAAGTAAGTGCTTTTTAGAATTATGCACTAGGAGAAGGAAAAGTGAAAAGAATGACAAATTCTTTACTGTTATATTTTTAAAACGTGTTCTGAGATTTAAGAAGTAATTATGAAACTCTTCCTACAGAGATTTTGTTAAATAACTTACTATTTGACAGTTTGTGTCATAGTTTTTCACACTATACTGAAGTTATGAATGAAACTATAAATGGCCTACTACAATGACCTAAAGCAGAAATTGCAAGGGTAGGGTAAAGTATTAGAAATTCCAAGGGTAAAGAGTTTATTTGTATTAATGAGTTAAATAACTTCAAGTTATTGGTTACCTAGGAGAAGTACTTTGAATAAATGCTAAAACCCTTCAAGAATTATAAAAGTGAGCATTGCGTTTTATTTATACCATGAACTCAAAATTAGTGGCATGAATACTAATAGAAAAGCTGATAGAGAGTGCTTACTTTGCACCAGGTACTATTTGAAGTGTTTTATTTGATAAATTCATCCACTCCTTGTAACAACATACAAAGTAGCTCCATTATACAGATGAAAACACCGAGGCATTGAAATGTTGGCTGTTCAAAGTCACATTGGAAGGTGGCAGAGCTGAGAACTGAACCCATGTAACTTGGTTCCAGAGCATGTAAACTTAACTGCCATGGAATCACATTACATGCTGTTTGCTTTATGACTCTGCCAGTAAGCTATATTTTAGTTACCAAAACAGAGGTTTTCACATGAAAAGTTGAATGTGTATAATGACTAGAAAAATAAGATTTTATCATAAAAATTGTTGCAAATGATTGCAACTTATAAAAGTCTCTTATTAAATTTATTTCTTACTCTAAATTCCAAACAAACTATAGACATCTTACCGACACACACATTTAAAATTGGTTTTTGTATAATTCGAATAGGTCAAAGGCCACACAAAAAATTTTAAGAGGCATGCTAATGATGAGTCCTGCTTCTAGGGTCTTAAAAGACTATGATTTCGTTGACTTTTCCCCTGATTTTTAACAAGTTTGAGATTGTTTGCATTGAAAAGTAGAAATAACAGATAAAATATTTCAGGCTTTAAAACTCTTTTCAGAACAGGACACTATATATGGAAGAAGCCATAAGAGGTACAAATTTCTTAACCATCTATCTTTTAAAATTTTGAATTTCTGTGCCATTGATATTTTTTTCTTTGTACATAGACAACATAAAAAGACCCCAAAATAGTAGTTTCCGATAATTTAAAGGTTGTCAAAAACTAATCAAGGTTACCCATTTATAAACTGACTGCCAAATAGGGCCATCATCTATTACCTAAACGAGCTAATAATGTTTAAAATCCTGTAAATTTCCTATATGTTACCGTCCAACACTGCATTCTACAGGCATGTTTTGCACTCCAGCTGTAGCAGTAAAATTACTGAAACTGTAATTCTCTTAATATTTAAATAATACATTAAAATTTAATTTTCAGCACCTGGAAGAAGCTGTTTGTGTGCCAGCAAATGAGGTAGCGGGGCCTAGAGCTCCTATACATCTGGGACTCAAAAACAACCTATCACAAATAATTACTAAGCTAGAGCAGCTGCAGTCACTGCAGTAGTCATTTAAAAATCAGGTCAAAGTTGCTTGAATTCTTTTCCATTTTCAAGATACTGTGTGCATAAATTCTGTGATGTTCTATCTTTTTATATTTTCTGCATTTTGTCAATTATTTATTTTTACTGATAATTGTAGATTTGGGGTGGAAGGGAGGGCGAAGGCATCTTGTGATTTTCTTTTTTTTTAAGTTGGGGACATTAAAAGAAATTAAATTGATTTCTTATGTTCTTTAAATAACTGACGTAATTTTCTGGTCCAAAACCATATGTGTTTGTTAAATCTGTCTACAGGAAGGATTATACATTCTGTAAATAAACAAAAATAAACTATTTTCATTGTTGTATGTATATGGCTTTCCATGCACATTGTGTGTAAATAAAATGGGTCTAAATATAAATGCACACATACATCATTAATAAGATTTTCTTCAATGTATTTTCTCTGTATTTTTTAAATCATGATGCCATATGGTCCATGTATAAAAGAAAATTTAAAGCTATTCATTTTTTAAATTTGAACAAATTACCAGGGGAGAGGACTAGTAAATTGAAGATTCAAAACATTTTATATATTATAGATTTTCATTCACACCTAAGAAAATAAAACATTTTAAAGAATGTCTGATATAGATATAATTCCTATGTTCACAGCTTTATCTGCAAGGGGGTAGGTGTTACATCTCTCCTCTTCTGTCTCTCAGCATTTCTAACACACTCACTGAGAAACAAAAGCTCAGGAGAGCCTGGGACATCTTAAGGTTTTTTCATCACTTTAGTGAGATTCACATTGCTTTGTTCCAAAGTTCTAGATAAAAAGAAAATTATTTTGAGAAGTATATTTAATAAAAGGATGGCAATTGTAATAAACTCCTTTCAAGTAGAAATTTTAATTGCTTTGAGTTATTTTTAGATTTCGGATTCTTGGATATGGAAAAAGATCTAAATGTCTGTTTTTTAGAAAGTATTGAATGACACCCTATACCTGAGATTTTGAAAGGAAAATAAATTAAGATTTTTTTTACTAGAGAAAAATATGAGGAGTAGGGGATAAAAAATGTACTAAGAATTTATACACTATTACCTTGGATCATTTTGATGCAAGTCATTCATACCACCACCATGCTAACAAGACATCCAATTTACTAAACAATGAATACTGAATATACATTTAAAAGGTACAAATGACTGTCCAAAGAATGACACTGAAAAATATTAAGTAACAGCTCTACCTCAAGATAAGCCTCACCATTAAAGAGTTTTAATGAAGAAAGCCTTCAAAGGCTAAATCAGGAGGCATTGATTAGATTGCCTCTAACTTTGTGTTTTGACACCTTCGTCTTTCGTGGCATTATATTGTCTCTGTGCATCTTACAAAGGAAGCATTTTACTAGGCCCACACAAGAACAGGAGACAGCAACGCTTATAAAGGAGACTGTCAAGGGTGTGAGCCAAAATGGGTCTCATTTGGATTTCAAGTGAAGAAAACTCCTAATGCATTTCATTACAATGTATGCGAACCTCTGAAAAGAAGGATGGATTGGGATTCTCATCCCTATTAATTTATTGAAATGGATTCAGTTTTTTCTTGTATATCAAGAGAGACCATGTGTTTCAAGCAAGGTAACAATGTTATAGTCCCAATAACTAAACTAAATATGCCATGATTCAGTATGCACTTCTGAGAGATAAAGAGGACACAATTTTCTTCATAATTGGGATTTGAGTTTAAAAATAAGTCCTACAATAGCATGGCAACAAATAAATATTCTTTGTTACTATCAGTTTTAAAGATATGATCAAGCTGCTATACGACACAGGGATTGATTCAGTCTTTGTTACCAGGACAGGCTTTTTACCACTTGAAATCCTATTTTTTTCTCCTACTACTGTCATTCACATATTGACTTTATTTCATTGAGAAATTATGTGCATGTTGTAATTAGAATAACACCAATGAAAGTCATATTTTATTAAAAGATAGTGAAAAGAAAATGAGACGAAGTCACAGCATTTTAACTACTGTACTGTAATCTCTATGTACATTCCTTCATGAGAATGTTCTAGTCATCAAGACATCCATTAGGTAATTCATGGTTTAAAAAAAAGTACTTATATTTGGTTGACTCATCAACTTTATTAGAATGATACCCACCATTCAAAAAATTTCAGTCTGTAACCACAGAGAAACGCCATGATCTAATGCTCTTAGACATCCCAAATAATTTCATAAATCCACGGGATTACAAATATAAGACATATGCTCTCATTGCTCTTTAACACCATTAACATTTAGAGATGATTGATTATGTTATACCAATAACATTCAGTGAATTCAAAGCTGATCTATTTTTTATGTAAATCATACAACCTGCTAGTCGAATTAAAGGTTAAATATACATAAAGTCTTAGAATAAAATAGAGATAATCTTTCATATAGAACATGGGCTCATGATATACATACACAAAGTAATAGGGACCACGGATTCACAGGTTGCTTACTAATTAAATCCAGAGAAACAGCATGAGAATGGCCTCCTTATGTTGTTATACATTTTATTCCAAGTGGGAATAATATAGCCATGGCTAAGTAGAATTACAAATATAGCTAGAAAACACAATTGGAAATAAATGTACATTTAAACTTGGAAAGAGCCCTCTATAAACAAATTTATATTCATCATTAAAATTTTCTCATGGATGTGACTATAAAATTAGTGCAGTAAGAGTACCTGTAAACCAAATATTCAGCATGTATGCATGCCTGTTGATGTATGTGTGTATGCACATATTCTTTATGCAATAGAAAACTATATACAAAATATTTTAACAGCAAATCTCAATTAACTTTAGCACATGATTATTTCTATAAGAAAGTTTACACATCTCCCTATAGTACATACAATAGAATAATTTTTTGATGAATTGTAATTAAATTAAAATGATGCATATTTCTTATTTTTATCTTGACAGTTCTTGTATTGTCAATCAGAGCCTGCCATATACAAATATACAGCAGGTTACCTGTTGCATAATGTGTTTCAAGTACTTAAAATTACTGGAGAGTTGCCTAATATCAACATGTGAATACATATTTTGGCCTCAATTTTCATCATTGTATTTCTTCAACTGAATATATTTTATATTGGACTTACAAAGCACTTAATATCAGATTTTTTCAGGTATAGCAAAGGTAATAATACCGTCTTTATGATATAAAGTTTATGACATTCTGAATAAAACTGACAAGTATAAAACTGGATACATAAAATGAGTGGTACACTTATGCTAATTCACCTTTTTAAGGATATTATGTGTTGCTCTGTTTTTTTTGACAAGGCTTCCATTCATACTAGAGGCATGTTGAAAAACACTGTATTTTCTCAAAATAAGGAAAATCACTTTACCCACTATCATACTTGTTCTGTCTAAAGAAAATCAATCATCAAATGCCTGCTTCCAAGTTTTACTTGTTAAACTGCCAATTTATGTGTACAGTTTGGCTTAGCAGAATTCAACTCGGCACTGTTTCTTTCATTATTATAATTTTGTACATTTCATAAAATATCTTAAACTTGGGGGGTAGGAAAAGTTATGAAAGTTTATATGTACTTCTACACAGCATGCAATGTTTATAGTTAAAATATAGGGGTAGGACGTAGTTCCAAACCATAATCTTTAAAGAAAAAGAAAAACTATATCTTTCTGTGGTTTTTCAAAGTAATAAAGGCCTGATTGATCCCACTGACTAAGGCAATTGAATCGGTTGTCTAAATGGTAGTAACGTCAATGTCAGATATGTGGTTATCTTTTCATCTGGGCCCATTCTTGAATGTAAAAATCAGATGTTTGAAGGACATTTCACTGACCTGTTATGGCCTCTACGACTCTCAAACACAATACCACTATTCCTTATATAATTGCCACATTTTGGATAAAAACCGTTTCATCAATGATGCCTTTGCGACATCTGGCGGTCCTTAAGATATAAAAAAATTACTTTTTGTTTTTCCAAATCTATTGGTACTTGAAATTCCAGTCCAAAAGCCTTTGATACCCCCTAGCGGGGGCACAAAAGCACTCTGGCCTGTAAGCTAGGACGTGGACTACCAAGAATCCATATGGTGCAAAAGGTCACAAATCTTGAGATGTGGTGACATCACGACAATAAGACACTTTCTAGACAGAAGCTGACCCATTTTAAATATAAAAAGGACCCTGATCACATGTTCCCACACATTTAAAACTATAGAGAAAAAAGAAATATGCTAAGTGCTTTACGCAGAGGCTGAACACTGTGTTTGAGGGCACCTATAGTTCTCACACTTCAGAAATACTACCGAGAGATTTCTGGCAAGACTGCTTTAAATGATCGAAGAGTCCTGGTTTTCTATATGTTGGTATGAAGCAAATGTTAATAAGCAAGGTGACTAAATGTTAATTGTTAAACGGCTAAATCACAGGTTGTATGTTTCTAAGTAACCTTTGGTTCCTTTAAAAATGATTAATCTAGCCATACTAAAACTCACTGTGCATGTTTAGTAAAGAAGAGAACTTGAATATTACTTTACACAGAAGAAAAACTAGCTTTGGACTTTTGTTCTTGTTCTACAGGCAATTTAGTATGAGAAAAGAGGGGTAAAAACTCATTTCCATCTCTCCATCACAGCTTCTACAGGTATAATTGTTGTTCACGCTGAGAAATCATGACTCAGCTAACTTTTCACTTGGTAGGAGAAAATTACATGTACTTTACAGCTGATTTTTTATTTAATCTGAGGCTTAGTGAAGTAGCACACTTGATGGCAACAAGATCAAATTCAAATAGAAAATCTGTGCTATTTTGGTTATAAACCAATACTTTCAAGAGATTTTCCTAGAATAAAAACTCATGTTTTTCAGAATTTGTTTAATAATCAATATTTAATATGTATCTCATTTCAGATTTTTTCAAGTGATTAATAGTTTATAGTCTGTAACTGGAAGAGATGGTAGATTTACTTCTCCTGACACAAAACTAAGGTCATATTTATGCACACATTACTGGATTTCATTCATAGATATTTTTGTTTTATAACTGAATCAATTTATTTTCTTTTATAAAAGATATATAAAAACCACTCCTGTAGAAATGAGTTTGAATTTATATGCAATTGTAAAAAATTTCATGTGCATAAAAATTTCTCAGGTGTCTTCCATTAGTTTCATACTGCTTTTAGAGTGAAAATAAATTCCTTTGATAGTATTTATAGATTGAAATTTGAAATGGACAGAGATACATATCTTTTAAAATTATTTCATCTTCTCTACTTTAACAATACAGAATCATATAAAACAATAAAGTTTTAAACAACCTTTATTTAGAGATTAATATTGCATTCTCTTGGCATTGTTTAAAAGGATTTTGTTTAATTGAGAAAATAGTGTGAATAAAAAATGTTACTGTGCATTATTTTAAAAAACAAGAATAAGAGGAAAAATGTATAAAAATTCATTATTGCTCTATTATTTCCTAACATATGAGACTACAACACATATTTTGATAAATAATAAAAATTATAATGTGATATATTGAGTAAAATGCCCTTCGTATAATAAGATAAACATTAAAAGTAGGCTATAAAAAGTGACTACAGACATACCTTTAAAATAATATGGCTTAAATCTTTTCAAATGTTAAAGCAATCATTTTAATCAGGACAATAACAAATATACAACTCACCTATTATAATTATATACTAAACTGGCAGAGTATGTTTTCCATATGACTACACATATAGATATAAAGAAGTAAAGTATAATTCTAAAGTAAATTTTATTGTTTTCTTGAGTATGTCTTTTAGAAATAGATTTGTAAGATTCCAGGGAAAACTTTTACTATGCACCTTCCAAAGCCACAAGAAGAATATCAAAATAAATCCTGCCATCAACTCTCAATATAAAGAAATGGAAATTTTGTCACATTATCTAATTATTTATTAAAGGTATTTTTTTGTTGTTGTTTTTTGGAGGCCATGTTGGTAAACCAAAAAGGAGGACACAGAAGGATTCAAAAAAGTGAAACACAGAAATAAGCAAACAACTGAAGATAAAAGATGTCATACATGGAAAGCACTGAAGGAGGTCCAACATAAGCATAATTGGTATCCCTAATAAAAAGAATTAAACTAATGCAGTGTGGAAAATATACAAAGATATAATTTAAGAAAACTTACCAGAAATAAAGTAAGACTTGAATATACAAACTGAAAGGACATATTTCCTTGGGAAAACTGACACAGAATGATAAACACAAAGACATGCTGGTGAGAACTGATTTTCAAAGACAAAGAAATAATTATTTCACCTTTCCAGTAGAAATATGAAGATGCTGAAGGAGGAAAAAATAGTTCCACAACTATGTACAGGAACAGTGGAGCTATGGCTAAAAAGTCTTCTGAGAAAGAAAACATTATCCAATAAGTAAAAGGAGGGGCAAAAGTAGTTTTACAGTCGATTGTATGGAAAACAACATAATAATTAATAATAATACAAGAATAAACACTACGTTTCATGTACTCAAAACTGAAAACCTACTTTTGCCCCATCTTATATATACCCAGTCAAGCTGTCATTCACAAATAAAAGTGACAGACAAAAAATATTTAAATATGCAATATTCAAGAATGACAACTATCATGATCCCATCTCAAACTACTAAAGACTGAGTTTCATATGAGAGATAAATGGAGAAACCATGACAAAAGGATGATCATGAAAATTGAATCCATTTAAATATCAAACTAAGATGAAAATAACTGAGAATTATAGTTAAGAAATAATGTACATGTTAAAACCATTGCAATTTGTAAGTAATAAAAGTAAAACTTTCTTGACAAGAGCTGAGATAAAAGGTTGAGCATAAGGTGAGTACATTAATTTCTTTATCTTCTGTGTGGTAGGTCAAAATATAACTTTTAAGTATAAGCATATTTAAAGTTATAACTGTAAATAGTAAAACGACCATGACAAATAACATATTCAATTAAAATTAGGTGGTAAAGAATATGGAGGTTAGAGGGGAAAGGTGGGAGGAAGTTTTAGATATTAATTTTATCATTGTTTATTGTGGGGTTTCATAGATAAGAATAAGAAATATCATATACAAAGTTATATGTTATAGAAAGTTATAGTCACTCACAGTGATCATTAAAAGAATTCACAGCAGCAAACAATTTGTAGGGGGAAGCTGAGTGGTTAGAAGACATGGAAGGGGCCTTCCCTTTCGCTATTCATCTATTTGAGACTTTAGATTTTTACACTCTATCTATGGTTTCACTTATTATTCACTTAAAAAGATACTTTTTAAAAGTTGAAAGTATCTAATATAAATTTAATATGAGCCTTAATAACAAAATGCAAATCTGATCATGTTGGTCTCCCCACCCATGCTCACCCACTAAAACATTCTTCATTTAAGGTTCCAAATCATAAAGCACTTCAAAGCCCATGGCAGTTTCTTTCCATGACTCACAGAGGAGTGCTCTCCACTATGCGTGCTTTATTCCTTCCACTTGGGCTCTTCCAAGTTCCTTAAAAGTTCAGTGCTTCCTCTTGCCACCAGGCCTTCCCTCTCTCTGCTAGGCCAATACAGCCCAAATTGTACTCCGGTGTGGGTAAGTGAGATGCATTTCAGAACTAATTAACTTAGAGTAAATTAATGTTTCCCATATGAAGTGACACTAAAACTAAGATGAGAATGAATGGGATTCAGAAGAATGAATGGGATTCACAAGGAGCTAGTGAAAGTATATACAGAATAAGGGGACACTAAGCAAGAGGTATTATAAGGGGAAAAAACCTGGAAATAAGAGAAAGCAAATACTTTTGAGGACCTGAGTGAAATGTGAGTCAAATTTAGCAAAATACTAAGTAGATAATGCCTTACATTACAGGGGTGTCCAACCTTTGGTGTCTCTGGGCCACATCGGAAGAAGAAGAGTTGTCTTGGGTCACACATTAAATACATTACAACACATCACACACAAAAAAAATCTAATAATGTTTTAAGTAAATTTACAATTTTGTGTTGGGCCACATTCACAGCCATCCTGAGCTGCATGAGGCCTGTTGGTTGCAGGTTGGAAACACCTGCCTTACAACTAAGTTGAGTTTCATCCTGGTAATATAGTAATGGTTTTGAGTATAATCTTAAATAATGACTCTCTATGCTATGAACACATAGCATAAAATACAGTAAGTTCTATTATACATCTTAGGCTTTGAATAGTTTCTGGTGTATATTAAGTACATGAAAAATATTTGTTGAATTAATTAAATTTAAATAGCAAGGAAGAAATGCTCACATTGTGATCAAATTATTTCAAAAGTCAGAATTAATCAAGTGAAACCCTGACAATCCCACCCACACATTAGCTTTGTCAACACTGCCCACATTATTTTATAATGGAGTATATTTTATAATGTAGTATATTTTAAAATGTAAAGTCCAGGGTCTGCGGAAAATGGAATAAGTCCACTGTGGCTGACTGCTCACAATAATAAAACTGAGGACACTAGACAAAAATAACAAACCAAAATAAAACACTACAGAAGAACTATAAAAAAGTCAACAATATCAGGCAGATTAGGGAGGAAAATTTAAATTGGAATAGAGACCAGTCTGGCAGCAATGAACTTGCTAGGTTGTTTTCCCTCCTTTTGGAACCTAAGGTAGGTTGCAACAAGAATGCAGTGGTGGGTGTAATCAGGAAAAACTTACAGAAAAGGCCATCCTTTTGGATGGCCTCTCATCTATAAGAGAAAAAATGTCGTTGTGAGCAAGAGAGTTGAATATATGAAGTCTGTCCAGAAAAAGTCCAACATTGTTAATATAACGAAAACAGAGAGCACAACATCAATGTCACCTGGCAGAGAGTGGGCTGCAATGTACGTGCCTGAAGAATGATGACTTGATTGTAGTAGTCAGTGGGGACAGTAGACACTGTTGAATGAGCATGTGTACTGTGCGGCCATCACATTCAAAATGACATAGCAAGTAAAGCAATGAATTTGCATCAAATTTTGCATTAAGCATGAGCATTCCTCCACGGAAACTATTCTGATGATACAGAAGGCCGCAGATATGGTCAACTGGTGATTGGATCACATCTTATGCAGAGTTTTTTGGTAAGGCATCAAATCACCCACATGATTCATCCCTGCCCCTGCCCCCACCACCACACTCCAGATTTGGCACCCTGTGACTTCTGGTTTTTCCCAAAACTAAAATGGAAGAGATTTCAGACTGTTGATGAGATTCAAGAAAATACGATGGGGCAGCTGATGGCGACTGGGAGAACTGTGTGAGGTCCCAAGGTGCCTACTTGGAAGGGAACTGATGCATTGTTGTCCTATGTACAATGTTTCTTGTATCTTGTATCTTCTTCAATAAACATCTCTAATTTTCATATTATGTGGTTATATATCTTCTGGACAGACCTCATATTCAACTCTTTTTTCCTGTTTCTTGCCCCAGTCCTGCTCTGTGGCCAGCTTTAACCACCCATTAGCATTGCAATGGCAGCTGCAGAGTCAGCACTTAGGAAAATCTGTCCTTCTGGATAGAGGAACCAGGAAAAGAAAAGCTTTTGTGCAAGAGTGTTGAGTGAATTTCCATTATATCCTTTATTCCTTGCCACTTCACTCCATGGGCAGTACCAGGAATAAAGAGTTGCATGACAGTAAGAAAGGCTTAAACTCTGAGAGAACTCAACTTTTCTGGCCAGAGAGCCAGGAATAGAGGTCCCTGGAAGCCAGAGAGTATGGGGGGAAATCCCTGAGAGAAGAGTGCATAAGTAAGGAATCGCTAATTTTGTATATAAATCAATAGAAGTCTTGGGCTCACTGAAAAGCCATGTAAGCACAGAACATTACCCAAAGAAACACAGCAAAGGGTTTGTTACTACACACAGGGCCCAAGGAAAAGCCTGAGACTGAAAATCTACCTCTATAAGCAGGGGGCAGGGAATTACCATATTTTGCTTAGTATATTCTCATCTGTAGTTATTATGGAGAGTTGCCTATTTTTCTGGAGGTCTATCTTCATTAGGCCTAGTTTTAAAGTTAGGTTTGATAAAATAATTGGGTAGATTTCTTTATTATCAAAAAAGGGTCAGATAGCATAAAAAATATTGTTTCTTGAAGGCTTAAGTCCAGTTGTGCGAAGAAAGGTAACATTTAATAGTTTTGATTTCTTAGATGACACTTTTTTCAGGCTCATACATATTTCTGATGAATACTGGTGATTTGAATTTTTTAGAAAAGTATCCAATATATCAAAACATTCATATTTATGAGAAAGTGAATATAATTTCCAGTTTTTAAACCTACATGTCTGCTGTCATTATTTAAAGGGGTGGGCAAAGGTAGATTGTTAATATGAAAAATAATGCAATAATTAATAAATAATAATACAAGAATAGCCTCTGAGTTTCATGTACTCACAACTTTAAACCTACTTTTGCTCACCCCTGTATATTAGTTCACTTTGTTTTCTCTGTTTATTTAGTACTCATGTTTCCTTTTTATTAGTTTCTTAATATATTCATTGACATTTTCCCCAAACCCTTTATTTGAGACAATAGAGGCCAGAAGAAAGTGGAGTGACATATTAAAAGTGCTAAAAGAAGGAAACTATCAATCAAGAATTCTTTATACAGCAAAACTATCCTTCAAAAATAAATGCAAAATGAAGCTATTTCCAGACTATAAATTATTGCTAACACATCTGTTTTACATGAAACACCAAAGGAAGTCCTTGAGGTTGAAAGGGCATGATACCAGATAGTAACTGGAGTTCACAGGAGGAAAAATAAAGCACCAAAATAGTAAATATGTGTGTGGGGCAATACTTACAAAAATACTAAATAAATATTTTTAATCTTTCTTTACTCTTTTCTTAATTTCTTTAAAAGACGTAAGATTACATAAAGCAATAATTAAAACTGTATTGTTGGGTTTAGAACATATATAGATTTCATAGGTATGGCAATAATAGCACAAAAGAGGAAGGAAAGAATGGAATAATATAGGAGAACAAAGTTTATATATTCTACCAAAATTAATTTAGTATCAATCTAAAGTAAATTGCAAAAAGGTTCATATTTTAATATCCAGAGAAACCACTAAGAAGAGAACTAAAAAAATACTAAAAGTTCAGCTGAAGCATTAAAATACTCTAGAAAAGGACAAGTCTTGCTCTGCTACCAAATTGGACTGTCATGCCAAAGAAGATTCAATACATACCATAATTTCATAATATTTATGTTTGGGCACAAAAATCTTATTTCAACACTTAAAATGCTCTTTTCTCTTTTCCACTTAGGAATATGTGTATGTACTTAATTTCTGGCACTGAAAAATGCTATCCAGGTTTTTCCTGGTATTGTAAATAAAACATTTTGTTGTATTAATTTATGATACATTCTTAGCCTATACTACAATGGTTATTTTAGCTTAATTACTTATACAAAATGATTAAACAAAAATTTTAGTCCACATATGAAAATTAATACAAATATGAAGGATCAGTTAATTATGAACATTCACATGTATTTAATATTTTCACAACTCAGGGTTCCTGAGTATATTTTTCTGATGTCAATTTAAATTCATGCAATGGAGGAAAATAAGTCTGAATGATTAAGTTACTAAAACTAAAGCCATACTGTTACAATAAAATATAATATATTAATTACTCTGAAATTATGTAAAAAGGTTCATGATGAATTCATATTATTGACCTCTAGCTACTCTAAAAGGCACATGGAGCTGTACTGACCTAACTTGTATCAAATATAAACATTAGTTAAGCTCCTTAATGAAGTCATGTTGTAGTAGGAAAAAGTAGAATTTAGCAAAAGTTTGTAGACTGACAGCTGTCAGAGAGGAAGGGGAAAGGGGACTAGAAGAAAAAAAGGTGAAGGGATTAGCCAAAGAATGTTTATGTATAACCCATGGACACAGACAACAGTGTGGTGATGGCCAGAGGGAAGGAGGAACAGGAGCTGGGTGGAGGCAGGCAAAGGAGGAAGAAATGGAGACATCTGTATAATTTCAACATAAAAATAAGAAAAAACCCTTCAATTAACAAAATATGTAAATAAATAATGCTTTTCCTGAAGAAAAAATTAAGTGTATGATTATTCACTAGTGCACTGTATTGCCTAATTTTGGGAAAGACGAGGCTTATTGATTAAATACAGAAAATAAAATATAGACTGTCTAGGCCTACATATTTATTTTCCATTCTTTGTGATTCTTTCTAAGCATAAATACAGTGATGGATTCCTGATAATTTTAGTGTGTTTTTTTTTCCTCAAAGAAGTTTCTTTGTGTTGGTGAGGGGAGGTGGGTTAATGATAGTCAGCTTGCAAAAGTTTAAGTTTCAAACAGACAATGATCATCTCTGATTATAATAAGATAGAAAATACTTTAATCATTAAAGGCAAATAGTAACTTCACAGAAAATATCTAGAAAAATGTTCCTGCTCATAAACATAGTTTATAAATTTATGAAGAGGCTCCATATTTCTGGATATCAAATGTAGAATTTTGTTTAAATTATCCATGTAAAAGGATAATAAGAAAACACTATGAAAGGCTATATGCTATCAAATTAGAAAACTTCAAAGAAATGGACAGATTCTTAGAATCATACAACCTTCCTACACTGAATCATGAAGACATAGAAAACCTGAATAGATCAATCACTAGTAAGGAAACTGAAACAGCAACAAAAAAACAAGAAACAAAGCCCAGGACCACAAAGCTTCACTGGTGAATTCTACCAATCATTCAAAGAAGATTTAATACCTGTCCTTCTCAAACTCTTCCACATAATGTAAGAGGAGAAGACACTTCCTAACTCATTTTACAAGGCCAACATTACCCTAATACCAAAACTAAACAAAAAGAAAAAAAAACTAGACACAAAAAAGAAAATTATTAGAGGAACATAGATACAAAAATCCTCAACAAAATATCAGCAAACCAAATACAACAATGCCTTAAGAGGATTATAGACAATGATCAAATGGTGTTTGTTCCAGGTATGCAAAGATGGTTCAACATTCACAAGTCAATCAACATGATACAACACATTAACTAAATAAAGGATAAAAAGCGTATGATCATTTTGACAAATGTGGAAATAGCATTCGAGAAGATTCAATATCTACTTATGTAAAACTGTCAATATTTGTGGATGGCATGATTTTATATATAGAAAACCCTAAGGACTCCACCAAAAACTAGTAGAAAAATAAACAAATATAGTAAAGTTGCAGGGTACAATGTCTATATACAAAATCTGTTGAGTTTCCATACACTATCAGAAAGAGGAATAAAGAAAACAATACCGTTTACAATTGCAACAAAAAGAATAAAATACCGAGTTATAAACTTAACAAAGGAGGTGAAAGGTCTGTACACTGAAAACTACAAGGCATTGTTAAAAGAAATGGAAGAAGACACAAAGAAATGGAAAGATACTCTGTGCTCATGAATTGGAAGAATTAAGATTGTTAAAATGGCTATATTACCTAAAAACAATTTACAGATTCAGTGTGATCCCTATAAAAACTCCAATGCCATTGGAAGATGCATTCCCAAAGAAATAAAA
Organism: Mormoops blainvillei; assembly: GCA_004026545.1. NCBI lineage: Eukaryota > Metazoa > Chordata > Mammalia > Chiroptera > Mormoopidae > Mormoops > Mormoops blainvillei. Next base: position 614,299 of record PVJD01000091.1, on the reverse strand, counting down.
CAAAAATCCTCAAATTTGTTTGTAATCACAAAAGACCAAGCATAGCCAAAGCAATTCTGAGAAAAAAGAAGGAAGCCAGAGGTATCACATTCCCTGACTTCAAACTATTCTACAAAGCAATAGTAATCAACATAGTATGGTATTGGCAGAAGGACATATAGATCAATGGAATAGAATTAAAAGCCCAGAAAAAAATCTACACATATATGGGCAATTAATTTAAAACAAAGAAGACAAGAACACATAATAAAAAAGGAAAAGTGTCTTCAATAAATGGTGTTGGGAAAACTGGACAGCCACATGAAAAAGGATTAAATTAGACCACTATGTTATACCGCACACAAAAAATAACTGAAAATGGCTTAAAGACTTAAGTATAAGACCTGAAACCATAAAGTACCCAGAAGAAAACACAGACACTATGCTACTAGACCAGTTTTAAGAATATTTTTGTGGATTTAACTCAATGGCAAGAGGAACAGAAAAAAAAAACCAACAAAAAACAAATGGGACTCTATCGATCTCAAAAGTTTATGAACAGCAAAGGAAACACCAACAAAACAAAAAGGCAACCAACCAAAAGGCAGAAGGTATCTGCAAATGATATTTCCAATACAGAGTTAATATCCAAAAAATTTAAGAATGCATGCAACAACAAAAACCAAAAGATGTGATTAAAAAATGGGCAGCCCTGGTCCAGTGACTCAGTTGGTTGAAGCACCATCCTATACACCAAGAAAAAAATATGTTGTGTGTTGGATTCTGGTCATGGCTCATACCTAGGTTGCATGTTTGGTCCCTGTGTTGGGAAGTGTATGGGAGGCAATCAATCAATGTCTCTCTCTCACATTGATGTTTCTCTCTCTCTCTCCACCCCCTTCCTCTCTCTCTAAAATCAGTGAATACACCCTTGATGAGGATTAAAAATAAATAATAAATAAAAATAAAATATGGGCAGAGGATCTGAATAGACATCTTTCCAAGGAAAACATGCGGATGACCAACAGGCACATGAAAAGATGTTCAACATCATTAATTATCAAGGAAATGAAAATCAAAATTACAATGAGATATCTCACACCTGTCAAAATCATTATTATTTTAAAAAACCTAGAAATTAACGCGTTTTAAAGAGGATGTGGAGAAAAGGGAACCCTCATGCACTGTTGATAGAGGTTCCTCAAAAAATTAATAGGACTGCCATATGATCCAGCAATCTCACTTCTGGGCATTTAACTGAAGAATATGAAAACACTAATTCAAAAAGATACATGCACCCCTATGTTCCCTGCAGCATTATTTACAATGGTCAAGATATAGAAATAACCTAAGTGTGCATCAATAGATGAATAGATACAGATGTGATATATATTCATATATAAATATACATAAGTATATAAATATAAATATGCATGCAATGGAATACTACTCAGACATTTAAAAAGGGTTAAATATTGCCATTTATGACAACATAGATGCACCTTGAAGATATTATGCTACATGAAACAAACCACGGACACGTACAATGGTATGGGGATTGCCTGAGGGTGTTGGGTGGAGGGGGCAAAGGGGGAAAATTGGGACAACTGTAACAGCATAATCAATAAACTATAATTAAAAAGAGAAAAGAACAAAAAACATATGATTTTACTCATATGTGGAATATAAAGCAAGAAAGAATGCTAAATAAAATGAAAAACAAACTAATAGACACAGACAACAGACTGGTGGTGAGAGGAGAAGGGGAGTGGTGGAAGCACAAAATGGCCAAAAGGGGTCAGGTAGATAGTGACAATGGAAATTAGACTTTTGGTGGTGAGCATGCTAAAGTGTGTATCAAATTATAATGCTGCACACCTGAAATTTATATAATGTACTAACCAATGTTAACTTAATAAAAAAAGAAAAAAAGAAAAGGAAATAAAATTCCTATGTAAGAGCTTGCTGAAATTCTCCGTCTAATAAAGGGGATTTTCACTACTGATAAACCTTCAACACAGGCAAATTCCATTCTCTACCATTTCATGTAGTATAAGAGAATAAATTTTTTTAATCAAGAAGAGTAAATAAGCATTAAGAAAAATAAAATAAGAAATAAAGACACTAATAAATTTTTGTGAAAGAATGCCAAATTTGATTCTTTCTCAAGACATTTGAATTTTATAAAATAAAATAAGCAATATTTCATAGAAGATTTGTAGGATATTTAACATTTCATTTTGTCTTAAAGACAAAAGAGTTGGGGTTTTGCTGTGTTAAAATGTTTATGGATGGGTCTAGTTTGACAATTTAGCCTGTCGGATGTGACTTTCACAGTCTGTTGGCAGTTTGTGGGCAAGCCATCACACCTGTGACTCTGTGGTTGATTAATGAGTCTTTCAGCTCATTGCTACCATCTGAAGGAGGGCTATGGCCTTTCTGAGCTTCACTGGTTTATTCGCTTTAAACTGCAGTCCTGCTGAGGTATCTTCCATAAGAAAATCACACCTGGTTAAAGCTAATGAAAACCTCAATATGTCATTTTCTAGACAAGTCAAAAAGCCTGTAAAACTAAGACAAAAGATGTATTCAAGTAACATGAATGTAGTTTTGTCATAACCTGCCAATTCCAAGACCAACAGAAAAAAAGCTTTCCTCAATGACATATTTCAGTGTCAAATTTTGGAGCGATAATTCAGAATTCCCTGTGCTATCAGAGGGCTTCTACAATGCCAACTCTTTGGTTATACACGATCTCTATTTTCATCAAAGCTAGGAAGGTTCTAGTTCATGATAAGATATCATGTAGCTTTAATTATCTATAAATGAGTAATTCAATTGGGAAAATTTTAAGCCTTGTTTCCAGTTCCTCTCCTGTGGTGGGTCCACCTGAAGTGTATCTGCTGTACTTCTAACTTGTTCTTACGTGCAAGACAGCGCGGCAGCCGCTGTTCCCCGGTCCTATGCTGGAGACTGAAAAGCCTTTTAAAACGAAAACACTTAAATTGTCCCCCTGTCCTCTTAAAATAAGTGTGAACTAGAGAAGAAGGGGGGAAAGAAGGGAGAAAGGGAAAGAGAGAAGGAGAGAGAGACAAAGAGAGAGAGAAACGGAAAGAACAGATCCTGGCAGCCTACTGCAAAAAGTCTAGCTAGGGCCGACTGACGGGAATCTAAGGAAACGTGAAAGAAACCTCGTCCCCTTCAGGGCTTCCCACGACAGCTCCATTTCTGGAGCGCTATGAACTGTCAAACATGAACAATACTTAACTAAATACTAAAATTCATTTTAAAGGTAAATACCTGCTATTCTTTACTTTGGGTTTTGGACCAGCATTCCCTCTAGTGCACATACAGCACAAGGCTTAGCTACGTTCGAGTGACAGAGGGATTCACAACACTCCCAGTACTATCAATAAATGAGCAGCGAAAACAAAAAGCTTCCACTCCAGTTATCATTTTCTGATCCGTGATATTAACAAAACTTCTGTGTCACTGCATACACATCCGGTGAACAGTCCTCTGAATTGGAAGGGCATACTGGCATGATTTTCTAGTGCAGTTATTCAGATCTCTCCTTCCATGCTTGCAATCACCTGACATTGACTAAATAAAGAGTGAATACTATTTCTAAACATTTTACCCAGGACATACAAATAATATTTTCCTTCATTTTACCATGGAATAATCTCAAAATAATTGTTCATATCATTACAATCATTGTTATTTTTCCAATTTCTCATTTGATACCTGTACTTAGAATTAGGGAATATAAACTATTTAATAGGCTACTACTCTTAGTGTGTAATTCTGTGATTTTTATTTGAAAGCATTGATTTTGGCTGGTAAAAATACTGATTCTTTCAATAACTTATCAATGTCAACAATGTTTTTTTATTTTATAGTTTATATTCAATATTATCTAGTATTAATTTCAGGTGTATAGTCCTACTGGTTAGACAATCATACACTTTACAAAGTGTTCCAACAATATTTCCAGTACCCACCTGGCACCATAGACAGTTATCAAAATATCATTGACTATATTCCCTATGCTGTACTTTATATCCCTGGGACTATTTTGTAAGTACCAATCTGTACTTCTTAATTACTTCACCTCTTTCACTCATTCCCCCAATCTCCCTCCCCTCTAGCAATCACTGGCCTGTTCTCTGTATAACAATGCTTTTTAAAATGTATTTTTTAAGATTTTTAATTTATTTCATTTTTAGACAGGGGAAGGGAGGGAGAAAGAGAGAAAGAGGAGCATCAATGCGTGGTTGCCTCTCATGCACCCCCTACTGGGGACCTGGCCCTCAACCCAGGCAGGTGCCCTGACTCAGGAATTGAACCGGCGACCCTTTGGTTTGCAGGTCGATGCTCAATCCACTGAGCTACACCAGCCAGGGAACAATGCTTTTTTAAGCGTTCACAAAGTGTTTGACTATTTCAGCAAATTTTCAAATTGTTATATCAACCATTTCAATAATGGATGCAAAGTTAAATCACATAGAAAACTTATTAAAAATACCAACTACTGTACTCCACCCCAGAGATTCTTATTTAATCAGTCAGCCAGAGGCCTGGGCATTGGTAGTTTTTTTTATACTCTTCCCAAATAATTCTAATGTGTGCCCAAGATCAAGTACGACTGGCCTATATATATATTACATCTAATCTTCATGTTTATTTTGGTGACCTAGAAGAATAAAAATCCTACCAGGAAAAAGAGATTTCTCAAATTAAGATAGAAAATAAAATCATCAGTCATTGGGATTCTTAGCTCTTTACTATGGTTTATAAGAAAATAAGCTAGGCCACTGTAAGTCAGAAACCCTAGGTTTGAGTCATGGTTCAGTTATTCGCTAGCTCTATGGCTTCAGTAAATCCCTCAAGACAAATGTTTTCTAAACTATAAAGGGAGAAAATTAAGATTTCTTTCAGCTTTAAAAGCATGTTCTTAAATAATTTCCAAGACTGTAGAATGCTGTTCTTAAATGCTAATCGGAATATGTATTTGATTCTATACACTAAGGTAAGATTTAAACCAGGGCGAGCAAATGTGAATCACTTAATTGTGCATCATTTTTCTTTCCTGTCTGTGGCAGACATTGCTAATAGATCACAGCACTACTGAAAAGCATTACTCTCCTGCAGTTTGCACTAAGATAAAACTATTTTCTATTTGGGAATTAAGTGCTTATTAGCTGTGGAAGGAATTCAGGACATGCCACCCCAAAATATGCCGCTTTGGTATATTGATTAATTTGAGCTGAAGACACTTGAAGAGCAGTAAGTGCAGAGAGAGGCTTTCTCTGAACTCCCTTATCTTCCTGAAGACAGATCCTCCAAAAGCAACTCAGCTGTTACATAAATCCCCTCCCTGGGAGTGTCGTCAACCAGGGAAGGAGTCATCACAGGAGAGGAGACTAGACGTTCTCATCACACCAGACAAGCTCTGTCACAAACCATCACACCTCCCATCTATTCTAAGGGCCTGTTCATCTTCTCTAAAAATCACTTCCTCTCCCCTAAGAGGCCTACATCCCTTCTCCCTTTGCCTTATTAAGATGGTATATAAGCTCTCAAATCTCACTATGTTGGGAGGTATTGAATTTTTTCCCTGCAATGCCTTTGTGCATGTAATAATAAAAATTAATACATCTGTACATTTTTTCTCTTCTTAAGCAGCCTGTTGTCCATATATTTCATAGACCCAGCTTTCTAATCTAGGAGGGTAGTGGGGAAATTTTCCCTTCCCTGCACTGTTCTATTTAAAGGGATGATGTAAAAGGATAGTCAGCAGAGGACAAAAAATGGGCAGAAAGAATAAAAAAAAAATAGCGTAGCACAGAAGCAAGGCCACCATGAGTCGCAACAGGAGGGTCAGGACCTAATGGCAGCACAGCCCCGTGGAGGGAGGGCTCACTCCTGCTCACCAACCAGCACCAAACAAGCTTTTTTGCCATAACCTAGCTTATGATGTCAATTCACCTCAAGGGGAAGAATGACCAACTTGCTTGAAATTGTTATTTTTTACAATAAATTAGTAAAATGAGACTCTGGTTTTACAAAAGTCTCTTGTGAGTTTGGTTAGTATAAATCAATATTTCTACATGAAACCAAGTTGTCAGATTTTTAAAGGAAGACCAGACAATAGACTAGGGTAGAAATACCAACAAGATCATGTCCTGCCCGAGAGATCAGCTGGTCCTCTAGCAATGAGGAATTCAGTGAAGAAAACACTTGCAAATATAATTGAAGCAACTCAAATGGTTTTTACATAAAATACTTACTTATATAAACTAAGAAAATAGAAGCTTTAAAATGCTAAAACCTTTCCATTTTTGCAGGTTTTTTAATACCTACAAGTAATAATTTACATAAATTTTGTAATGGTATAATTAAGACAAAAGTCAGTGCTCCTTGAGGGCAGGGCCCCCACCTCAGCCAGTCCTAGATGCCATTTCTCCTGATGAATCCTGTACCAAAAGACAGCCTAGTCACACCATCTGCTGCCTCTAGGGAGAGAAGTTGCACACTTCAGAGTATGGCAACATTCCACTAAAGCATAATGAAAAAAAGGAAAAACATATTAGCAAACCGAACACTTTAGGGAAATTTCATTTTCAAATTGTGTGCTGTTTTGCTTTTAAAGGAGTAAAATTATTAAATAAAATGTGTGAGAGGATGCAAATATTCTTCCTTGTAGCAAAATTATGAATGCTTTTACTTTGTGAAAAACAACATTATTTCCAAAGAATGCATTAAAATCACACATATAATCCACATTCTCAGAGTTGTTAGGAACAAGCATCTATAGCTGAAATGTATGTACTTTTGCTGAAATCAAAATTCAGTACTAAAACTCCCGTTAGATTATTTGTGAAATGGGAAAATGAATAAGGCTTTAGGATACAACATCACACACTATCTCCTCCAGAAACCCCTCGGGCTCTATAAATGTAGTTCGAAGTCATCTCAAACCAGTCAGTTCAGAGCAATAAACATGAACTCACTGACTTGGACTGTTAGCATTTTGGGGCATTCCACCACTGTCAGGTAACTCAACATTCAGAGAGAAGTTGAAGAACAGACTGTGCAGCTCCAGAACAACCTGCAAGTACACTCAGAGATGAAGAGCAAGACAAATCAGGTGTACAGCTCATACCTGACCAAGGCTGGTATTAAACTAGCGCATCTTGTCTGAGGAGCCATCAATCATGCACCAAGAGTGCCCCCACAAAGGTACATCCCACTGAGCCATATAAGGCAAGCAGAATTGGGGTGACAGACTATGAGGCCATTTGATCTATGAATTACACAGCCCTGCAATTGCTCACACATGCCTGAAGCCTTCACGGTCAGACAAGGCCAAGGATTCAAAGGGAAGAGTGTAACTCTCAATATTCTCCACTTAACAGAGCTACATAGGATAGTTGTCTCCTTCTCCTACCACCACCCCTCACTCAATTCAGCATCCAACTATGTTCTAAGCAGCCTAACATTCATCCACGGGACCTATATGCTGCAAACAGAATTGATTTAAAAGTGAAAAATGCAGTGAAGAGGCCATTACTCTAGCCAAAATAACCTGGATACAACACACTATCTCTCTCATGTGTAACTATATATGTCAAACTGCCTCTCTATCTAGACCACCTCTCACCTTGGCTACCTGGCTGATTCATACTCAACTGTCAATACACAGCTGAAGCAGCCCCATGTCCTGGGTGTTCCCTGACCGTCCTGCATTCAGGAGCTAGCTCTCCCTCCGCTGTGCGCTCCCACTGCATGTCTACGGTGACTAGCATGCGCCTCTGGGATTGCTACAACCACTGATTTCTTTAGTCTGCTTCCTCTACTAGATTTCGAATTCTTGAAAGCAGAGGCTCTGTCTGGCTCATTTCTTTATCTGCTGTGCCTAGTGAATGGTTGATGGGTGGATGAATGAACAAACAGTCACAGACCCTCCTATTTACTCAAAGTCTTGCTGGACTGAATAATGCGATGAAAATATTCTTATAATTGACACTGCATTTTGTGGGTTATATAATACTTTACTTTCATCTGCTAGCAAATGCATTCTCTGCATACCAAAATAAGAAGAGTCTGAGTTTTCCTTTCCACAACGTTATATATTTCCAATATTTCCAGGCAGTCCTATGCAGACCTGATTGGCTAAAATGGATGGGCAGATGTTTATGACTTGCTTCAGGCTGAGTTAGATGAACAAATATGGCAAAGACATAATCCTGATGAAAAGAGCCTTGTGGGCAAGTGAGACAGGTAGGCAACAAACTCTTAACCAAGTTACCGGCTCCTTTCCAAAGACAGACCAGTTCTTTTATCCTAGGACTCTATTAATCTATTAATATCCTGGAATATTAATGATTTGACAATAAGATCCATCAGGTTCCTAGTTAATGGCTAAATCCTGTATCTCTTTGTAACTTAAAAAAAATTATTTTATGGAAAACTAGAATATTCTATGTTTAACCTGTTATTGTTCTAGATCACAACATTTATCCTGGTAAGTTTTTTTTTTTACAATTCTATTCAGAATGATGACTTAATGCTCAAAGGCTATTTTTAAGGTTTAAATGAGAATGAAAGCAAAGGCCAGCTTTGTCATCTCAGATAGTTGGAATTATAACGTACATGGTAAGGCAGAGCAAGAGATTAGTTAACTCCTTATGCCATATATGTATTGTTTAAGTCCTCATGAGCACATGTGCAGCTTAAAACAGTTTAGTAAAGTTTTTAATAGATGAATTAACAAAGCCTCTTTCTCTTGGTGATCCTTTCCATACCTAAAAGCAAATGAAATGGTAAATTTAGACTGGGAGCCAGGAAGCATGACTTGTACAGCCCTATGCTTTCGCCACTGTGGTCTACAGGGCAAGCATCAAGCAAGTGGGGCCTGAGAGGACCGCTCTCTTTGTGCTGAGAGTCTGTCTGGGGAGACAGATAACCAAAAAAATGTGAGTGAACATCCCCACATAACACGTGCTGACAATAACATGTGTAACAGTCTGTAAGTGCCCTGAGAACTTGAAAAATGGGAGAGCTCATAGAGCTCTGGGACTGCAGAGGGGCTTCGTGCTGAACCTGGGCTGATCTTGGAAGGGCAGACATCGGGTATGGCAGTCTGGGGGATGACGAGGTTTCCTCATGGGTGCTGCTGCCATTACCTGGGCCCCATGTCCAGATCCTGATCTCCAAGGAACTCAAAATCTGCAACCGAACACTGGACCTGGTGCACAGCAGGTTCTATCTCATATTTATTGATTAAATGTCAAATATTGGCCCTCGGGCCACACCTTCCCTGCCTTGGGCTCATGAACAGTCAGACATCAGCTTCCTATTTTCTGCCTCGAACCCGTGTATCACACACCCAGCCAGCCCCTAATCAAGAGTGCTCTAGATGTCTTTCTCATTTCTGTTCTTTCCTCTTGGTCCCCTCTTCCCTATTTTGCAGTTATCAGGGTGCTTGGGCTGTGCCTTACTATTTTGTCCCTGGCCCCATGTTTACTCTAAAAAGGATGACCAAATAATAGGTAAAAACATACCTATTATTTATAGACCATTCTCTGTGTTCCAGACCTTGTGCTAAATATTGGCTGGGAGTTAACCTTTTTGATCAGCCCACTTAAAAAGAAGGGTGCCGCTATGATCTCTTATACAGATAAGCAAAAAGGACGCTTAGATAAACTGGTGGAGAATGATTTTGAAGCACAGAGTGGTATACTCCAGAGAGGGTAAAGGGCCCCGTAATAAAGGAGGCATTTGGTGAATGGGGGGACCGGCAGAAGGAGACCTTGAAATTGGGACTGGGTTTGGATTTAGTGCTACAGCCAATGTAGAGCTACGCTGAAGTTTTAAAACATAAGAGTGGCAGGGAAAAAAATGATATTTATAAATCTCTACATTTCACTCTAGCTTTTATTCCTTTGACTATTTGGTAATTTGTAAAACAAGTTTGCTTGTGTCCTTTTATGTTCCACCTTCATTCTATCAGCATCAGGAAGTAATCTACACATTCATGGAGTGCGATATGGAAAAACAAAACAAAGCAAAAATCTGGAAGTAATAGAGGAAAGGCTAGCTAAATTGTGCTTCATTGATTTGGTATAATGTTGTCATTAAAAATAAAAATTATGCCTTTGCATGGATGAATGACAAACATAAGTTTTGTGAAAAATGTAGCGCTCACAATGGTAAGAATTGATTCCCCCTCATTGTGACTGTGCAAAAGGTGTGTGTTATGTTCAATTACAAAGAATGAAGAGACATGAAGAGCTGGAACAGGATGGTGGGATTCAATTATAAACATGCTATTTTTATGTTTAAAATGTTAGTGTTATTTTCTATTGGTTTTAATAATAAAGGAACATTTAAAAAATAAAAACACATTAATCCAGCAGAGATAAATGGATTAAAAGTTAATGATAAGCAAGATATGTAGGCATCAGTGGATGAGGACACCGGATGCTGAGAGAGAAGCATGGGGGCATAAAAAGTAATGGCTGTGAGAAATGTTGAGAGAGCATTTGGTGTCCAACAGAATATAAACGACCAAAAGTGGAAACTTTGCCAAGTAATTCAAGGTTTCTAGGCTGAGGCTAGAAAAATGTTAGCGTCATAAATTGAAATCTCACGACTCTAAAGACACAGCAGCTTTTTGATGAAGATAATTATGATGTTAGAGCTTCTATATGAGTTGAGAGTTATTACATTAAAATATTATTACAGTGGAAAATCCAAGTGTATGTGATCTGGAGTCTTATTAAACAATTAGAACTGGACTACAGATGACTCAGGGGCATAGATTTAGAAGCTCATGGTGGTGAGCCTAATCCATTCTGATGATGTGCATTATTTAACTAACATAGCATTTTTACAAATAGAATTTCATGTTTTTATCTAAGTATGCAGTCACTTTCCCCTATTGTATTATACCTTGCCTTCACATTTTTATTTGCCCAGACCCTAAAGGCATTTGATTTTGATACCTGGGGTAATCCCTTAAAGCTGTTGAAGTGAATGAGTTGACTGCAGAAAAAGAGGTGGGAAGGATATGGAGTATAAGAATGGAGGGCTGAGGCAAAGGAAGCCTTTGCAATATCTGAGGAAACAATAAATCAGAACATCTGTCTTTAATAGAAATTCCAGAAACTATATAAATGTAACTGGGAATTGGAGCAGAGAGAATAATCCATATTAAAAGAAAAAAAATTCCCAAATCTAAAGGAAATCACAATATTGCAGAGGCCTACTCAGTACCAAGAGAAACCAAAGACTCACACGTAGACATAATCTCATTTCAGAATGACCAGGAGGGGGAAAGCTATTTTAAACATCGAGGGAGATGATAAGGAGAAAAAAGAATCAGTTTGGCATCAAATTTCTCATAGGCAGCATAAAACACAGGAAGATATTGTTTCTTTATAAATTTAAACTGACTACAAAGGGTCAGCACAAGAGAATCTTTCTGAGTGATTTTGATTGTGATGATTGTTAAACAACATTATAAATTTGTTAAAATTTAGAACTATACATTGAGAAGAGTGAATCTGACTTTATGTAATCTTAAAAAGTAAAATATTAAAAAACTCTAATTCATATAAAAATAAGGATTATAATATGTCATTTGAAGGTGACCAATAGAAAAACTGAAATTCTGTTGGCAGAGCTTGCAGGGGAAGGGAAAGGAGGTGTTAGCAAAAATTAGATTCTGTATTTCTCATTGCAAGGAATCAATAATATTAAGTTAATAACTTTTAAAAAATTAGCAGTACAGCATACCCTTTACATTTTAAACCAAAATAAACAAAAACAGAAATGGTCAGATGGTCCCACTCGGGGTGGGGTTTGCGTGGCTCCGGAGCTGGGGGCACGGTGTTTATATGTCACGTCTTATCTTCCTGTACCATTGAAGTAATACATGTGTCTGTATTGCTTATAGTTCATTACAAAATAAATTCCAAAATTATATTAAGGCAGATATTCAGGATACAAAAATATCTTGATTTAATAAATTTCACCCAGTTTCATATTATTATCATTATCTTTCATATTATTATATTATCTCAAGGTACATTTACAGTGTATGAAGGCGCTATAGGTGTCCAAACTAATGTCATCTACAACTCATCAGAAAAGTGCTGTAATAAAGAATAAATATGTTATAAATGTTAATATTTAAAGTGAACAATATTATTAGCAAAATCTGATTATTATTCAGATCTGTTATTATATTTAATTATATTTAATAGACATTTTAATTTTGCTTATAATTTTGTCATAGTAAAAATATCTTCAAAGAGATAATTTCCACTGTTTATGTTGATACAGCAACATAAACAAACTAGGGCATTCAGTTTTGACCAACAAGCCTGAAAGTAGTCAATGGTTCTTTCATTTTCAGCCAAACTGAGTCAGTAAGCCTCTGACAGCTACTCCTGGTGGAACCTGTGCTAAAACTTTTTGTAGGAAAACATCACAGATGCTTTGGGATCTGAACAGAATTTGACAGGGTAAAGACTTAAAGAATAGTTATTGAAAAAAGAATGCTCCATAGGAGCAAGTTTTTAATAGCTTTTGATCCACTGCAAGAGCCCCAAAGTGCCAGTATGTAAATGCATAATTATGTAGAAGAAAATTCATTACAAAGTGAATTTTGGTTCAATTTGACAAGCATAAAATTCTCCCATGGCTGCTTTTGAGAAAATTATTATACTTTCCTTTCATCAAGATGTTGCCAATTCTGCATTTCTGTCAATAGCATTTAACGTATTTTTTAGGTTGTCTGATTTCCACCTCACTAAAGTAATGGAGACCTTTATTTAAATCATATTCCTGTTAACTTACATAACACATACACATAAAATCTCTCCATATCTAAGAGAATCACTGCTTCCCCACTATGGTAGCTGTGGAAATGCACCACTCACATCTGCTGCGGTTAGTGTGGTGACCAATGGCCCTAGCTGTCATTCCTCCACATCGACCATTGTATTAGTGCTCAGTCCATGCTTCTCCCAAGCTGATCATGGCCAGTGTCTGGGCACAGTGGAGGTGCTAGTGCCAGCCCAGTCCTGCAGGACATGAGACTCCTCAGTGTCTGACTTTAGCTCAAGGAATCCCTATTGGCCTTCTCAAAACTTCCTTAGAACTATCCTGCTATCTGAGGCTCTTCCCACCCAATTCTCCTGCCCCCTCTCCTTTCACAGGGACAGGTTTGTAACTTGGTCTGCAGGAGTTTTTTGCTGACTCCTCCTTGCTACTCTTTATTTTTTTGTGCTTCCCCGCAAAAACCCTCTGGTAACTCTAGTCCCACCACAGCACCTGCTTGGAGGATGTGAACCAACACAAGCACTCTGAAGAAACGGTAAGCATGGCACTTCTGTACCTATAGAATACCTTGGCCACACTGTCTTCAAAGAGAAAGAATCATACCTAACTTTTATGCAAATTAGCAATAGATTTAACTGAGCTGCCGAGCTTCCTTGGGAATATCTTTTATATTTCAGATGTAGATTCTCTTCCTCAGTCTCTAGCCATAGCCTCTAATCTGGCCTTCCCTCTTTTTAGTTATCTTGTCCCTCTACCTTAGCTGTTGTTAATGTCCTAAAGTAGCTCTCTGTTTTCGTTACTCCTTTGTGATAAGACTTTGGTGATTCCCTCAAATCTAGTAGTCCAAACTTCTTAGCTCTCAGGTCCTCCACAACCTAAAAAGTCATCTTGCCTCTCAAGTTTCAACTAGAAGAAAGCTCTCTTTCTCCAAATGCTGGAGACAAGAAGCAAAGGATTGGAGATGACAGAAACAAACCTGAGGTTTAGGAAGGAACGTTGGGAGATTTACACAGGGTGGGGGCAAAAGTAGGTTTACAGTTGTTTGTATGAAAAACAACACAACAATAAGTAATAATAAAAGAATAGACTCTGTTTCATGTACTCTCACTTGTAAACCTACTTTTGCCCCACTCTGTATTAGATGGCTTTATTTTCCTGATAAAGTGGTGGCAAGCCAGTTGCTGAAAAAGATATAAGGAGTTAAAGAGAGGAGATAAGTCTTGTGACAACCAAAGTGAAAATTCAAAATGAATTCAACATTTTATGAAGCAGCACTGAAGGCCCCTTTGGCTTATATGACATTCTCTAGTAAACTGTTACTTTATTCTAAATAAATGTTTTTCACAAAGTAAATGCTCTGAAATATTCGTTGAATGAATAAAGTAAGGAAAGCCCTAGAGAAGTAGCCGAGATGAGTGGTTAAGAACATGGGCGTGAGCCAGGATCTGAACACCCTCTCTTAGAGCTCTGTGCCTTATCAGGAAAATGGGGGCAAATGGTGCTTAGTTTATAAGGTTATTGCAATGCTTCACAGTTAAATATGTGTACGTAATTCACTTAACTTATGCCAGCCATGGCAAGTGCGCTCTCCATTTACTTTCTTCTTTATCAGTATTATTACAGTGACTATACAGCTAATAAAACAAAAGTGAACAAGGGGTACAAATTTCGAGTTCTATGATGAAGATCTAATGTACAGCATGGTGATTATAGTTAATAATACTGTACGAAATACTGATATTCCTCAATTTATGACAGGGTTACCATCTGATAAATCCACTGTAAGTTGAAAATACATTTAATACACTTAACGTACTGAACACCATAGCTTCGTTCAACCCACCTTAAATGCACTAAGAATGCTTACTAATATTAGCCTGTAGTCGGGCAAAATCATCTAACTCAATGAGTGCACTGTAGCAGGGGTATCCAGCCTGTTGGGGTCTCTGGACCACACTAGAAGAAGAAGAGTTGTCTTGAGCCACACAGTAAATACACAGAAACACGTAATCACAAACAAAGCTCATAATGTTTTAAGTAAATTTATGATTTTGTGTTGGGCCACATTCATAGCCATCCTGGCCTGCGTGTAGCTTGCAGGCCGCGGGCTGGACACCCCTGTGGGTGTCAGTCGTTTACCCTTGTGATCACATGGCTGATAGGAGCTACACACAGTTCGCTGCCACTGTCCAGCATCACAAGGGAGTATCATACCACATATCTCTAGCCCATGGAAAGATCAAAAATCAAAATTTGATGTATGATTTCTACTAATGCACATCACTTTTGCACCATAATAAAGTTAAAAAAGCCAAGTCAACTCATTGTATGTTGGGGATCATCCGTACTTGAAAGTTGCTAAGAGAACAGATCTCACATGTTCTCATTACAAAAAACAAATGGTAATTATGCGATGTGATGGAGGTGTTAGTTGGCCCTATGATGGTAATCATTTTGCAATATATAAGTGCAACAAATCAACACTTAAACTTATACAACATACATATCAATTATATCTCAATAAAGCAGGAAGAAAAAAAACCTTGACCAGAAATATGGTATAATAAAGCACCAGATATAGTCAGAAGACTTCATTTTGAGTTCCAGCTGTCATTTAAGATCTGTGACCTTGGGTATGTCATTCAATGTTTGGCAGCCTCACTGGTACCTGTCTCTGACTACATAGTTGAAGTGAGGGTCAAAGGAGATTTGTGTGAAAGTACTTTATATACCATAAAGGACAACATATGCAACCTATCAGGCAGAAAACAATACACATGTATGGGTTTGCTTGGTTTATGAACTAAAGCCTTAACCTGTGGAAATCCTGAGGATCAGGGTGTTAAATTTATATACTGAAATAAACATTAGACAATCTCTGTGCAAAAAACATGCTGCTTTAGGATTTAAGGACGGGAGGGCAGCCTGCTCCTGTTTGAGAGGACAGTGATAGTGAGTAGTGAACTACTGAGTTTGAGGCCTTTTGGTGGAGGTGGGAAGAAAAGGGTTTTCTAGGGAAGTAGAGGATAAAAAAAAATGTTTGAGTGTCAGGGCAAATGTAACAGCTCCGAGGTGTGTGTTCATAAAACCGGCTTCCCCTTTCCCTTAAACCTGCCCCTCCATAACCACGCAGCCCGCGGCCACCGCAGGAATTTACTGCTGGGAGCGACTATAAACCTCGCGCTAATGGCAGCGCTGCCTGAGAACGGGCATTGGGGAGTGCGGCGTGTGCAGTTAAAGGCCAGAGACAATATTTTTTACTCCCTACACACACCACAGGGCATACACACCATAATCTGATATACTGTAAAGGTGCTTTAATAATTATTACTATTAAAAACAGACAATCGACTCCACAGATCAACAACTCTTTTCAAACATGTTTTCCAACCTCTGTTTCCTCTCAGATGTATGGTTATTGTCCACCTGGAAAGGGCCCAGAGTGACAGCCAGAAATCTGCCGCCACCACCCCTTCTGCTGCTGCCGCCATCATATTTAATTGTTTGCTCAACTTGAAGCCAAACTCATATGCAGTATATTTAGATGGTTAAAAAAGCATAGCATTCCACTGCATTCACAGATTATTTTCAACACCACAATTCTTGGGAATTAGTGTAGAATAAATAAGGCAAAGAGAAAAGAAGCAACATAAATTTGCTCCAGTGACAAGGAAAACAATATCGAAATGGCAATCTGGAGATTTGCCATGAATGAAGGAATATAGAGTGTTCCTTCTGGTGCGCTCTCCGGCAAATGCAATCACTGTCTCATTCGCCAAGTCTGAATTTATTTTAAAGTGGGTGAGAAAGCAAGTAAGAAACTAATAGTAAGAAACTGTGAAAAGTACCTTTATAATTTCAAAAGATCAATGCACAATCTTATATAGCATTAAAGGTAAAGATGTAGAACTGATATATATGTTGGTTTTCTGAACCTCTGAGAAGTCTGTTTTCCCACAATGGCAAACTTTCTAAGTTGAAAAACATATATAATTAATATATATTCAGGTTCTCTTTTCTGAGGTCTTGGCAAATGCTTTATTTCCTCAAGTGCCTTGAAAAAAATCACAAATTTACAAAGTCTTGGCTGAATACCTTTGCCAGCTAACTCCACTTTAAAATTCTCAATCTGCATTTTTAGTATCATTTAACAAACACCAGCCCTATCCTCCAAATGTCAAAGAACTTCTGAACCATGGAGTATAGAACAGACTTTGTTGCTAAAGAGGTTATGGCTTGAAGTGGATCAATTAATTAAAAATAAAGACCAGTGTTTTGTACTTTTAATCTGAGCCAAACTTTACATAATAATACTAACAGGCATTTTAAACATCTAGAGTTTAATTAACCTGATTTTCATCAAGATTTGGAAAATGAAGAGAATGAATATGCATGCAGATAATTTTTATTTGAGATTTTTCCAGAGTATACTACTGGTACCTACGTTAGCTGTGGATCAGACACCACATTTAGAGAAAGCCTATTCTGTGCTCATCTGTCAGGAGCTGACTTTTTCTCAGCATTCCTCACTCGTTTGTTAATTAATTCAACAAATGTTATTTAGAACCTGTTACGTGTCCAAGGGTTGTTAGAGGTGCTGGAGACGCAGAAGAAGGTGGACTCAGGGCTGTTCCCATGGAGTTTATATTCTACCCTCAGGGTTAGGATTAAGAGACAACGAAACACAGAAGCTGAGGTCTCAAAAAGCGATAATTCTGTCCAGAAGGCACAGTATTTGTCTTTCTCTGATCTCATCTATAGGTGGAATATAATGAACAAAATGAACTGATGAACAAAAATAGAAACAGAGGCCTGGATACGTGCTACAAACAGTTGTCAGAGGGGCGTGTGGGGGGGACTGGATGAAAGGAGGTGAATGGAGTAGCTAAAGAATATATATTCATAACCCATAGACACAGACAGCAGTGTGGTGATGGCCAGAGGGAAGGGGTGGGCGGGGGCTGGGTAGAGGTGGGCAAAAGGGGGGATGATGGGAGCATTTGTAATAGTGTCAACAATAAAAATAAAGCTTAAAAGAAGGAAAGCACAGTAGAGTAGAATGCTAGGGTGACTTAGAGGGTAACTTTAGCTGGGTGATAAAGAAAGGCCTGTCTAAGGAGGTAACGCCTACCCCCAATGGACAAGACGCCGCCACCATGTGAAGAGCTGAGGGAACTGCAGTTACAGAGACCGTAACAGGAAAGAGCTTGAAGAATCCGAAGAACAGGAAGAGGGCAATGAACTTAAAACATCATGAAATGAAGCGAAATGTTTTAAGATGAGGCTTGATAGTGAGCAGAGGATATAAGACGGTACATGTAACTCTCATTCTAAAAGTTCAAGGTTCCACAGTCTTGTTTTCAAATAACCATGGTGTCAAAAATTCAATGGGCTATTTTTTTAAATAATCAGCATTTTCAGGTAAGTCCAAACAAGGGAGTATCTTAGAAAAAAACACCAAAAACAATTTTCTTACCAGTTCAATATTAATCAAGTATCATAAATAATATTCTCAAAATAAGTGGGAATGTGCTAAAAGAGATAAAAACTCCTGGGTATATTCCATCTTTCTAAAGTAGATCAGTTATATTCGTTGTAGCTTGTGGTATATAGTAGTTTGGAGTAGAATGCTTTGCATACCATTCTTCAAAAATCTAAGGCTCTTATTAATATGAGATTCTAGCTCTTTCTATTAAAAATTCATGACCCTTTTCCAAGAGAACTGTTTTGGCCTGTTACTTCTGGCTAAATTTGTGCAAGTTCTTTTCTTCCACTCACTCTTACACATAATGTTGAATATTTTAGGGAAATAGACTTTAATAGCTATTGGTCTAATTGAAGTATATCTAAAGTTGTCAAACAAAAATAACAATATGCAATTTTGGTGAAAATACAAATTCACTCAAAAGAGAATATTATTCAGAGCAAATGCAGTAAGTTTTGAAGGATGTGCTGCCCCTAGAGTACCATTTAGTGGATTGGAAGCAGTAATTTACAGCTAAAGAAAACTTAGTAAAATACCTCATAATGCAGTTAACATATATAAACCCCAAACTTTCCAAATAGCAGGAAACAAATGACTTACCTTTGCTACTTTGTTTCCACATAGACATTTAATATTGTGTAAACATCATGAAACCACAGGTTCAACACAAGACCTGGCCTCTCTTCTTCCAGTCCTACCTCCTACCTCTCTAAGCAACTTTGGGACAGGACGAGAGCACTTCTGGGGGACTATGCATGAATAGGGTACATTCTGGACTACTACCTGCCAGGTGGTAAGCTTGCTGGGAAAAGGCTCTGCCCTTGAGGGGGAAGCTTCAGGGTTGTTCAGGTTTGTCCATGATGGGTGAGTGAACTTCATTTGGAGATGAAATATTAGGAATACCATTGTAACCACACAGTTAAGCTATAGTTGTTATTGGCAATAAAGTTTCTTTTTCTTTTCTTTTTTTTTTTCCCCTAAAAGCTTCCTTCTGGGAAATACTGGAGTCTCTCTCTCCCTCTTAACATATTTTCTATGGGCACCCAGATTTCTCAAGGATAATGGGGATTTCCCAAGGATAATTGTACTATGCCATTGTCACTATTGTCTTTCAGGAAAATGATACTTAATATATTTTTAAAAAAATATAGAAATGCATTCTACATCACAAAGATTACATAGGTTTTTCATACATAATTATAAGCAAACAGATTATACTCGAATAATAAAAGGTGTCTCATGCACATACATTATGTGTAAATGTGACACTTAATAGAGAAATCTGATTTTTTTAATTTATACTTTACACTTTTCATCAAAAACTTTAAACGTATTTTCGAAAACCATGTTAATTAATCCAGAATATAAAGAAAATGTTTATACTTTTGTGCAAAATAAATTACATGTTTAGATCCCTAGGCTGAAATCAAATGATCCCATTGGGTTGTCCTGGAGAGCATGTTTATGTGTGCCTATGTGTATAAAGTAATATGCAACAGACAGAGCCAAAATAACTGACTGAAAACTAAAAAATTCAGTCATGACAGTTTTACTTATATGTTTCCCCTGATTGGACTAGTTGATTTGTCTTGACATTTTGTATGCGTTCATTAAATTATTGTAAACAAAGGCATAGTATTATAATGGCATTCAAGTCAATAACTTGCTGTTTACAATACTGAGATATTATATACACAAAATATTTAAAATTCAAACTAAAATCAACTAATTTCATTTCAGAAAAATTATACTGCCTTATGCAAATGCTTTATGTAAAAAGAGCAATCAGCAAGTATATTTTACAATTTCAGATCTATATATCTATACACACACATATATATCATATATAAAGATTACACACATACACACACACACACACACATATATATACACACACATTTTTCCCCCCAACCAAATCCCTCAAATTCTCAGTCTTACCTGTTTTTGAGCAGTATACTGAAGGTCATCTTATCCAGTCCCAGATAATTTGGCAGCAAGTTTGACCAATTCCAGTTCCATTTTGTGATGGCTGCCTGTTGATAAATGAGAAGACGCTATTGTTAGTTATTAATCAGAGTTAATATGATCAGTAAATTAAAGCTCCAGCTGTGAAAGACTAACTAAGGAGGAGGGGGGTCCAGAACAAGGACTTAGACAGATAACATCAATCATGTCCACAGAAGAAGGTTTTTATTCCAATAAGACAGCAATTAATTTATAAATCCATTTGGGGATGTAGTCATTATTTATAAAAATATAAATCAATTTCTTGAGTCTTTATTCTTCCAAGTGCTAATGGCATATGCCCAACAAGTTTCTCTGAGAGGGTGACTCTTTGAAAAACAAAGCAAAATAATTGGTAACTTTTTTTGTATATCAGTTTATAGCCTTTCTTAGCACCTAGAAGTTTGATTAAGAAAACAAACTGTGAGGTGCTATGACTCAAATTATAAGACACCACTTAATTAGAGTGTGACATTAATGTTATCTCTTTGACTAAGAATGCTCTAAAGGGGAAGTTATAAGGGCTTTTAAGTGTAAATAATGTGATTTTTTTGTAATTTAATAGATAATTTCACAACAGAGTAAGGAGAAAAATTACTGTGAGAGATAATGTCATATTTCAGAACTGAATAAAACATGCCATTTATTTAAATGAAGTGAGGATAATTTAACAGCTACAATAATTATTTATGGTTTGGAGCAATCTAATGTACAACCCAGGAAAGTAGTCAATAAACTCAACCTTATAAAATATATTTGGTTTTAAAGTATTATAAATGCTTATGTTCCTTAAACTAAATAGTTTTGATAATAAGAGTACAGGCTGATGTTTAAAATCCAACAAGAACTATGCCCTGTCACCTGCTGATTAATGGAGCACTGCAATCCTGTCACAGAGCAGAAGAATTCTGCCCCGGGTTGTCAGCATTTGAAGGTCTTATTCTACACAGTATTGATGAGTGTAGACTATGGCTGTAACAGGCATGGTAAAAATATTATCTGCATCCCGAATTAGGCCATTGTTTTAATTCTTATTTTCGTCAGAGCTCTAGGTCAAGTAATCCTTCTCCTCTGCCCTGTTAGTTCAAATAGTCTGTCAAGAAGCTTCTCAGAAAAGCCACCGAAAGAATGAATTTTAAAGCAAAACAACTTTAGATTTCAAATACTCTGGCATAAAGGTGATGGTTTTAATATAACTACTGAAACATTCAGCTTAAACAATGGCATAATATGACATTTAAAAATGCGTGGTGTTTATCACATTGACTTTATTTCAGATATCCTGACTTTAAGATCATTAGCAAATTCATTTTAAATTTAGGAATGTGCTTAGGGTTATATATATATTTAAGAACAGCTAATTTACCTCACGTAACCTAAAGTAGGAGCTCAATGCTCTACTTATAATTAATCTGCAACTATTTTATAATTTACCTGATAAATTAGATAAAGATTCCAAGGTGTTTTCTGAGTGTGGGTATTATGACATGGGGGTGGGGGCAGCAAGGGAGGGGAAGGCTGTTAAAAAATGCCTGGGCTTTCAGTCCTTCTGTAGACACGGCCAAACAGATGTTACCTCTGCCCGCGGTGAACTGACCTGGTCAAAAGCTAAATTTTACAGACCAAACATATGAATCAGTTTGACAAATAGGAAAAAGGTAAAATAACTTTTCAAAGTCAATTTGCGCAGGCCAGGCAAATAAATACAAGGCCTTTTGCTTGCTACTAAAAAGGCTTATGAGTAAATATTCAAACACAAACCATTTTTTTTTTGTTACTAGTGTAAAGAAACCACATTTAAATTAAATTTACCATTACATACCTGATCTAGCATGTTTTTACTAAATGCCTTGTACACATGGAAAGGGTTAAAGGCAGAAGGCTGATCTTCCACACTCCTCAAGGTTGTTTTTAAAGGTCGGATGGGTAATGGCTTTTCCTCTGAACCATTCATAGAAAACAGCTGTTCTTTTAAATACTCCTTGAAGGGAAAAAAAATTACAAGTCATTTTGGTGGGAAGCATATATTCTCTTTAAAAATAAACTGACCAACACCTAAATCTACTCTTTAGCACATTTGCCAGGTTACAGTGTATTACTTGCCTGGGGATAGAATACATTTTCGGAAAAAACATAACAGAGTACCAATCAGCTTTGCAATAAACCCATCAAAAAACAGGTTCACCTTATATATAGGATAGATTAGAAAACATTTAACAAATTTTCACATCAGGAATGTATGCTTGATATATTAGAATCTTTTTCATAGGCATTGTCTTGTCATTCATTGGTTCACATGCTAACATATCTGGTTACCAAAACTTAACTCAGATGTATAATTACTCACAGTACAAGATAGTTTATTCATTTATTAAGTGTAGTGACTACCTACTCCATGCTCAGCATAGTGCTAAGTACTCTGAAATTTCACTACAAACAGCCTTACTCTATGTAGAATTAATTATAATCCAAGTGCCTAAACCCTATTTCCATGCTGTAGCCTGAAAAAACTCAAGGTACAAAAAGAAGATCAAAATATGTAATTCTAGTCCTCCGACTGCCAGTACCAGCTTGAGTTAAAAAAATCAAGCTACTGCATTATTTCTCACTTTCCACCTCTAAATAAATAAGGTGAACAATCATACTCTATTTTATAAATCTCTTTTTTGCAAAACAACAAATAAAAATGACTAAAAGTTTCTGATAATCAAATGTTTACTATTAATAAGTTATGCAATCAATAAATGTCCTAATTTTTAGTATGTCATAATATAATTTTTTTTCTGCAACATTAGGATAAACACTAGGCTCGGAATTTTAGAGCTCCAAAGGACTTTAGAAGTTTTCTAGAAAACCCTTGTTACCCTAAGTCTGAAGCACAGGTCAGCCCCATCAACCTTACCTGGGAGCTTGTTAGAAAAGGAGAATCTCAGGCCCCACCAAATCAGAACCTGAGTGTGAACACTCCCCAGGAGATCGGTAGGCACATAAAAATCTGAGAAACTCTAGTTCATGCCGCATTCAATGGTTGGCTCTGAAAGATCGGGGGACAAGCCCGAGGTCACTCAGGGATGAGTGGTAGGGTTGGGGGCAAAAACCACACTGCAGGTCTCAGTCCACTGTGCTTTTTTTCCTATTTCTATGTAACTTCATGGATAGAGAATGCCCATTGTATTCATTGCAAAATGCAAATTTCAGATCCCCAAACCCTAACAATCTAAAACAAATGCTACTTAAGTTAACAATGATACTCATTCCTTAACCCTGCTCATTGTGGAACACATCTTTTAAAAAAATAAATTCTATGCTATATGATAGACACACAGATTCTTACTAAAATTATTAGATATCAATAAAGCCATCAGAAGATAATTTTATGCCTAGATATATATTTCTGAACAGAAACAAATTTTTCTCCACTATGATTTCTGAAAGTAAAATTTTAATAAGGAATAAAACGCCCCCTTCCATTAGAAAAACTGCTTTGTTTTGGCTAATAATCTTTGTCACTGATTTCCTCTTACATGAATATATTTTGGCTTTTTTTTTTTTTGTTAGTTTCCACAATTCAAAAAAGAAAAAGTGCTCCCTTGCCAGTTGTAAATACAATGGAGTTTTCTCCCTTGTTAATTTCTCTGACCTCTCTGCTATGTTGACACTTGTCGTTATCACTTCTTAAAAGTCTCAGATTTTCTGTGACATTGCCTTAATCAGATTTACTGCTAATTGGGTATATTCTTTAGAAGAAATATAGTCTTTGAACATTCTTTCTCGAACACCTTCCCTGTGAAGTTAAATCAAACTTATTTATCACCATTGGTTTTCTCTTTCTCTTCACTGAAAAGCTCCACCAGCCAGTCTCACGGCCTCGACGACCATGCTCACGGGAGGCCACCAGATCCCCATGCTCACGGCCTCCCTCACCTGTGCTCGTGGCCAGAACTTCCATGCTCACAGATCTTACCTGTTTCTCAAAGACAAACATTTTAAAACTCATTTTCTCCCTTAACTTTGCTCTCTCTCAGTGGCACACACATTGTTCTCCTCACCCAGGCCTGTACCTGAAGGGTCTTCTACATCTGCATCACATTTCTGAATATTTAGCAGCACAACTGAAAGTGCTAAAGACTCATTGTGCTACTCATCAAATGAACAAACATCACAGTGCAAATTCACCTACAACGTAAGGATACCTCACAGTATAAAAACGGCCATAAGTAGTATACTAGTCCCTTAGTCACCCTTGCGTTGCTATTTGGGTTTAATGCTTACATTGTTTCAGTAATCACAAGGCAATGTTCTCATTACTTTCTTCTTTCTGTTCCAGCCTCACATTTCGTGTCTTACCTCGCAGCACCATGCCTCACCGAGCACTAACACTTAGCTCCGCGTCCCATCTGACAGACATTGCCATGACAGTAGGTACACTGAGTTGTAATGAAAGAAACATCATAACTTTGAACTTAATTGATCCAAATGTGGTGGTGCCCCAGTAAAGAATCTTACATATATGAGATCTTAAAGCCCACCTGTTCTGAACAACTGCCTGAGAGTTCTGTGAGCTCCACAAGAGAAAACAGCCTTTGAGTTTCCTGAATATCCAACTTAATTTTTGTTGATTTCACTTACTGGTGATTACTGATCTTTTCTGTGTTACAGACCTTTTAAAAAGAGGACTGACAAGCCTATCAGTTCGGCAATCTATACCAGCCATGGCTGACCTCTGAACTACCGTAATGCCAATTTACTAAGGATCTGAGTGAATCCTACTGCCACATCTGTTCCTCAGTAATTGCCAGTTATTTTGGCCAATTTGGGTGGCCTGGTGGACTTGCCAATGAAGACCATGACTTCAAAATAGAGGTCTTTCAGTTAGCCAAGGCCAGGAGTTAGAGTTCCCCAGTTCCTCAAATAGAAACCCAGACAAGGTGTGGAAGGACATTAGCAAGAGTGAGCAGGCTGTCTGGCTCTGTAGGAATCCCATGCTCTAGTCCCTCCGGGACAGGACCAGCCTCACAGCTACAAACACCTCCGTTCCTTCCCCGGTGGTCATGGAATACACTGTTATATCACCTGTTTATTGACTGGTTGATTAGCTGGTGGAAAGCCAGGAAACAATATTTACTTGAAGTAGCTTTCAGATAGATAATAGTGGGAAGAACATTTATATAACTCAGTTGCAAAATGCTGTGACAGAGTTTAATTCATTCCTTAGACATGTATTAAGGCCTGCCTCATTGAGATAAAAACACTGTATCTTCACATCATTCATATTATATAATTTTTACTACTCCAAAAAATACATTGTGTTTATAAATATAAACATAATTCTATTCATATTAGGAATAGAATTCTAATTCAGATATATATGATCAAATTAAAAACCTGGTTAAATGAGCAAGCTTGTGTCATTTTAAGTAAGTAACTGTGACCCTGCTCTTCACATTTTTGCTAAAACTGCCTGAAATATGCAAGGTCAGAGGCTTAACCCAACAGAAAGGTAGACGAGCATGACATTGGTCCTAACCAGTGTCTGTGCATTAATGCATTTTCTTGGGTTAAGCTAGTTGCTCCGGAATATGGCTCAATAATCTTCTGAAGTTTTCTCATTAGGTAATAAGTCTCCAACTTCACCAACATAAGTATGCCGTCTACAGGAGAAGAGCTACATCTCTCTAGCAAATTCTTCGTTTCATAAACACCAAAGTTTAACATTAGCTTAACAGTCACAAACACACAATTCCCAAACTACAACTCTAGTCTATATGATTCAGAACTGAACTGAGTTTATGAGCTGTGTTATTGTTTAAACCATATAAATAAAACCTACATTGTTTCGGTGAAGCTTCTGCTGTACAAATGCAGAACAGCCGGGGCTGAATTGATTCTATTAATAATACTATATTGAGTTTGGTATTGACTTTAAGAAGTATTATCACCTCCTTGACTAACCCTTAGCTGCCAGCAGACGCTGCCTCAGGCCAGTACACACCTAATTGCTCGGTAAAAAGGCCGTTTCCCTACCTCATTGAGCCGCATGATGTGATAAATTTGCCTCAGGTACTCGCTGCCACCTGGTTTGTGGCAGATATCCAGGACCATCATGTTTATTTTCTGCTCAGTCAGTTCAAGAGCAATATCTCCTTCTTCTAAGGCTGTGCTTTCCTCTATTGTCATAAACACACTAAGTACAAAGAAAGCATAGACATATTAGTGAAGAAGAATCGTAAAGATGGAAAATAATCAGAGATTGAGTGTGGAGAGTCAATGCAAGTCTCATATTCAAAGCACCCATCCTGACTTGGCTCACATAGGTAAGCCTTCCCAAACCACTGCTGCTCAAATAAGCAGTGCCTTAGAACTAAGCACCTGAAAGCATTTTTAAAAAATTGAATCATTTCTTTTAAAACATTTCTTTATTGCATTTATACTCCAATCTATAAAACATTTTCCCATTACTGCAATTATTGAAATTGCCATAATCATGGGATGAAAACAAAACATTTCTTTTTAAGGACATGTAAGAATTTGTATTTTCTCTTTGAGGATAAAAAGTATCTTTGATGCCAGAAACAGTTTTGGTACTCTGTCTTTTGTAGATTCCTCTTTACACCTGTCTTAGAACACATTAAGGACTAATTAAAGTGTCAAAAAGGGGAGCCCATTATGCTAAATATAGGCTGGGTGCTTCC
Source organism: Mormoops blainvillei (assembly GCA_004026545.1). Classification (NCBI taxonomy): domain Eukaryota; kingdom Metazoa; phylum Chordata; class Mammalia; order Chiroptera; family Mormoopidae; genus Mormoops; species Mormoops blainvillei. Next base: position 587,284 of record PVJD01000091.1, on the reverse strand, counting down.
TGGTAGTGTGCTTACCACTGGGTATTTTAAATTGGCCTTTTGACACTTGTTGCCTTTTAAAATTATATGCCCCCTCTCCTGTTTCTTCTCGGTAATAGATACTTAGTAAAAGTCACTACCCTGATTATTCTTCCAGGAAAAGGGTCTATTATCACTACTCCAAGAATGTGCAAGTTATATTTGGGGAATGTTTCTTCTATCATAAGAACTCACATACTTATCATTGACTTTAAACATAGTAAAAAATGGATGGCATATTTTTTTAAAAATAGTTCCCAAACTAAAAGTACAAAATAAATGACAATATTCTACTTAAATCATATATATTCCACACCAATTTTTTTATTGCAAATGCTATTTGGATCATGTTAGCCTTTGCAATCTAAATATTCTTAAGAAAACACATGGTTTTCCACTGTTTCCCAGACTAAATGAAATTTACTGTGGTGTAATCAGCTATATACTGCAGTTCATTACTGAGGTTTTGCCATGATTATAAAATTAGTTCTGCTAAGAGTCAGTGCCGCTGACCTGAAGACTGAACCAAATGATACCCAGCTGCTGGACATTAACTTTTATATTGCTTCCACATGTAGCTTCAAAACATCCTTAAAAAAAAAAACTTTATGATCATATAAGCCTTGCTAAAAAATAAAGCAAACCGTACTCTGAGATTTTCATTAGCTAGAGTAAATATCTTGAAGCTGCACACAGGTTGCACGCAAAATTTCTCGTCAGGTTTTGTAGAGGCTGACATTGAAAAAGTTGAGGTCCTCTGACAAAGGAGTGCCTCAGTGTCAGCCCCTGAATTGTATCCTTTCCTGTCCATCACTGTGCAGGTGAAGCAAATGATTGGATTCAGTCAATGCTATGATTAATGAGTTCCTCTCTGGATTTGGGACTGCATATCAATCATGTCATTAGGGAGAATGTGCCCTGAAAGAGGCAGACCTTAGCCAAGGAATAACTGCATTAATCTTAATCTGTATATGCACCCAGCCAGCCAAGTCAGGGTCACCATGATGAAAAACAATAATCTTCAACTCGACAAATTACTTTGCAAAGACAGACATTTCTTTACTTTTTGGGCTGTGTGTTCTCCAGAATCTAAGTTGACTGTTTACAGCTTGAGTGTTACTACAAAGTGAAGGTTATTTTAATGAATAGTAATGCTTTCAGGCAGTATGCAAGACAAGCAATGCTTACAGCTGCCACTTTCCACTGCAGTTATTTGCACAATTTCCATAAAATCAGAGTTAAATCTGGATGCAAGTGAAAGAAGTCAAGCTAATAATATTTTGTAGTTTCAAGATAATCTTCATGGAAAATTAAGATTTCATTTATCTTAACAGAACTATTTAGTTTAATTCTCATATTTAAAAGAAATATGATAAAGTCAAGGAAACTTTCTAACTATATACAGTATCATTGTTTACAATACATATTCCTCATAGTACAGACCTATGTTTTAAATGATTGTCAATTTGAGAAATATGTAGAGGTGGAAGTCTACTTATATACCCGACACGCAACTTAAAAATCAAAGTCAAGAAGAAACATTTCTATAACACCCAAATCCTATAAGAAATGACCTAAAGTGAATTAATAAGTCAAACAGAACTCTTTTTCAAATAAATGTGGTAACTTTAAAATCTGTATTTTTATACTGATGTTAATTCGAGAAATAGAGAAAGACATAGCATAGTGGTAATTACATGGTTACATAATATATATTTAGACTCTTTGAGGGTTATAAAACATTTTTAAAAGTCAGCAATTCGTTATTTTGGATGCATGTTGCAACAGATAGCTAATCAGCGAAACATTAGCTAGACAACTCCCTACATAGGAGATATCAGGTGTGTTGGTGCTGTTTATAAAATACTTAAACTAAACTTTTAAGGAAGCAATTTTACTTATGGATTCCTGTATGTGGCCCCAGGTGTATGACTGAGACATATTTTAAACTGATCTTATTGCTAGAGGGGCTTCTAAATCAGCAGTATCATAAATTTAACTTTGTAACTATAATCGGATCCACTCTTTTTATTCATCTTTATTCTCTTCCTTTCATAGTGACTGTCACTATGACATCTGGCCTTAATCTTTAAATCACTGGAATAAAGACTGTAAATTGGTATCGAATGCAAATGTAAAGATTAAGAAGGTCATTGTCAATGTTACTAAGCTTTTACCTGACTGCTAGTGTTATCTCTACCCACAGGACATCCTAGAAGTAAATTCCTAGAAATCAGTGTGACACGAGCAGGAAAATCATGATTATTGACATTTCCCCATTTGGATTAATATAATGTCTTACAGATTAATATAAACCGGTAAAGAGCATTCATAATATTAACCAGTGAGTTCAATGTATTTTAATAGAGTTTATAAATAAAAAATGCTTACTAGTTTTAAGTTTAATGCTTAGAATTTCATGAATGTTATTTAATTTCTCAAAACAACTCTACCAGTTTGGTTTCATCCCAGAATATGAGGCTTCGAGCGTCTCTAATACTTGCACAAGATGGCCTACTTACAAGGGATTTGTATTTGTCCCTCTAATACCAAAGCCTGTGCACTTCATCACGACCATATACTAGGACAATTATCAATTTGTAGTCATTTCGGGAAGAAAGGTATAATAGGATCAGCTGGCAACATGAGTATATTTTAAAAGAACAGGGACAGTGCGTGTGAGTGGCGTAACAAAAGCGGGGGCTGGCTCAGTGGTCTGCAGACCATATGAACCATAACTCCTTTATCTATATCATCCAGTTTTATACTGAAGACTAATTTTAAGAAAGGAGGACTCTATGTACATATTTAAGCTCATCAGGGACCCTTAAAAATCTCTGCAATACCACAAATCATTTAGCTCTTGGTGGCAAACCTATGAGAAGTCTGACATTTTCATACAGAAACAGCTGGGCGTGTTTATAGCTCAAGTGTGATATGCCCCAGTTGCCCTCTGGGATTCTTACATTACCAGATGAAAAATGTGTACCTTTTTGACAATCAGGTACACAGAAAGCAATAAAAAGCCTTTTATATTCATTAATTCCTTCTTAATTTAATCTCCATGCCCAATCCATTTACAAAAAGCTCCAGGCTATCCACTAGATACCTGTTTGCACACTGAAAAGGAGTGAAACCAAATTCTCCTGGGTTTAACTACCACCCTTTTAATCAGAAACCTTAAGATGGTGACTAAACAAGTATAATGTTCCAGTGTATCAATGGGTTTCAAATTTTAATAAGACAAGGAACGCCTAACAATCCAGTTTTTAATGCAATTTTTATCTTTTTTGATATTCATCAAAATTCCCACGAAGTTACCAAAATGACCATTGACGTTTATCTGACAATATTTGGTTGTTGCTGTTTATTGGCAATTTTGTTATTATGAATGTATTTGATGCAATTTAGTGAAAGAAAAACATTGCTTTACCATTCGGTGCTCAATTTCCTTGCTTTCAGCAATTGGCATTTAATCCAGTTGGGTTTTTGCTGCTCAATGCTCTGAATGACCTTTTGGGCCATTTGATTAGGGCTACTTGTCTGCTCTCCCATGATGCTTTCCAAACACACACAGATTAAACCCAGTTTCTCTTTACTCCATCTGTCAAGGGAGGCACCTGTTAAAAGTTCCACAGTGTTTCCATCCTCAAATATCCGACATATAATTACAATCAAGTTCCAGACCAGCAGGCTAGCTTTCTTCAAGTCAACAAAGTTTTTTGACATTTTTCTCTCAGACAGAAAAAAGAAGTATTTAATTGGGGGAGGCAAACATGCAATCACTGTAGGTAACTGGTTGATTACAATAGATACCGCCTGAGCAGCAAGCCTTGTGAAGCCTGGGGAAGAAAAGAAAGAAAAGGTATGATTAATATTAGCATTTGTGTTGCATCACTGTGTTGTTTGGAGTGTTGTGTGAGGATGTCTAATTTTTGTGGAGAAAATTGTTGAGAAGAGCCAAGTGCTTGACATATTCCGACAGAACTCTACTGGGGATCCCTGCAGTACTACCTAAAATTCCCAAATGTCAAACTTATTTTTTTCTCCCACCAATAAAGATTAGAAAATTCAGAATTATCATTTATATATTTTTATGTATTAAGACTGCAGGTTTAAAAAGCCCAGATGTTATCAACTAACAAAAGCAAGGAACTGCTGCTAGACCTCTTTGTGGTCTTAACTTCCGTAACCCTCTCTCTTACTCCTTTGGAGTCTATGTCAGAATCATTCAGGCTCTGGTCAAGGCTGGCTCCTCTTCTTTCAGATCTTAGCCCAAACATCACCTCTTCACAGAGCCTTCCTTCACCGCCTCTCTAAAGCAGTCCTTTCGTGCCTTTCCTTTCCCAGCCCAAGTCCCTCCCTATCATTAGACCCTAATTTGTTGCTTTTATTATAGTGCTTAGTATCATCTAATAATTACCTCATTTATTTGTTCATTATCTGTCACCCTCACTGGAATTTAAGCTCCATGAAGCCATTGCCGTATCCCCAACACTTACTACCTCATGTGTAATAGTTGTTCAATAAATATTTGGTGAATAAATGAGTGAACAAACTTTCATGGTTACCTCTATTACTCTTCTTTGTTTCTTTGTGTCTTCTGCTAATTCCACTTCCTACTAACAACTCTTAAAGGTGGGTATTTGCTAAGAAGTCCATGGCCCATTGACCCATGATTCTACACACTCCTCTGTTTGCTGTTATTTCTCTGAAGGATCTACTGACGTTCCCTCTCTATGTCAGGGTTTCTCAACTTTGGCACTATTGACATTTTGGACTAGATAATCCTTCATTGTGAGGAGCTAGCTGTTCTGAGCAACGTTGGATGTTTCAGCAGGATCTCTGGCCTCTATACACTAGATGCCAGTAGCACCCTCCTCAGCTGTGATAACCAAGCACTGCCAAATGTCTCCAGGGTCAAGATCTTCCCTGATTGAGAAGAATTTTCTAGATGATTCCAGAATCTTTAGTCTTGGCCTTTTTCCATGGTAGCAGTCCTACAACGTCAGCTCCCTGTTGAGTGTTCCATTTCTCTGCCCTCGTCATCATTAACTCAGTAACTAAAACCAAATTCATTGTTTCCTTCACAGGCTGCCGGGGCCCGCTTCAGGCTTCTGCATACCTCACCATCCTCACGTGGGGTGTGCTCTCTTTTCACGGGGCACCCACATTCTTCAACGCTTGCTTCAAAGTCTTCTCCTTCTATGAATTTATTTAAACATATCTATGTGGCTATTTTGGTAATTACGTCAATAATGTGCCATGTGGTACCATATGCTATATTATCATGTATTGTTGTCTGTTATGTTGTTATTTATGCCCTCATGAGTTGTCTTTACAATTAGACTAAAAGCTCCTCAAGAGCATGGGAAAAAAACCTCATTGCTTCTTGAGTATCCCACAAAGCCAGGTGCAGTGTTTTAATCCACTATGTACATAAATTAACTTGAACCTTGGAGCTAAGGGAGAGGTCAAAGGAACATAGCTTTGAGTTCTTCACTAAAACATTTACTGTTTTTCCTGAACAAAAATAACAAAACAATGTGAAGGATTTTTCAAGGTATTTGCAACATTTAAAGAAGTTAATCTTAAAAAAGTACAAAGCTCTTAGAAAACATATGTCTAGTCTATGACTCCTCAAAATTTCATGACAACTTCAGAATCATTTTAAAAATTAAGGAGAGCACTCTTTTTAAGTTTGTAAACTGGGTCGAACATATATTTGAATGATCACAAAAAACTGCTCTATTAAATAAAATAATAAGTATGGAAGCACCTAGTTAGATACTCGGTAAAAAAAATAGCTTCTCAATAAATAGTTTCTTTTAATTCAAATAAAAATGTTTAGATGAGGGTTAAAATATAAATAAAGCAAATTAAGAGACTCCTTTGTGACCACTCTTCTCTGTGTTCTTAAATTACTTTATATGTTTTATGCTTCTTTATGTGTCTGTATCTTATATTTCTCATTCTACTGTCAGGTATTTGAGTTAAAGATTGTTTCTTATATTATGTTTATCCCAGACAGAGTTTAGCTGCAGACACTGAGTAAATGTTTGACAATCTAAGTAGGTATCAGGTAAAGATTACCAATTCTCTTTACACCTGCGCTTGTGATATTTTATAAAATCCGAGGACCCCAGGTACTCAAATCCCCAACACTTCATTAAAACTTAAGGCAAATTCCAATCAGAACTATTAGGCTGATGATAAATTAATAAATCCATTCTACTAATCTCAGAGGCACTGACTCTATGATGATGTTAACAACACACCAGGGAGGAATCTTTTAAGAATGGCACACACTTATTTTTCTGTTTTTATTTAAATAACCCGACCCCTATCTAAGCCATATATATATATATATAATATATTGTAAGAGATATCCCAAGTTCAGAGCTGATAGATGTGAAAAAAATTTATATCTTAGAAGGAATTCAATGTGATATTTGTGTTTATGTATTTATCATTTCTTCCTATGATGTAGTCCTGACTAAATATATTTTGTGGATTATAAAATATGCAAAAGGGAAATTTACAATAGAGGTAAAGATAAATGAATGCCTTATTATTAATTAAACTATTTTGTTTATTAATGGTATAAAATGTCAATAATAATTTATTGAGTAAGAGTAATATGATTTAATATGCTTTATTATTTTTAACACCTGGGTTAACACTCTATGAAACAGTGATTCAAAGGTTGGATTCTAAGTTTGGTTTATTTCCATACTTGGTTTTAATAGCTGTTATAGGGGGGAAAGTCACTACATGATCATACATAGAACCATGTGGATTAAGTGCATCAATTACCATGTTTGCAAAATCATGGCACTTGCTTTTCAATCTTAGCCGTCAAATGGGAAAAGGCTGTTTTTGAAATTTGACTCATAACTATCCATCATTCAGGATGTCAATTAGTTGTTTTTGCACACAAATTGAAAAGTATCTTTTGTATTTTTAAACAAAATGTTCAAAAATCACTTAAGCTCTTATTTGGAATATTTTATTCATGTTAGAAAATTCCATTTCTAAGTTCTTAGCTGTGCAGGTATATTATTTTTATAGGTGATAGTGGTTTGGATAAAACGAATATTTCTTGTTTTTATAAAAGAAACTACCATAATGATTTCTGCCAGCAGCACTTGATGCAGTTTTGCTACCAGTTTCTTTCTCAACAACTTGCGTGTGAACAACTCCACGAACACATTTCGCTTGAGGTGCTACCTGTGTCCTCTCCAGAATCCAGTGTCTATTAAAGCAGTTGCTCCAGCGGGTTTCCACAAAGCATTCTTTTTATTTAAAAAGTAATTTACTACTAAGAAAATATATTTTCGGTATATGTTTCATTTAATTGTTGTCAAAGAAACAAAAGAACTTGTTCTTTGCGTATTTGCTTTTTGAAATAAAGGAGCAAGTACCCAAGCTGATCAATATAAGACACATCTGAATTTTCATTCAACTCGATTCCATGAGTCTCCTACGTTGTATAATTTATTGTAACATTTATTTCTTTAAAGCTTCGGTATTTTCTATTTAACAATATTTGCTGACAAAGAGATAAATATGTGCATTTTAGTTTGTCACCACAGTGTTTCCCACATTCTGTTATTTTCACTGTGTCAAGAAGAGCAAATGTTCCCTTAAGCTAGTGACTATTTGTCTTTTAATAAGTCACAATCTTCAAAAAAGACCTCTAAACATTAATTGTTATTTCAACAAATTTTTCAAAGTACTGGATTAAATACACTTGACTTAAAACATTGCTGGAAATGATTGCAGAGGTTTGTCTTCATGTTTTCAATGCTTGGTTTTGAAATCTTTTGCAAATCAAGATAACTTCTAATTATTTTTATCTAATAGCTGAAGGTACAGTACTCAGGAAGGGCTCACGTTTAACAATAATGTAAGGGAAGCTGTATTTCAAATAGTTTTCCTAAACATTTCCTTTTTTATTCTTTTTTTGGCCAAATCTGATGAATTATTGTTTTTCTTTATAATAGGCTGAGAAAAAGCTCATGTTAAAAATAGAAATGTGTGAGCTTTTTCACTTTGTCACTGTTAGCTCTTCCCTGAGTTCCCAGTAGTACAGGAGCATGTCTAGTCTATGACTCCCCAGAATTTCAGTATTAGTTTTAAACTGTCATTGATTTGTTGGCTTCCATGAATATGTTAAAGCCACTTGTGTGTTTTGTGAAGGTTAATTTTGTTGAATCTAGATTCTGAAATGTAAATGACAACTTTGATTCATTACTGTATGTTAAAAGCTAACGGAAGAGTGAGGTTACCCTATCTATCCCCTACCCAACAATACTGTTCCTGATACAGGGCTAGCTCATGCACAGACCAATGGGGTACTCCATATGACAGTTTAGTGAAGTTTAATTCATTCCTTCCTTCCTTCCTTCCTTCTTTCCTTCCTTCCTTCCTTCCTTCCTTCCTTCCTTCCTTCCTTCCTTCCTTCCCAAATCAAGTAATTGTCTTATACATCCCCCAAGGTGTTTGTTTACATTTAGAAACAGTTACACTAGTCTTCAAGCACCAAGAGGAGATATCTTATCTATAGTTATCTCTGGCCTCAACCCCAGTGCTTGGGAGGTGGTAGAAATTCACTTAGTAAATATCTGTTGAAAGAAAAGGTGACAATTTCTGGCATGTAATTTTTTTTTTAAAGACAGAGAGAGCTTTTTTGTTCATTTAGTTAGGCATTCACTGGTTGATTCTTGTATGTGCTCTGACTGGGGATTGAACCCACAATCTTGGCATATCGAACAATGCTCTAACCAGCTGCACTACCCAGCCAGAGTAATATTATCTTTCTTCTATACCGTAGTAAAAATAAAGGTTGAGCACTATTAGTCTAGAAGAGGACAGAAAATGAAAAACCATGGTATTCTATTGTCACATCCACCAGGAATGCACAAAATGCTTTATAAAGTCACTTTTCTCCACCACTTACTTTTATATAATTATATGATTTGACACCCCTTCATGGCTGTCTATTGTGGAAGTGTTGTGCTTCAGCTCTTAGTGATAATTTTATAAAGATTCTTTAGTAAGGAAAACCACAAGAACTAGGGTTACCACAGAATAGTCAAAGCGCCAGGGGAGTCCCTGTCCATTGATCGAGATGGTGGCAAGGGGAGTTTCTTAAATCAAGCACACCAAGAGCTAGAAGTATGAATAAACAGGGCCCTGAGCATGCCAAAAGCTAGACAGATAATTAGAAGGAAAAACAAAAACGCACTCTCCTCCCTATCCCTATAAGAACCTCCGGCTTGAGCACAGAGATTGACATGATCTTTGAGATGGGAGTCAACTATTTTCCCAGGTTGCGCAGCCCCTGAATAAACTTCTTTTCTTTTGTGCCAGCACCTGCCTCTGACTTTGTCTTTTGTGGTGGCAGGAAGCTCAACCTCAGGTTTTTTGTTTGGTAGCACTACTACGTACAAAGTAAGCATGTTTTAGAATCAGAGATTCTTTGAAATGTTACAGAAGAATTCTAAAATGCTTTTATAAAGCAACATTGTTTATGAATAGAAAACTTGAAAGCCACAAGCAAAATGGTGCTTCTCCCATGACATGACATGTTAACGACAGATTATGCCTCCTGAATTGCTCAAAATCTATGAAATTTCCAAAAGCTAGAATGAAGAGTGATGGCAACAACTTAGACAAGGAAGAGCTTAAGTAATGAAAAGCTGACATTTTCCAATTTCAATTAAATGGTTTTACTAGATTCAAAGGCAGTTTAATAGGGTTTGAATAGAATTAAAACATTACTATGAAAGGTGGATAGAATTAAAACATTACTATGAAAGGTCACAGATAGATAATTGATTTGAGTTTGTAATATCAGGTTGTTGGATAAGAGCCACATTATTTAGGATCTTCATGAGGATGGATGGAAGAAAGGCTAATCCCTTCAACTGACTTCAGTGGGTTGAGCTGGAGCATTTTGCTGTTGACCGTTCCTTTAGAATTAGTAAAAAATATATATATTGTTTTTAATGGATGGATATATTGCTGTTTGGTTGTTCAAGAAATGAAGAAAAGATTGGAGCTGAAGACCTTAAGTGCTTGCATTTTGCCTGTTGACCAGATAACTAGAACTAGCTGCATTATCTATGTAACATGGGGATGTTAATTTTTATCTAAAGCAGTCTCTTTTTGGAAATGACAAATGTGTTTTTTCTAAGCCTGTTTTTTTCTCATTATTCCTTTAAAGGTTTTTAAATTGTTTATTGTCTAATGAAGTTGAGATTTTTAAGATGCTCATTTTTAATTTGTAATAAATGTTTACAACTTGATTTTTTTTCAAAAAAGTCAATAAACTGCAAATACCCATTAATAAATGTTTCAAATAATTGTCAATAAAGGATAACTATGAAAAGGAAAAGCTTAATTTTAAAATTCCTAAAGAAGATTTATGAACACAGGCAAGTACATAATATACATTCAAAAGAATCTTGTGAATTTCTCAGAAAGCAGAAACATTTGGGTAGAAATAAACATTCAAATGAGAAGACTTGATTAATAAAGTAAGTGAATAATGTAAGGAACTGATGGTTCTAAAATATACTTGGTAGATGCACTGCCTTAGATGTAAACAATGCACTAAATTTAGAACTATAAGTATTAGAAGAAAAATACCCTGTCAGAAAAATAAGTGGTTACTAAATTTTGGTACTATTTTTTCCCTAAAAACCACAGATATGGGTGTGTTATCAAGAAAAAACAAAGTTATAATTGGTCATTTAGGGGAGAAACTTCAAGGAAAGAATATTAAATAATATAACAGCAATCCTTTTCAGAGTATAAATTTTAGATTACACAACAGATTTAAAGAAAAATTAGTCAAAATCATGTGACTAATCTGTGAATACTAACGTGAACACAATATGTTACAGAAAGTTCATAATTGGTAGTTAAATAAAGAAAATGACCATTTGAGTCATGTTTATTGCTAGTTTCCTTGATACATGACTCATAGTAAGAAAAATAATGGGTTCCAAATATACATGGTAAAAAGACTAATATTGTTTGCAAGTCTCATCATTTTTCGCATTTTATGCGATCTCATATCCTAAAAAATTGCTTCTTCAGGCATGCGTTCTTACAGACAGACAAATGTACCTTTGCTTGATTCCTTCCTTTTGGTTTCTTTTGGAATGTAATTCCATTCTTTTGGAATGCTCTCGCACAAACGCTCAGGAACGCCAGGCTTGCTTAGGCTCGTCTCACAGTTTCTCCCGGAGGTCAGCACAGATATTATCTGCTGTACAATGTCCTTGACAACATCGGTCAGTGCCAGTCTCAAGCATCGGATGACCTCTAGCTCGGACTCCACGCACGCTGAGACTTCAAAATCAGAGAGCATATTACAGTTAGCAGTATCTGGCAAACCTTTGTGCTTATTCAGTTGGGAATTCAGTTTCTCAACGATCTAGGGTAAAACTATAGGAAAGGAAGCAGCTTTTAACCTAGAAATCATGTAATTGATAAGCAGCTCATAAACATAAAAAAAATTCTTCTTGATAGTAAGGGGAATAGAAATTAAAATAACACTGAAATACTATACTTGCTGGTAGTTTTGAACTCTACTGGTAAAGACATAAATTATGTGAACTTCTTAGATGACAGTTTGGCAATAATATCAAAAAGTTCTAACATTTTACTTACCTGTTAATCTACTTACTCCTTCTCTAGGACTTTATCTTAAGAAATTAATTATGGTTATATAAAAGGTATATAATTGGAAATAATCTAAATGTCTAATAACTGGTAATTTGTTTAATTAGCCAAGGTAAATTCATCTATGTAATAAAGCCATATATTGTTTAGTATAAAAATAAAAGTGGGTTGAAAGGGTAGGACATGCAATTTTATTAAAAAAATACATATCTACATACACACATAAAAAAATAAAAGATATACTCCACAATGTTAATGATGATTTTCCTCTTCCTTTACTTCTTTTAATTTTTCTGCCTACCTTCCCTCCCTCTCTCCCTCTAGCCCTGCTTTTTCCCCTTCCTTCTTTCTGCCATCCTGCTGTATTTCTGGTTATTTCTATTACTCACCAAAATATTATTGTGTGATAAATGCAATAAAAGTTTTTAAAAATATAACTGCAAAGTCCTGGGACCACCACTTGAATCAATATACAAAAGTATCTACATGTTTTTTTTCTCCCTCAAGTTCCAAGGTGACATTTCTCAAGTTCCTCAGGCAATGGTTAAAATGACCATGGTGAAGAGGATCATGGTAATATCAAATATTGAGAGTTTTCAATTTTTTAACATGGCACAGTCATCAGTTAGGTAAGCTCTCTGTCTTTTTAATGATGTTTCAAGACTTTAATTCATTGAAAGAAATAAAGAAGCCTTCCTCCTGTATTAATAATTAATATTCATTTTGGTTCAACTCTTTGGAGTCATGGATTAAAATCATCTCAGGTATCTAAAAATTCTAGAAAGTCAGAAATTCTGTTTCTTATTTTCAAAAGGGTATGTTTATTCCTTTTAAAATAAAATCAAGATATTGAAAATAACAAAATAATAGCTCTCTCTCAAAGAATTACTTTACATCTAAAGAAATTAATTTGTATTAAATAACTGGCACATAGTAGGCATTATGCATATATTTGCTATTATTACCTAAGATATGAGTTTTCTTACAATGTTACAATATGAGGCTGCCCAGTGTTCTCTTGATTCGGGGTTCTGAAACATCTTGAGCACCTGCTACTATGGGAAGGATTACGCAATAGCTACAGGTGCCAATAGTAGAAATAAGATACAGATTTTTTTTTAAAGGAGAAATTAGAGAAGAGGGAATAGAAAAAGAGAGTGTGTCAAGAACTTCTCCTTTCTGACTCTGCATATAAAGAGCCTGGAAGTCGCTATTGTATCCCAACAACAAATAAAAAGCTGAACAGATGAAAAAAACTACGACTCTCCTTTAAAATGTAGGAGGAGTGAAGACACAAGGAAAAGTGAACAGACAGGCAAAAATACAGGGAGTCATGGCTTCCTGGAGCAAAGGGTTAAGCAGAAACTACCAGGAGAAGCAGTGCCAAGCTGGGAAAATCTCAGCTGCAATTGATGAATCACTGGAAGCTCAGTGCAGACAAGTCTGAGTTAAAACTCCAGAAATGCCTGTCATGGGGGGTTGAGGATGCCACCCTTTTATGAGTTTTACCTCCAGGAGCTCCACTAGTTCCCCACAGTAAATGTCAGAGAAAAATTCCCTAGTGCTTCAAGCATGGGGAGGAAAAAAGAAACATTTTGAAATAGGCCAGAGCACTCTGTTCTGCTAATGCCTGCCTTCTGAAGAAACTATTAAAACAGAGCCTAACCCATTGGCATTTTCAGAGCCTAACTCACCTAGGTGGAGGGAAAGGCCCAATTCTATCCCATTCTAGCCACACTCTCCTGTTTAAGAGGGAAGGAAAAAACTGAGACACATTTGTGAAGTACACCATCCAGAGGCACAGGCTCACTAAAAATCTGAGATCTAATCATAGGACTATAGATAGCTTACCGTCCCTGTACACCTCTCCACCATATCACTAAAGGCCTATTGAGTGCAGTTCCTTTTACCAGTATATCATATCCAGCTTTCAAAAAAAAATTATAAAACATACTAAAAGGTAAAAAACACAACTTGAAAAGAAAGAGCAAGCATTAAAAACAGATGTAGCAAAGATGTTAGAGTTATCAGACCAGGAATTTAAAACAGCTATGGTCAATATGCTAAATGTGCAAACGGATAAAATAGATAGCATAAAAGAACAAATGGGCAATGTAAATAGAGAGATGAAAGTCCTAAGAAATTCACCTCCCAAAAATACTAAAGATCAAAAGCACTGTAACAAAAATGAAGACCTTATTAGTAAACTGAACACGGTTGATAGAAGAATATCTGAGCTTAGGGATATCTCAATAGAAACCTCCAAAACTAAAAAGCAAAGAGAACAAAGACTAGAAAAAAGACACCATATAAAAACTCACATGACTCAACTTTAGGAAGACAAACAATCCAATTAAAAAATGGGCAAAGGACCTGAACGGATGCTTCTCTGAGGAGGACATACAGAGGTCCCAGAGATATGTGAAAGGATGTTCAGCATCACTAGCCATCAGAGAGATGCAGATTAAAACCACAGTGAGATACCCCTTCACACCAATAAGAATAGCCACCATAAACAAATTAACAAACAACAAGTGCTGGCGAGTTGTGGAGAAAAGGGAACCCTAGTGTACTGTTGGTGGGAATGCAGACTGGTGTAGCCACTGTGGAAAACAGTTTAGAATTTCCTCAAAAAAATAAAAATGGAACTGTTTTTTGACCCAGCAATTCCACTGCTGGGATTATACCCTAATAATCCTGAAACACCAATTCAAAAGAACCTGTGCACCCCAATGTTCATAGCAGCACGATTTACAATAGCCAAGAACTGGAAGCACCGTAGGTGCCCATTAGTAAATGAGTGGATCAAAAAACGGTGGTACATTTACACAATGGAATACTATGCAGCAGAAAGAAAGAAAGAGATACTACCCTTTGCGATAGCATAGATGGAACTGGAGAGCATTATGCTCAGTGAAATAAGCCAGGTGGTAAAAGACAGATACCATATGACTTCATCTATAAGTGGAACCTAATCAACAAAATAAACAAGCAAGCAAAATATAACCAGCAACATTGAAATAAAACACAAACTGACAGTAACCAGAGGGGAGGAGGGTTGGGGATAATGGGGGAAAAGAAGAAGGGTCATCAAGGAACATGCATAAAGGACCCATGGACAAAGCCAAATGGGGGGAGGATTGAGGGTGGGGGGTGGGGATGGGTGGAGCTGAGGAAAGTGGTGGCGGGAAAATGTTGACAAAACAAAACAAAAAGTAGAGAGGGGACGATTAAGAATAGTATAGGAAACTGAAAGGCCAAAGAACTGATATGTAGAGCCTATAGACATGAGCTAAGGAGGGAGGAGGATGATGGGATGGGGTGCGAGGCAGACGGGATAAAGAGGAGAAAAAAATGGGACAACTGTAATAGCATAATCAATAAAATATACCAAAAAACAACAATGACAAAAAAGAGAAATAAACTCTCCTAGATCTGAAAAACAATAAAAGAAGAAAAAAAGAAAAAAGAAAGAAGAAACCAGAACTGAATATTCAAGGACTATGGGACAACTGCAAAAGGTATAACATACATATAATGGGAATACTGGAGAGAAAAGAGCGAGAAAATAAACAGAAGAAATATTTAAAACAATAATGAAAAAGAATTTTCCCCAAATTAATATCAAAGACAAACCACAGATCCAGGAAGTTAAGAGAGCATGAAGAGGATAAATACTTTAAAAAATCAAATCTAGGCACATTATCTTCAAACTATAGAAAAATCAAACATAAAGTCCTGGAAGAAGCCATATGGAAAAAGACACCTTACTTTCAGAGAAACAACGATAAGAATTACATTTGACCTCTCGGCAACTAAGAAGAGAGTAACATAAAATTTAAAGTGTTGAAAGAAAAAAACTAACCTAGAATTCTATCTCCTGCAAAATTATTCTTCAAAAGTAAATGAGAAACAAAGAATTTGTTAGAAAAACAAAAATTAGGGGATTTGACACCAGTAGACTAGCCTTGCCAGAAATGTTAAAAGATATTTTTTAGAGAGAAAGAAAATAGTATAGGTCAAAAACTCAGATCTACATAAAGAACATTGAAGAAGAAATAAGTGAAGGTAAAGTTAAAACTTTTTTCTTATTCATAATTGATCTAACAGAAAAGATGGTTCAAAATAATAATACCAACAATGTATTAACGCATGCATATATTATGTACTCAGACATATATGAGTATACTTCTGTATTTTTATGCGTAAGTGAAATGAGTAACAGCAATGATACAAAAGGGAGAAATCAGAATTACTTTGTTATTACGAGGTACGCACACAACCTGTGAAGTGTTATACTGTTGTTTGAAAGTGAACTTGGGCCCTGGCCAGTGTGGCTCAGTTGGCTGGAGCATCATCCTGATTCCCCATCAGGGCACATGCCTAGGTTGTAGGTTATATGGGAGGCAACTGATGAATGTTTCTCTCTGACATTTATGTTTCTTTCTCTCTCTCTCTCTCCCCCTCTCTCTCTCCAATCTCCCTTTTTCTCTCTCTAAAAACCAAAAAAATATATTTAAAAAAAAGTGAACTTGGATTAATTTCACACTCTCTCTATATATGCTGCGAAGTCTAGGGCAACCACTTTAATAAGGAAAATCTATAAGTAAAAAAGAAAGTATAACGGTTATGCCAAGAAAAGAGAGAAAATCATATAAAACGCTCAGTTAAAACCAACAAAAGCAAAAGATTCGAAGCCAAAAACGGGAACAAAGAACAAGGACAACAAATATAAAACAATAACAAATATGGTAGATATTAATCCAACCATATCAATAATCACTTTGAACATCACTGATCAAAAAGCACCAGTCAAAACTCAGCATGAACCAAAAATAAAAAACAAAACAAAACACAAAAAACAAAAGACAAAACCAACTATGTTGTCTATAAGAAACCCACTTTAAATATAAAGACATATATCAATTAAAAGTAAGTGAATGGAGAAAAGCACATCATGCTAACAAATCAAAAGAAAGCAGGGGTAGCTATATTAATTTCAGACAAAGCAGACTTCAAAGCAAGGAAAGTAATTAGGGATAAAGGAAGGCATTGTGTAATGATACAGGAGTCACAAGAATACATAACAATTCTTCCTATGTACCTAACAACAGAGAGCCAAACTATGTGAGGCAAAAACTGATAGAACTGCAAAGAAAAATAGATGAATACTATCATAGTTGGAGACTTGAGAACCTCTCTATAAGAGGGAGTTTCAGCATGTAGAAAATCAGTTAAGGACTTAGTAGATCTCAACAACACCATCAATCAACTGGATATAATTGACATCTATAGACTACTGCAAGTAACAGCAGAATATACACTCTTCTCAAGCTCACATTAAACATTCACTGAGATAGACCACATTGTGGGCCATAAAACACACTGAGTACATTTAAAGAATAAAAATCATAAATGTCTGCTCAGGCCATAAACAAATTGCACTAGAAATCAGTAACAGAAAGATAATTATAGCTAAGAAATACCAAAATGTGGACATCGAATGAAACATCTTCAGATAACACATGGGTAAAAGTAGAGATCTCAAGAGAAATATTAAAATAGTTTCAACTAAATGAAAACAATAACACAACTTATCTATATTTGTGGGATGCAGCAAAAGCAGGGAAATTTGTAGCACTGAATGCATATACTAGAAAATAAAAGCCTAAAATCAACAGCCTAACAAGTTTCCACCTTAGCAATCTAGAATAAATAAGAACACATTGAATCTAAACTAAGCAGAAGAAAAAATAATAGTAATTAGAGCCAAAATTAATGAAACCAAAAACAGGAAGTCAATAGAGAAAATCAACAAATCTAAAAGTTTGCTCTTAATACCACACAACCTGTGAAGTGTTATACTGCTATTTGAAAGTGAACTTGGGCCCTGGCCTAAGTAGAGATACAACTTTAAAAGAAGATTAATACAATCAATAAGGCTCTAGTCAGGCAAACTAAGGAAAACAGAGGATGCAAACTATTAAAATCAGAAATTAAAGAGGGAACATCACTACAAATCCATGGACAATAAAAGGATGATAAAGGGATATGACGAAAAACTCTATGCCAACAAATTTGATATCCTAGATAAAATGGACGAATTCCTTGAAAGACAATCTGCCAAAACTCAACAAGAAGAAAGAGACAGGTCAAATAGGCCTATACTTATTAAAGAAACTGAATCAATAATTAATAACATTTCAGAAAGCACAAGGCCCTGATGAGTTCAGTGGTGAATTCTACCAAACATTTAAGGAAGGAATTACATCAATTCTCTTCAGTCTCTTTCAGAACACAGAAAGAGAGGGACTACTTCCTAACTCATTCTGAGGCCAACATTACCTAAATACCAAAAATCAGACAAAGACATTACAAGAAAAGAAAACTATAGACTAATATGTGTTATTAACATAGATGCAGAAATCCAAAACAAAATACTGGAAAATTGAATCCAAAAATCTAGAAAAAGAATTATGCATCATAACCAAGTGGAATTTATCCAAGATATCTAAAGGCGGTTCATCTATATAAGTGACACAACTATTAGTGAAAATAAAACCTGTAAAGGATGAAAAAATCCACATAACAACATAACACTCATAACCTCTGGCATCCAATCAAAAATTAATACACAAGAAAAAACAAAAACAAAAAACTAATCTATAATCAGAAGAAAAACCAGTCAATAGAAACATATCCCCAAATGACACAGATGATGAAATGAGGGAACAAGGGTTTAAAACAGACTTCATGGACATGTACAATGATTTGAACATGAGGAGAGATATTAAAAATATAAAAAGGAACTAAATGGAATTATTACAAATTAAAAATACTGGCATAAAAAATTCACTGGACTGTCTGATTAGCAATTTAGAAACTGAAGAAGAAAAAACAACTGATTGATATAATAGAAAGTATGCAGATCAAAACACAAAGAAAAGAAAGCTAAAAACAGAAGACAAACAATAACACAAAAAAAGAAAACCAAAAAGAGTACAGCTTCAGTGACGTGTAGAAAATACCAAAAAGTCTAGTATTCATGGAATGGGAGTCTCAGAAAAAGAAGTCGTGGTGGAGGGGACAAAAGATAAACTAATCCAAGAAAAAATGGCTGAGATGTTTCCAAATATGATAAAAACTAAATATCCTCAGATCCAAGAAGCTCAACAAACTCCAAGTAGAGTGAATAAAAAGAAAACCAAAACAAAAAGTACAATGAAATCAAATTGTTGGAAAGTAGTGATAAAGTTGCAAATATTAAAAGTCAACCATGAAAAGAAGACACATTACAAACAGTTACAATCAGTTAATATTAAGTGATTTATCATCAGGAGCAATACAAGTCAGAAAATAACAGAATACCATCTTTAAACTGCTGAATTAAAAAGGAAAAGAACAAAACACACCTCTGAACCCAGAATTCGATATCTAATAAAAATATTTCAAATATAAAGGCAAAGTACTTATTTCATGCTATCAAAAGCTAAAATAACTTGATGGCAGATGATTCGTAGTATAAGAAATGTTAAAGGAAGTATTTCAGTTAGAAGGAAAATAATGCCTGTTAGAAGCTCAGATCTACACCAATATGAGTACCAGAAATGATAAATATATGGATAAATGTAAAAGACTTTCTTTCATTTTTAATTTCTTTAAAATATAATTGACTGAAACAAAAACAAAACAAATCGTGGGGTTTATAACATTAGTAAAAATAACACGCATGCCAACTCTAGCATAAAGGATAGGCGGGAATGACTGGTGACATTCCATGGTAAATATCTTACGTTAGATGTGAAGTGCTATAATATTATTAAAAGGTAAACTGATGAGTTAAAGACACATTTTGTAAACCCTGGAGCAACCACATACATACATACATAAATGTAAAAACAATTCGTATAAAGACCAAGAATGTTTCACCACTTTGAAGCTTTGTCCCCTTGAGGCTCCCTACATATTTTGGGCTCTATAAATATGTATAATACCCATCTAAAATTTTATTTATTTTATTTTTAGACAGAGGGGAAGGGAGGGAGAAAGAGAGGGAGAGAAACATCAATGTGTGGTTGCCTCTCACGTGCCCCCTACTGGGGACCTGGCCCACAACCCAGACATGTGTCCTGACTGGGGAATCAAACTGGTGACCCCTTGGTTCGCAGGTTGACACTCAATCCACTGAGCTACATCAGCCAAGGCAAAATATGTATAATATTTTACATATTTTACATATTATGTAATTATGTAAAATTCTGTCTAAAGAGACTTGTCTGACCTTATGGAGGAAGATTTGCTTAACGTGGAGAGAGAAGACTAGTTAGGATCAAGTAGTTTTGCTTTCTCATACCAGCACTTGAAGTCCATTGATATTTTCTAGGTCATTTTCAGTACAGTTTTGTGCTGAGTGCCAAATGGCTCAAGAACTTAAGAACTATAGAATAAATAATGGTTGAAGCATTTGAGTCACCAATTCTTTACAACCTTGTGAGAGAATTCAGCTCTTATTTCACCAGAAGCAACTAAAACCAGCAGGGGGTGAAGCGGCTTTCAAAACTGTTTTTCTTTCAGTCCAGTCAAGTCTACATCAGAAGTAATTCATTCTATTTAACTAGTAAATTACCCTCCTTTGGTTAAAGAGGGAGCAATGAGAGACTGCATGAAAACTGAGAGACACAACTTTAAAAGAAGATAATTATTACAGAATCTTTATGTGATAGATTCAGATTTTTGAAATCATTATATAGTTATCTATTGCTATTTTGCAGAGATAGTGAACAAGAGAAGATGTAGTATGACTTTAAGATAGATAAAAAGATATTCAAGTAGAGTCTAAAGGATAGTCAGAAGAATGAAACCATGATTATGAGCCAGTTAAAGTTTTAAAATATGGATCCTAGAAAATATTTTATGAAAATGGCAGTTCCAAAACAATGAGTGAGAAAGTTTATAGGCTGAAAGCCTAGTATAAATGATGTAAATGGTTAATAGACTAACAGGATAACCACTAAGTTCTCATCTGATGTTTTCCCAAGACATTAAATATGGAGATTAAAAGGTGGGAAAACAATCTTTATACCTGGTCCTGAAGGTGGGGCAGCCCATGAACACTTCCTATTCAGACAGGTAATCTCTCTGGCTTTAACATCTGCTCTAGTTGTAGACAGAACAATACAAATGGGAAAACATATTGTCCCCAAAGGAATGACAGGATGCCTCATAGAGAGAGGCACCATGGTCATAATAATAAATACCTTCTACATTTCATGAAAATTGACCAGCAGTCTTGTCCGTCAGTTCATTGAATAAATGCACCCAAGAATCACAAAATATTTTTTCACATCTTACTAATGTCTTTATGTTCAATAGCAAAACATAATCTCTGGCAAATATTAAATTAAATTTTTATGAGACAACACATCCTGATAATAAAAATATGAATTACATAATTTCCCCCCTCAACCTCCTCCTTACCTTGTTTGTCCCAAGTGTACTAAGTTTTGATAGGAACTAATGGCTAATGACTTCCCAAAGAAGCCTTTATACTGAAGAAAAAGGTAAACTTTTAAACAACAGACTCAGCAAAACTAATATCAATAAAAATTTTAAAACAGCTTTAATGATACATTTAGCTATCTTTAAAATGTTTCTTTTAAAATTATAAATTTCTCATACCTGGAATGTTATATAAAAAGTCCCATAATTGTTCTTCTTCCATGTAGCTCACAAAAACATTTCCAAATGTTTGTGGAGAATAATTGCAATAGTATAGTACTTTAAAGATGGCTTCCACCAAGCTAGATGCTTGGCTTACATTATTTTCTGTATCAGAAGCTTGTTCTTGAAAGGTGCATTCTTAGAAAGAATAAAAACAATTTAGTAAGATAGATATCAGTAAATGTGATTAAATTCACATCACTTACCCCTGGCATAATGCTATAAAAGTGTATTTGATTAATAATAAGAGAAAAGCCACATTCTTTAAGACCAATAGCCCATCTAACCCAATATTGTATCTGAGATATACAAGGACATATGTAGAAGAAAAACTATGAGAAAGACCATAATGACATCACTTCAAAGAACAATGCTAGTTTCCTTTTATGTTAATTTTTTTCTCTTTAAGTAAACTTTTTGATTTATTTTCTTATTGGAAAGTAATATACATTCCTTCTAGAAATCATAAAAAATCCAACTAAGAAAACTAAAATTGTACCAAATCCTACCAATAAGTGATATTCACTATATTTGATGCAGTATTTTATTCATATTATATACAAATATACATAAATGAATATAAGTATATATAACTTAAGTGCCAAATAGAATTATTCTATATTTACCCATTTGTTATTTAAAATCTATTTAAAGCTAGTTGAACCTTTGTATGTCTCTTTGGAACTTATGTTCTGAACACTACTATACTCTTTATTCAGAACATAAATTTCATGAAAAATTCACATTTATAAAGTTCTCAGAATTATGCTACCAATTCTACAAATAAATTTATACATGTTTTTCAAACCCATAGGTCCTATCATTTCAGAATTAAGAGGTTTATCACTTGGTTTCTCAATAAACCTATTTTAGAAATTCCCACAAAGGCACAGCCATCTTAATTGCCCTTTGCAGCCTTCCTCTGGCTCCATTATGACTTCTTCAAAGATTAGTAATCAGAAGTTCCTATACTGTTGAATCTATAAGTTTGACTGGAAAAAGTGAAATAATTTCTATTTTGTTTGGTTAATTAGCATGGTATGTCCAGAATCATAATATGTAAAAATATTCATTGAATTAAACATAATGACTCTCATATCTTATCTCACATTTTATATATCTTAAATGAATATAATGTAGATTATTTTGGAAAAAGTACCTTTTTTCTCTTGCTCATTTAGAAGCTTATCACTTTATGTTTTTTCTTGATAATTTTATTTCTGTGATTTGATTTTCATGACCTAGAACTCAAAGTTATCTGCAAACCAAGAAATCGCACCACAGACTTTACACAGAGGAAATGTATTGTTTTTGCGTTTCTAATAACCATTATCTCTCTTTTTAAATAAGTTAGTTTAAGCAAGCTATCCCTGCCTCCATTCTCAGCCTTTCCCTACCCCCGCACACACAAACACTCTGTTCATTTGGTTGGATGAAGGTGGATCACCTGGGGTAGGCAGATGACCAAGTGCTGGCCAATCAGAGCATGACACCCCCAACAGCGCCTATTAACTGTTCAGGGATATGTGGGTAGCCAGTGAGAATATCCCTCAGGGTTTTGCTGGAACTACTGGTAAAGTGGTTTTGTAGAACTGGGGTTGCTAAGCTGAGAGAAAGTAGCCTGGGCGTTGCTGATGACCATTTTGGGGAGAACTTGATTGAGAACCAATCCTTCACAGTGAGAAGCAGAACCAAGAAGCAGAGAGAACGTTACCGATAAGGTAACACTGAGAACCTGAATTTAGCAATGCCTGCATATTTATGTTAGCTGAGCTGATAAATTTTCCTTTTTGGTTAAACCAGGTTAATTTCTGTCACTTGCAATCTAAAGAGTCATCACATTTTCATAAAGTATAAAAGGTTAAATGACAAAGAGTAATAGTCCGGGCATTCATAATTTCATCTTTCTTATCTAGTCTCTGCAGTTCTCTCTGCCTTTCTCTCCCTCCAATTCATCTCACATACAACGATCAGTTATCTTTCATGCCATTCCCCTGTCTTTAAACCTTCCCCTGTCCCTCCACTTTGTTAGAAATTCCTTGCCTAACAATCAAGAGTTTTCATAATCTTTTCCCAAATTATATTTCAATCTCCAAACATCCATTTCACCCCAAACTGGTCTCCTTGCTTTCCTTGCAAATGTTCCTTTCCATTTCCTTTTGTCTATGCCACTTCACTGGTTTAGAACATTCCCCTCCAATAATATTCCCATGATTAAGTCAATCAATTAATGTGGCAGCAGTCATTATCATAGACGCTGAGGCCCATACCTTCCCAGGACTCACTGCCCGTGTGGTGTGGTTGTTTGTGGGGGCAGGGGACGAGAGAAATGTGAGCAATCATTACAGTAATGTAATGATAAGTAAGGCGACCATACACCCTGGTTTGCCTGGGGCGTTCCTGGTTTTTATCTGTTGTTCTGGTACAATCATCGATATTAGTAGCACCCTCTTTCATTCTTAAAAGTGCCCCAACTTGGCTGACAAATTATTTGATCATCTTAAGTCTAGGAAACACAAAAGATGATGTTTTAAACAGGGGCAAAGGGAACACATAGAGAAGACCATGTCTCAGCGAAGTCCTTTAGGAGGAATCGAAGTATATCAGCATGACACGGCTGTGGGGGGTTAGCTGCTTTCCAGGAGATGAGAGTTGGTATAATGGGGAGAAGACAGGTAGCTGCTGGTAGGCTGGCATGACTGAACTGTGGCTGGTGTGAGGGAGGTGGGAGATGAAGCCAGATAATCAACAGCGCATGAGCAAGCAAAGGCCCCATGACTTATGCAATGACAGTGCAGATGAAGAAAGAGAGATGGGTATTATTTTTATTTATATAAAAATAGTAACAAAAAATAGTAATAAGTAGTAGTAACAGCATTGTTGTTACCATATAAATGTGTCGAGATACTTCAATGAGATATTATTTTTTATTTTTCCTTAATTTCCTTTGTCATGGAATAAAGTACTCTATTCCTGTTTACTTTGCTCAGAGACTTCTGCTATTTGAAATACCCAGATAGACTGAAGACAGTTGCCCCCCCTAGACTTAAAAAAAGAAGAAGAAAAGCTGAATCTGTTGGATAGTTATTAGTGAGAACTACATGAAATAGACATTTTTTGCAGGCCAAAAAAGGTAAAATATTGGCACTACCATCTGATACCAAAGTGGAATCTTCTGTGTCCTGGTGGGTGGACAGGGAGAAGGGTTTGGAGAGCTTGGGGAAAGCTGAGGTAGTGCGACTGGAAAGAAAAGCCCTGGGTCTGCAAGTGGGAAAACCTGCTCCTGTCACTTTCAATCTAAAGAGTCATCACATTTTCATAAAGTATAAAAGGTTAAATGACAAAGAGTAATAGTCCGAGCATTCATAATTTCATCCCGCAGTGCTCAGGGAGGATCCTCTGGGTGAGGCCCTGAGGGAAGCTGGATCCCGGGCACAAGTTCTCATTCTCATCGAAGACACATCTGACTGCTGCACTTGGGAGGGACCCCTTGAACAGGAAGAAAAGGTAAGGTGACCAGATAGTTAGGATCACTGTAGCCTTCTAGGGAGCTCTGCATCCGCCACCCTCCATCCCCGGGAGCCCTAAGAATATTTACAGTTACATATTCTACCAGCTTGGTATGATGGAGCATAAGCACCTGATAAAATTGATTTGGGGATAGTAAGTGACTTAGATATTCCTTGGACATCTGAGTTAATGAATTGAGACCTTTATACCAGCTCTATAAAGATGGAGTTACTATTTCCAAAATAATTATTATACACCAAACATCGCAGGAGCTGCTTTACAACTCATTTCTTCATAATATTCTATGAAATGGGTGCTGATTACCCCAGTTTTATGGTGAACAAATCAAACTGAGAGAAATTAACTAACTTGCCCAAGATATACAGGTAGTAAGAATTTGCCTGTGCTGTTTGCATCAAACTATAATCTCAAATTTCTCAAAGCCTGCTCTGACATTTTATTGACAATAATCTCTTAATTAAAAGTACTCAGTCCAAACCAAGTATCTGGCATATGATAATTTATTGCCTTAATGCAAAATAACAATTTCATGTAGCATTCTCCACTTTTGCACACATTATCTCATTACATCTCAAGTACTGTTTTGTTATTGGACTTTCTGTAAATGTGCCTCGTGTCTTCTAGCAGCACCTGTAACAGTACTACATGTTTAACCTAATATTTTAATACTAAAGAAGGAAAGAGGAGGGAGAAAGAAACAGATTTTTTGTTGGGTTTTGGTCCAATAAAAATTGATTTTTTGAAATGATATTTACCTCTTAGTCCTAACATTAAAGATTTTCCCCCCAAAGCTCATCCTCCTGATATCCCCTATATCCTTTCTTTTTATCTACTTACTCCTTGGAAACCCTCTTCTCTCTTGATTTTCTTACGGCCACATCCTCTTGGTTTCACGGTGCCTCTCTGACTTATCTCTTCTGTAGCTATTTCTCTTTTCTCATCTAAAACAGAGGTTGGCAAACCTTTTCTATAAAGGGCTAGATAGTAAATATTTCAGGATTCACAAGTCATTTGGTCTCTATCTCAACCGTTTAATTCTGTCATCATAATACCAAAGCAGCCATTGATATAACATGAATGAAAGGTCAAGACTGTTTGAATTAGACTACTTAAAAAAATCAGGTAGTGGGAGCAGGAAGAAGCCCTGGCCCAAGGGGAACACCCTCAGAACCATAGCCTCCGTGTTTTACACCTGGTTTAGCAATTCGGTTATCCTTTGATTTCAAAGATCCCTTTCATGCAGAAGCTTCCAAATTCTCCATCTCTAACTCTGACCTTTCTCTTTCATCCTCCTTGCTGTGTTCCCTCTTTCTGTCTGAGACACCACCATTGTCTGTCTATTCATCTCCAGGTACAATGTCTGAGCAACTTTTATTCCTTCTCTGAACTGTTAGATGTAATAAAATAAATATGGCCCTTTCCTTATCCCCCTTTCCATAATGAATCAGATGTTTATTTTTTTCCCCCACTGTGTCCCTTCTTCTCTGTTCCTAACACTACTAATAGAGTTTAGGTTTTCTTTACCTCTTGTTTCAATCAAAACATTCCCCAGAATATACATTCAATCTAAACTCCTCTGGCTGACTTTTAAGTCCTCCATAATCTATGCCTTTATATCAAGACTTATGTTTCCTATTACCACCAATATTCCAAGACCTCACCTACGATCTAAGAAGGACTGGTTGACGAGTGAACCACCCCCACCCCCAGCAGATTCCAGATGTTTCTGAGGTCTGTGCCCTAGAAGCCTGGTGAAAATCAATACCTTTGTCAGGTGTTCACCAACAGATATTGTTCTTCGTTAGTTTCTGAATTCCCTCCACTACTGGGATAGCTTTCTACATTCTCTTTCATCATGATTCCTTTCAAGAGGACTCAGTTAGTTTTATAATTTTTATCTGCTTCTTTTTCTTTTAAAAAATTATTTATTGACTTTAGAGAAGAGAGATATCAATTTGTTGTTCCATTTGTTTTTGCATTCATTGTTTGTTCCTTTTTAAATATATTTTATTGATTGTGCTATTACAGTTGTCCTAATTTTCCTCTTTTGCCCCCCTCCACATTGTACCCCCATTCCCTCCAGCAATCCCCTCCTTAGTTCATGTCCATGGGTCATGCAAATAAGTTCTTTCGCTTCTCCATTTCCTATACTATTCTTAACACCCCCCTGTCTCTTTTGTACCTACCAATAATGCTTCTTAATCCCTGCACATTTTCCTCCATTCTCCCCCTTCCCTGCCCCCTCCAAATGATTTCCATATCTATGATTCTGTTCCTGTTCTGTTTGTTTGCTTAGTTAGATTTTTTAGGTGCAGTTGTTGAGAGTTGTGAATTTGTTGTCTTTTTAATGTTCATAATTTTGATCTTCTTTTTCTTAAATAAGTCCCTTTAACATTTCATATGATAATGGCTTGGTGATGCTGACATCTTTTAGCTTTACCTCGTCTGGAAAGTACATTATCTGCCCTTCCATTCTAAGTGATAGTTTTGCTGGATAGAGTAATCTTGATTGTAGGTCTTTGCTTTCCATCACTTTGAATATTTCTTGCCAGTCCCTTCTTGCCTGCAAAGTTTCTTTTGAGAAATCAGCTGACAGTCTTATGGGGACTCCTTTGTAGGTAACTCTCTGCTTTTCTCTCCTTGCTTTTAAGGTCTCTCTTTATCTTTAACCTTTGGCATTTTAATTATGATGTGTCTTGGTGTGGTCTTCTTTGGGTCCAAGTTGTTTGGGACTCTCTGTGCTTCCTGGACTTGTATGTCTATTTCTTTCACCAAATTAGGGAAGTTCTCTTTCATTATTTTTTTTTCAAATAAGTTTTCAATCTCTTGCTTTTCCTCTTCTCTTTCTGAAATCCCTATGATTCAGATGTTGGCATGCTTGGAGATGTCCCAGAGGTTCCTTATACTATCCTTAGTTTTTAAAATTCTTTTTTTCTTCTTGCTATTCTGGTTGAATGTTTATTTCCTCCTTATGTTCCAAATTGTTGATTTGAATCCTGGCTTTATCCCCTCCACTGGTGGCTCCCTGTAAATTTTTCTTTATGTCACTTAGTATAAGCTTCGCTTCTGAGGGGTCTTTTTTATTTTGCTATACTCATTTTATGTTGCTATACTCAATGAGTTCTTTGAGTATCCTGATCACCAGTACTTTGAACTCTGCATCTGATAGGTTGGTTGTCTCTGTTTCATTTTGTTCTTTTTCTGTGGTTTTGTTCTGTTCTTTCATTTGGGCCATATTTCTTTGTCTCCTCAACTTGGCAGTCTCTGTGTCTGTTTCTGTGTTGTATGTAGAGCTGCTTTGACTCCCTGTCTTAGTAGAGTGTCCTATTGTAGAAAAGGCACCTGTAAATTATGTGGGGCCCAGCTTAATTAATTGCCAGGGCAAGGGAACCCACTTCACCACTTTGTAGCCCTGTGTGGGAGGAGGGCTCAGAGAGGGGACAATGTAGCTTGCCTGGCTTCTGGAGGTTTGCCCGTACTCGCTCTGTGCTACTGGCACCCTTCCAGCTGTGTACCTGGTGCTGAATCGCAGAGTAGGTAGGCCTGCACATATTTTACGTCCATGTGGTCCCCTTAAGCAAAATCTCTTGAGAATCCAACAGTTTCTTCCACTGCCCCAACCTGCACTGTTTTTTACAGTCAGAAGTTATGGGGGTTTATCTTCCTGGCACTGGAACCCTAGGCTGTGCGGCCTGCCCTGGGATTGGGATCGCACACTCCCAAGGTATCCCTCCTGATTTTTATCCACCACACATGGGTACGGAACCGCCCTTAACCTCCTTGTTAAGTCAGCCCTTTCTCTTCTCCTCCACATGAAGGTCTAGCCCTCTCCTTTTTCTTTTCTTTTGCTTCTGGGCCAGGCATTTGTTTATTTAATAATAAAAAAATCCTCCAGTGTCTTTATGGGATTGTCAGTAGTGAAAGGAATAAAATTCAGTGAGTTCTAGATCTCCCTAAAGTATCCATTGTTCAAACAGTTGTCATCCACTTAGTCTCAACTCCCTCAAACAATTATTTTACTGAAGAGGTATTTTCCCATCAGATCAACATCTAACCCAGGCCTGGACTCTCAATGTCCTCCCCTTAATATGAATCACATTGTTCTCTCTCTCACTCCTCATTCTAAAGAAGGAGGAAGGATTCATCTCAGCGGTCAGCTTGATGGGTCGGGGCGGGGGGTAGTGGGAGGAGGCTAAATATGGGTGGCTCTGCATTTGGGGCCCATCTGACTGCATGGAGCTGAATTCTGGCCAGCTCTCCCCGTCTGTTAAGTCTACTAGGGAAGACTCTGCCACTGTAAGGGAGTCTTGTGGTTTTCAGCTCTGTTGGGGTTTAGTGGCTGGTGAGGGGGAAAGTTTGGGTGGTTGGAGGGATGGAGGGATTAGTTTATTCTGGAGAGCAGTGTTGACAAGTCACATATTTAAAACTGTATTCTCTGACCCAGGTTTTAGCAAAAATAAAGCTGCTATTTTGAATTCCATCTGCCTTCTCCTTTATCTATCAAATGGTTTATATATTATGTAAACAAATATAAGATTTGGAAACAGACTGTATTTTCAATAACACGAAGGGCCCTTTTCACTGCAGTCATTATTTTAAACTCCTTTTGGGAAATGAACTTGTTAGTGCTTCAAAAGGAGGGCGGTGTCAGCCGAGGACCCCCATCCCCAACCCACCAGGAGACTCTGTTTATTGCTACCAAAGATTTACACATACATGGTACACTAGCACTCTGCTTTCCAAGACTGCTTAATTTTTACTTTCTACAAGAATGTTGCTAATGACAAGCTCCTGCTGAGTCACTGAAATGGATTTGGCAGCAATGTCGTGGAAGAGTGTGCCATGAGCTTAGGGATCCTGAATTAACCAGGCACTAAAGAGCATCCCTAACCAAAGGGAGACAGAGAGCCTCACTTTAGACACAGGCACGAGAGAGTGCATGAATGTGTATAACACAAGCGCTCAAAACATAAAATCAATAAATTAATAACCAAGAAAAAGGGGGTGGGGTAGCACATGAAAATTGCTTTAGGGAAGCACTAAATTTGGATGTCACAGCCTAGTTCGCTATGGAAATTAATAAAAACAAAATGGAAACCTGTCTTAAAAATTAGTTTTGAAAGTCTTGCAGTTTGTTTATGAGAGGCTAACAATAGATAGAAAGACCTGCCATATATTTATGTTTTCAATTAAATATTTCTTGATTAATTACTTTTTCCTCTTAAACTATTCTTATTTTGGCAAATTTTGAAATTCAAAAACAAAACAAAACAAAACAAAAACCTCACATAATGGGTCTTAAACATCTGAAGACAAAAAAAAAAAACCCACCTTTTTCTTAGGGCTCCTCTTTCCCAAGTTTTATCCTGGGAATTATTTTCTTGCTTTATGTTCTAAAATGCTTGTATACAAATTGAGGGGCAACTAATAACTTATTCTATGCTGTTTTCCTCAGTAACAAACTAAACACTGAACATCAGATTTCTCTTCTGAATACCCACATCTCAATTCAGAGTTACAGTTATAGTGAGATGGGAGACAGGTATTTACTGCATATCCACAATGGTGCAAGCACTAAACTGAGTGTTTTACATACATTTTCCCGTTTATCTTGATCCTCACAAAAGCTCTATGAGGTAAAGATGATCTCCATTTTTGTTTTTTAACAAGTCAAGCAACAGAGTTATAAAGAGGCTGACACAATAAAGTAAAAAAGCACTCTCAATGATCAAGAAAATAGCTACGTTCAGTAAAAGCTTATAATTGGGCAGTTGATTCCAATTCCTTGAAAACTGATCATCTGCAAAGGGTATACACAGGATTCTACATGTTTAAAAATTGTTTTGTATTATTTACATATTTATAAATGTACATAGGCAGACCTCTTTGAAACAGTTTTGTCTGTATCTGCCTATATCTGCTAGGGTTTCCTCACACACTTTTTATGAGGTAAGATTTTCAAAGTACATTTCATGGATGTTAATGAGTAGTACATATGTTCTGAAAATACTGGCTTCAACAATATTAAGTGCTTTTGTTTTTGGTAGGATTAATCAGAGCCTTTAATTATTCATGAGCCTTGTGACTCTCTAAGAAGGGAATTTATTATACAGTATGTAGTGTTTCTATAGCATTTTTGACCATGAAGCCCTTTTCTAGTATTGCATCTAGCAGGACTACTATAAAATTGAATCCAGGAATCATGGCTCTAATATTTGCAAATGGACTCTTAAATTAACTGTAAGCCCTTTAGGTGAGCAGTTCTAAGGATAAGGAAGCAAGGGCTGTTCTGCTTAAGATTGTCAGCTGGAAAAGAAGTGATTGCTAATCAGGTCACCAAAGTTGGATTTAATTTTAGTTCAACTGAATTATTTGTGGAGCAAAGAGGTATTTTGCTTTTAGTGGAAGACACTGGCAAGAATAACAAAGCACAGTCAAAGTACGTTTTTAAAAACTTCACCTCCTAAACCCATAGATTTCTTCCAAGTTCTATCTGGTTAAGAAACATAATGCGCTTATATGACTGGCAGGCACCTTACAGGGAGGTTAGTAAGTATTTGGTCAATAAATGAATACATGTTTGCTGAGTGAGTAAACAAAAAGTCCTCCGGCGTCTGTGAAATGGTGGCTTAGCTTCTTTTTGAAACCTGTCAGTGGTGGATATCCACTGCCATTCCAGGTAGCCAGTCCCTCTACTAGGTAGCTCAAGTTACCAAATTATTCTGCATTAGAAAAAATAGGCATGCACATATACACAGAAGGTCCAGGACAAATAACGTGCCTTTTTATTACAAAATCATAAGCACGTGATTCTGTAACATAACAATATCATACTCAAGCACACCTTATGACATTTTAGGTGAAATGTTCAAATTAAAACTATAAATTATTACACCCATATTATTACCCTACCAGCCACACTCAAGCAGGCTTTACTTCTGCCAGACCCTGTATATACATATAGATCACACTCTTATCAGAAAGGACTACTGAAATCTAGGCCGCTCCTTAGTGAATAAAGAAAAGAAGCATAGAGTTGTAAATGACTTCTTTAGTTATCATTAGGGATGAGAATTCAGGTTTTCTGACTGACAGAGAGTCACAATCCATCGCCTTCTAACTTATTCCCAAGCATCTCCACTTGCTGAATTGGACAACCTACTATTGTTTTACATGAAGACAAAATATGTAAAGAGAGCTATCTTGCTTCCTCTAGTTTTTTCTCCAAATTTAGATACACCTAAGTTATTTAAGCAAGGCATAGCCTGGCTTCTACTTAGCATAGTAATTGCTTTTCTCTGTATTGACTCGTAAGTGGGCAATATGCCTTTAAACACTTTGTGCCAAGAAAGTACAATTGTACTCTAGACCATGTCTGATGACCACCAAGCACAGGTGGACTAATTGGTCCCAATTCTGCAGCTGGCAGCCCTAAATAGTAAGAGGTAAGGTTTGAGAACTGAGTTAAAGCTATTTCAAAGGGAAATTTCTCCTGCAGGAAGATACCAAGCCTGTCTGTCTAGTAGAATGTCTACTCAGGCCTTGGGAGAGAAGTTATGTGTGCCATGCTAGGGCTCTGTGCAGGTCTCCTCCCAAATGACCACACTGCAGAGAAGTGATAAAGCCACCTAGGAGCCTGGTTGCCGCACAGCACTCTAGAGCAAGGGTTGGCAGCTACAGCCCAGGAGACAAGTCAGCCTGTCACCTGTATTTTTATGGCCAACAAACTAAGAATGGTGTTTAAATGGTTGAAAAAAATAGAAATGGAATATGTTCTGAGACATGCATAACCCATGTGAATTCGAAGTTCAGTGACCATAAATAAAGTTCTGTTACAGTACAGCTGATGGGGCTGAGGACATGCTATTCCAAAGTATGGCACCTTGTCATCTGTAATATTTTAAGCTAAAGGAGTTTGGGAAAATAGCGTAAGTAGGAAAATTACTCTGACCTTCCTGAACCCCCGTTTTCCTTGAGATAGGTCATAAAACCCTAAAGTGAGAGATGCTCTCCCTATACCAGCAGGAAAGGATCATTCTTAATTCCAAAGTCGAAGCGACACTGAGAAGAATCCTAAAAACAGGTCTTACAATGTTTGCCCCAATTTACTACACTTACCTCATACCTCTTGACCTATCATATTTCTCCACAGTTGTCCATTCCTCGTTAAGCCTAGCATAAAAAATAGCCTGGTGTAACTCACGTTTCTTTGGGTCTTCCTTTAATTATGAGGGCTCCCATGTCAAGCAAACAGGTGTGAAAGGGGAAAACCCACCTCCTGGAAGACTCTTAAACTTATGCTTAGACAGAGAGGATAGTTGCTGGAAAGTGAGGGAGAGACCACTGCACAGAGAGCCCAGGGAGAGCTATGGCACAAGAAAAATACATCAGGAATATTTTCCAGGCTTTCACTATAAAAGAAGGAAAGACTCTAATATAAATTAAGTGCTTCCTAAGTGCGAATCACACTTCGTGTTTAGTTTTAAAACCTCAAAATGAATGCATAAGGCCAATATTAGTAGCCCATTTAAAAGTGAGGAAACTGAAGTTCAGGCAACTCACAAGGCTACTGAATGAAACAGCATTGCCGTCATAGAAATTTAAGAGTCCTCCATCAGTTCATTCAACAGATACTTTTTGAGCATGATGTGTGTGCTGGGTACAAGTCTGAAGTATCGAGAGCCAGGCCAAGCACTGGGGATACAATGGCACACTGTCCCTGCCTCCTGGGACTGGCAGTGGCCGAGACAGACATTAAATACACAATCATGAGAATTAATCCTTCACTTAAAATTGTGACAAGTGTAACAGAAGAAATTATGATGGGACCTTATGAAACAATCAAAGATAACTTCCTAGAAAGTAATGTTGAAGCTAAAAAACGACTAGCGGTTGCCAAGAAATGGAGGGGAAGAAGATTCTAGGCCCCCTAAACATTTCAAGCGTTTTGTACATGGAAGGAACCTGGGACAAGTGAAAGGTCATTGGTGTTGGAACAGCTGCCTTTTTCTTCAAGATACTTTAGCAGGGACATTGCTGTTATAAATATGCAAACCTAGACTGCACAAACCAGACCGCAATATGCATGAGTTGGAGCATTCTAAGTTGAGGACAGTACGATGCAATGTAGTGGACAAGTCAGCCGTAGCCACAGCAGTGGGCACTGCTCGTTCCTCAGGGATTAGGGTCCTAATTGGATGAGTAGTGGGCAGCCTCAAAAGGTTTTGATCAGGGGAGTGACATAATCAGCTCTGCATCTGAGTAAGATCGTGCTTTCTGCCTGCCGTGAATTTCCTGATAAAATGGTTTAGAGACATTCTCAAGTAAACAAGCCACACACTCAATTCTTTTGCCTTTTGCAGCAACAGATACTTCGGTACATGGCCTCGTTACTCAAAAGGTGGTCCAGTGACCAGCCGCGACGGGAGCAGCAAGCCCGGGAGCTTGTTAGAAACGCAGATTCTCAGGCCCCGCCTATTGAATCAGAGTCTCCCACGCTAGCTGACTCCCCAGATGGTGTTTCCATTTGAATACCAAGCTTCTGCCATTAATATGCCTCTCATGACTCAAAAGATCAGAAAAATAACTATAAAATAAGAGAATTTGAATTGATTCGTTCGTTTTAAGTCAAGCACTGCTTGGTAGGGATAGCAGCCCTTCAGATAGAATTTTCTGCTGAGCGGTTACTTGATTATCTTCAGACACTTTGTTGTAAGGCTGAAAGTACAAAATGTACTATCAAAATTATCCATTATAGGGGTTCCTGATAGATCCCATGAATTGTGCCACTTGCAACTTGGCAAACATTCCATGGCTCTGCTTGGATGCTGTGTGGTGAGGTGTGGTGCGGTGCGGTGCGGTGCGGTGCGGTGCGGTGCGGTGCGGTGCGGTGTGGTAGGTGAAAGGAGTCTCTGGAAGCCAGTGGTCTGGTTCCCACCCTGCTTTGCCACTTTGGTAAGTGACTTGAGTTCTATGTGTCTCAATTTCCTAATCTGTAAAACGGCAATCATTGTACCTACTCCACAGGGTTGTTATGAGGAGTCAGTGAGTGAATACATTTAAAGCACTTAGAAACAATGTCTGGAACATGTTAAATATTATATATTTGCTAGTTTGTTGTTATATTACAACGGGCAAATTACAAGAAGCCAAGAAGTTTCACTGGAAATCATTCTTGGGGCAATGGGCAAAGAAAAGAATGTTAGTCACACTTCATTCAAATGTCACCAGCAGGAAAAGGCCACCTGCTAACAATTGAGAAATTGCCAAATATTTGTTCCTTTGATGCCACATGTAAGAAACTGCTTTGGCCATGTGGCCTCACTGAGATAATTACCAAAACAATTGCCTTGGTTTTTTAAAATCAGTAATCCCAAATAGTGTCTTACAATTTTAAATTCTTCTATAAACATTTGTAGTTGAGAATTATTTTTCTTCAAATTTAAGATGGTCTAATTTAAAAATAAAACTAACAAACATTACCAAATGAATTATATCATGCCAACTGAGCTATACCCAAAGAATGTTATAAACCACCTACCATGTGAAATCAGTTTATTTTTATCAAGCTTTAGCAGCATATGTATTATTATACATAATAATTCCATGTATAAAACAGGACTTCACTGCCTAGACTTCACTGCCTAGAAGCTGCAGCCTATGAAGATGAAGCATATATTATACATTAAAATTTTACAATTCATTTATTTAATTTGGCTATTTTCTTACCCTCAGTGAAGTTGCATCTCATATTACAAGATAGTCTTCCATATAAGTTCTGCTGATTCTTTTAGAATAAATAGAAATTCTGATAAATCACTTTCATAGAGCCAAATGAAAAGCAACAGTCATCACTCTAACTATAAAATAAACTCCATATGTTTTAATCTTTATATTGTATGGTCATCTATCAAAAAAATTCTGTACTGAACAGAATTTAATAACTGCTTATTGAATGAAGAGAACCTTGTTTTAAAATATGTATAATAAAATATCTACTTAAAATCTCTTTTTTCTTATTCATGAGCCAATTTAACAAAGTTAAATTTTATCAATTAGACTGAAAAGACACTGTTTATAAAGAAAAACTCTCCCATAAAAAAGCTGATAATTAGGTTGCTTGAAACACCTAATACAGCATATTCTACTATAAAATTTGCTTTCCTAAAAATATTGTCTAACTTCTAAATTACCAAGTGGTGTTCTAAAATTCTGAGACTTCTAAACAAATTAAATGAAAATCTCTGCAAAAATATTACAAACTTATTTTTATTGCATAATAATTTCTATCTTAGTCTAGTTAATAAGATTTCATGAGTATATTGTTTCTAACTCAAAGTGACAAGACTTTTACTAGAGCTTAGTAAGTCAGTCAATCAGTTGATCAGTAAATTCTGTCACTTCATCCTTACAGTTTTTAAAGTAGCTAACAAACTCAACATAAGACAATGACAAAGTGGCTATGTAACCCTGACCAAACGCCTAATAGACATTGTAAAAACGATGGGTATTTAAGCAGATTGGGCAAATATAGTTGTGTACCCCGTAAGAACCAAACTGAAGGGGATATAATATGGTACCTTTGATAACTGAAGTCTGTCATACACACTAGAAGGTGGATCTAATACTTTTGATCAGCAAATGTGAGATTTATTTTAAAGAAAAGATGGTTAAATATTCATAACTACAATCCTTTTTTCTGTATTTAATGGCTATATCAGTATAGTCAAAAGGTTTGATCTCAATTGATTTTCCAGGCTGTTCTATATAATTGTATCAATAGGAGACAATTTTTCTTTTGGGACCATGCTCGTGAGTTTCAATGATTATATTAATATTAGCGTAATGCTCCAGCTGTGTCAGATACTATCCATGTCACATAGCCACCTTGTTTCATATTTTATATCCTAACTAATCACTGACTGGCCAATTACTGGGTATTTTCTATGAAAAGCACTGTGCTACTTTGAAGAAGAATATAAAAATCTATGATCAGTCCTAACTACCTAGCTGGAAAGCCCAGTCAAATACACAGGTATCGGTGTGGATTCAGCCTGAGAGTGGACAGATTACAGCTCTTTCAGATACTCCTAAAACCCACTCCAGGATTTAATATGTGTAAGTATTTCCACAGAAAGAACAAGGGACAAAAAGCTCTCTTTCAGTTCAAAATCCAGGTCTATCCACCATTTATGTACC
The DNA here is from genome assembly GCA_004026545.1 of Mormoops blainvillei. NCBI lineage: Eukaryota > Metazoa > Chordata > Mammalia > Chiroptera > Mormoopidae > Mormoops > Mormoops blainvillei. Next base: position 550,120 of record PVJD01000091.1, on the reverse strand, counting down.
AGCTACCTGTGTCTCTGGGCAAATAACATTATCTTAGTCTCTCATGCTGTTATTTTAAACAACAGTATATACTTTATAAGGTTATAATAAGAATCAAAGCAGGTAACAAATATAAAGTACTTAGCACTGAGCCTGACACCTGAACAAGTCAAAAATAAATGTCGGCTACTTGAGGCAGCACCTGTTTACCCTTTCGGAGGGGGACTCATAGCCTGACGCTAAAGAACTTGCTTTCAAGTGACTTTTGTGAGCTGGTAGGCCCAATAGTCCTGCTTGGGGTCTAAGGGAATAAAGTCGGGCTCAGGATTTAGGAGAGGGGTAATTTCCAAACTTCTGCAGGAAACACAGTAAAGCTTGAGGAGTTGTGGTGACACTGATGCCACAAGTTTTGTGGATTTGAGAGCATCAGGGGAGAAGCAATATTCTGACAAGTGCTCAGGAGGGAGGCACCTTCCCTAGGTGGCTCTTGGGAAGCAAACATCAAGGTGGATGGGAGAGGAAAGCATGGGGAAGTGGTCCTCAGCAAGATTTGAGAAAACAAAGTTTCCAGAAATGACTGAAGTACTTTGGACAGGAGAATGGTATAAACCTCACTTTGATACCAACAGGCTAGTAGGGCCTGGTGACATCTGCCTCATTCATATGCAAATATAATAATAATATAAGGCGAAGTGTGCTAAGAGCAAATAAGCAACCAAGATAATGGATACTGTGCAGTTGAAGGAAGTGATCAGTGTGAACTAGAGCCTTCAAAGGTCTGGAATGTCAGTTAGTCCTTGCAGACTGGTGGAAGCCGAGTTATCTATGATGGGTCTTTCAAATAGGAAAATGGGTGAGCCAAGTCATGCATGGAGCATGTGCCCCCGGTTTTGGGGACAATGGCCGAAATGTGTGTGTACGTGTGTGTGCAAGGGAAACGAGGTTAGAAAACTAGGGCGTGATCATATCTGAATGACTGAAGGGCATGGATTTGGTCCTGCAGGTGACGGGGAATAGAGAAAAAACAATTTTGATTTGGGAAACAGAAAGTGAAGCTAGTGATTGATGAAATTAATCTGGCTTCATGGGTGGTTCGGAATAGAAGGAGAACTGCGTAGGGCTATGTGAAAATAGTTAGAAAACTCTTCACAGGTGTAGCAGGAGAGCAGTGGGATACATTAGATTGGCGTAACATTACTAACATTTTCTAAAATAACACAGAGAAAAAAATCTAATTAAGAGAATATGGTCTTCTGTTACTCCTCAATTTCCATTCATAATTTCCTCATGATTATGTCTCCATGCTCCAATGGATATGACTGTCAGCCACAACTTGCTTGTTTATAACTTATATAAGTGCTCTTAAAGATCCACTGAAATTTCTAGTGCGGTTCTAATGTAATCTTTCTCTCTCTGTTTGGCTCTCTCTTAGGTCTAATTGAGACTCTGTTTTGGACATATAACTGAGTTTCTATAATTTTTTTAGACATTTCAAATCCCAGATATTGATAATTATGACTGACAGTATTACATAAAAATATTGTTTTACCTTATTCAGAGTCCCTGAAAAAAAAGTCTTTCCAGCAGGCTTATAGAGGAATTTGGTATTTCGCCTGCTGCTAACCCCACTGACTGTTAATACAGTGCAATTGCTTTACATCCCTCTGCCAATGTTCAAGAAGGAAAAAAAATTTCATTCAATTCAAACAATGGTGAGGTTTTTTGAGGACATTCTCATAATTATAATACTCACTTGAGCTCTTCAGCAAGATTCTCAGTAGAAAACCATTCTGATGCAGTAGGGTTTCCAGAAGCAGGCTCCAGTTACAACCTGGCTGGGCTAACAGCAGCTTCAATTGACCCTCGGTTGTCAGTCGTCCAGCTGATGAAGTCCTTTCAAAATGCAAGATAAAGGTGGAGTAATGAAGTTAATTTATCTATGAAATTAATAGCCTTAAAGTACAGATGTAATGCTAACTCCCTTAAATGTCAATTCCTCCAAGATTACTCTGAAAACGCTTTCATGCTTGCTTACTTTAGGTTTGCTCAGGGAAGGAATTACATTTAATCTCAACTAGCTAAAAGCAAATTGACATTTGGTAGCCTGCCAAATTTAAAACTGATACAAAATAACCATGCTTTTATTCCACAGAACTATGTCTGTTTTAGTTTCATGGAATGAATAAAAATCATTTATGCATTTATTCGGAATGTATTTATTTGTCCATTCACCAACTATATGAGTGCCTACTATATGCTATTAACTCCTTGCATTATTCATGGCAAGAAGTTCCAATGGGCTTTGGTTACTTTGTAATTTGTCATGTACTATGATTGCTGATAAAACTAAAGGAATTCAAAGCTTCTGTCAAGGGTCAACCATAATCTAATTATTTAATATGTAAAGCCTTAAATCAACATGCAATCATCGGAACCACTGTAATAGTCGCACTGCTACCAACTTGGGTAATCATTTCATCAAAGAAAATAATTCCAAGGCAAATAAGCTTCTATTTGGGAAATTATCATCAGTGTTGAACAGAAAATCAAAGTCAGGTCCCCATATCACCACTTTCATTTACTAATGAATCAGCAGGAGATAAGAAAATAAAGTAGAAACTGAAAACTGATAACATAATTCATGTTTTCCTTCTAAAATCTTAACGTTTTGATTGGTTTAAGGTCACAATATCTAAAATCAGTTTACAACCACAACAGCAAAAAGGCAGGACACAATTAAACCCAATCTAGTTGCAGCCCTAAGGGATGCAGGAATGGGGTGGCATTGGGAAGAAAAGGTGTGACTGAGCAATGTAAACACGTGAATAAGAGGACTAAAAACTTCAGTGTGAAAAAAAGCAGAACAAGGGCTATCGCTGAGAGAAACAATTTGTAGAATCACTTCCAGATGAAATTTGCAGAGTGGTGGACCATCCAGTTATCAACACTGTCTAGACCAGTGGTTTTCAAAGCCTGGGCACTGGACCGGCAGCCTCAGTATCACCCGCGAAATGGTAAGAATGCAAACTCCAAGGCCCCATCCCGTCAGAACTCTGGAGATGGGCCCCAGAAATGTGTGCTTTAACAGCCCTCTGAAGGAGGTTCTGATGTACGCTCAGGGTTGAGAACCACTGTGGTAACCTCATTAAAGGATGGCCCTAGCATCATCTTCCTGCCTCTGTGCCTTTTCTGCCCATTCAGGTCCACCTTGGCTGCCACCCCTGCCATAATCCTTTACTTATCTTAACCCTACCCATCTTTCAATTGTCAGCAAAAATATCGCTTTCTCTGTGAAGTCTTCATTAAACATTTCTCTGCATGGTGGTCTATCTCACTCTGAATTAACATGCTTATGACAAGTATACACATTTTAGCACTTTATTATTTCATCAATTAAAACTTTATCTCTCTATCATATTCAAGCCTTGTGAGGACACGAGAATTTGTTTTATACCTCCAAATCTTCTACCAGTGAACTAAGCACATTTAAGGGCTCTGTAAATGTTAGCTGACTGAATCATAGGCTCATAAATGGGTAGGCAAACTTTTTCTTTCTTTTTTTTTTAAGAGGATGCTTTGCCAAAAGGCTGTTTTAAGCAAAAGTGAGAGGATCCAAAGATATAAAATGAAGAAGTTTCAAAACACCCACTCCTTGGCTTGGCTTGGCATTTGGATCATCTTGCAACCTTATGATACACAGAATCCTTCAGCCTGCATCTGAACTTTGGGCCAACTCAGGCTTCGCATGTGAGGCTCCGATAAACATGGCTGGAGGGAAACTCCTGCCCTGAGGAACCAAGTCCACCCGTTCAGGAGTTCTGAATTACCACGAGTATTCCAGAACTGGTCCACCTCTTGCAATAGTTCCAAATATGCTACCAAGGGAGCAATCCACTAAGGGAGTCCTTCAGACTGAAACACCGAAGCAGACCCTCACAATGGCTGTCCTTGTGACCCTCCTAAACCCCAAGTGCTAACTCCTAGAGACTTGCTTGGGGTTCAGGAAATGAAAAGCAGCTAGTTGGTAGTAAGTGGTATATTAAAATTGACTTCGTTTTTGAGCATTTCCTATAGATTTTACTTGAGTTGAGTGCTGATTTAAGGACACATTTAATGAACTAAAAGATCCAGTTTGATAGACCATAGAGAAGGAAGGGGATCTTAGAGAGACAGCTGGAAGAAGGAGATTGGAGCCAGATCATAGAGGGTCTCATTAGTGGGGATTTGGGGCCTGTTTAAGAGTTTAAGGCAGATGAGTTTCTTGATCAGACTGCAGTGTGGAGAATAGATTGGAGGGAGTTAGTGCTTTTGCTCAGCCATTTAGGCATGCGATAAAATGAAATAATTTGAGTGTAATTTCATACCACTGTATTTGAATACCTGGTTATAAATAAAGCCTCTCATTTGCCAGATAGGAAGCTGTTTGTTGAAATGTACCTCAATTCTGGGATCTTTCAACTTATCACAGATTTTGAAATGTACAGTACAATGACTCACTATGAGAAAAACTAAAATATTACAAAGATTCCTCAATCACCAAGCTCTGAGGAATAAATGCTTTGAGGAGCCTGTGCTGGGCATATGGAGAAGCATATGTTCCCTCATCCTGTGAGCTGGTGGAGCTGTGAAAGTGAGATTAGCCTCCCAAAAAATGACAGAAAGAGGAATTTTATATATATTTATATAGGTATCAAATGTGTACATATTGAATTCCACTATAATACAAAGATGAGAACAAAAATGTATTAATCTACTAGAACATAAATCTTGTGTTGGGAGACGGGATGAATTTATGGCTAGATTATAGTAGGCTTATACTTTAATAAGTACTGTATTTCTGGGGCATGAATTGGCCTGAAGAATTTTTCAAATCCAGGTAGCAAGGAGGGATACAATAATGAGATTTATTGATAATATTGAGATTTATTGGTTTATGAGAATAACAAATTATTTTTATAGAAGCATCATGCAAAATCTCAGCTGTTTTCAGGTGTGTTTACTTTATTACTATTATTATTATTCATCAAGCACTTTGTTTGTAATTTCTGCAATTTAAAAATATATATTCAAACTGAAACAGAAAGTTAAAAAAAATCTTAGCTCTATTAGTGCACACTAGCCCGAGTTCCCACTGCAGGATGAGCAGTCTTACTAATCAGACCACCTATGGTGGGATTCACTGAGATACAACAGGTCTCTCCATAAAAAGTCCAGCCATTGTTATTATAATGAGAACAGCTTGCATGGCATCAATGTAACCTGGCAGCCAAGGAGAGTGGACTGCAATGTGCATGGGTGAACAATGATGACTTCACTGTACTAGTCAGTGGGGGGAGTAGACACCACTGAGTGAGCCTGTGTACTGTGTGGCGGTCTCATTCAAAATGACTGAGCAAGTAGAGCAACAAATCTGCATCAAAGTTTGCGTTAAGGTTGAACATTCCTCTGTGAATCCTATTCAGATGACTCGGAAGGCTTTTAGGGACAATGTGATGAGTGCAGTGCAAATAAAACTTTGGCACAAATGCTTCAAAGACGGTCGAGAATCTGTTGAAAGTGATCCGTGTTCTGGAAGGCCCACAACAAGCAGAACACCTGAGAATGTTGAAAGTGTACGAGCTGCAATCAACAAAGATTAAAGACTGACAGTGCGAGAACTGGAAGCTGATTTGGGGATTCCAAAAACTACTATGTCTGAGATTTTGATGCAGGATCTTGGCATGAAGCAAGTCATGGCAAAATTTATTCTATGGCTTCTGCAACCAGAGCAGAAGAAAAATCATGCTGAAGTTGCTAATGACTTGATTCAAACCACTACCAATGAAGCAGATTTCCTTAAGAAGTTCATAAGCGGAGAAGAATCATGGATCTATGGTTATGATCCAGAAATGAGTGCCCAGTCCTCCCAATGGAAGTGTCCTGGTTCTCCAAGCCCAGAGAAGGCACAGCATAGTCGCAGCAAAGATCAAGACCATGTTAACTGTGTTTTCTGATTGGGAAGGTGTTGCCCATCACAAGTATGTCCCTCGAGGATAAACAATTAATAAGGAATACTACTTCAATGTTCTTTGTCAGTTGAGAGATGAAATACGACAAAAACAGCTGCAGCTATGGGCAACGTCATGGGTGATTGGCTGCTTCATCACAACTATGCCCCTGCTCATACATCACATCTTATGCAGAGTTTTTTTGGTAAAACATCAAATCACCTACGTGACTCTGTAGTGCCCTACAGCCCAGATTTGGTGCCTTGCGACTTCTGGCTTTTCCCAGAACTAAAATCACCTCTGAAAGGGAAGAGATTTCAGACTGTTGAGATTCAGGAAAATACGACAGGGCAGCTGATGGAAATTCTAACAAAGGATTTTGCAGAGTGTTTTGAACAGTGGAAGAGACCCTGGGCAAACAGTGTGAGGTCCCAAGGTGCCAACTTTGAAGGAGACTAGGGTATCATTGTCCTATGTACAATGTTTCTTGTATCTTGTATCTTCTTCAATAAATGTCTCTGTTTCTCATATTACATGTCTGGATACTTTCTGGACAGGTCTAACCTGTATATCTTCATTGGAGTACTATGAATTTGTTTTAAGATGTGATTTTAATATAAATTCTTGGAGATTTTCTTTTTTGTAAATCTTTTAAGGTTTAAAGAAGGTAGCTGCTATGTCTTCTGTTTCTTTTTTAACCGTAAAATACTATACTTGTAAAAACTTCAGTGTCTAAACCAAGTATCTGCAATAACTCCAAACTTAGGAATAAAAGAAACTCTAGTATCTTTTGTAACAACAAATGAAACTTTGAGTATCAGATTGAGCTGGATATAGTTCAGAAAAGCCAAAGATCATCCTGAAATGCTTTATTGGTTGTTTTTTTTTTTCATTTTAATCAGAAGGAAAGGAGTGTATGGATTGGCTGGCTGTGCCTATGAAACAGATCTCTTTTGTCTGGTAGCTGAGAAGAGATTCCTAACAGAAGAGTCAAAAATAATAAAGAAACAGAGAGAAGTGTTGGACAGCAGTATAGCATTTGGATGTGGCTGGATGGAGAGTGGCAAAGATCAATAATAGCAATGGATGATAAGCACCAGGACTGACAGCAGAGGTGAGGGGACCCAGCAACGAAGTGACAGAAAGTAATATAGCTCCACAGATGGGAATGAAATGGGGGATATGGTGAGAGAATGCAAAGCACCAGCTACTTCTCAGCATGTGGTTCTGAAGTCAGTCACTTGGCCTTGAGTAATTCACTAAGACCGACTGTACATCAAGTAATGTATGCCAATCCATCTGGTTCAACAGTTAGTGTTTGGAAGGCATGCAGTCTATATAGTCCTACTATAAGTTTTTCAGACCATGTATCACATAATTTCTATCCATAAAGTAATGAGTGTAATTGAGTAATTCAGTGAGTTATTGTGTAATTTAACATTGTTCAGCATTGTGAAAAAAAATTTTAGATTATTTCTTTAAGATGGAAAGGGATTTTTAAATCCAGAATGGCTAATGGCCCTTTAGTTAATGGTGACATATCTTTTTTTAAAATCAATGAATGTCTTGTATACTATTACTGTCTATTTAAAATTCTTCAGTTTCTACATATAGCTAACTGTTTTATTAGAAAGCTCATTTAAGTTGATTATTGTGCTTTAATTTAATGCTTAATGAATTTAAGCACAATATTGCTTATCATTCTTTGGCAAATTAAAATCAGTTAATTTTGCTACAGGTGAGGTGTCAGATGACTCACTTGCCCAAAGTTTTATTGCTAAGTTAAAGACAAGTTAGAGACAGCAGTGCTGTGCTGCTTTCTTTGATATTGTATTGTTTCCTTTTTTTAAGAACAGTTCATTTTTGTAGTATAGATACTGCAATATAAAAAGTAGATACAATTTTTGCCATAGAGAAAAATATCACAATGAAGGCAGGTCATTGAAGTAAAATATTTATCATATGTTTCCATTTCTTTAAAATTTTTTATATTTATTTATTTTTAGAGAGAGGAGAAGGGAGGGAGAGAGGGAGGGAAACATTGGTGTGAATAAGAAACATCAATGGGTTGCCTCTTGCATGTGCCCTGACTGGGGACCAAATCTGCACTGGCCACCCTTCGCTTTGCAGGACAATGCACAACCAGCTGAGACACACTGGTCTGGGTTGCTTCCATTTCTTTATAGAACATTCAACATTTATTCTAAGCATAGTCTAGGTTGATAATGTACTTAGGGTTGATTTTCTCAGAGGTTAGAGAGGTACTAGTAAGACTAAGGTTGTGGATTTGGGCCCTTGTAAGATCCTTTAATAGCTTATTATTGAACAATCACAATTAGTATCCAATGGTGTAACTACTAAGAGCCGTTGGATATGGGTAGTATTTCTATCCACTGTTAATTTAGTGCCATCACATGTGATCTGATAGAAGAAAGCAGCTGGAAAGGTACTATATGAGGGTAAACAGATAAACTACCTCCGTTTAAAAAACAATTCAGAATTGGAATCCAAGGTAATAAAGAGTGTGAGTGATACACTTTTAATGTACAAAGCATAGCTCAGTTTTATGTGCCTTTTTAAGACATGGAACAAACTAGAATTGTGACCAAAATTATATTTCAAGGTGAGGTATTTAGAAAATTTGAAAAGTTTGATTAACTGATGGGTGAGATGCTCTTTTGATTTGAATTACCCTATTCTTCTTTATGTCATCGTTTTTGTCTATACTATACAAGGTCTGTCCAGAAGGTATCTAGTCATGTCATATGAAAAACAGAGACATTTACTGAAAAAGATACAAGATACAAGAAACATTGTATATACAACAATGATGCCTCTGTTCCCTTCAAAGTAGGCACCATGGGACCTCACACAGTTCTCCCAAACCCCATCAGCTGCCCCATCGTATTTTCCTGAATCTCATCAATGGTCTGAAATCTCTTCCCTTTCAAAGGTGACATTAGTTTTGAGAAAATCCAGAAGTCATAGGGTGCCAAATCTGTGTTGTAGTGTGGCTGAGTCACCTGGTGATTTGATGTTTCACCAGAAAACTCTGCATGAGACATGATGCATGAGCAGGTGCATTGTTGTGATGAAGCTGCCAATAACCAGTTGCCCATAGCTGTGGCCTTCGGAATCATTTGAATAGTTTCCATGGAGGAATGTTCAACCTTAACACAAAATTCGATGCAGATCTGTTGCTCTACTTGCTCAGTCATTTTGAATGTCATGGCCACACAGTACACATGCTCACTCAATGGTGCCTACTGCCTCCACTGATTAGTGAAGTCACCATTGTTCATGCATGTGCATCCAGTCCACTCTCCTTAGCTGCCAGGTTACATAGATGTCATGCAAACTGTTCTCATTATATTAACAATGGCTGGACTTTTTCCAGACAGACTATATATATGCCAGACTAGTAGGACATTAAAATGGATTCTGAAATGCACAACTTGGGGATGACATCTTGTGGTATTACGGCACTGTCCTTCAAGATTTGATATTTCCTCTGAACCATCAGCCATTACACGATACCATGTCCCCAACAGATAAACTACATGGATCCGGGGGCCAAAAGGTGAATGAAAAAAGGGCCACTCTCACCAGTGTTCCTGATGATCCACTTGGGGAGTTTGTATTTTCCATACCTGAAAGCTCTCATATGTATTGTGGGAGTGGAGGTCCTGGTTTCTGTTGTGGTCCGCTACCAGGGGACCATTAGGGATTCCACTAAGCTAAAGTTATAGTTGCCATCTGGTCATTTTTGGCTTCCTGTACCAGCAGTCTATTGGGCAAAGAAAGGAGTTACTATACTGGCAAGGGTGATTAACCTTAATTATCATGAGAAGCTACATTAACCCTAATTATATATCATTAGAAACTATCACAAGGTGAATAGGAAGGAGTATGTCTGTAATTCAAGGGATAGTCCCCTTTGCTTTCATAACTGGTAATCACCATAAATAGGTGACTGAAGTAACCACATTCTGATAGGTGAATGATAGCCAGGGGCTCAATCCCCTGGGGACGAAGGCCTCCGTGAGTCCACTGGGCAACAACAAGAATCAGCAGATGGTGAGGGAAAGTTGAAATAAGAGGCGGAGGAATGCCATAATGAGTATCACTTGCAAACTCTGAAATAATTGCAGCAGAGGATACCCTAGCTTGTCCCACTAACTCTAACATAGTACATTTTTTTTAAAAGAAATTTTCACCAGCCATCACCTAGAATAATCAGGGCTGAGAGAACTTAACAGGGGGATGGGTGGATTTCCATGATGCAAGGGGGAGACCAAAGCAGATGCTGTCAATTTCCCCACATTCTCTTGCCGTTACTACCATTTAGTTGACACTGGTCTGACTTCGCGTGGTAAGAACTTGATTTCTCTGCCTTTCAGAAAAATACGCTGGAAGTACCAGCAAATTAACACCCCAGTGTGGCTTTCAATCAATCGCTATGAAAATTGCTGTATTTAATATCTCAGCATCCTTGCTCCTTTGGTGGGATAACGCCAAGAATTTCCCCAGTAGGTTTAAGTTCTGGTAACACCTTGGTAATTGGCTTGATTACACTAATCTTTCTTTGCTCTCTTCTTTTGTCTTACTCCCCTTCCAGCGTTCTCTCCACTTAAAAGATAAATTATGGTTACTTGAATCCTTGTCTCAAGGTCTGCTTCTTGGGGAAATCCAAGATAAGACATAAGTGGAGACTCTTAGCATTTATTTCACTTAATCCCTATTTCAGGATTATTGAGAAACTAGTCCAAGAATATTTAGCTAATAAATGTGGTCACTGAATTTGAACCCAGGTCTCTCTGACCTTAGAACCCACACTCATTCCACTACTCTAGGTTTCTATTCGTTTAACCTGGTTGTTATTTGATGGGTAAAGTTGTATTTTTCCAGCACTGAAGATGTTTGGCTTTATTTCATCTTCTGATTGAGGACACCATGTTTCTGACCCAAAATCAAGTCTGTGGTCTCAAGGCTTATTCCTAAATTGGAGACATGTTATTCAAGGTACCTAGGGACTGATTTCGGCCAGATGGTTTCTGTCAAGGATTACTGGGCCAAATTTATACCAGAGACCATAAGTTACATGATTCAGAGAACAAAGGCAAGGGCATAACTAAAGAGAAACTAAAAGTAAAAGCCCTAAAGTGGTAAAATGAAAGTGGAGGAGAAGCCCCTCTATTACCAAACTAAATTATTCTTGGCTTTCCAAAACTGACTCTTGAAAATCTTTCTAGGAAAATAAGTAAAGACAAAACTTTAAAACAATTCTGTCCTCTTTCTTTAAGAAAACAACTTTAGTTGTTTAGCTGAGAAGAAAGCTGAGGTGGGGGAATGCAAAATGTACCTTCTTCATCATTTTAACCAAGATTTTATAAATTATATGTGGTTATAGCCCTGGAAATTTTTGCATATATTTTAATCTCATGACGGGTATAGCCAAGTCTCTCTGAGCTTTATAATTAAAGATGACTCAATAAACAGAAATTAGACAGGGTTCACCTGGCTGTTTATACAGGAGGTTTGACTTGATTTTAAATAACTTTGTTTGATAAGGTAGATTGACACTCTAAAGAGTCTCATGTTTTTAGAGTTGGTTGTATCTACATTATGTGGTGTACAATTTAGAGGGTAGACATTTAACTTACGAAGACCTATGTTATTTCCTGATTTTAGTAAATTAACCCTTTTCACTTGAGATGACCCCATTTCCCCTAATCAACCAAAGATATTAGTACCTAAAAGTTATAGCTTAGCTCCATACTTTAATATGAGTTAGCATATCCCATTTCTGAAAATCTAATTTTAATTTTAAAAATAATATTACATTTCATCCATTTTAGACTCTGTTTGAAGTGTTGATTTGCAAATCACAAATCTGAGACCCTGGACACTACTGAATGACTCAGCCACCCCTTCCAAGGAACAGGAATTATCTTTCTGGAGCATTTAACTATCATTGGCCCCTGTCTACCAGGTAATTAATATCCTGTTACAGGGAGATCAAGAACATTCTCACCTGGTATCAAACCTCTGGCAAGGGCACAGACTAAATGAGAAACCAGTTCAATGTTCTCTACACTTTTTTACACATGTAGTGGGTCCTTTAAAACATGTTTAGATAATTGATAAAATCTGTAACTTTCTGAAATCTGCAAGTAACACAACAGTATTGATTGATTGTTTAGTAAGTACCTATGTGATAAGTGTCATACACAGGCACATTAGCTCACTTGCTCCCCATGACTGCTCCAGGAGAGTATATCTGAAGTTAAGGAAATAAGATATTTCAAGATGGAAGAAATAGACGGTGATATTGCATGCTATTTTCAAGTAAATCGACAAGATTGTACTGAGTTTATGCCTCAACTTCCTCACCAAAATATAAATAGTTTCATATAGTACTGGAAAACTAAGTTCACACAGGTTAACTCACTTTCCGAAATCATAAAACTACAAAAGTCTATAAACCATGTCTGTCTAATGCGAAAAGCTATAGTTGTCTTCTATTATCTCACTGCTGGTTCCATTGCTGTATTCTTTTTTACATAATACCTTTAAGCTATAATAGAAAAAGAAAAATATAAATAGATATAAACCTTAAGATATCTAGGTATGAAGTACCTACCTAGTTCATTGATATTTTCACTTCTTTTAATAACTGCTCCATAGGTATGAGACTTTCACTCCAAAAATTTTTTTGAGAAATTTAGTTGATTGTCCATGCACACTCAGGAACAGCCACGTAAGAGGTTTGTGTTAAAAAAACTCTCATTGCTTTTCCCCTGCCTGTTGGCTCTGTGTCCTAACTTGGCACTTCATCAGAGTACAAGCTCTCGCAGCTCTTTTTCTCAGTCCTATGGAACAGTTTTCAGCAGCAGCTGGGAGACCAAAGCTCTTTTTCCATCCTCCTCCCCTGATGTTCTCTCTTCAGGATCCTAGGAGCCACTTCCTCAATAAGACCATGATTTCCATGACTGAGCTTCACTGCTCAAATCAAATGTTTGAAAAGAACTAAAAGTACCACTTAATATGGTAATATCTAATACAATAATACAATCCTACTTTAAACACATTTGCTCCTTTTTTCACCCATTCACTCAGCTAATATTTGTTGGCCAATTTATGTGTGCTAGGCATGGAGGCACAACAGTAAGCAAAAACCAGTGGCTATTTTTATGGAATTTAGAGGAAAATACATATATATATATATATATATATATATATATATATATAGTTAAATAATCATACAAATATACATACAATTACAACTATGAAAACTCAGTGCAGGAAAAGCAAAAAATGCCATTAAAAGATATAATAGGAAGAAGTGAACTAGTCTTTGGGGTTGATGAAAGGCTTTGCTTACAGAAGTCACATTGGGGCTGAGATAGGAAGATAAGTAGATATCAGCTAGGTGAAGAAGGAAGAAAACATTTCAGACTTCTGCCAAGATGGAGGCATAGGTAGACACACTTCACCTCCTCACACAATGATAAGAAGGATCAAAACTAATCTCAAAATTAAAAACAACCAGAACTGCCAGAAAATCCAACTATATGGAAGTCTAACAACCAAGTATTTAAAGATGAAATATTCATCCAGACCAGTAGGAGGGGTTGTGATGTGGAGCCACGGCACAGATGACACAGTGTGGCAGTGACAAGGCAGCAGCAGTGGTGGCTGGTGGAACAGGTGGTTCCACATTCACATGTAGCAGATAAAAACTGGGAGGTAATGAGCGATCCCAGCCCCAGGCCAGGCCACGCAGCCCAGGGTTCCAGTGTTGAGAATAAAGCCTCATAACTTGGGGCTGAAAAAATCACTGGGGGTTGGGGTGGTGGGGGAAACTGCCAGACTCTCAGGAAAATCCATTTAAAGGGCCCACATGGCCCTAGAACATATGCAAACCCACCCACTCTGGGATTCAGCACCAAGGCAGCAGCTAGAAGGGCACCAGCCACTGGGAAGTGGGAGAAGTGACTGGAAATGGGGCAAGAGCCAAGCAAGTGGCGTTATTCCCTCTCTGACCCCTCCCCCACATACAGTACCACAAATCAGCAAGGTGGGTTGCTCCATCCAGGTCAATACCTAAGGCTCTGCCCCTTACCACATAATAGGTGCATAACAAGTGCTTTGACAAGGAGTCAAAGCAGCTCTACCTAAAAAACAGAAACAAACACAGGGAGGCTGCCAAATTGAGGAGACAAAGAAATAAGGCCCAAATGAAAGAACAGATCAAAACTCCAGAAAAAGAACTAAATGAAACAGAGATAACCAACCCATCGGATGCAAATTTGAAAACACTGATGATAAGGATGCTCAGAGAACTCACTGAGTGCAGCAAATGCATAAGCGAAGAAATGAAGACTACACTAAGTGAAATAAAGAAAAATCCACAGGGAACCAACAGTGAAGGGAAGGAAGCTGGGGTTCAAATCAATGATTTGGAACATAAGGAAGAAATATATAGTCAAACAGTACAGAATGAAGAAACAAGAATTCAAAAACAAAACAAAACTAAACTAAACAAAGAGAATAAGAAGACTCTGGGACATCTTCAAATGTGCCAACATCTGAATCATAGGGGTTCCAGAAGGAGAAGAGGTAGAGCAAGAAATTGAAAACTTATTTGAAAAAACAATGAAAGAAAACTTCCCTAATTTGGTGATAGAAATAGACATACAAGTTCAGGAAGCACAGAGAGTCCCAGACAAGTTGGACCTAAAGAGGGCCATACCAAGACACGTCATAATTAAAATGCCAAAGGTTAAAGATAAAGAGAGAATCTTAAAAGCAGCAAGAGAAAAGCAGAGAGTTACCTACAAAGGAATTCCCATGGAGTTCCCATAAGACTGTCAGTTGATTTCTCAAAAGAAACTTTGCAGGCAAGAAGGGATGGGCAAGAAATATTCAAAGTGATGAAAAGAAGGACCTAGGGCTAAGATTACTTTATCCAGCAAATTGCTTCCCAGACAAGATAAAGCTAAAAGAGCTCATCATCATCAAGTCCTTATTATATGAGATGTTAAAGGAACTTATCAAAGAAAAGAAGATCAAAACTATAATCAGTAAAATGACAACAAACAACTATCAACAACCGAATGTAAAAGAACAGAAACAAAACAAACTAAGCAAAAAACTAGAACAGGAACAGATTCATAAACACACAGATCACATGGAGGATTATTAGCAGGGAGGGGGAAGGGGAAGAAGGGAGGAAAAAGTACAGGGATTACGAAGCGTAACTGGTAGGTACAAAAGAGACAGGGGGATGTTAAGAACAACATAGGAAGTGGAGAAGCCAAAGAAGTTACATGCATGACCCATGGACATGAATTAAGTGATGGTGGGGGGGAATTACTGGAATGATGGGGGGTACTAAGCAGAGGGGGGCAAAGGGGAAAAATTGGAACAACTGTAATAGCATAATCAATGAAATATACTTTAAAAATAAAAAGAAAGCATTTCAGAGAACAGAAAAAGCATGTGCAAAGATCCTGTGGCAGAAAGGAGCTTGGCATAGCAAGAAAATGTAATGTGTGGAAAACAAAATTCCTGGGTAGCATGGTATCAGAAGAAGTTGCAGAGGTGGGTAATCCAGATCTATGTAGGTCTTACAGGTCAGGCTAAATTTCTGTATATATTTACAGAAAAGGGAAATTCATGGAAGGTTTTTAAGCCATATTTGTGAAATGATAAAATTTAATTCTGAAATTGGATCTGGGTTTAAGAAACCTCTGGCTGCAGTCTGGAGAATATTGCAAATGGGAGTCAGCATATATATGGGAAGAAAACTACAAGGTCATTGCAGTAGTCAGGAGGGAGTTGATGGTTTGGACTAAGGCAAAGGTGGTGCTATGGATAGCAGATATTACGGGTTAAAATTAATGAGACTTAGTAATGAATTGGATATAATAGGATAGAAAGAGGGAGGTGTTTTGGTTGCCTCCTAGGTGTCTGGCTTGTACAGCTCCATGAAAGTACCATTCACCAAAACAGGGAATAATGGAAGAGGATCAAAATGGAGGGAAATATCCTAAGTTTAGGTTGGGTCATTTAATTTTGAGGTGTCTTCATGATCTCCAGGTGAAACACTCAAGCATTCATGTATGGTTGGCACCCATGGATATATGGGTCTGTAGCCCTGGGAGAGGTTAAAATTAGAAATATGAATTTGGGTGTACATAGGAAGTACATGAAGCCACAAGCATTGATGACTTCACTGAAACAATTCTTTGATAGAACTCTTAAGATGTTCCATATTTCATGGTCAGGTCAATGCAGACGAACTTGCGAAGAAAAAAGATAAATAGAAATGGAAGAAGAAAACTGGGAGAATACCTCAGAAAAGTGTGTCTCAAGGCACAGGAAGTGGACAGTGGTACTGTATGCTATTAAGGAGGTCACTAAGATTGTATTCCTCACCTATATGTAACTATCTGAAGAAAAGAACTTTGTCTCAAACTTAATAGTCTAATTTTTCTCTTATCATTGACATCTAGCAGAATGCCTTATCTGGAGAAAAAAAATTAAATGTATTTATTGAAAGGATAACAGACACAACTTGGTGAACTGAATAAAAGAAAAGACCCACATAGCATACAATATAATGAAGACAAAAGTAGCTTAATATACTCAGGACAGGGAAAGAGTACATAAATCTAAAACAGGATTACATTTAGTAAAATCATAATAGAAACAAAAGCAGAGTAGAAATAAATATCTACAGCTTAGAATGGACTGGCCATGAATCAAAACATCATGTTGTCATCATAAAAGAAAATTGAGCAATGTAAAATGAATGGACTGTTTACTCACACTGATTATGCTCATTGGATTCAGTGTGCAGTTATGACCCACTTAGCTAAGGAAGACCTGAAAAATATTTGGAAATATTTAAAAATACACAAGAAGATGAAAGTTTGGAAAATAATAATTATAATGCATTACAGTATAATTGACTAAATATTATTCTGTCTTGAACATTTACATGAAAGGACATGGTGTCATAGGATTAGCCTTGAGATTAATATTTACTCCACATGCCTTAGTTGAATCTAAAATGAAACTGATTGCCCTTTCTAAATCAACTCACATCGTTAGCCTATACTATTGCTAGGGATAATGAATGTAAGTACATTTTACCTACTGCTTTGAAAATATGTTTACTTTCCCTAGAGCAAAGTCTTCTACACTCTGTTCCAGGGACACTAGGAGAACGTGAAAATTCTATTCTTACCAATTTTTATACTTGAGAGTTTTCTCCAGCAATCATACAGAAAAAGGTATGGGGTATACAACTGTTTTTGCATTTGTGACTCTTAAATCATAATTTCATAGCTTCCTCCTTGCTCTGTTTCTTCCTTGTCACCTACTTTTAATTCATTATCTTAATATATTTAATACAATTAAACCTGACTGAAATTCTTTCTCAAATAATAAAACAGGTATAAATAAGTAAGCAAATAGGTGAATAAATTACTAAGATCCTCCACAATATTAAATACTTCTGTTATCTGTCCTTTAAGTCTTCTCCTTTCAAAAAAAAAAAAAGCCCAATATATTTTTAGTTTGTCTTTATGTGACCCATGTATTTTCCCGAACAGTTCATTTCAGTTGCTAAGGTGAGATATGGAGTTTTGAGGAATAATTTGAGAGTAAAATACACATTGAAAGAGCTGTATATGTGAGACACAACCACACACTGATGTTTCTGTCCCACTCTTTCTCTCTCCCTCCCCTCAAAAAATAAATAATTAAAATATTTTTTAAAAATTGGGAAAATATAGAGAACTACCCAGATAAAAATTAAAATTGTTTGCAATCCTAGAATACAAATATAAAAACTATAAACTCTCTAGTATGTATCCTTTCAATGTTCATTTTTATACATACATTTTTAATGCTATATACATAGTAGCATGACTCAATACTTCTCAGTTGTATCCCACCTTCCAATAAATTTTCATCTTCTACGATACAGGAGTCCTCTCATCCTGCGAGTTTGGGGGATCAGCAGTCTAGATCCCTTTCTTGGAGCTAAACACTGTACATTAGTATATCAGAAACCCTGCAAAGCTGAACCATAAAAAGGACTGTACATAATGGATAACGAACAATCTTAGGTTTTTCACAAACAATGGTTAACATCCCCCAGAACTGCTCCCACTTTGAAAGGTGGATGTGTATTTGTTAGCACCTTCAGCTTTGAAAGGGGACAAACCTAGGTTTAGAGTCTGCCTCTCGGCTTTGTTCTTTTCTTATTATTTCACTCTCCACAGAGGGCCATGTGAGTGCTGACCTTACAAACTGGTGTGAGGTCTGAAAGAGATAACATAAATGAAGGACTTGGCATGTCTAGTATGCATTTCACTCTAAAAACTGGACCTGTAATTTCCCTTTAACTATAAATCATAATTATTTGTCATTAAATATTTTCTTAAATCAGCCTTTTTAACAGCTCCACATTAGTCAATCCTATGGCTAATCCACTCTTGATTTGTCTAATTCCATCCTGTGGGACATTTATTCCTATTTTTTCCTTTCACAAATAATGCTTTCATGAACATCCTGATGTATAAAACTTTGTCAGCATTTCTAATTAATGCTTTATAACTGATTCCTGGAAATGGAATTGCTGGATAAAGGAGCATAACTATTTTTAAGGTTTTTTGATACAGCTTATAAAATGCCCTCCAGAAAGCTTGTATCAAATTACATTTCTTCTAGGGGCTGACTAGCCACCACATGTTTTCATCTTTCTGTTAGAATCATTCTGGAGATTGGTTGCTACACAGAGCAGAAAGAAAAATCTTACTACATTTATGCTTGCTTTCAGTATAGAAAAGAGGAAGAACCTTATTATAAGAAGTAACTATTTGAAAGACAGACAACCCATTTCTATGCTAACTTCCCAGGCCTCTATTGAGCTGAACAGAGCAAGCCCGGAGGCAGAAGTCTTACAGAGCGACACCTAAAGGAGCCTGTAACTCCAATGGTTATAGATTAAGATCAGCAGATAATACAAATGGATTAAAGTTATATGAAAATAACAGGGAAAACAAATGTGTTTAGAAGTTTAGAAACTCATCAAAATGACCAGTTGCTTGCTTAACTCACACTATAAAATACCCAATTGCTTAATTTGTTACTTTGCCAATAATGAGTATTAAAGAGTTGGCTATTTAATTCTCAATGACATAAGTGTATATTTACATGCAAGGAGACAGAGTGTGGAGGGTATTCTAGCTCTAGAAATCAGTCATAAGGAATTAACCCAAGATGTTGAGAAGTTTTACATACAAGTGAAGTAACAGCAATACACCGGGGTCTTTGAAGGTAGGGTGTATATCTCATTGATCTTGGAGTCTCCATTACCTATATGATAGGAACATAACAGGTAAATCACATAGAGATTTTGTGTATGAGGTTCTCACAACTCTATTTATATGTAGGGCTCTTGTTCCTCAAGAGCAAGAGAGAGATACAGCCCTTCAATTTAGATGGGGAAATCACTGATAGTGTATTTCCAAAATGAATCAAGAATGTATGGGTTCTCTTTGCAACAGCATAGATGGGCCTGGAGAACATTATGATAAGTGAAACAAGCAAGTCAGAGAAAGACAAATACGTTATGATTTCACTCATATGTGGAATCTAATGAACAAATTGAACTATCAAGCAAAATAGCAACAGACTCATAGATAGAGAGAAGGATGACCGCTGTCAGGGGGCAGGGGTTGGGTACTGGAGGGACTGAGCGAAAAAGACAACTCATGGACACTGGCGACAGTGTGGTGATTGCAGGGGGAGGGGAGGTGGAGGAGGGTATGGGGGGATAAAAGTGATGGACAGAAACTTGACTTGGAGTGGTGAACACAAAATACAGTATACCAGTGATACGATGTAGGATTGTGTGCCTGAAACCTTTATAATTTTGTTAACCGGTGTCACCCCAATAGATTCAATAAAAAGAAAAAAAAGAATTATTGGGGATTAACAATATTTCCTTTAGTTATATGTAATATAGTTATTCCAGATACCAAGGAAAGATATTTTCTAATGATATATTTAGCAAAGAATCAAACTGACTTTCCACATAATGCCACAAAATGTCATCAGATTACTCTAGAAGTACATTTCATGCTTCAAATGACTTTTCCTATATTTAAAAACTGTTAATTAGATAATAAAAGTGAATTACCTTATTCATAATTTTAAAAGTTACTCCTCTCTCAACTTTTACTAAGGTTCTGAGTTAGTTACATGAATTAATCAGTTTTGCTGTCTTTTTTGATAATTAGTTGGAGAACTGCCAAATCCCCAGTCATGGGTCAAGAAGGATGAATTTTTAAGTGATGAGGCAATTATTTATATTAGAACTAAATTCCAAAAATTCACATTTTCCTTCTATAACAGTAAATCTATAGTTAGTAGAATAATCATGAGGCCTGTATCTTGGATCCTTCAGCTAAAAAAAGAAAGGAAAAACAATGCTCTTTACTTACCTGTGTCTTATACAATATTGTAAGTTCTTTTTGTAAGATGCATTTGCCTTCATGGATAAAAGTTTCTATTAAACTTTAGAAATAATTATAGAATTATAGATAACATAGCATTCAAAGGTTCTCACCTGAGTAAAGACGGATAAAAATGAGCTATGCAAGAAGACCAATGTAATGGTTGCTTGAAAAATGGTTTTAAGGACTCTGAAGGAGAATCATCTATGCCATGCTGAAAAGTCCTAGGGAAATAAAAATAATTATTTCAGAATATACAGGGAACATTAACTATGAAGACCACTAACACTTTTTATTTTTACTTAATATTCAAAGGTAATGGTTTTTTGTATTGTGTTAGAATGGACATGCACCCATGTCATCCACTTGGATTTATGTTAATTAATAGGTGACTTGGAGGCCTCTATATAATAGTCCTTACACTTGGAAAGGTTTTGACAGTACCATTATCACTGAATTTTTAAAAAAATCTCACATTGTAGAATTTGTCAAAAATAAACGTATAAAGAATAGTACAATGAATACCACTTATCTCTCCCTCCTCAACCTGGGTCCAATGTTAATCTTTTGTCACATTTGCTTCATTAATGTAAAAATGTTTAGCATAAGGTGCCTCTTTTTACTCCTTAAAGTGATTTATAAAACCTAAGCAATTAATTATAATTTTGTATTCTCCTAAAGTCCCACAGAGAGTTTGTAAAGAAGAATTTAATTGCAAAATATATGACAATGATTTCAAAATTAGAACAGCTTGGCCAGAATACCTGCTCTGGAACTATCTTTGGAGAAGTGACTATAACGTTTTTCTAGACTGGCCCAAATTCAGCAATAAATCTTGAGGTAAAAAGAAAGGATTTGTAATGTAAAATCTTTTGTAGATAGCTTGGTTAATAAAAATTTTATAATAACAGGAGGTTGTATTTGCCTACATGGAGTTAAGAGTGGACAATGGACCAATGGACAATTGGACCATTTTAGAAATGGAATTGTTTGAAGTGGTACTACTTCTCTTTACATAAAGAATAGGAGCAATTGTATCTTTTAGATAATATGTAGACAGAATTCCATTTGAAAGCCTGTCCCTTATTGTCATTTCATATCCTGCTCCTTGTATTCTTACATTTTCTAAATTTGACCTCTCTCCTATTTGTCTTGCCAAGTAAAACACCTTCAAATTAAATATACTTTGACATCTTTTAGACTTTTAATTTATCATCTCCTCTTTGAAAGCCATTTTCCTCACTAATTTTCAGAATAGAACAAAATTCCTTAAGTAGGTTTCAAAATCAGGCTGTCATATAGCCATTCCATACATTCCATTGTATGAACTAGACAGGTAAGAAAAAGCTAGGTCAGGATACCAGGATATATTTTCTAGGGAGTCTGGACTTTGTACCAGCAATGAGGATTCACTGGAGAGCTTATAGCTGGGAACTTTTACATTTTAGAAAATTCTCTTGAGCACTAGCGAGAATAGACTAGAGAGGATCAAGGCTGCAGGAAGAGAGATAATGAAGGTGATATTGTGGTAGAATAGGCAAAAGAGGACAAGGTCCCATGGTAAGCAACAGAGGAGATGCTGAACAGGAGACAAATGTAAAAATAAATTAAATTAATAGAAATAACAATATTCATCTCCTAATAACATGTGATTGGAGATGGTATGAGGGGAAGGAAGAAGGGAAAAGAGTTAAGGGAAATGGAGAGACCAAAGATGACTTGCAGGTATTTTACTTAAGTTTTAGATATGTTGGGGGAGCTGCAGAGAGCTGAAGCACATCCCAAAAGAGGTATACGATGGGGATCTGGATTTATTAATCTAGCAAATAGAAGAGACATCCAGGTTGAAAATGCTGATGTGGAAGTCATTAGCACAATGGTGAAACTATGGGAATGGGTGAATTCACCCCCAAAAAGAGTGTAAAATGAAAAGACGGTCAAGGAAAGGACTCCAGAACACATCAATATTTAAAGTTGGAGATGAGAAAAAGCACCTCTCAGATGAAACTAAGAAGGAATAATCAGGAAAGTTCAAAGAGCCAAGAGACAGAGGTGTTAGGGAAGCCAAAGGAAGAGAAATGGCTTATAGTGTTAAAAACTGCAGAGAGAATAAGAAAATAGACAAACGAAAATTAGAGTTAGTGATTGGGTGTGCATGGGTGACCTGGCCCTTGTTGTTTGTTTAGCAAGATGAGGGCAATTGAAATGAAGCAATTATATTAAAAGTCTAAATGACGAGTGTATTGAGTAAATAGTAGGTGTAAAAATGGAGACGATGAGCACAAGCTGTGTTTTAGGAGGGAAAAACAGCAGCAAAGAAGGAACAAATTTTAATACAGGAGAGGCTTGGAGTAAGAACCAGAAGATAGAAGGAATATTCTAACATTGTGTGTAGGATATAAATATGGTCAGAGCTCAAGTGAAAAGATGTGCTTTGGTTGGGAAAAGAGGTACAATGATCATCGATCAAAGGATATAGAGGTGAGTGGGGATTGAGATAATTCATAAGAATGGAGATGAGAATTTAAAGTATATTCATGACAGTTGGGTTTTCTCAGAGGAGTACAGGGGCAAGGTCATCTGCTAACAAATGGTGGGATGGGGTGATGGGAGAGCGGTTGGCCAAAGTAGAGGATGGAAGAGGAAGCTACTCAGAGATTGGACAAAGTGCGATTGTCAAAAGGAATAAGAGGACAGCTCAGTGATTTTGCCAGCAGTGTTCCAGAGTGTAGGTAGAGGGGCCAAGAAAGGGAGGATGCCAAAAGGAACATGCAATAGCAAGGGCGGCTAGGAAGAGGAGAGGTCTGATATAACATGCGGGGAAATGCAGCAAGGAACCTGGAAAGAAAGGTCGAAGTGACAGGTTGGGGGGAAGAAATGGGACATGAGATGGGGGGCTTAATGAGAGAGCAGGAGGAACTGGAGACTGGGATCACAGCCTCTGTGTATTTTTCTGCCTATCTCTTTAGCCCTTTGCATAAATTTGCATGTGTCCATTATCTGGGAGCCACCTCATTTCTCTAAGAATAAGTATGTTTCCTAGAACGCTCTTTCTGTCATGTTCAGCTACTCCCAAAGGTTATTTAGAGGCAGTACATTGGCACATAGAGAGGCTCTGGAGCCAGGCAGCCTGGGTATGTTTCTTGGGTTTTATTAGATGTGTAATTTGTTTTTCAATTTATTTAGCTACAGTTTTCTCATTTGTAAAATGGGGATAATAATATTCATCTCACAGGCTCAGTGGGATGATTGAGGTAATACATATAAAGGACTTAGCAAAGTACCTTGTATATAATAAGAGCTCAACATATGTAAGATATTATCAGTATGATAACAGTTGTGAATACTCCTTAAGATCTATGAACATTTCAAAACTGACATGAAATTCTTAAAACTATAAATGGTTGCCTAGTTACAGTTTTATCCTCAAGATTAGAAAAAATAATGGAGGATCTAATAGTAATGGAATGGGTTACTGGTGCCAAAATTTCTTAGACTACAAACATTGGCACTATAATACTTCCCAGGACATTTCTGCCAGTACCTAACCTCTTTTACTCCACTAATGGTTTCTCAGTCATACTGGTATTAGTAAGGTTATTTGGCTCTAAGAAATGTTATGGCAGATGTTTATGGTCTCATAGGGGGTGGGATCTGTATGAGCATTTAATTCCACAGCAAGATCCCAAATTAGTTTCATTATTCTGGAGAGTATAACAGGGTGAAAATTGGCCCACAAGCCTCAGCGGGGGAATGAAATGATGAGCTAGCTATTAGATAACCTCTAATGATATTTTGGTATGCAGTTAAAAGAGAGGATGCTCTAAATAATTCATAGTGGAGAGTAAAACACAAATGTATGAGCCACGGAATTATATTTCCCACCAGACAAAAGAATTTTGACATAGCAAATGTAATACTCCTTTAAAAATAAGCGATTGTCTATAGGTTGAAGCAGAATACATTTATTCCCAAATTAGCATATTGTAAAGATGGCTTTGTTAAGGGAGAAAAATGATTTTGTCTTTGCCCTTCTTCCAACATCAACTAACCCATGACCATTTCCTCTCATTAATGTCGCGCTGCCTCTGGGCTCATCCCACCTCACCACTTGGGCACTCTACCGCAGGTTCAGTCTCTCGGTTGTCTGATCTACAATTATGCTATCTTCCTTCCTTTTTGCATTAACAAATCTGATTGATTCCTTGAGCTTATGTAGCCAGCTGCTAGAATGAAATAAATCCAAAGCACATAAAAAGTGAGAACAAGCGATAAGGAAAAGAGCTGGCTGGGTTTTATGCTTCTCTTGTGCCACCCTGCTTTTGGCTGCCCTCCCAGGAGAATTGTATATCAATATATCATGCTAATAAAATAAACCTCCAAGATGGAAACAAGGCAGCCCAAGGGTCAGGTCAGATGTCTTGCATCATCTGTGCCTACCACAGTGCCTGAGCCATGAGAGGTGCTCAATAAATGGAAATAGCAAGAAGTGAAATTAGTTTGAAACTGAACTATTGAGAGAGCCTTGGAACAGTTGAGATTACCGAGGACATGTGAGCCAAACTCAATCTACTTTACCATTTTAGACATAATAATTAAGTCACTGCTTTGCTTTCATAAACCAGTGTTACCCCGGGGACTATAAGTAGTTGGCAAAATTTCATTAAGTGAGAGAAATCAAGGTACTCTTGGAGTAAAATACAGTTCCCCACATTTCTCTTGCCTCCCACCCCCAGCTTGTGTTTCTCAAGATAATAACACTTTAAGGTTAGAAAATGATGATTTAAAGTTAGAAAATGACTAGAACAATGCTTTGTTTATAGTCAGCCAGAGTAAAGGTCAACCATAGTAAATAAGTATGAATAAAGGTATTGTCAGCACCTGCTTAGTGGAAAAGAGGATGAATTTTAGGGGCCATCAGTGAAGAGCACTCTTAGCTGGTACACAGCCAAGGGACAGGTTGAGAATAGAATATATGGTGGAAATATAGAGTAAGACTTGATCCTTGAGAATAGAGCAGAAACCAGCTAGTCCAAGATTCAGGACATGGGCCTCCTCAAAAGTTAATCCCTAACTTTTTACCAGTGTTTTTACCCTCTTAAGACCACACATAAAGATGTCTGACTTTAGCTGTTTTTTTAAAACAGAAATTTCCCCTTAAAATAATGTTTAGAGGGAAGGGGAACAAAGGTAGTCATTTAATTGAGATAAAATACCTAACAAGAAACTTTACTTTCTGGGTTATTTTCTATTCTGCAAGATACTTTTTAAAAACATTTAAAATATTTTAAATTTTTATTTCCGTTCAGTGTTTATTCATTTTTAATACCTTGTTGCAAGATATAATTCACATTCCATAAAACTGACCCATTTTAAGTGTACAACTAAATGGATTCTAATATATTAAGAGTTGTATACCTTCACCTCTGTCTAAATTTAGAACATTTTCATTAGCCTCAAAAGAAATCCAGTACACATTAGCAGGTTCTAACCATTCTCCCTTTCTCACAACCGCTAGTCTCCTTTCTGTTTCTATGGATTTGCCTATTTGGGGCATTTCTAGTCAATGGAATCATAAAATGTGTGTGCTCTTACGTCTGGTTTTTTTTCACAATGCATATTTTTGAGGCACACCCCTGTTGTAGCATCTATCAGAACTCCATTTCTTATTATTGCTGAATAATACTCTACTGCATTGATACGCCATGTTTTGTTTGTCCATTCGTCAGGCGATGGACATTTGGGTTCTCTCCATTTTGTGCTATTATGAAAAGTGTCGCTATTAGCATTTGTGTACAAATATTTGTGTGGACATATGTTTTCATTTCTTTTGGGTATAAACCCAGAGTAAAATTGTTCGGTCATATGACCAAATGCTTAATATTTTACTTATGCATATTCTGTGCTCACCATTTTGAGGGACTACCCGTTTTCAAAAGTTTGCCAGATATTCTGGAGGTATAAAAACCAAAGTTTTAGACCAACATATTCTGTTTTGTGAGGGACAGTAAAATAGTTGTTAAAAATAAATTACAGGCTTAGAAGACCATAACCTCAAAAGATCTAGCATGAGTCTGAAACTAGAGACACGACAATGAAATACCTTGGAATTTAGTGATGCAAGAGCCATATGAGTGACACCAAGTGCCCAAGGTAGGTCTGCTGTTCTTGGTTTAGTAGTCAACCTTCTGGCCTATTTCTGAGTACTTCAGCCTTTGCTTGTATGTTGTATAATCTTTCATGTTATTAAAAGTTAAAACATTAGGGATAGTCAACTTTCATAAAGTTTACACTTTTAAGAGTTTTTATATGATACATCAAAACATTTTTAATCTTATCATTAAAAGTTTTGTCAGACTCTCCTAAATTATTATGCACAGGTATTTCTTTCCTCTTGCTCATTGCTGTATCCTTTGTGCTTAATCATAGGGACTATGGAGGCAACACACTTGTTGAATTGAAACTAAAGTTCTTTTACCTAAAAGTCTAGGAATTAATTTTTTATTTGCTACATGCAAACTAAAACTAACACTCTATACAAGAAAAATGTAATACGAAAGCACTGTCTGGGTGTGTGTGTGAATGCATATTGACCCCACTTCTGAATATGCAGTTTAATGCCTTTACGAAAGAACTACAAGTGATAAGCACTTTGGAAAATACATTGGTGAATATTTTATGTTTCAGAGGTCTCTTTCCCTAGAGGGCAAACCTAAAGTACTTCTTTTACAACATTCTAAAAGAAATCTTCAAAGGAGAGTTAAAAAAAGAACACACACTTTTTCAAACAGGTTTCCTGCTTCCTGAAAAGATTTTAAAAATCATGTATTCCTGCCCTGGGATTGAGGGTCCTACGCTAAATCCAGGCAAGGAAATACATTCAGTTTATCTGTCAGAACTACTTGGAATACGGGCAGTCACGTTCTAAAAAGGCTTATCACATAGAGTGACAAATGTCAGGTATAGTTTATTTTAAAAAATCAATACAATCAATATCTGTTACTTTTTACCAGTTCCTCAAAGCATACAGTTTAATTTTTTAATGTGAGATAGAAATACAGTTTTTTTCTAAAACACTAATAATATGACAATTTCATATCCTTTCTATGAAAGGAACCTAAATAAGTCAATAGGGTTCTTACAAGGATTGTATGTACATTTTTTTCCAAATTGGTGAGAACACACTGCCCTGTAGATTTCTTTGCTAAGACAAAGCAAAATATATGTCAAAAATTAGATTTATACTCTTAGAAAACAATAAAAATTTAAATCAACATGAATGCATAAAATTTGTGAAATTTTTTAAAGTGAGAATTATTTCAAAAGAATTAAAGTATATCTAGATTTTTGTTCATGCTTCAAAGCAATATGTCTATCTGTTCTATGTTAAGAATAACCAGAGGCTGTGCATGATGTAAAATGTTCTATAATCCTGGTTGAAATTAGCAATTTAAATTTGTTAAATGAGGTTACACTGCAATATCTAATGCACAAATCACAGAGATTTAAGGCTTGCATAGTTGTTTAAAAATGTATTAAAAGGCTATAGGTTAACAATAATGAATGTATAATACATTATTATTATTAAAATATGCAATCTTTGATAATTTATTTGTTTTACAAATGCGTTGGGGGTTAAAATTTCCCTATTCATCTGTGACCAGCCATGAAATTCAATATTGCTCACCGTGACCGGTCCATGAAATTTGTCAGCTTTGTTCCTGATTTTCACAGGGACTTACTCTTAGATGAAATGACCCATTGAACTAAGAGCACAACAATTTTTCCATCTATGTTAAATCAGTTTAGTTTACTAGGCTTTACTATGGGCTTCAGACCTTGAGCTTTTAATGATTGTGAACCATTATGTATTTAATCCCAAACTTTTAGCAATTTATCTCACTGTTTCTCCCCCTTTCTGAAAGGATTCTCCATTTCTAAAATTAGTTTTCAACATAGGGTTGTCAGAAGGAACAATCTGTAAACTATGGTTAGCTGAAAGTCAAACAATGGGTGAAAATTATGAGGAAACTGAAATCAAAGTTGTTAATTAATCTTAGAATTTCTAGCCCAACATTCTCAAAATTCTCTGAAAATCAAGGTTTATATATTGTCCTTGTCAGAGTGTTAAGAAAGGAATACTTTACCTCATTTATCTTAAGAAATCAAAATACTGAATGTCTAATTTTTACTACCCAAGAAGTAAGAACATGAAATTATCTAGTCTTTCAACATAAAGTGACTATTTTGAAGGAGAATTTAAACAAAATTATACTATTATTTTATTATAAGTCTATTCCATCCTTTTCTATATTAAAAATTTGAATCAAATAAACCAAAAATAAACCAAGAGGGTAGTTCAGAGATTTTAATTTCCCTAAATCTTACTTATTTAGATAAGTAAACTACATCAATATTTTAAAAATATAATTGCTTTGTTCTATTTCTACTTGCCATTGCTGGTTCAGACGCTAAAGCCTAATACTAAAAATGCAAATCTATGGTAGATTAACTGCCAGTATGGGACCATTAGATCTCGTCCAGATTTGGACATATTTTAGAACTGTTTTTCAATTTTAATTTTTTATTAGAGAAAATCACTTTACATAAAATTAGAAGATAAAAAATATTTTTAAGAGAGCAAAAAGCCATTAGATACAATTTTTAGTTTTCATAGAGTTTCAATAGCCCATTATTGAACTCTAAAATAACCAACACATTAATATAATTTGATCATTTATATAATTCAAATAGTAAAGCTCAAAATGGTACTGATTGTATTGGAGCCTTATCAACTGAATGGAATTGACCAATAGAGCTGTGACACATTATTAGAACTAAATTAATCTGAGAATAAAGGAACCCCTATTGTTTAGTGTTAGTTTTGTAAAATGGCCCAATTCACAATATCAGAAATGTACTTCAAAAATTTCTGCTTACTACTTTACACAATTCAGTAAAGGGTATGAAAATAACTTTGTTAAATCACATTATTATATAAATTACAATAGCTAAAAAGAAAATATGTTTGATACTTACTGATATAATTCAGTTAATGGTGAAGTCAAAATGACTAATGTTGTCAACAGATTATTACAATGGGTATGAATTTTAAAAATCTTATCATCTATATACTCATGAGGATTCAAAAGTTTCTGTACAGATGTGCAAACTGACCATAACATGTTCTCAGTGCATATTAAAATTGTTGTGACATCAAGTCTATTAGAAAGAAAAGAAAATTATGTTAAAATTCCTTCTCTGTGTGGTATATACATTATCATCTCTATTTCCTGTATTAAACATATGTAAGAATGTAAATATTTGGTTAGATACCAGAGTTTCAGAGATGAAAGACAGAAAGCATCAAAACTAGGTTTTGAGTTTCCAGGTGTTAGGGGACCCATAATACCACTACCTTTAGGGATTGTGAGGTCTATAACAGTGAAGTGTTTTAAGAGTACTTTAAATATATATATTTATATTTATTAGAATACAGTTCAAGAAGTCAAAGATACTTTCCTTGAAATTACATTCACTAAAATAAAATCTAGATTAAAAGAAAATTTGCTATTATCCACACACACACACACACACACGATAGGTAAAAATTTGATAGAACAATTCCTCTCATCTAAGTACAATCTGTCAAAAGAAAGTCGTGGGGAGTGGGTCACATGTTCTCCAAGCAAATGGGAGATAAGAAAAAATGATACCAGAAGCACTAATGTATTGGGTTGGCCAAAATGTCCATATGATTTTTTTTCTGTAAAATAAAAAATACATTTTTTCATTTTCATCAATCACTTTTTGGGGTTGTTAATTTTGAGTATACCAGCTCTTTCCCGCTCTTGGCTTCTAGTGGGTAGAGGCCAGAGGTGCTGCTAAACATCTTCTAAAGCATAAGACAGCCCCACAGTGAAGAATTATTTGGCCAAAATGTCAACAGACTAAGAAACTTTGTACCGTAATTACTTTTGACATAGTCACAGCATCTTCTCCATACATTGCACAAATCTTTTTTCGTGTTTCAGTTGCATTTTTATCTTTCTTGAAACAATATAGCATAATACATTGAAAATGTGGCATATCTTCTTCCATCTTCAATATTAAAATGGCTGCACAAAAATTCACCAATTTTGATAAGTTTTTTTAAATGCACGCTGATATGACAGCTGTCACAATACAATCTAAAAAAATTGTTTCAAATGAAGTTAAAGACAACTATGCATTACTAGAGCCATCAAACGGAAAAAACTAAATGAACTATTTGGCAACCCAATAGAAGCCTATAGTTTCAGAAATTCCTGAAAATTAAAAAAAATATTTAATATACTATATTATTTCTTATTCATAAATTCATTCTTTGTTTCTATCTTTATTGAGCAATAATAGGGACTCAAAGATCTGTTTAAAGAAAGATTATTTTGGTACATGATTATGTTTTACAGACCTCGGTTAATTTCCTCTTTTTTCCTTTTATTCGGTGTTGAAGAAATAGAAGATGAAATTTTTGAAGCAATATGAAAATAAGCACAAGGATCTTTTAAAATGATATTTTGGCTTCAATTTTATTATATGTATAATAAGCTTATACATACATTAATAATATGTCACATATTATATATAAATCATATATATAGTTGTGGTTATTTGGCAGTTGGAAGCTACTGGAATACTGAAAGCATTAATCATCACCTTTAGGGAAGTTAATTGTAGTTTGCATCCACTTACTTTCATTGCTGATTAAACTATTACAAATCCAAGTTATACACATACACACACATACAAGTGCATAATCTGACATATATATAAGTGCATAATCTGATTTCCACATGAATGGTAGTTTAGAAGTAAACATACAAATAAAAATATTTATTTTACTTAGAAAAACTAGAAGAAATACCTCTGTCTCCGCATGGCTTTATTATGTAACCACCCAGAAAATAAAAACCAAAAGTCCCTACAGTACAGTTATTTAATTAAATATACTACCTATTTCATGAGCTAATAGTAAATCTGATTTCATACACATCCCATAATGACTTGCCACCTCATAGTCAAAAGTGATTTATACTACATAAGAAAAAAAATGAAGGTATTCTTTACTCTCAAAAGGAATTTTCCATCTATTCTTCAGAGTTCAATTTAAAAAAAAAAAAAAGCTTAGTCAGTAATTCAAAACAGCCTGTGCAAAATACCATATTTATGAAACACTGTAGCAGGACCTAAATGCCCTTCAAGTGCAGCCGCTTTACAAGAGCATGAACATGATCAGGAAATGATTCCTACTGAAAAAAAAAAGCCTCCAAGGTCTGTAGGGTTCTCTTAGAACATATTTATATATACCTATACTTAAAAGACAAGTCTTAATCCCATTAGTCAGAGTATTTATAAAACAAAGTCTTCTCTTCATGTAGACTGTTGTTGTCATGTAAGCACATTTTTATAATATTCATTGCCCAGATAACTTGTGGAATTGGGCTATAATTTAGTCTTTAATTTAATACAGTGGCTGTGGCTCCTATTTTCCATGATTTCACATTTCGTTGAACTGGCTTTTAGCAATACATAATGAAAAAAAAAGAAATAAAATAAAGTAGTAGAGGAAAGAAGTAATTAGAATATATTAAGGAGAAAAATGACTAGACAAAAGAGTGTCCTTAATGAAGATTAACTACGCTACTTAAAGGCTTAAAAAAAAAAAAGAAACAACCTAAGAAACTAAAATCCCCTGGTTGCTTGGAATCTCAGTCAAATTGACTGGTCTATCACAACACTGCTTTTTTCTGCATTTTAGTACCTTAATTTTCTCTTTATCTTATTTATTAACCTTCATATATACATACACGAAGGTTAAAAATAAGGACATATATATCCTAGGTACATCTTCGATCATTTTTTAGAAAGAGTGGGTTCTATACACAATTTTAACAAGAAAAAAATAGCAAAGTTATTTGAATCAAGTTCCACAATTTCACTTAAATATCTCAGAAAATTGAGTACAATTTCTTCTCAGATGTAAGAACATGTTAAGTATACAAGGCATCATGTCATGAGATTCAGAATACATTCTGCTTTATATTAAATGGTGAATATATTTCTTGAAAGGTAATGTTTTCACAACATCAGTTACCTTATCTGTGGAGTTCTCTTATAACTGGGATGGGCCCGAGCATATCTGGAGGCCAGTAGACCCAAAGATTTCTCAAGAACTTCTGCTAGAATCTTCTGGGCTAAATTAGGGGGCAGAATGGTCCAGAGATCGTGATGAAGAGCCCAGAAGAAATAATGCCACATCTGGAGTGAGAAGGAGCATCTTTCCCCCTGGCAAAACCACCACACATTAAACAATAGAATCACATCTTCCAAAATGTCAGTTTGCTTCCTATGAACCTAATTAGTTCAGGCTGAAAGGAAATAGCTGGAGAGTCTGACACACTAGATGACCAAGAAAGATTTTTGACAAGATGTAAAACATCCTTACTGACAAAGGAACATATGTTTTATTTCAATCACAAGACTAGATATTCTAATGCAACTCCAGACTGCAAGCATTTCACCTAGCATATCCTGGCCTGAAGTTTAAAAATTCTTTTAAACAATTGGCTTTACCATTGCTAAACATGTCATGCTAGTTTAAGATAGTGGGTTGATTTTTCTAAGATTAAAATTTAATTATTTAAATTAAGTATTAGCAGAACTGAAATAATTTTACAAGTGTTTCAGATTTCACATGATAATGAAATGACAGGCAAAAATTACCTTACATACTGTATACTTATCGACATGCATGAAACCAAGGGGATGGGTAACTGCTGAAGATTATTACATTAGGCTCTTTTATCCATGTCATTTTAATAACAATACTAGAAACAGTTAATATAATAGTCTGATTTTACAAGATTTTGAAAAGCCTACGCAGACCTTATCATTATTCTTAGTATTTTTATAGTACATTATACTTTCAAGGGGCGAGAGTCTCATTCCCTCCCATCCCCTTGTAGACCATATTTTCCCTGACCACAGAAGGAGACCCAGCAGTGGCCAAGGCCAAGGGAAACAGGCAGAAATGAGAAGGTAGCCTCAAGTAATCTATAAGCATTAATTAGTTAACTTGCTCTTAGGGAGGTATGCTACTAGTTTGACCTCATTTTCTTCAAACCAGATAAAAAGATAACTTGAAATAGAAGGAGTAGACTGCATTCTTCAAACATTATCCTGATTACCTTACCGTATCAAAAGTTAAACTAGTAAAACTTCTGATTTTATCTCTAAGTAATCCTCTTAAAATTTTTCTTTTACCCATTATATTTCTCAAACAAATGTCACCTAAAAAAATTTGTTCTCTTATAGTAAAAGTGGATAGTTACTTATGCATATGCTTCTATTAGCATTTTCCTTATATGTTATTCTTCCAGCAATTTCTTTCATTACTGAAAATCTTTTGTAATCATTGTATAATAATAATTTACAGTTATTATCTATTGACTTTCAAATGAGTAGAATTGTTGTCATCCTTTGGTGGGAAACTTGGGTATCAAATGTCAAAAGAGTCAAGTTCAGACTCGAGGGGATTTTGACCACTGGCTTCTGATTAGATGTGTATCAAAATTATTTAAGAAAAAAATTACAATATTAATGCCAAAGTAACAAAATTATAGTTTGTTATGCTTTCTATGTTTCGTTCTGCAATAAAGAATGCTTTTTCAAATTTCTTAAAGAAGGAGGGGTGTTTTATTTTTATTTATTTATTTTTTTATTCTTATTTAGTCTATTTCAGTTGTCCCAATTTTCCCCCCTTTACCCTCCTCCACCTAGCCCATCTCCCTTCCAAAGTCAATCCCCGCACCGTCTACCATGTCCATGGGTCATTCGTACCAGATCTTTGACTAATTCCTTCCTCTTTTTTCCCCTCCTTCCTCCCTCCACTCTGGCAGCCATCAGGCTGTTCCATGTTTCCATGTCTTTGGTTCTATTTTGCCTGTTAGCTTATTTCGTTCATTAAATTTCTCTTGTAAGTGAGATCATATGGTATTTGTCTTTCACTGACTGGCTTACTTCACTTAATGTAGTAGTCTCCAGCAAAACGTAGGAATCCCTTCTTTATTCTTTCTGCTGCGTAGTGTTCATTGTGTAAAGGTACCACAGTTTTTTAATTCATTCATTTATTAATGGGCACTTGGGTTGTTTACAACACTTGGCTATCGTAAATAACACTACCATGAACATAGGGGTACTGAAGTTTTTTTGAATTGGTGTTTCAGGATTCTTAGGGTATATCCCCAGCAATGGAATTGCTGAGTCAAAAGGCAGTTCCATTTTTAATTTTTTGTGGAAATTCTATGCTGTTTTCCATGGTGGCTGCACCAGTCCACAATCCCACCAATAGGTCACTAGGGTTCCCTTTTCTCTACATCCTGGCCAGCATTTGTTTCTTGACTTATTGTTAGCCATTCTGACAGGTGTGAAGTCACAACCCATTGTAGTTTTAACTTGCATCTCTCTGATGGCTGGTGATGTTGAGCATTTATAAGTGTGTATGGACCATCTGTATGTCCTCCTTGGAGAAATGTCTATTCAGGTCCTTTGCCCATTTTTTAACTGGATGGTTTGTCTTCCTGTTGTTGGGTCATATGAGTTCTATATATTTTGGATATTGAAACCTTGTCCAATGTATCATTGGAAAATATGTTTTCCCATACAGTTTGTTCCCTTTTCATTTTGGTGATAGTTTCTTTAGCCATGCAGAAGCTTTTTAATTTGATGTAGTCCCATCTGTTTATTTTTTCCTTTATTTACCTTGCCATAGGAAATATATTGGCAAAAATATTGTCACATTGGGTACTTGAGATTTCACTGCCTATGTTCTCCACTAGGACTTTTATGGTAACACAATTTATAGTTAAATCTTTTATTCACTTTGAGTTTAGTCTGGTGTATGGTGTCAATTGGTGGTCTAGTTTCCCTTTTTTGCATGTACCAGTACAGTTCTCCCAACACCACTTATTGAAGAGGCTATTTTTAGTCCATTGTATGCTCATGCCCCCCTTTCCACATATTAATTGACCACAGAGACATGGGTTTATTTCTGGGCTCTCTATTCTGTTCCATTGATCTATGTGTCTGTTCTTATGCCAGTATTAGGCTGTTTTGATTAGAGTGGCCTTGTAATATAGTTTGGTATCAGGTACTATGATCCCTTCAGCTTTGTTCTTCTTAAGATTGCTCAGGCTATTTGGAGTCTTCTTTGATTCCATATGCATTTTTGAAGTATTTGTTGTAGATCTGTGAAATATACCATTGGTATTTTATTAGGAATTGTGTTGAATCTATAGATTGCTTTGGGTAATATGAACATTTTAATTATGTTAGTTTTTCCAGTCCATGAATAGGGTATATGCTTCCATTTATTTGTATCTTCCTCAATTTCTTTCTTCGATGTTCTATAGTTTTCCAAGGACAGGTCTTTTTTCTCCCTGGTTTTATTCCTAGGTTCTTTTTTTGTTTGCTACAGTAAACAGAATTTTTTTCTTAGTTTTTCTTTCCGATAGTTCATTGCTGGTGTTCAAAAAGGCCATTGATTTTTGAATACTGATTTTGTATTTCACTACTTTGACGAATTTACTCATTAGGTCAAATAGTTTTTTGGTGGAGACTATAAGATTCTCTATGTACAGTATCATGTGGTCTGCAAATAATGACAGATTTACTTCCTCCTTTCCAATTTGGATGACTTTTATGACTTCTTGTCTGATCACTGCAGCTAGAACTTCCAGTACTATGTTGAATAAGAGTGGTGAAAGCAGACACCCTGTCTTATTCCTGATTTAAGGGAAACACTTTTAGTTTTTACCCATTTAGAATGATGTTGGTAGTAGGTTTTTCGCATATGTCCTTTATTATGTTGACATGTGCTTCCCCCATTCCTGCTTTGCTGAATGTTTTTGTCATAAATGGGTGCTGGATTTTATCACTGCTTTTTCTTCATCTATTGATACGATCATGTGATTTTTATCTTTCATTTTGTGATGTATTACATTTATTGATTGGCGAGTATAGTACCATCCTTGAGTCCTGGAATAAATCCATTTGATCATGGTGTATACTCCTTTGAATGATTTGCTGGATCTGGTTTGCTAGTATTTTGTTGAGGATTTTAGCATCTATGTTTATCAGAGATATTGGCCTGTAATTTTCTTTGTTTGTTGTGTCTTTACCTGGTTTTGGGGTTAGGCTAATGCTGGCCTCGGAAAAAGAGTTTGGGAGTCTTTCTTCTCCTTGAATTTTTTGGAATAGTTTGAGAAGGATAGGTATTAGTTCTTCTTTGAATGTTTGGTAAAATTCACCTGTGAAACTATCTGGACCAGGGCTTTTGTGTGCCGGGAATGTTGTGATTACTGCTTTGATTTCACTAGTTGTTATAGGTCTATTCAGGTTTTGTGCTTCTTCCTGACTCAGTTTTGGAAGATTATGTGTTTCTAGAAATTTATCCGTTTCACCCAAGTTGTCCAATTTCTTGGCATATAGTTGTTCATGGTAATTTCTTAATAATCCTTTGTATTTCTGTACTATCAATTGTTACCTTTCTTCTTTCATTTCTGATTTTATTTGAGTCCTCTCTCTTTTCTTTCTTGATGAGTCTATTAAAGTTTGTCAATTCTGTTTATCTTTTCAAAGAACCAGCTCCTGGATTCATTGATCATTTGTTTTTTGGGTTTTTTTTGGTTTCTATGTGATTTAATTCTGATCTGATGATGATTGTTTCCTTCCTTCTGCTTGCTCTGAGCTTTGTTTGTTGTTGTTCCTCTAGCTCTTTTAGATCTAGGACTAGATTGTTTATCTGAGATTTTTCTATCTTCTTTGGGTAGGCCTGTATTTCTATGAACTTCTCTCTCAGGACTGCTTTCACTGCGTCCCATAGATTTTCAGTTGTTGTTTGTTCATTTTCATTTGTTTTCAGATACTTTTTGAATTCTTCCTTGATCTCATTGTTAACCCATTCATTATTTAGTAACATGTTATTCAGCTTCCATGTATTTGAATGTTTTTGAGTTTTTTCTTTTTTGCCTTTTTAAAAAGATTTTATTTTTTTAATTTGAAAACATTTTTTTATTGTTCAATTACAGTTGTTCCCATTTTTCCCCCATTGCTTTCCCCTGCCCTGCCCATCCCCCCTCTCCCATAGTTTAGTATTTTTCTTGAGGTTGGTTTCTAGTTTTAAGCCATTGTGATTTGAGAAGATGCTTGATATGACTTCAGTTTTCTTGAATTTGTTAAGGTTTGTTTTATGTTCTACCATGTGGCCTATTGTTGAGGATGATCCATGTGTGTTTGAGAAGAATGCATATTTTGCTTCTTTGATGTGATATATTCTGTAAATATCAATTAAGTCCATTTGATCTTGCAGGGGTATCCAACCTGCAGTTCATGGGCTGCATGTGGCCCAGGATGGCTATGAATGTGGCCCAACACAAAATCATAAATTTACTTAAAACCTTTTTTTTTTTGCTCATCAGTTTTCATTTTTGTATTTAATGTGTGGTCCAAGACAATTCTTTGTCCTCCAGTGTGGCCCAGAGACACCAAAATGTTGGATATCCTTCAGAGTGTCATTCAATGCTGCCACTTTTGTTGACTTTTTATTTGGAAGATCTATCCATTGTTGACAATGGGGTGTTAAAATCCCCTACTATGACTGTATTGCTGTGTCTCTTTCTTAAAGTCCTCCAATATTTTCTTTACATATTTAGGTGCTCTTATGCTGGGTACATATATGTTTACAAGAGTTATATCCTCTTGTTAGACTACTCCCTTAAATATTATGTAGTGACCTTCTTTGTCTCTTGCTAGGCCCTTTGTTTTGAACTCTATTTTGTCTGATACAGGTATTTGCTACCCCAGCCTTTTTTTCATGTCCATTGCATGGAATATTTTTCCATCCATTAGAAGGGAGTTTTAAACTTAGATTTTCTTATACTTTTGGTGAACTGTTAATCAATTAAAGCAAAATTGACCCCAGCTGACGTAATGACTAGTATGAATAATTTACACCAACTTTTCCTGTGGCCATGGATAGTGCTTATACGTGGCCAACATGATTTCTCATATTTTTCAAAATATAAAAAATTTCCTTAATAGCTACCTGTAAGTGAAAAATAAGAAAATAAAAATAACTTCAGGTACATAGATTTCTTCTCCTAAAAGTGAAAAATAGATATTTTTAGGACTTTTTAAAACATAAATTTCAAGTTTACATTCCAAACTGGTCATCATTCTCACACTTCTCTTCAAAATGTATATAACTTCAATGTATACAAGGGTTTTCATTAAACTAAGTGTGATCCATTTATTTTTCTGACCTGTTTCTCTACTTGTTGTCATTTCAAAAGTATTCTGCTAGTAAACATCTGTTATTTTTGTAGGCCCACTATAATGTAAACAGATGTGAGCTTTTAGTTAGATTATATATCAGGAAACATGCAGCTGGGCTTTATTATATAAGCCACTCAATATTATCTTTGAACAGACAATTCTTTATTCTTTGACTGTTGGAAAACACAAGTTGCTAAAATTGAGCAGATGTCAACTATACTAAATGCTTAAATTTAAACATGTAATCTGAACACCCACTGTGCCATCTGACCAGCACCTCATCAGAGAGATACCGAACTCTTTTGACTCTCTCAACCTGACAGTTTAGAAAATGGAAATAATCTATCTAGGGCTCACTTGATATCACAAAACATGAGCAAATATTGTTCCATATCTTGTAAATTATTTCACTGTTTCTTTACTACACCCCTGCACATGGCAATAGGTTCCCCTGAGATCTCTATCCCACCCTTCACCTTCAGTCTGGCAGGTTTCATCTCTTCTCTCAAAACAGCCCTGCCAAAAAAACTAGTCCTGTTTCACAAATCAGTTGGAATAATGGGAAGAGGAGGAGAAAGGGGTGCAGTAAACGGGATAAAACCACGTCAGGTACTCCAGTTGTCAAAACAGTTTAAAATCTGTGCTATTTTTAGAAGGTTCTTATTTATGGTAATAGAAAAGCAGTATCGCTTTATTTTTCTGAGCATAAATAACAACCACTAACTCTGCAATTAAGTTGTAACTACTGACCATGTAAGTATATGGAAGCCACCATACCATGTAATCACAGGGTAACTATCTTGTTATTTCTGTCTTTGAAGCTAAAGCATTGTCATAAGATCTAAGAGCTGCATGTTACATGGCAATTTGTTTTTTTTCAAAAATAGTTTGTAACTTCAATAACAGATTCTCCATGCATCCACTTATTATTTATACTGTACAACTCTTTAGCCCCGAATTTGCATAATACCTCTTTTTTGGACATATAATAAGATAATACCTATTTTTCAATGAAAACACCATGTCAAATTGCTCATTAGGACACTGACATATTGAAGTGGTTTGAAACATGGGATGGGTTCATCTTCAACCTCTCTGTTCACCTCAAGGCAAATAAGGAAGCTGCGATGCTGCAGGGAGAGAAGACCAGCACTTTCTTTCTTATCTCAGGTGACCAGATGCACCATAGCACTTTCATTTACATTCTGCTCACTGCCGTTTCAAGTATGTCAGGTTTCAAGTATGTCTGTATGGATGCTCTCGTTAAAAGGAAAACTATCTGGGGAGGGGCTCTAAAGGAAAGGTGAAACGGCCGTAGAAAAAGCGGAAAGTCCCTTAAAAGAGTTTCTTATTGCTCTTCTTTGATGTGACAACCTTTGTTATGATAATAACTCAGGTATAAATAGAGCTACAGGAATCTTCAGTGTAAGGGAGATGACAAAAGTGACTCCACTGAATAAAACTCCATTCTGTTTTTCTCAGTATCCCATAGTGATTAGAACAATCAGGAAACAAAAATCATAAGCTTCAATCGAGACCAAAGGGTAAATTGAAAAAACTAACGAAGCTGGGCTTCACTGATGAATTTTTTAAAAACCCTGATCATCTTATCTTTTATTAAGATATTATAAATGTTTCACCCTGGCCTGGAATCAATTTCAAAAAATTTCAAATATTGTGGCTTATGCATAATCAATGGGATGTAGGGGAAGGTAAACTAATGAAGCTTGATGATGAATAATTTTAATTGATCCTAGTTTGGGTTGCACTGGGAATCATTAGAAATAATTCAGCAGAAATTTGGGATTTCAAAACATGGGCTAAATGAAAATAGGCAAGCTATAAATAATCAGATGAGTCTTACAGAACACTCACCAGAACATAGTTTGAGAAGGAAAAGTAAGTATAAAGAATAAAGCTGCTTAATAAAAATATTTATCAAACACAGATGGAAATACATAACAAAAAAAATGCAAAGATGCCTATAACTGTTCCCTTTGGAAAAAATACAAGGCTGTAGCATTTTGGCACTGTTATCTCTTCAAATTTTCATTGTATCCCATTATATTCCAATTTATAATGCAGCACTGAAACACTGCAGCTCAAATTAAGTTATTTTTATTTTTAAGCATAAGTAGAGTTCTGATGTCTAATTATTTCAGGTTTTAAAAAACAGCATTTTTCCTAAGCACAAATTCAATATTTTAAAAATATTATCCTAACAGCCTTCGTGTGTTAGTAACGCCAAGCTCATGTTTCTAATTAGCCAGAAAGCAGGTAGGCAGTAAAACATATTTGTGTAAAAAGGAGGGATAGTAAACTTAACTTCACACCTCATAAAAAGCTTTGTAGTCATCCCAGTGGTGGCTCTCAGCATCCTGTAAAATGCTTGTAGCACAAACTCTGACGCAGTAGTCCGTAACCTGAAACTGTAGAGTGTTGATGAATTCCTGATATCCTTGGACAGGCACCAGGAATATGGGTCTGTTCAGAGGGAATGATCAAAGAGACAGAGATTTAAGGCCTGTGTAGTAGGAGGTAACAATCTCCAGTACTACAAATGGTTTTGATTATTAGATATCAATCATTCATTTCCTCCTAATGCTGAAGTCTGCATCCACATTCACTTTCCAAAAAGAAAAAAGAAAAAAAAAAAAAGATGGTCTTTGTTTTGCAAGTCTTTTGAAAATGTACATCTGCTGTTCCACAAATATGCACTTCAACTTGAGACAAACTGTATTGTCAATACATCATTCAAAAAAAGAGTATTCTTTGTAAGCCTATTATTAGAGATCAGTGCATTATTTAGGCATTAGGTTATCGTTATTATAGAGAACACATGCATTTGTCAGAACCAACTTTTATAAAGCTATCACACGTCCCACAAACATACTCTTTATTTTAAAAATTGTAATTTTGTAGATGTCAATTATCTCATAAGCTGTTTTAAAATATTCTACAGAAATAAAGTGATTTCTGG
The DNA here is from genome assembly GCA_004026545.1 of Mormoops blainvillei. Lineage (NCBI taxonomy): Eukaryota > Metazoa > Chordata > Mammalia > Chiroptera > Mormoopidae > Mormoops > Mormoops blainvillei. Next base: position 508,262 of record PVJD01000091.1, on the reverse strand, counting down.
CACATTTGTTTATAAATTCAAGCAAGAATAACAACATCTGACTACTTAAGAGAATTAAAGAAATATCATAGTGATATTCTACATCAAGCCAAATTTATTTTACTTTTATGTTTAGCTGTTTGTATTATGGTTTCTCTCACAACTAAGGAGCTGCAAAGGCTGAACAAGTAACCTAGAATAGATTCTTGGGCTCACACCAGACTGCCGAGTCCACATGTTCCCCTTGCAAGGGGTCATGCTATCTTTTGGAGGATACAAGGATAGCCAGAAAGACCATGTGATAATACCTGTGGTCATTTTTACTGTCTATACAGAAAACATATAATCTTTTTAGACTACTAATACATGAGGTGTGAGATTGCCAGATGCTTCCTCCTCAAATATTAAGGAGAGTTTATTACTAAATCGATATTCTGAAATATGTTTAGTCAATAGAATAGATTGAAATGCATTTCTTTTCTATGTCAGCTCCTAACATCCTGTTGGCTTAAAGACAAGAAAGAAGTGCATATTTCACAACTGTGTATACATGGGAAAACAAAAAGTTTATTTTTCCTTTTCAGTGTAGTTGATACAATGTGCCGTACAAAATAAAAAGGGTTTGTTTGGTCATGTCATAACAGTGTGCAGAAAATCATTGCTCCTGATTAGAATGTGGAAAATGCATGGGGCTTTTGAGTGAGTATTTAGAGAAAATATGTATCTTTCTCACTATCTGTGTATCTGGTGTAATATATCCCATGCTCCACCTTTTTGACATTTCCTAGTTAAGACAAATGAAAATAATTCACCATGTTAATTATTATTTTCTCCTCAAATATTATCATCAAAATTTCACTCCTGTTATATCCAAAGATTGTATGTTACTGTAAACATGGCCATCAACTAATTTACATGACACTCACTTCTTAGTATTTTCTTTCATCAAATTATCATATTGTGTAAAACGCTGGAAGACATAAACTGCCGTGGAGAGCAATGTATGCAGGTTTTTCAGGGGTGCTTTGGAAGGAAACTCCTTGACTCTCTCTTGCAGTCTCGCCAGGACAGCTGTTGCCACTTTACAACAGGCCTCCACAAAGTTTGCTCTAATTTCCTGAAAAGAATCATCTCTGCATGCCAGAGCCAGTGGAAGCATTGTGTCAAGTTTTTCCATGATGTCAGAACAAAACTAGGGAGAAATAAATGTAGCATTGAGTTATTTGTACTCTGACAGCACCATGTAATTTATGTACAGGAGAGACAAATTCTTAAATAATGAATTTGGCATTAAACATAAATATAATCACACAACTTTATAGTAATCAATTGTAGAAAGTTAAACATTTTGTGTCAAATAAGGAAATAACAAAATGATGCTTCTCTATATATAACCTTCAAACCTTATGCTTACCATACAGACATTATGAAAAATTCATGGAGTAGCTTTACATGACAGTACTTTTATTTGTAGTTAACAGAACTCAGAAAATATGTACCTTCAATATTAACACAATATCAATTTTGAATTTTTTTAATTTTCATAAAACTTTTTAATTAATCATTATATTAAAATAAGGTTGTATCAGTTTCACTAAATCTAGAAGTATCAGAAACAGTCTCATGCAGCATCCTATTATTGGCAAGGTGTGAACAAGTTTTAGAAGTAATGTACCTAGATTTTCACCAGTTACTATGAATCTACTCCTTTTTAATGGCAAAGGAAGTGTGGTGTACGGGAAGGCAAAATTTGCCTCCACTCCAGATTAGCCCACAGTGTTTCCTGGGGAGTGTTCTGGAGCCTGAGGGTGCCAGTAACAGAATAGGAGGCCATCTTTAAGAATCCCTTTTAAAAACATGTCAATCATAGGTTGCTGAACCCATTGTGGACTTAATACTGAGAAACTGTATTTGTCTATTTGCATGATGACTTCATATTTTTAGTATGTTCTGTGACTTTCAAAGCACATGTAAATGTGTAAGACTGATGCTAATGAAATAGAATGTTCATTGGGGGTAAGTAAAGATTTAAAAGTTGCCCAAATCAGTAAAAGACAGTAACTCCTTCAACCTCGTAAATTTCTCCTGAAGTCATTTAAAGACATAACCCAAACAACCAATCTTCCCAGCTCCCTGTGGAGTTCACAGAGGCTCCCTCTTTAGCTAAGACTCATGAAGCAACAGGGTGTTAACAGGTTTAAACCCTTTTCCTTAGCAGGGGCTCATGATACCAGAAAAAAAAAATTGGTATTGGGTCAAATACCAACTGTTTGCCAAGAGGCTCCACCATTTTTCTACAGGTTCCCTTTGCAATGGCTATAGTTAAAAAACAAAACAAAACAAAACAAAAAACCAAGAAACTAAACAACCTCATTATACCAGTCTACTGTTTTGAAAGGATTTCATTTCTTGCCTTTGCAATTTTCTTTGGTTGGTCCTCCTCAGGAAGCACGCAGCCATCTTGCCAAACTTGCTGGACATTTACAAGGTTCATAGCATAGGTCACAGCTGAAGACCTTTCATTCTGTTCCTGTCGTAGAATTTTTATGGAAAAATCTTCGATTGCTGTTGTTATACAATATGCCATGGGAAGAGACACTTCTTTAAATGCACTTCTCCAACCAAAATCTAGTAAAGGAGCCTAAAATATAAATTTATATGAAATTATAGTAATCTTAATTCAGCAACAAGTGTTTCTGTTGTTCTAGATATAAAATTATTGCTTTCATTCAGCATGTTGAATATAGATATCTTTGATAAACTATAAAAGCCATTCTTACAACCTGAAAAATATTACCCAGTGGATAAAGCAATATACAAAAACATGTGCATTCTTTACACACAGTAATATACTGACATTTCATTTTAATTCATCAGTTGGATTTAATCAAAAATTTTTTTCAAAATTTAATCTCTTAAATATAGTTCCATAAAACCATCTTTATGAGAGTTGAAAGTTACACTTACTATTTATCACATAAAACAAACTTTATATTCAATATATTTAATAAAGTCTAAATTAGATTTTTATAGTCTTTTTTATAGTTTATTGTTAACAAGTATTGCAACATAAGACAGCATTTAATATTCAATCTTTTCTTTTTCACTCTCAGAAATCCAGACAAGCCAAAAAATAGCAATAAAAAATAAATTTCTCAGAGAAAATACACCACTGCACCTTTCTAGGTTTTTATTTCTTTAGAATTTTATTTTGTTCCTCTACTCACAAACTGGTACATGGCATTACTTTTGTTTCAGAAAATGAAAAATTAAAATGATCTGCATTACTCTGTACAGGAGGAGTGGGGGAGGTTGGGGTGGACGCTGGTATTCTTTTGGTCTTTGTCTTATATGGCAATATATTTATGAATGTGTATTTCCCCCCAAGTCCTCTAACGTTCTTTATAGTTCTGAAAGCATTATGAGTAGTAGACTGAACCTACGCTTAGAATTAAACTCTCCGTTTTATTGTAATCTTGTTTATAGTAATAATTTACATATTCCAACTTCAGAAGACCTTATGTTCAATACCCCTGACTAAGTTACTTACTTTTCTAGGTGTTAACTTTCTTGTTAGAAATATAAAAGCTGAATTGAATGATTTCCATGGTCTCTTTTAGTCTAAAATTACTGAGATTATGATCATTAGCTTTATTTTCTTGTATACACATATCACTTGTCATTATTTTAATGGTTTTTGTATATCCTGTATAAATAAAGGTGATTCTTCTTCTAGAATGAAAGTTCTATGATTCCATGATTCTATAATCAGAAAAAGTGGTTCTCATTCTCATGTTTTTAATTAAGTGTAATTGAACTCTCTGAAGTTTATTTGGACCTTTAACATCATAGAGTCTGAAAACACATCTCTCATCTTATTTGTATACAAAATTACTCAATATTTGAATCTACTCAGCTTATATAATCTCCTTTCTTATAAGTGAAACTTTAGAAGTACCATGGATATCGTCCTGTGCTGCCATAGTATTTCCTTGGGACACATTTATGACAGAAATGTAAAAAGAAAACCACCTCCATGAAAATTAATAAAAACAGCAATGAAATTCTGCTTTTTGTTCTCCCTACCATGGCATGTCCACTAAAATTATTCATCCATTCAGTCAGTCAGTCATTCCCACAAGAAAAGATATTCTGGTGAAAACTGCCAGCAATGGCCATCATTGCAGTGATAACCGGTATATGTGCCATGATGATTACTTTGGCTTATGACAATTTATATGTGATTATAATGTCTTGACCCATCTGAAATCTCTTTGAAAAATACAGAACGCCAAGCACATTAATAGCTGTTCTTAAAAAGAAAACTGAAAACCTTTACTATTCAAATATTCTCCTAGAAGTCTATTTGTTTTCATAAAATATTATTTGCTTCCTTCTACTCTTCTCATCTGATGTTTGGCACCAAAAGTATTTCAGTTGTAACAGAGAACATTTACTAGATGATTAAAGAAGAGAAAAGGAAATAATGTGGCTTTTTGTTCTGCACATAGAGTAAGTACCTGTTGAATCCCTTTCTTCTATTATGCAATCATAATTTCTTAATGCTTGCTCTGATTTTTGGTTAAAACATAATGTGTAACTTTGCATTTTCCTAATTGTTATTCTTGCTTTCTAAATTGAAACTGTTAAAACCTTATGTTCTTTTACATTTTCTGATGTTTACCTATCAGTCAAGGCCCATTCTGAATACAGAAACCACTCTAAGTATTTCAAAAGGAAAAAAAAATGTAGGTTACTAAGGTGATGAAATTTTGAAGAGCCAAACATGGGTTATAAAGCAACACAGATACTAATGCAGCGGGAAGCCACTACCACTCCTATGGCTGGAGGAACAAAGGAAGGACACCACATGGGAGTCCAGTTCCTGGGGCCACCAGTCAGAGCTAAAGGTAAGACTTCTAGGTGGAACCGGAACCATGGAGGGAGGATTGTGTGGTGGGTTTCCCATGGAGGAAATGAAGGAGTCACAGATGCTACTAGAGATGTTCCCTAAAACACAGAGAAAGGAAGAAAAACTCTGGTTTTTCTCTTTTATCTACCCTGCAGGTCTTCCATCAATGCCTTTCATTGGCCAGATCTTCCTAGTATCCAGAAAGTGAGGAAGCCTGGAAGATGTAATTTTCCATAACATAAGAACACAGCAGGGGAGAGTGTAATGGATCTGAGAACAAACAGGTATATGCTGGACACACTAAATTAAGAGGGCAGTTCAAACTATCCCTCCCTCTTTCCTTTCCTTTTTAACCTCTGTTTTCTCCCTTTTCAACAATTATCTACAGTCCAAATTCCCAAGCGCAGACCCTGATTGGGGAGGAGAACAAAGACCTCTTCATTTCCAGCTCCCTTCTCACAATCTGTCCATGGAACAGATTGTGCATGAGAGCAGTGAACACACCAAACTCAATTTTTGTCAAAGCATATAAGCCAATTTTCAACCAAGAATTTTGTTTTTTAGTGTCAAAGGGTAAAACTCAAGACATTTTGATTTATAATAGATTCACAGACATATGATGATGCTATTATATATGAATAAAGAAATACCACCCTTTTTTTCCCCTTACCTCTTTTCCCGGTAGCAACTGCTCTGAAATATTGGTCTCGTTCACTCCAGGTTTCTCTCTTATGGCTTCTCTACTGGGAATGTCCAAAATTCCTATGCAATGGAAAGGAATACAAACCCAAAAACATACATTAAGAAAAACAAACCACACTAGATATATGTAATAGGTTCAGGTTAAAATTAATTATGTAAAAAGCTCTATCTGTACTATATACAGACATACATACATATCAAAATGCCAAGAATATAGGCAACGAGATGCAAGGCAATGTCACCATTACAATGATGACAGTCTCAAATACACTGAGTCCTTTTCCGTACATTCAGCTTAGTAAAATTTATGAGATATTTATATTCATTTTTGATATACATACATGTATAATCTGTAAAATAAAGATCCTTTTGTTATTAATTCATTTTCATGTTGATAATGTTGAATAAGTTAAGAATACAAAGTAAATATTAACTACCTTTTTATGTAAAAAGTTAAATTCTAAAGTACCACATTTAAAAACTACTGGTGTTTCTTAGCATTTTAATATCTTTTCTTGAAACAAGGAAGGACAAAAGTATGTGGATAAACATCAAAATATCAGGAAAAATTACACTCTTAATAGGTATATCAATAATTTATTGGAAAAATACAAACACTGGAACAGATAAGAAATAATATCTACTTCATAAAATGGAAATATTTTCTCAACTTTTAGTTTTTAGAATTAAGAAACTCTTTCCCATGGGAAAAAGATAAACTACAAAAATATAATGAATAAATAGTCAAAAAAGAAATTATTCCACTCTATTAAGGCCCTGTTAATTATACTTTGATATGAATAAATTAGCATTTATTTTTTCTTATAATTGATATATGATGATGAATTATTATGCAACATTTAAAAAATTTTATGACTCTTAACAATCAGTTTCTCCTTATGTCCTGAGTAAACACATTTCGAAATCTTATTGGTTCTTCTCAGTGGGACTTCTGACCAATATTTTCACCTGGAAAATGTGGGGTTTTTTTTTTTGTTTTTTCTAAATATGGTTCTATGCCCTGGCTAGTGTGTCTCAGTGGACTGAGCACTGGCCTGCAAAATAAAAGGTCACCGGTACAATGCCCAGTCAGGGCACATGCTTGCATTGCAGGCCAGGTCCCCAGTTGGAGGTGGGCAAGAGGTGACTGGCCAATGTATCTCTCACACATTGACGTTGCTCTCCCTCTTTCTTCCTCCCTTCCTCTCTCTCTAAAAATAAATGAATAAATAAAATCTTCAAATACAGTTCAATGAGTTTAATCATAAATGATTCCCACGTAATACAGTTTACTGAAACATCCCTTAGATAAATATTTTATTTGGTAGGTGATAATATCTTTGGGGCAGATTTTATCAGAGTTTATCTATTCTGAGAAAAGTTTTCCTTAACTCTAGTGTTTCTTAAGCATTTTGGATCTGGGAACACTTCTGAGAACTTCATTAAAGTGAAAGAACACTCCATCCAAAATGCACAATATGACTGCATGGTAAGTTCACACACACACACTCACACATGCTATTAAGGATCCCCAGACCCCTTGTAAAGCACATTCATGAACCTCAAGGGCCCTGGGCTGCAGTTAGGAATCCTGCTTAATTTCTCAACAGATACCACAACACAGAGAAGGTTTTAGATCAATGTTATACCGGTTAGCCTGAAATGCTTGCTCTGTGGCTTGCATTTTACTAGGTCTTTCAAAGAAGATGGTGCTATAAATATGGACCCCTTCTAACAATGAAATAAAGTCCAGGTTAACCAAAGATTTTTAAATAAAGAAAAAGCAACTATAAGGCTATTAAAAATATGGAATTTTTTTCAGAAGATCTGTGTAAAGACTTTTCAGAAGCACATAAAACACTTCTGCACAACAAAAATACCATTAGCAGTCAAAATTGATATGATGAATTGACTTGACACTCTCTCTTAAAATGCCCATGCCTTTTAAAATATTAATAGACTTTAGTTTTTAAAGAGTATTTAGGTTTACAGAAAAACTGAGCAGATAGTACAGTGTTTCCATATTTTCTCTCTCCTCCACCCTCAGTTTACCTTATTGTTAACATCTAGCATTGTTGTGGTATTTTTGTTAAAACTGATAAGCCAATCCTGGTAGATTACTATGAACTGAAGTCCATAATTTTACATTAGCATTCATTCTTTGTTTTGTGTAGTTCAATGGGTTTTTCAATTGTATAACATCATGCATCCACCTTTACTGTATCATTAATTATTTCATTGCTTTAAAAATCTCCTGTCCTCTACCTATTCAACGCTCTTCTCATTTTCCCCATCCCCTGAAGATCACTGATCTTTTCACTCTCTCTACATTTTCTCTTCCCAGAATGTCATTAACATCATAGAGCTGGAATCACATAGTATGTAGCCTTTTCAGATTGGCTTCTTTCGCTTAGTGATGTACACTTAAAATTCTTCCACATTTTCTTGTGCCTTGATATCTTATTTTTTATCAGTGGATAATATTTCATTGTATTGACATCCCACAGTTTATCAAACTTACCTAGGGATGGTTTTGGCAGTTATGAATAAACTGCTATAAACTTTCATGTGCAGGTTTTTGTGTGGACATTCAACTCATTTGTGCATATGGGACACTGTTTAGCTTCGTAAGATACAACCAAATTGTCTTCCAAAGAGGTAATACAACTTTACATTCCTATCAGCAATAAATGAGAGTTCCTGTTGCTTCACATTCTTGCCAGAACTTGGTGCTGTTAGTGTTTCAAATGTTAGTCCTATCTCCTCGCTTAAATTTGCATTTCCCTGATGACATATGATGTTGAGCATCTTTTCATATGCTTATTTGCCATCTGTAGATCTTCTTTGCTGAGGTGTCTGTTCAGATCTTTTGCTCATTTTTTAATTGAGCTTTTTGTTTTCTTGTTGAATTTTAAAAGTTTTTTTGTATATTTTGGATACAAATCTTTTAGCCATATGTGTTTTGCAAATATTTTTTCTGTCTATGGCTAATCTTCTCATCCTCTCAATGACCATACCTTTTTACCTAGCAATTTCACTTTAGAAATTAACCATTTAGAAATACAGGTGCACATGTTAAGACACAGTTCAAGAATATTTGCCACATCATTGTTTAGGAAGAAAGGATCCTAAACGTCTATCAATGAGTACCTTGTTGAACGCACCAATGGAAAGCTATTCAGCTATTAGAAAAAAATGAGGTGTTTCTACATAAGTGTTAATAATGAAAAACTCTCTGAATATTATATCAAGATTTTGTGTTATTTTAACATAAGAATATAAATGGAAGTAGTTGCCTCTGGAAAGTAAAGCTAGACAACTGGAATAGAAAAAGACATTATTCTCACCATATACTCTTTTGTTCTATTTAAATGCTTTACTGCATGTGGAACTACTATTCAAAAAACATTTTTTAAAGAAGAAAAAATAGTAGAGATCAAGTTAACAACATGAAGGGACAACACCCGGATTCTTAATGTCATTTTACTCTTCTACAGAGAGCTCACAAAACCAGCTAATTTAAGAGGTATTTACTCTGGAAAAATAACACTAGTTTGAAGTATAAGCTTGTAGATCTAGTTCCAGAAATAACTACCTGCCATTGTGTAGCTATGATTTAAGGTTTATGAAAAAATTAATTATCTTATATTTACCATTGCACTCCCAAATACAGTAGGCTTATTCACTCAAAGTAACATGCTTTGATATTTATATAACACATCTGCCTATTTTCAAGATAAATAAATAAAAAGATAAGCTTCCCAAGTCTTTTCTTGCTGGTGAGCAATTCTATAGTAAGATTGAAAATAAATTATCAGGTAATTCTGATAACATTTATAATATAGGTCCCCACCCCCTGCCAAATTAAAAAAGACTTTTAAAAAACATTATCCTATTTAGAGAAGCAAAAGAGGCCATTTTAAGGCAGGATTAGTAGCACTGAATCTAGACTAATAAGATATCTCCTGGTTTTAAAAAATTGTGGCATTTTATATTTGTTTGGAATTCAAAATGTTCAATTTCAAAATTTCATATTGTCAAACTTTATAAGCTCTGTGAACATTTGACAAATTATTTCACCTATTTAAAGATGTATTGAAAATTTATACACTTATAAGCATTGTCTAGAGAAGGTATCCCATTTTGAGCTCATGGCTCTAAAACATAGGTTATTTGTGTGTGATCAACACTGGCGTCTTTAAAAGTATGCCCAGATTAAGGACCTCAGTCCCAGAGTGCAGAGGGTCACAGGAATGCTAGCTGCTGAATAGCCTCCCCCTACAGAGTTTGCTGTGGTTCATTTTACACTTCTGGTTAGTCCCATACTGTCACTTTCTTTCATAGAGAGTAGAGGTTGGCAGTACTTCCCTGTGACATCCACTTTCACACCCAAATTGGTCTTCATAGGCTCCCATTGTGCGCACTACAAAGCAACTTGCCTTGTTGGCAGCTCTAAGTGGGAACTACAAGTCTTTCTTTTCTTCACTGTTCTTTTCTGGCTCACAAGCAACCTCCCACCAAAAGCTGAATCTGTAGAAGAGACTACATCCAAGAGATAATACTATGAAAAAGTATGAAGAGAAGCCCAGGTGGCCACCTTGCAAATTTCCAATGTGGAAGCCTTCGACCTCTCTGCCCAAGAAACAGCTAAAGTCCTAGTGTAATGAGCTTTACAAACCCTAGGAGCCTCTTTACCTTAACTACATACGCCTCCCTAATACAATCCCTTAACCATCTAGCTAAGGAACTCTTAGAAGCCATTTGACCCCTCTTAAGACCCCCTAAGAGTACAAACAATCTTTCAGAAGATCTGAAATCTTTGATTCTTCTGAGACAAACCCTAAGTGATCTTCTTACATCCAATTGAAGCAGCCATTGCTCTTTGTCATTGCTGGGGCTAAAGAAAAATGAGGGCCAAGAAACCTCCTGGTTTAGATAAATCTCAGATGCCACCTTTGGAAAATTTGAGGAACTGCCCGAAGAACAACTTTATTCTGAAGGGGCATTAGAAGTGCCCCATAAATCAAACCCAAAGCTACTCCGTAAGATATAATCACCCAAAAGAAATACAGTGAGGCACCATAATAATCAAATAACATTCTATCATTTTCTGAAGTGACCAAAATAGAAAACCATCAAAGTATGACCCCCCCAAAGGCAAATAAATATAATGATTACATACCATTTCTATCTTAAAAAATATTTGTGTCTCTATAGCATCTATTGCATCATATTAAATTACTAAGAACACTGCCAATTTAACTAACTCAAAAATTTAGTAGGAAACTTTAAAGTAAAAAGTAAATGATTTGGTTAAGTATCTTTATATTTTCTCTATGTGATATTAAGCACCTGGATATTTTTAAAACATCTGGATAATGAAAAAAAAACTCACCTTTCATCACATTGTTTTGGTTACATAGACATAGCAGGCAACTCTTTCCAAGATCTTTATTAGCAAAATATGCTCCAATCAAAATAAATACAGAGGAAACCAAATGACTTGATCTTTTTTACCCCATTCTGTCCCACACAAGATTTATTAAGCAAAAGATTAACTATAAGGATCACTTAAGATACATTTGGTTTCTTTAATCATCCATTTCAAGGAGTATTTTCCTCTAGATTTAAGAAACAAGGCTTTTGATAAGAATTGATTAGCTTTGCTTACATGGAATAAAAAATTTAAGATTTTTCTTGACAACTTCCCTCAAGATCTTTCTTTTCAGGGAGCTATAAAGTTATGTTAGATTAAATCAATCCTGGCTTTGTACAAAAAAAAATGTAAGTTTTAACAATAAAGAAGATACATATCATGAGTGGATATTCTAGTGCTTAGACATTTCCTATACTTGTCCTTCAAAATTCCTTTTATACTACTAGGTTTGATAATCCACAAACATGTTTCTATAGTACCCTATTATTAACATAATATTGAAGTTGCTTTTATCTTCCATGTTGCTTATATGATGATAAATTTGGAATAAGATAGTATATTGTGGCATAATTATATATTTTCTGTGTTGATTTTATTCAATAATGGTAACTATTGTTCTGAAATATATAGCATTTGCCAAATCTCATTACTTAATCTTATTCTAATGAAGTTGATCCCGCTTTTTCTTCTCTTTTTTTAATGAAATTACCATGTTAAACCTTTGCTTCATTCCTGGCTATCTCAATTTTATATCTTTACAATACCTCTCTAACACAACTCTATTTTCAATTTGCATTGCCCTTAAGAGAGATAAAGCTCTCCGAATTACCTAATTTTTTTAGGGCCTGGCCTAGGACCAGTACGAGATGAGCCCAAATGGGTTGGGGGTCTGGATTTGTTGGAATTCACTCTGTTTCTTCATCCACACCTCAGAAAAGATCTGCTAGAGATGTGGATGAGGGATGCCAAATCTTAGCCAGGCATGACGGGTGAGTGCCTACCCAGTGTCAACTACGCCAGGCACCAACATGTCAATCGGAAAGTAGGATGCCACATTCTCTACTCTGATCTCTCTCTGGCCCAGTGAATTCCATCTAGAAGGCCCTCTAGAACTCACATTATCTTCTAATTAAATCTGCCTTTTCATTCTCTCTTTGAACTTTCATATTTCATATTTTTATTATTTTCCCATTGTTTTATTGTCTGTTTCTGAAATCTATCATCTATCTTCATTTTTATTCAAATTATCTCCAAATTTGAAAAAATGATCTACAGTATTTACTTTATAACTTAATACTACTTAAACTTTACCCGAAATATGAAAGGCTAGTTAGCTATGCTTAATATAATAAAAACAAATTCCAATCCTCTAACTTTTTTATTTACCCAGGCAGAGTAAATAAAAAAATACAAAAGTAAATATATTAAACTAAATGCAATTCCTTACTAAGATACCAGCTTTTGAAATTTTCGGATTCACTTTCTTGCCTAAATTTGTGTTACAAATACAACCACTATTTTTCCCCTGAAAGTAAATCATTCAGTTCCCACAGCCCTACATAACATATTTGAATCTAACACATTTAATTGTAAAGGAAAACAAAGAGAAAATTAATTTAGACCTACAGCATCATTGTGAAGCTGAGAAAACTAAGGTCTAACGAAACAAAATGCTGTGCTCAGAGGCATCCATCTAGCTGCTAGCAGCAGAAGAGGAGCTACTAGGTCATCAAGTCTGCTTAAATGTTTTCATAGCCAGGCTGTGTTTCTTTGAATTTAAAAAAAAGATCTGATTTCAGTTAAAGACAGGCATTTGGAATTAACTTATGATGCTTCGTCAACTAGAATCATGGAATTTGCTATGCATAATGGACAAAAATGTAATTCTATGTTAACAGAATTTTCTTAACGTTTCTCTCAAACTTTAAATTTATTGAAAGAATTCTACAATGTTTTTTTTTTTCATGTAATGGTATAGATTCAGTGTCGGGAAGCAAAAATAGAGAGAATGATAGATTTAAACAAATTTAAACAAACGGGCATGTTACCTGATTTATTCCTCAGTATCTTGAGTGACAAAAACATTTCTTCAAACAATTCTTGGACATTTTTTTCCAGCTTCAAAAAGGATTTTATGAGCTGTGATAAGAATTCGAGTTCATCTAAGGAAAAGAAAAAGTTCCTTCCTTTCTGTGGGCACTCGGGAGTAACTGTGAAAAGAAAAGATCAATATACATTGTATTTGTTTGTTCAGTAAATACTATAATGATCTATGTGATTCCATAAATCATCAAAACTAACAAGACCCTCAATAAATAATCCAAGTTTGGTCTTGAGGAAACATGAGTACATATAAAACTTCCTAGGAGAGTCTTTTCTTCTGGGAAGCTGGAGATCAGTATTCTCTTTAATGCAAATATGACAAATAATTATATTTATTCCCAGATCTATAAACAGGATGGGATTTGTTGTTGTAAAATTATATACAATTCTATTTTTTTAAAAGTCTGGCACAACTTTAATCTAGTCACAAGGAAACATAAGACAAATCCAAACTGATGGACATTTTACAAAATAGCTGGTCTGTATTCTCTAGAAGCATTGTGTCCAGAAACACAAAGACTAGGTTTTGACCAGGCAAATGTTCTATACAAAAGAAGTCTAAAAAGACATGACAACTGAAATTAATACATGATCAGTATTTTATTTTATTATAAAGGACTCTATGGGGTAATTTGATGAAATCTGAGTAAAGTCTACAAGTCAATGCTATTATTGCATGACTTAATTTTCTGATTTAGATAACTACACTGTGGTTAAGAAAGAGAACGCCCTTTGTTTAAGAAATAAACACTGAAGTATATGAAGGTAAATGTCTGTAACCTGTTCTCAGTTCAAGGAAAAAAATAGTTTTAAGAGAAAGAATGAAAATGTCAAAATGTAGTAAAATATTAACATTTGTGGAATCTAAATATTTTTGTAACTCTGAAATTAAAATAAAAATTTTTTAAAGATTAGGTAAGGGATACAAGCCTTCAAAACCTTAGATGCGTTGCTACTATATCACTAAAAACAAGCAAATTAACTTAGTTGTTGAATCTAAACTACACAATTATGAAACCATGTTTTAAAAAATAACCTGTATAAATAATTGTGATATCTATTGCTTTCATAAGAACAATACGACTTAAGAAAAAGAAGGTTGATTATTTTCCTTTTATAATTATGCTACTTATCAAGTCACGCTACCATTTTAAAATGATAGAAAAATACATTAAACAGTATGGAGAATGATTGATATCACCAAATGGCACTTTTGACCAAGCTTTCAAAGATGTAAAAAATCCTTTCTTTATTATTGCCATTTCTTAAAACACATATTTAAGAAGTGTTTGAGGCTTAATTACAAATCAAGAAATTTGTATAATCTTATAAAATAAGCATAAAATTCCTTTGGAGAGAAAAAATCTAGAGTGCTACTTAGAAATGATGTAAGGTCTGGTGAGTCCATGTAAAAACAGATTACTTTCATCACATGGATTTAGAAGGAAGATTCCAGTAATGTAGCAATTTTATGGGTAATTCATAAACTTTAAATGTTTGCAACAAACTTGTAACCATTTGACATAGTTTTCACCGAGGACCAAAACTATTATGATATCTTCGCAGATAATATGAGAGAAATCTGTCAATTCTATTTCATCTGTAAATTGACGTTAATCCTACACACAAAGTCTATCTAAATATCCATGCTCACATCTACCATTCTTCCACAGGAAAGCCAGAGAACATAAACACAACCAATACATAAAACTAAGGTTTTGTCATTAGAATCATGAGAAAAGAGAATAAAGATATTACAATTCATTTAGCCATTGCTTGACTCTTCCTTGGCCTGTTTGATTTCTGTTAAGCTTTGCTCATATAGATAAAGGGGCTGGTTTAACCTCTTAAATCTTAAAGATGTTGCTTTTAGAACTGAATGTTTAGAACTCAAAATTTTCAAAGACTAAGAATCTGCACTAATCCTTTAATAGTTTGACTGAAAAATTAAACATACTTAAGAAGGTTTTGTGTCAATCAATTCCAAATTAGAAGTATTGTGCATGTTTATAATGTAAGCAAAAAAGTTCCCCCTCTCCCTCAAAAAAAAATCTTTGAGTCAAAAACACTCTAATCTGACAGTGCTACTTGTTTAAAAATTGTATAGGGTCTGCAGATTCCACTTGAAGAGGTCTTACCTACATGACCTGGATTTAGAAAGATCTTATAGTACATAAATTTAACAATACTGAAAGATAAATTCATTTCAATTCAATGGATCTTTATAACTTAACAATGAAAGAGAGCTGAATAATATGTATGACCTAAATCTCATCATTTTTGTACCAAAGAAACAATGACTGTGGTAGAGGTCCATTAATTAGTAGTCGTTATTTCCCATTACTTTCAGCTCAGTGTTCTCCCAAGGGGTACTGTGAGGATTCTTAATTTATGGGGAAAATAATTCTGTAATAAGTTCATTTTGTGAGAGTTCAATTAAAGCAAAATTAAACACAAAGGATGAAATAGCATTTCACAAACTTATTTGACTTATTCTCCCCATAGTATCTCACAGGACTAGTGCTCCAATCTTCACAACTTAGCTCATGACTTCTAATTACCTAAGTATTTCTATTTTTCTGTTCTTTGGACTCTTTACCGTTAACAAATTAGGAAAGTTTCCTCAGCAGAAATCACCTTCACTAAATTAAGAAAGAAAGAGTTTCCTTCTTTCAAGCTTTGTTTGCTGCTCTCCTCCAAGTCACCTTTCCAGAAAATGTTATCTGGATATAATCAACCGGGAGTTTCCTTCCCCCTCGAGGTCAATCTGGTCTTTATCTATTTGCTTTTTTGTTTGTTTGTTTATTTTTGTTTTTATCACTATAGAACTATTTTGCTTCAAAAAATTTAGGACATATTTACACACAAGCATCTCTGATTAACTGGCCACCAATCACTACTATAAAATATCTAAAATAATGACTGTTGCTTTATATAGGATAAGCTTTATGATTCTTAGGAAATACAAATTTCTCCTAAATCCCACATAAAGAAAAAAATTAAATTTCCATTCTAGAGTAAGACTTTCATTTACCATCAACTAACAATGAATAAGTCCATGTAAATAATAACTAGATAAAGGGATTTTTCCCTCCATATAATTTTAATAATTTTTCTAAAATATAAAGTTCTTTGCTTTCCTATTATTTAAAGTATTTGAACACAATTTCAAGTTTTCTTCATGACAGGTTATAATAAAAGTTACTTATTTCTATGTTGCATTCTGGGACTGAAGTCTGTCTTGTTACAGGGCATTTCTCAAACTGATTATCATTTGAAAAGTATTTATGATTAAATAAGTTTGGAAAGTACTACATAGTAAATCCTAAAAGTGATTCACAATGCAAATTAGCATATTAAAGTCTCTATTTACTTCTACAATAGTGTAAAATTTTAAAAAATAATGTTTCTCAAACTTTTTTGACCAAAGAAAATGTTTACTTGATTCATCTATTAACATTGGTGATTTTCTCAGAAAAATTAAGGGGGACTTACTCTGGATTATACTTTTTAAAAAAATTTCACCGTGAAAAAAATATGCACAGATAATTATACAACTATTGTCCTAAAGTCAAAAAAGTAAAAATAAATAAAACCTAAAGAAGGAGAAAGAGAGAGAGAGAGAGGTTAAAGAATATAGGCTGTATTACATAAAGAATAAAAACTCTTTAAAAAGTGATATAAGCTACAGACTATTCACTTAGAGGTATTTTTCACCTGGTGATTAAGTGAAAATATTAATTCCATTCTCATATAGCAAAATTAAGGTCATTGAAAATAAATCTAGAAGGACATTGGGACTCCTCACATTTGATCCACAACAAAGCAGCACTTGGAATACTTATCAAAGTCCAGTTAAATCAGACAAACCATAAAAATAAAGGTAGTGGCTAAAAGCACACATATTATTTTTCAAAACCATTAGCAACAGAATTCTTGCTAATAATAGCATTAAGATACAGGAGAAAATGAGAAGCTAGAAAATCAGATAATCTGAGGCTGGTGGATCAGTATAATAGGATAAAAGGCACACATTTTTGTTTTCCCAAGAAAAATGAACACTAGCCACCCTATTATTGAATGTAAGAAGATCTATTTTCAGTAAGGAGGTATTCTTGGTGCCACCAGACAAGTGATGTGAAAAAGAGGTGACACACAAAGGGTATTAAAAGTCTCATTATTCCAGAGGAAATTCATGACATAATCCAAATGGAATATATTTGTTCCGGTAAAGAAAACTTTTAAACAACATTACAATAAGAAGTCAGGAGGGACCACATAGGAACAAATAATAAGCAGCACTTTTGCCAGTACCCAGGCCACTTTCTGAGAGCAGGTGGGACTTCGGAGCGCACCGCAACGTTGCGGCGGCCCGAAGGAGCCTTGTGCCTCCTAGGGCACCTGCTTCCATGGAGCCATGTAACAGGGAAGGAGCAGAATATAAACACCATACCCCTGAGTTTATGAAGAACCTTCTTTGTCAGGTTAGCCTAATCAGTAGCTGGAAAATCATGAAGGGTCTGCAGGCATTGTTTTTTGTCACAAACACCAAGAAGAAATTAAAGCTGTTTTTTGTAACTTATTTTTCAAATTTGTATGGCTAGGAAAGCATTTGAGGTAACAGTAAGACAAGATGTATTTGTACGTTACTTTTCAAAACTGAATTTACTATTTCTTCTCTCTTTTGAGGAAGCTTCCATATGTAGTGCCCAAAACAGTCAGGGTAAAACTTTAAAATAAATTGAGTAAATAAATGAGTGAATGAGTAAATGTGTCAGAGGATGAAGTGATCATCTTTGAAGTTGAGTGCAAATGCACCCTGACATGAGCTGAAAATGTGGAAATTTAGATATCCCACAGATAAGTGTCAGAGCCCCTCTTCTATGTGGTCAGAGATTGAAGAAGGAACTACAGGGAAACTGAGCCTCGTGAAAGTTAATGAATCTGAATTTGAAGTCACATTTAACTCTTTGAAGATAGAAGTTGGAATCCTTCAACTCTCTGGCTTTCCTCCACTTCTGTTTTTTTTTCCCATGTTTTATTACGTGGCATACTGCTATTTATAGTACCACTACCTGAGGCACACGAGGGAGTTGAGTAGAGTAGTTAACACATAGAATATTATGAGCCAGATGGCCTGGGTTAAAATCCTGACACTGTTCCCCACTCTCTGTGTGACTTTGAACATTTACTAATTTTTTGTATATGACAACCAAAACACTCTATTAGAAAAGAATGAATTGCTAGTATATAGTACATGTGCTTTTTCTGTAACTTCTTTCTCCAGTTGTTCTAGGTCAAGAGAGTTGTTATATTTAATTTTGCAGCCGTGACAGGATAGGCAATAGTGATCTGAAAATGGGTAGACACACGGACAGAGAGAACCACCATGTTTGGAATAAGTCCTGACAGCCCATCAAAAGCCCCCATGAGACGGGGAGGTTTGCTGCTCCCTTTGGAGGGGCCCATACAGCAAATATATCCTTGCTTCACAATCCAAGAGAAACTTAACTGGCTGAAAAGAGCGGTGACAGAGTCACCTTGAAGCTATTCTTCTGGGTCAATGAGAAAATCAAAAAGAAACAGCTTCTATTATAACCCTTTTATGATTCCCAGGCCAATACTGGCTCAACTGGATGTTACCTAAACGTATTGTTAAATGATAACAAAATTCTCCCACACTCCATTCCATCTTCTCTGGCAAAAGCTGTCAGTATTACATGAACCAGGGATCAGACTTCTTGCTCATTTGCCAAGGGTATAACGAGCAAGAAGTCCTTCTCCTGATTTCTGTCTTTCTTATTTTATTTGACTGAGAACAGGAGAGAGATATCTGACTCCTGATGTGGGCACTGCTAGTTGAAGATGCCAATCGAAGAATGGTTTACCTTTGAATTCAGCCAAAATTGAAAACTGTACCCAGGACAAATTTCTGAATATTTTTTTCAACTGATTTTTCTTTTGTTTTATGCTGGTTTAATCCTAGTTATAATTACTTAGATATGCTGACCCTTTCAGGGAACATCTTAATAAAAAAGACATCTACAGTGTAATAAAATGGGGTTTAAATTCTAAGTTATGTATGCTAATGGCACATTATTAATGAAATACCTTCCTAATATTCATTTCTTGGTCTCAATTTTGCTACACTTAATTATATCTCTTATCATATGTGTTACTTCTAATATTATCATGACTAAAAATTAACCTGTAAATAAAAAAATAAAAATTAACCTATAGAAAAAACTTAAACTAAGTTAACCTCATTTTTACTATAGTCTAAGGCTGTATCTGAGTATTAGTAATTCATTTTTAAAGAAAGAAATGTGTTATGACAGAGAGAGGTTACATTATCAGCTCTTAATATAACTCGTTAAAATTAATTTTAAAAATTTAGTAGTGGAATAAAAAAATGCTGTCATCAAAAAGATGCATTCAAGTTGACACCTGCTGAGTGTGCTTCCTGATCTGTTTTCTAATTGAATCATAAACATTTCAAAAAAACTGAACATTTTTTATAGTAAAAAAATAAAGAATAAGATACTCTTTACACTTTTTTTAATCAGGTAGGCAAATTATGATACCTATGAATGTATATTAAAATTAATATGAAAAGAGTTAGCCATGGTGATAATAGAAATCTCTTGTACCCACCCAGAAAGTTGTACTCATGGACTCATTATTCTAACAGAGAGTATGGAAGCCATTTCTTAGGTGTGATGGCACTTCACAGAGTAAATTTCATAATTAATTTTACCTTTTTAGCTGCCTTCCTCACCTAAGAAATAGTTATTTAGCCATAAAGGCAAGTCATATCTCCTCCATAATTCAAACATTAGGTCGGAGCACCTTCGTGGCAGATACTGCCTTTTACACTGTCTTGATTCAAAAAGGCCTTTGAGCTACAAATAGTATTTTTAAGTGGGTTTCATTTCCTAATTCAACAAAGATTTGTTGTGTGCTTACAATGTACCAGGCACCATGTGACCTACACCATGTGTGGTGACAGGAGACAGGCTCAGGGTGAGATCTGAAAACAGGGTGGGGTGCCCAACAAGGGCCACAGATCATGCCAGTCACCATCAGCTCCCTGTGGCCATCCCTGTCTCTTCAACGTTTAGGTCTCTCTCTTTAGCTATTTAATTTCAGGCAAGAAGAATGTATTAGATTCAATATATAGGAAAAATTCAGAGCCAAGAAAGTCCGTGGATAAAAAAGTAATTAAAGAAAATATCAGGAGTTGATTGTTATCACATTTTGATAAAAATTATTGATATTGGGCTCTGTTGTTCTGTTATGGCTTGTTTCATGAGAACATTTTTTTTTAATTATAAAAAGTAAATAGAAAATACATGAAAATTTAAGAAACCTAGGCATGTACTCTAACTGGGAGTTGAACCAGCAACCTTTGGTTATGAGATGACTTTCCAACCAACTGAGCCATAATGGTCAGGACCTGATTTTTACCTTAAAAAACAAAAAAACCTTCCCCCTCCCAAAAAAAAGCCCCATAAAATTTTGCTCGATAAACGCCAATACTTTAAAATTTACTTGTATTGTACATTGGGTCCAGTGTTGTTGGTGGCTGGGTTGCAGCAAAAATGAAAGTGAGAGGAGTACATAGAAAGGGAGAAAAAAGGAGAAAGGCACTGAGAGGCTGGGGGGAGGCTGGCACATGCAGTTTGTGGGCACATCTAGCCCACAGCTTGTCTTGGTGAGGTCTGTGAGCTAAGCTGGCTTTTCTCTCTGTAACAGAATGGAAAAAATCAAAACAATAAGAGTATTTCATGATGTGAAAACTATATGAGATTTAAGCTTCAGGGTTCACAAATAAAGTTCCATTGGAACACAGCCACTTTGCTTTGTTTCCATGTCATCTATGACTATTTTGTAATATAACAGCAGAGTTGAGTGGTAGAGACAGAGACTATCTGGCTTGCAAAGCTTAAAATACTATCTTTTCAGAGAAAAGGCTAGCTCTGCCTTTAGAAGAATAGGAAGAATGCAAAAGAAACAGTCACAGACCAGTTGACACATAAAGGGAGAAACCATGGTTAAAGGAGGGGAGGGAGGATGAAAGAGGAAATGGAAATAAGAATAATTATAGCTACCATTCACTGAACACACATTGTATGGTAAAAACTATATATGTTATTTCTCCAGTGAAACTATGAGGCACTTGAGATTCAGAGAAGGTAAGTTACTTATCAGTGAAAGACAAAGCAAACTTACTCTTTGAGAAAAACATCAATGACACCAGATTTTAAGCAAAGAACAAAGTTTAGAGGTCAGGAGACAATTTCCACTAACAGTTTGTATCTATATGATCCACAATGGAATAATATGGATAATCAACAGTTTGGGCAGAATTAGGGATCATCTTTTATTTGTCTCTCTCATTCAAACAACAAGTCTGTCAATGATAATAATAAGAAAAGTTATATAATGTTTACTATGTGTCAGAAGCTGTTATAAATATTTTCCATGTATTTACACTAATCTAAACTCTGTGAGGAAGGTACCAATATTAGCATATTAGCATATGAAGAGGTTAAATAAATTACTCAAGGTCACAAAACTCAGAAGTAACTTTTTAAATGCACTATACTGATATGAAACGGTAGCAGGTATGAGAATTAACTGGAGAGTGGTTAACACACAGATTGCAAGGCTCCCCCCTAAGTTTCTGATTCAGGGAGTCTGCGGTAGAGCCTGAGGAGAATATAGATTTGTAACATGTTCTAGGTGATGTTGTTGTTGCTGACTTGGAAATCACATTCTGAGAACTATTTCTCTTTGAGGTCTGTCCAGAAAAAGTCAAGCCATCGTTTCTATAATGTGAATGGTTTGCACGACATCAATGTAACCTGACATCCCAGGTCAGTGGACAAGAATGCACATGTGTGAACAATGACAACTTCACTGTACTTAGTCAGTGGGGCAGTAGGCGGCTGTTGAGTGAGCATGTGTACTGTGTGGCCCTCACATTCAAAATAACTGATCGAGAACAGTAACAAATCAGCATCAAATTTTGCATTAAGCTTGGACATTCCTCAGTGGAAAATATTCGAATGATTCAGAAGACTGCAGCTATGGGCAACTGGTGACAGGCAGCTTTATCACGACAACATGCTTGCTCACGTATCACACCTCGTGCAGTGTTTCGGTGAAACATCAAATCGCCCAGGTGACTCAGCCCTGCTACAGCCCAGATTTGGCACCCTGTGACTTCTGGTTTTTCCCAGACCAAAAATCACCTTAGAAAGGAAAGAGATTTCAGACTGCCAATGGGATTCAGGAAAATACATTGGGGCAGTTGATGGCAATTGGGAGAAATGTGTGAAGTCCCAAAAGTGCCTGCTTTGAAGGGACTGAGGTGTCATTGTCCCATGTGCAATGTTTCTTGTATCTTCTTCAATAAATGTCAACTTTTCATAATACATGACTGGATATCTTCTGGACAGACTTCACATTGCCTATATTTCTGTGTACTCCCACCTAGCTACCCCGTTCTCATTTTTTTTTAAGATTTTATTTATTTTTAGGGAGAGGGGAAAGGGAGAAAGAGGGAGAGAAACATCAATGTGTGGTTGTCTTTCACACGTCCCCTACTGCAGGCCTGGCCTAAAACCCAAGCATGTGCCCTGACTGGGAATTGAACTGGTGACCCTTTGCTTTGCAGTCCAGTGTTCAATCCACTGAGCCACGCCAGCAGGGCCTGTTCTCATTTTTTTAATTTATTGATTGATTTTTAGAGAGCGGGGTAGCTGGGAGAGAGATAGCGCTGTGTTGTTCCACTTATTTATTCATTCATTGTTTGATTCTTGTATTCACCTTGACTGGGGATCAAACCTGCCACCCTGGGGTATGGGGATGATGCTCTGACTAACTGAACTACCCAGCCAGGGCCCTGTTCTCAATTTTTAAGGCTTTTCTTCAATATAAACTCTTATCAAAATTTACTTGGATTCTTGGAGAAAAACGGTCTTCTAAGTGGTTTCCTTCCATCATTCTCCCAATTCAGGTGATCTTACACATCACTGGACAAGTTCTATTTCTGAAATACTTCTCTCAAGGTACTTTTCTGCTCAAAAACTTTAACAACCATATGTAATTTAAACATCAAAAATTAGTTTTCAAGACTCTTTGTCATCTGCCCAGATGCTACATATCATATCACTCACAGTTGACTATTTACCTGACACCTTAGTTTTTGTCTGCACAGAACACTTACTCCTTTTTTCTTGTAGTAACAAGCTGACCCTTTGGCCAATCAGAGGCCTTCCTTGAGACTATTTAAACAGAGGTTAATAGGGAAGCTGTTCGGAGGTGACATGGGTACATACCCCACTTAGTGGAGAAACTGGCCTGAGAAGGAAGTCATCGCACTGGGGAGAAATCAAAACAGAGGGTGAAATACAGCTTGAAAGTTAAGTACTGGTTGCTCAAGTCTCCAGATATCTAGTTTCTGTTCTGCCAGGTGTTTGTTTAACTCTATATTCTGTGAATTACTTCATTCTTCTTTAATAAATGTCCCTCCCTTCTTTGGCATAAGAGGCAGAGATGAGGAATAGGGGAGCAAAGATATCACTTGCGCGCTCAGAGTCCTGGCTAATGCCTTGATCAGTAACACAGAGAATAGGCCCTGTGTGCCGGTCTCTGCTCTGTTCACTGCCTACAACAGTAATGTCTACCACTGGCATGTCTGCACTTCAAGGGAAACTGCTTTCCTTTCCCCTATGCTAGGCCTACTTATCCTTCAAGACCAAACTCAAATTCCATTCCTTCATTATGTTTTCCTCGGTTGTTCTCCCTCACACAAAAATCTCCCTCCCCTGAATTCCTTATGTACTTCAAGTCGTATACAAATTACTTGATAATTAATTTAATATGGTATTATATGCTTTTTCCCTTTCATATTGCTTTGTGGGTTAGTCTTTTTTAGTACTGGATTTGAGGGCACTTTAAGACACTAAGTTGATTTCAAACTTCAGAAAAAATTGCTTGGTGAAAGGTTTTCATAAAAGAAATATTATTAATTGCTCCAGAGTTGAGCTGGGGGTGAGGGTGCTTGGTGGAGAGTAGGTCTGAGCTATACAATAACACCTTGTCGCAGTTCTTGGGGATGAGTAATGACATGGAAGAAGCCAGAAGACCTGAGAAAAAAGGCCCAGGATTTCTTTGCTATGCTTTCAAAATGAACTCTCCGTTCTGTACTCATCCACTACTTCGCATTCATTTTTTCCTGCTTTCTGCTACTCCAGATACTGGCCATCTGCACCAGCACAGTTCCATTTCATCTTGATCACCCCAGACAGAAGTCAGAAGAGATCTCCTACCTCCTGGGATCACTTCCTCAGAGCTCTGCAACTGCTTGTCTGCATAACTCCCAGCAGCCTTTCATATATTCATATTTTATTTCACAGACTAGATGGGAAGTAAGGTTCTTCTACTTCTTGAAATCCCATTAATCTTTGCACAATATTTTTAAATAGTAGGGGCTCAATTAATAAGTTGGTGACTACATTATACCTCCAGATACTGATTTATTTTAAGGAAATGAAGAAAATGATTCAGTTAAGAAATATTCATCAAACTCCTGTTGTGTGTTAGGCAGTGGATTGGGTGCTGAGGAAAATAAATAATACTTGCCCTTGGGTGCTTAGAGTGCATATGGGGAGACAGACCCCTAATTAGATATTTTAATAGAATATGCTAAGAGCTTTGAGAAAGGCATATGGAGATGCTGTGGGAGCATGGGCTAGGGGCTCCAGCTCAGATAAAACTTCCTGGAAGAAATGACACATGAGCTGTCATAAAGGATCAATGGAAATTAGGCAAAGGGGAAGAAGAGGGTAAGGAGATAGGAGACAGCGCAACACTGAACTGACAGGGTTTCTGTCAGTTCAGTGTTACTAGAGACTGAAAAATATGAGGTGGGGAGAAGCAGGAGATGAGGTTGGAGGAGGCAGGTGCTAGGTGAAAGAAAGCTTGGTTTCTAATACTAAATCGCTGGGGTTTTATGCTGACAGTGATGAGGAGCCATTGAAGAGCTTCAAGTAGGAGAGTGGTGTATGCTTGGCAGATGTTTTAGAGGTAAATAAAAATAAGGGTAAGGAATCCAGTTGTAAAACAAAACAAAACTATTTTAACAGTCGAGAAGAGAGGCAATAAAGACCTAAACTGGGCCTCGATGGCAGGAATAGAGAGGAGGAAATAGACTTGGAAATATTTAGGTGGTGAGGCAAAATAAATAATCTTGATGATCATTTTGATGGTGAGGAAGTGTGGCAGACAGGGAGAATGAGTCATAGTTTCTGTTTGAGGAATTATTAGAGGCATTAACCTGATCTAGTGAAGAGGAGCAGGGATTAGGGGAATAATAAGCTCTGGTTTTTCCATGCTGTGTTTGAAGTGGAACATCTAAGGGACCAAGTGAGCAGGCATTTAGCTCTAGAAGCAGGAAGCTCTGGGGTGAGGCCAGTGTTACAGCCAGATCAGGCAGCCAGTCACATACAGTGATGGCCAGAGTCGTGAGGAAAAACAAAAGAGATCCCCACGTACATCTGTCATTTTAATTTTGTCTGATTTCATGACTGCTATTTATTTTAACTTGAAAAAAGTTATTATAGCATTTCCAGAGAATATTATACAGAGCTTTTTAAAGATAAAATGAAATAGTCAATGAGAAGTTAATTTAAGAATAACAAATACTCAGCCCTTTACCATACAGTGTTTAGGAACAGCACATTAAAATATGATTGTAAGTCTCGCCTCATCAGTGTAACATTATATATGCATATGTATATACGTATATGTTTTAAATAATACAACAAAGTGCTCAGTTTGTGCCAGACACCGTGTGTGATATCAATAACACTTAGATACCATGAGGTAGGTTTTAGTATCAGCTCTGTCTTATAGATTAAATGACTGACACTCATAGAAGACAAGCAACCTGCCCAAGGCCACACAGCTGCCCAGTGACAAAGCTGGAATGGAAAGCCAAGTCTGTTTGGCTGCAAAGTTCCAAGAGACTAAGCATTAGGTTCCTCTCCGTCACCCAATCCCTCTGCCCCCTTTTTAAAGGACATGTGGCAAGAAGGCAATAAGCTTGATAACCCAGGAGGAGGCAGGCAAGTACAGAAATTTTCACAGAAAAAATTTCATAACAAATTGATGTCTGAATGAATACATGCATCGATCTAGATATTCATGCTTCCGAATATTGTATTTTAAAAGCCAGTGCGTATGTTGGTTTTAGAGGGCAATTTTAATTTACATATCAAAATTTAAATTAGCTTACTCTTTGACTCAGGAATATCACTTCTAGGAATAATGCTTTCAAAGACACTAACATGAACATACAAAGGAAAGAAACTGTGAAAGTCCTAATAGTTATCAACTGGAGTTAGTTAAATAATATTAAATAATGATATAATCAGCCCTGGCTGGTGTGGCTCAGTGGATTTAGTGCTGGCCTGCAAACCAAAGGGTCCCCGGTTCTATTCCCAGTCAGGGCACATGCCTGGGTTGTGGGCCAGGAACTCAGTAGGGGGTGTGTGAGAGGCAACCACACATTGATGTTTCTCTCCCTCTATCTCCTTCCCTTCCTCTCTCTCTAAAGTTAAATAAATAAAATCTTTAAAAATGATATAATCATACAATATCCTATAAAAAGAATAATGTAGACCATTTTGCACATACTGGCACAAAGAGGTCCATGATACGGTTAAGTTTTTAAAAATTGCAGAGGAATTTGTAGAATGTAGATATACGGTACATGCACATGCATAAGTGTGGAAGGGTACAAGCCAAACCATTAATAGGGATTAATTTAGGGTACAAGAATTAAGTATAGAGAGGTGAAAGAGACCTAAAAATTTTTACTTTATACACATAAAACGTGTACACACACACACACACTTTCATATAACAGTGGGCATGTATTGCTTTTGGTAAGAAAAAATTAAGATTTTTCTTAATCCAGTGAGTCAACAAATCTGATAAAATCAATTTAAATTTAGCCTTATGCAAATAAATTATGTTACATCTATATTATGGAATATCACGTTGCTGTTGAAAAGAATGTCAGACCAGATTGCACTGACATGGGAGGAGGTCATGAAATATTAATGAAAAAAGCACATTGCAGAACAATATGTCTAGTTTGAGCTCATTTTTTAAAATACAGATTTGTATATTAATTCTTATATGTGCATAACAAAATTCTAGAATATTCAACAAAGTGTAAATAAGATTGGTGATCCTGGGAATTAGGAATGGAGGGAAGAAAATGGAGGACTTTTCTTTCTCCTTAATATATAGTTGACGTTTTAAGTTTTATAATAAAATGTACTGCTCTGATAATTTTTTAAGTAATAAAATCATTCCTAACAAAATGAATTTCTAGTAGATCATTTTATTTATATTTTATTCTAGGTCTTAAATATTTCATATCATATAAGCTACAAAGGTGACCTAGGAAAAATTTCAGATTCATATTTATGAAATCTATAATTTAGCATAACTTTACATGTTTAATTGTGCACAAAGGAGTATACAAAAGGTAAAAATACTGTAATATATTTTTATTCCAAGAAAAACCCTAGTTTTTCTTTCTCCCCATTCCCAATGTAAATCTGGCCCTCTTCACATAATTTCCTAAATGATAAATGAGTTTCTCATAACATTTTCACGAATAATCTAAATTCCACAAAGCTTCCATTTTCCACAAAGTTGTGTTATTTTTGAAACAAACAAAACAAACCCGTGCTCTAGAAATGCTCCTGGCATTCATTCGTGAAATGGAGCTGCTTCCCCTTTGGCCCCACCTCCTCTCTGGTGACCACAGAACTTAGCTTTCTTCTCCAACAGGAAAGGCCCCTAGTGAGACCCATCTGCTCTACAAATCAGGATGTGTCTTCACCTTAAAGTCCTTAGCAGGAACATCTCATCTCTGTTCTAGCTCTTTCCACGTACTCACACTCCATTATCTGACAATTTCACTCCTGCTTCTAAGGGCTTGCTCACGCCTTAAGCATTTCTCTTTCCCTTCTTGGTTCTCTTTAGAGAAACTCAAGAGAACTGTACTTGAGAAACGATAAAAAAAAAAAATAAGAAAAAAGAAAAGAAGAACCTCTCTGATTTCTCCTATGGGTTCAGAAAGAAAGTCTTTCCACTTGAGAAGCAAGTATGGGTATCTTCCTAATGAGAAAGAGTCCACTCTGATTTTTCCAGTCTTTGGCATCTTCCAGGCAGGTAGACATCCCTGAGTCAGACTTCCTCCCCATTAGTTAAAAGTGGCAGGGCCCTACAAGGGAATACTGTGGGAGGTGTCTATGATTTCAGCCTGTGCACCAAAGATTATGATCATAAACATGTGCCTATAACTCAAAGGAGCCTGAAGGAGAAAGAGCCTCAATTAGATCAGCTTGCAAATTGCTCTGATTTTAACAAATGATAGAGAGAGAATATTATCACACCCCAAAGATCTCCTAAATAAGGCATTTATTGGTAAGATCATATTTCTCCAAGGTGTATGGAGAAGAATCAGAGAAGTAAATTTGAGCAATAAATGGGTATTTCACATAAGGCTATAAGGGTCTTCCCTGTCTCAAAAGGGTAGAGACAATGAATAATATAATGGAGTGAAAGCTGTAAAGCCCCTCTCTTTAATCACTGGTGGATTTGCTTTCTCTCATACCAAGCAACATTATTGGAAAGCAGCCATTTACAGTTGTTTGGAGAGCCAAGATTTCCAGTATGCAAAGTGAGACTTAGATGCTTGGAATTCACTTGAAGGCTAGAAGGCTAGATGTGACAAACTGGGGAAGCAGCTGTGTCTCTTTGTTTTTATCACAAAGTGGCATGAGTGATTCCAAAGTGATATTAGATGAAAAATCTTATTTTTGTGAGTGATTCAAGATGAAGACCAGATTTTATAAATTCTAACTGTTGAGAAAAAAGTACAACTCTGTTCTTCTCTTGAGAAAACAAAAAACTATATTAATAGAGACTGCCTTTTTAGAATTCTTTTATATTAATTATAAATCACAGTTAACATTTAGAATTATGTCCATATGATATTAAAAAGTAATCTCAGTACTTAACCCTTTATTTCATGGAGATACCAACTTAAAATACTTTAAAAGCCAATTTTCAAGATCAAATCTAAGTTATGGTATAATAACTAAGTATGAAATATGTCAGCTCCATCACAACACTGATAAAGATTAAATGCCCCAAACTGTGAAAACATAGATAACTAAGCAATTTTATTTGATAACTATGAAAGCTGATTACATGCAAATTCTTTTAAAATTAGTACAAAGAGGGTTACATCTATCTTTTTTCAAAGATCTTTTGTAAATAAAAAGCATTAAAATAAAACTTATCACTGAATTGAGACTTCAAGTTCTTAAAGGAAAAGGTTCAATTAATAATAAACATACATGTAAATCATTATACATAGAATAAATTCTAAAATAATTTAGCAGAAAATTCAAACTTTATTACAAGTTAAGATTTCAACACAAAACTTTGCTATGGTATTGAGTAACCTCATGACCTTTAATATTACTTTGCAGGGTTTGAAAAATACAATTAGTTATCAGCAATCAATTTGTTGACTCTATTGTCCCAAGACAGCATTTGCTCCCAGTGGGAAAATACTGCTTACGGTCTAACTACTATTGCATACTTCATAACCTGCTAATTAGCACTTAATTTTCCCTTTGCTTGGGGAATAATGATTACTGCCTTCACCTAATACAACAAAGGACTACCTTTAACAATTAATTTTGAAAAATTAGCTAATGATCCACAGACAACACTCATCACTCCATGAGTGCCTTACATATTCCATCAGGACATAATAACTATTACAGTTTTCAAGCTCTGCTAGAGATAGTCGATGCTATCATAAATGCAGAATAGCCACTCTGATTATTTTAAGAACAATAAAACTTTGTACATTTTGACCTTTGGTATGAAAATTTCAATCAATACTTTTAAATTTGCATATTAAAAGATTAGGGCATGACTTAAAATATTTAACATGAGATGGCAAAAGATATTAATTTCTATCAAGAAGATTTTGAAGAGGCAAAGCATAAACTTTTATATTCTTTAAACTAGAGAGAGATATTTGGTAATATGTGACCATTATTCCTGGTAAAGAAAATAATTATAAAAGGTAAAAGCTGACTTCTAAATTTTGTCTGTGGCTTTCAATAGCACTCTAATTTGTAGACAAACCTTTCTATTAAAATGTTTTTTTTCTTTATATTCATGGATCAAAGCATGTAATAGTGTTCAATATTATTTCCTTTTTACTGAATCATGTAAATGTCATCAGGCCTCTGTCTTAGAACAGAATGTACACTTACAAAAGGCAACTCTTGTCTACTGTCTAAGCCTAAACATATGCTATACTTCATTCAAATAAATGGGTTTGAAGTGCAAATTTATGAAATCTGGTTATAATTCAGATGATGATGAAAGCACCAAAATCTAGATATTCTAAATTATAACCATACATTTACAATGTACGTACAATTTGTTTGCGTGTGTATCACTATCAATGCATTAGTATCAAACACAGTGACAGCATGCCAAATCAGTGAATATGCACAGTCAAGAAAGTGAAGCCAAAGTCCTTATTAGTCTTAAGAGGAGTTAAGAAAAATATTATTTTCCCCAATTTCCAAATTCTCATTTCTAATTAAATCTATTTAATAAAAAATGTGACAAACTACCAAAAATATGAGCCAAAATACTTTAGACAAGTGAAACAGCAAAATGAATGCCAAGAAAATTGAAAAAGTCATACCAAACAGTTAAGAGGTATAAAATGAAAACAAGAATATAAATTTTAACTAAGTGACCCAAATTTTATTTGTGGTCTATGGTATCCTAATGTAAGATTAAAGAAGTCATACACTGAGAAAATTAATGGAAAAGCTCAATATTTGATGCTTATTATATAAGTAAAAACAGAAGAAAACAAAGTTAGGTTTGGGTTAAATGAGATATGAAGTAGTTTTATAAAGTAAAAACAAGGCAACTTAGCAATTGTGTATGGGGAAATTTTAAGGACTAAATTATCAAAGCAGTATATGGGGAGATGCATGCATAAATCCCATTAGCAATAACGTGTTCCTCTGATTTTGGTGATACTCACTTTTAAGTGATGCCATAACTACTGTAACAATCCTGCATTTACGGCAGTATTCATCTACTCAAGTCCCCAAAGACAGTGAACTTAAATGTAGTGTTATTCTTCCTTTTGCATTTACTAATGATGGATTTAGTTTTATAGGCACTAGTCACAGATAGACCCTTTTTTATGTCTCACTGTGGTGTGTAATTTTTTAAAATAACTATGTTTGAAATAATTAGTACTGCTGGATATAATCACTAATTTCCTAAAACTGAATAAAGCAACTTAATATTTCTGCATAGCAGCTATAATATACAATATTGCACAAAACTAAATTATTACAAACAGTGCCGGCAGTTTTCTATACTCAGTACTTAAGATAATTATAAAAAATCATCTTCATTACTGCTTGCTAGCATTTTTAAAACAGTTTAATTTGGATAGGTTACAAAATACATTCAAATCACACAGATATAATTACTGTAAACCTAAGAAGCTATAAAACGTTCCCAACCAAATCCCTTTGACCCTGTTAATGTCTATTTCTTGTTAATATAAGGCAAACATTGTTTGTAGTGTACATTTGTTACAGAATATAAAAAAGGAGGGGGGGTAAGAAAATCCCCTAACAGTTATTATTGATTCCACCATTTACTGACTGTGAGTTAAGTGCTGTTTACAAAACAGAACAGATGCAGATGCTGACAAAAAGGTAAACAATTGTTGCATGGCTTCCTGCCAGATTCTGAACCGATATATTAAACTCCAAGTGAAGCACATTTCCCCTATGGATTGCACTTATTGCCACTTCATTTCCTGTGTGCTCCGTCTCTCTATTGCAGTGCCTGGCACTAAGCTATTTCCAGTTCTTTGCTGACCCCTGAGGCCTGCTGCTACCACACACAGCCATTAGAGAAGGGAATTGCATGTGTCTGACACGGCCTGAAACCAATTATTTGATATTTTCTTCAGAATGATGCCCAACTCTGTTGGGAATGAGCAATCATGAAATAATTTACCTCCTGATTTAATTTTTTCCTGCACAAATTAGTTGTAGACTGAGCTGGCTATACACAGATGCCTGTGACATAGCTCTGTCTTATCAAGATGATACTTGAAATGAAGCAGTGGTGTCTGAATTGAATAGGTTGGGGAATCCTGCTTTAAAGAGGCATTGACAAGTTTATCAGATATACTGATCACATGTACTCTCTGTTGATTGAAAATGACAGAACCTTAAAGAACTATCAGGATAGCAGAGAAAAACCACGAGGATGTAAACCTTATCACGGTATTTAATGTTTTGAAAAATCTGTCTGATTTCTGGTTTTCTTTTTGTGGTCCAAAAAACTTTACATATTATTAAAATTTAACAAAAAACAAAAAACAAATTCATGTTGATTCATGACTGAGTGATCTTCATTAAATTTTGTAATTTAGTAATTCTGTTTTCAGATACAGTCATAAGTATGTATTTTGGTAACTCGAATCCCTACAAGTGTTTTATATGTTGTTCCCTGCATGTCACAGAAATAATGCAAAACACAAGATTATCACTCATCAATAAACACAGAAAGCTTGTATAAATTTGCATATGTTTAATCCAAATAATGGAATATTAAGGTCAACTGCAAGCTCAATAAAGACAACATAAGTCTCTTTAGAGGGACTGGCCAAACATAAGCTTCAACCAAATCTGTGCAGTAATTTCTTGTGTATAAAGTCAAGCAAGGATTATTTTCATTTTTGCATACTGATTTCACATCAGATCTTAGCTATTAAATCTTAAAAGGGTTGTGATTGCTGTATCTTCCTATTTCTCTTCAGGCTCTAGGCTCCGCCAACCAGATCCATGTACCAGTAACCATGAATTTTATGGCTTTTGTAACCATGACTAAGAAAAATAAGAAAAAATGTTCATTAAAAGTACATCCTCATCGAATAGCTGAAGGGTTACGATTATATTGTGCTCCAAAAAAAAACAAAAAACCAAACCATTAAAATGATGATTATTATTGATTTCGGTACGATTTGGAAAAAAGATACAGGAAGGCACTATAAAACAATTTTATAACTTTCTCTGACAACAGTCATCATAAAATCTGGAGGTAATTTCTCTCCTTTTCAGTATAGATTATTTCTCAAACCTTCATGTCTACTCCAGTAGTTATTATAATTAGCAATGTTATTTTTTGCTAGTGAAATTGCTAATACTACATTTTAAACTTAATTTCTACCTTGGAGGACAAACAATATAATGCCAGTTATTCTAAAGTCAGCTCTGTATATACAGAAATCTAAAAATACCAAAAATTCAAATTATTTAGTCTTTTATATTTCAATGAAATTATAATTACAAAACCTTATTCAATTTTCATCTCTTATAGGCTTTTACTTGCTAACTTAGTACTTCCTATTCTGTTATGCTTAAACTAGTAATAGGGTAAAATAAACTACATTTATCTAAATAATAGGCAAGGCCTTTATGTTTTTTGCTCAATGTTGAAGAGAGATTTCAAAATCAGATATTGATCAGTTATTAAGGCAATACTTTTTTTCTTTTTTTTTTCCTTTTTGGTCACCTGGGGACATTTCTTCCTCATTGTTTTATTTGTTTACCGCTTTATTTATTTATATATTTATTTATTTATATTTTTAAGTGATTTTATTTACTTTTTCTTTTTTAAGAGATGGGGAAGGGAGGGGCTAAGAGAGGGAGAGAAACATCAATGTGTGAGAACTACATTGATCGGCTTCCTCTCACACTCCCCCAACTGGGGACCTGGCATGCAATCCAGGCATGTGCCCTGACTAGGGATTGAACCATATTTGACTTCATAAACATAACATTGATGGTTGAAGATTTTCATACTTACATATAAATAATGATAATGAAAATGTTCTAACATAATGTGCATTTTTAAGTTGATTTTCCCAATAAAGAATGTTGTAGTGCAGGATCAAACATTAAAATTCTCAATCTCCAATTAAAAAGATTCCATCTTTAAAGGAATTTTACCAATTTTTGTTCACTTTTTAACCTTTTCTTCTTGAACACTTATGAAAAAAATATGTTGGGTACTAATAGCTGAATAATAGTATAATAACCAGAAGCCAAATAATACATTTCCTGAGAACCTGAGGAAAAAAACACGTTAATTAAACAATATTCAACATATAATAGTCCACTAGAAAATAACCACATATTGAACAAGAATTTAGGATTTATGACATGTACACATAAAAACCTATAAGTGTTTTCATATAAAACAACAGAATTAAGAACTAGCATTTATTTTTACATTTACAAATTCAAGATCTAGAGTAATAAATAATTTTCACAGGGGAAAGCTGAATTCAGAAAAGTTTTAGGAAGGTTCCACAGCGAGTTAGCAACTCACTTTCTAAAGAATATGAACTTCTAGTTTGCAGCAATCTCATGTAAATTACTTGTTCATATTCTTTGTTCGATATAGAATATCTGCAAAATAAATCTGTTCACTTTTAGAATAATTTTATTCTAAACTTTTCAATAAGGTTTGTAATTATTTTCATTCTGCTATTAATATATTACTTATAGTTTTGGATGATTTCTTTCTCCAGATTAAAAAATGACTTTACCCCAGCTGGTGTGGCTCAGTGGATTGAACCAGCCTATGAACCAAAGGGTCCTCGGTTTGATTCCCAGTCAGGGCACATGCCTGGGTTGCAGGCCAGATCCCCAGTAGGGGGTTTGCGAGAGGCAACCACACATTGATGTTTCTCTCCCTTTCTTTCTCTCTTCCTTCCCCTCTGTCTAAAAATAAAAAAAAAAAAAATCTTTTAAAAAAGACTTTAAAATCTCATTATCTTAATCACTTTTCTTTAGTTTTTCAGTTTTAAAAATGTTACTGGTTAATAAGGTATATAAATCTCAAACAAACCTATGACCCCTCATGAGAAACCAAACTGAGTCATTTTTATCTATCATCCTTAGTATTTAAATGTCATAATTAGAGGATGTAGTAAGTAAAATATTCTTTCTTCCCCTAGGAAGAAC
This sequence comes from Mormoops blainvillei, assembly GCA_004026545.1. Lineage (NCBI taxonomy): Eukaryota > Metazoa > Chordata > Mammalia > Chiroptera > Mormoopidae > Mormoops > Mormoops blainvillei. The sequence continues at coordinate 472,927 of PVJD01000091.1, read as the reverse complement.
ATACAGGTGTTCCAAGGAGGGACAAAGTCACTAATTAAGCGCAATTTAGTATTTGATTAGTATTTGATTGTATCATGATCAATGGTACAATATTAACAAAAATTAATGTTTAATTCATGTTTTAGTACATTTTGCAAAGTATGTACTTTATTCAGGTATTTCCTGCAAAATAAAACCCAAGTACTTGTGCCTTACCAAAACTCAAGAATTGGAATAGCTGGGAATGACTTTTCCTGGAATGCACCAGTATTTTACTTAAAAATAGCAATTATGATAAAGCAGTGAGGGGGGGGGGAAAGCTAATCAACAATTAGTATTTTCGACAGTGGTACTACAAAAAACCCTGAAACTATATTATTATTTTAAAATAAGGATAACTGAATAAAGATACTCATTTCATTAGTTTTCCCCCCACTTATTGTATCATATTACAAAAATACTGTCTTAAATGGCATGAAGAATGTGCCCTATCCTGCTTACTATATAAAAGATAACATAAAAATGAATAGTTCTAATTTTTACATTCACCCCAATGGCTCACCTCATGCACTTGTTCTGTGGAAAGGTGCATAGTACAAAAAGGAATCAGACTGAATGGAGAATGCCCTCCTGGCTCAAAGAAAAGGAAGACAAAGCCCCCCTCTCTCTGCTAAGGGCATGATAGTCCTGGCATACTCTAAGAGAAGCCTTAAGAAGGCACTGAGCATGCCGTGTAACAGAACTCATAGGTGGAAAGGCTTTAGCATCAGTTACGCCAAAGCCCAAATCACTTTTGACTTTACATACTAAAAAAGGAAAAAGAAAACCAACAAAAAAAACCCCTAAAATTTTCCAATGTTTAACATATATAATTGTTTCATTATAAGATGGCTTGTGAAATTCGTATCCACAGACTCTTAGGAGAATATCAATATTCTATGTTTTACAGGTCTAATTCTGAGTCCTTCCTTTTGTATTTACACAGGGCTTTGTATGGATCCAGAGACACTTTTTGGGAAAAAGTATTGTCCATGCCTACTGTCTATAGCCTTGCAGAAATGACCTGGTTCTTCCCCAGGCCAAAACACAAATTATTATTAAATCCCTGCCTTGCATGCCAGAGAAAAGGCCTATGGATTTCTTTTCAATCAGCAATACGGAATAATAATGGCATTTCTAGTTCTGGTCTCTGATCTTAATTTTCAATTATCTAATTAAAAATGCTCCCACAAAAAAATTAAAAATAACAATTGAAACTAAAAATAAAACAGAACAAAACACTTGGTTGTGGGACCAAAGGGGAAATCCCAAAAAGAATTAATTGGAATAGCTTCAGGGATAAGCTGAGAGACTCAGCCTCCTATTTTTGTTTAGTTGCCAACCTTCTTCCTGATGCGCCCTATCCTCATAAAAAAATGCAACCACAGAAGGTGGTCAGTTTCGACATTATTTTCAAGTTTCTCTTGGGGAAGAAAAATCACACAGATAAAGTCTAAATAAGACTTTTTTATTTGCTACTGTGGCATACAAATCCACATGCTTAGCCAGTTTACATATCTGTAATGTCAGTAGAAAAAATAAATGTGGCAATTTCCAATGACAAATTATATGCATAAAATCTGGTTGTGGAATGACTTCAATGTCACTTACAGAGTCAGAAAAAGTTTAAATTTAAAATTCCTACTAAAACCCTTTTATCTTATTAGAAAAAGTCCAAGAGGTTAAATGACTTATCTAAGGTTACAAAAGAAGGAGGTTGGAAATTCAGGACCAGCACCCTTGGACTCTCAGTCAGGTGCACTTTGCACTTTCTCAAGTAAAGTAATTGTAAACAAGGAATGCACCAGTATTTTACTTAAAAATAGCAATTATGATAAAGCAGTGAGGGTGGGGGAAAAGCTAATCAACGATTGGTATTTTTGACAATGGCACAGCAAAAAACCCTGAAACTATATTATTATTTTAAAATAGTGATAACTGAAATAAAGATATTCATTTCCTTAGTTTCCCCCCCCCCCCACTTATTGTATTGTATTACTGGAAATTCTAGCTTCTACTGCTAGTAATGAGCACAATTTTCATCAGAGATCTAAAAGAGATCTTTACTTCTGTCTCAGGTGCTCAAAAGGGTGAAGAGATGTGGTATCCTTCTAGTAGACTTGGTCTCTTCTGTAACAGTACTCCTACACATGATTCTTTTTGTATGTATTTTGCATGCTGGCCTCAATATACGTATGTATCTTTCCTTGAGATCATCACTCAGGTAGTTGTAGCTACTGGAAGAGTAGGGGCGGAGGGTGACTTTTGGCTGGCCTCCTTTCCAACTGAGATCTGTGTCTCCCTAACCAAGAGTTCTACGTGTACCTTTTGGTTCTTTGAGCAGCACCGGGGTGGCTGGCAAGAATAGGCACCTTACAAAAGGAGCCAAGGAGAAGTGGTTGGTGCATTTTCTAAGAAAGATTGGTATGATATAAAAGCACCAGCTATGTTCACTAAAAGAAATATTGGAAAAACACCAGTCACAAGAACTCAAGGAACCAAAAGTGCATCTGATGGTCTCAAGGGTTGTATTTTTGAAGTGTGCCTAGCTGATCTGTAGAATGATGAAGGTGCATTTAGAAAACTCAAACTATTACTGAGGATGTTCAGGGTAAAAACTGCCCCCCCTAGTTTCCATTGCATGGATCTTACCCATAACAAAAATGTGCCCCACTGTCAAAAACTGGACGACCATGATTGAAGCTCATGTTGATGTCAAGACTACTGATGGTTATTTTCTTCATCTATTCTGTGTTGGTTTTACTAATTAAAAAAAAAAAAAAGCAACAATCAGATTGAAACACCTCTAATGCTCAGCATTAACAGGCCCACCAAATCCAGAAGACAATGGAAATCATGACCGGAGAGGTACAAATGACTTCTAAGAAATGGTCAATAAATTAACTTCAACAGCATTGGAAAAAGACATAGAAAAGGCTTTCCAATCTATTTACCCACTCTGTGATGTCTTAGAAAAATCAAAATGTTGAAGGAGCTCAAGTTTAAAGAGGAAAGCTCATGGAGATTCATTGTGGCAGTTCTGGAAAAGCTACTGGGAATGAGACAGGTGCAAGGTTGAATTAACTAATAGATATGAATCCCAGTCCAAGAATCTGTTTTAAATTTCAGACTTAACGGTGACAAATAAAAAATCCTATTTTTTTTTATATTTACCTTTATTTTGGTTTGAGGGTTTTCTTTACCCTTAAAGATCTTTTCTTCCCCAGATGGATTCTGTTTCCTCCCACCCTGATCTTCCTTAAACAAAATACAAAATAATACAAAATACAAGGGGCTGTGAAAGCAAAGGGGCTTTAGAGGACACTGAGTTTCAACCTCTCACCCACTGCAGAATGTTAGACCTTTCAAATACTCAAAGGCACGTATCATATTCTCCTAAGTCTTTATATTTCAAGCAAACAATAACCTCAAAAAATAGTCAGAATAAAATGTACAGGGGACCATGAAATTTATCCTAATCACATCATTTCATATTAAAACACAGGGGATTTATTTAACTGAAATTTACTGCACAGAAACAAAACTCTTTTTTTAAGCATTGAAAAATATAACAATAACTTTTCTTAAATCTAAAGAAAATATAATTTTTAATGTTACAGTAATTTGATCAACTATCCACTGCAAATATAGACATGGAAGAATGGCACTGTTCTCCTGAAACATAAATGACACCTGTACATGTGTAAATATGAACCTGACTTCCCAGATAATGATCAGGTTATAGTCAAAGTGCTGAATGCAAATTTCTAGCTTTTTGAAAGCTGTTTGACTTTAAAGAATTATAAACTAAATTTTTAAAAATTGGAGCGTAAACTTTAATAAAATGATAATTTTCCTGAACAGTTATTACAAAAACTATAGGAATATGGATTAAAAAAAAAAAGTTACTGAGGACATCTTGGTTCTTAAATTACCCTTGAAATTTTGCAAAAAGAGTGTATGTAAAAATAATAATGTTTTTTTCTAGGATAGATCCCCAAATCACAAAGATTCTCTAATATCTATATTACCACTATTTCATCATTTTCCTCAAATATTAAAATATACAAACTATATGCTTCTAAATGTATTATAATACTAAAACAGCACACACTCTCCCCCCAAAATAAAACATTCAAATTCATATGAATGTACAGGGGAAAAAGGTTAGTATTCAATACCAAAATGTATAATTTAAATTAAGGGATAAGGTTATATGTAAATAAAATTGCCTGGTACTTTACCACAAGAAACTGGTTAGAGAGACTGTCACCGTATTTAAAGTACATGTATAGGAGAGCCTGAATCAACACTCAGCTACACGGTTACAGGTGAAACTCACTCTGGGAGCTCAGGTGAACACCACTACCAGAAATGACAGCTGGTAAAATAAATTAAAATAGCATAAAAGCTGCATCTAGTCAGCTTCTGAGTTAATGAGCACAAGCAAATCAAGAGTCAGTTATGAATCATTGTCAATAAAAAAGAAAAGCAAAAACACTGAATGGGGGTAGAACACGGAAATGTTAAAATTAAAAAAGAAAACATGAATAATTTATTTTTTTTTTGCTAATTATCATAGTGCCTTGCACAGTTTTTGCCATGGAGTTTAGCAGCATGTCAGATGATACACCAAATAACCGCAAACAGAAATCCTCTTGCTGTGGATTATTAGGTGCGTTGCCTTGGAAAATAGTTACCTTTATGAGCTTTGTTTTCTCATTTAAAATATGAATAGTACGAAGAGTTGTTTAGAAGATTAAATGAACTCACGTGTAAAGCCTTATACAAAATAATAAGTAGTAATTGTTACTTTTGATGCTCAAATAATATTCTCTTTATGTATATTTTAGAACTACAAATATAAACATACATATGTTTATACTTATGTGTAGATTGATAATTTATAGGTCATTCAGGGAAGAATAATCAATTCTCAATTTACTAGAAAATTCAGAGTCAATTAAAAATTCAGTATGCCCAAACTGTCCAGCTAACTGAGAACACGGCAGATACATGCATAAACAGACAGAACATTAGCTCATTAAGATTAGCATATAAGTTCTTTCAAAAAATTGAAAAGGAAACATTCCCAAATTCATTTTAAGAAGCCAGTATTACCCTGATACTAGAGCCAAATAAGGACATTAAACTTTAGAAAAAAAATTGCAGACCAATATCCCTGATGAACAGATACTTTAAAAATTCTCAACAAAATATTAGCAAACTGAATTCAAAAGCAGGTTAAGAGGATCATACTCCATGATCAAGAATGATTTATCCCTGTGCAAGGATGGTTCTACATATGCAATCAATAAATATGATATAACACATTAATAGAATGAAAAATAAAAATCATCTCTGTAGATGGCATAAAAAGTATTTGACAAATTTCAACATTCTTTCATGAAAAAAATTCTCTCAACAAAATGTATATAAAGCAATATATCTCAACATAATAAAGGCCATACATGCTAAAATATAGACAGCCTAAAAGTACATCTACAGATGAATGAATAAAGATGTGTGAAAGACATGTGTGCGCGCGCGCACACACACACACACACACACGAATATTATTCAGCCATGAGAAGGAAATCCTGCCATTTGTAACAACAGAGATGGAACTTGAAGGCATTATGCTAAGTGAAGTCAGAGAAAGACAAATGCTGTATGATATCACTTATGTGTGAAATAAAAAACAAACAAACTGAATTTGTAGAAAAAGAGAGTATTAAGGTGGTTACCAGGGGATGGGGGATGGGGAAAAAGAAGAAATGTTGGTTGAAGGGTATGAATTGTCAGAAGATGAGTAAGTTCTAGAAATCAAATGTACTGAATTATGATTATAGTTAGCAATAATATAATACTTGAAGTTGTTAAGACAGTAAATCTTAAATGTTCTCCTCACCACTAAAAAATAATGCTAGTTATGTGATGTGATGGAGGTATTAGCTAATGCTACAGTGGTAACCATTTCCCAATATATAAGTGTATCAAATCAATCTACTGAACATCTCAAACTTATACAATGTTGGTGGTTAATTATATCTCAATAAACCTTGCAACAAAAAAGGCTAGTATACATACAAGGCCTGTTTAAGATATAACAATAGATCACAAAATAGGAATTATAAGCAACATCTTTCAGATTGGCATGCAGTCTTCAAATGAAGAGAGTACAGGATAGTTGAGAGAAAAGTAAGCGACTACACTAAAGCAGAGTTAGCATACTGGGCAGTGTTTCTAATGGAATGTGCTATTTCCATCCTGTTCTTTCAGGCAGTAGAACACTGTCATAAAGGGTGGGCTCTGGAGTAAGGCAGGCCTGAGTCTGAATCCTGGCTTTACTCTGGAACACTGAGTAAATTACTTCATATCTCTATGCCTTAGTTTCCTCACTGTGCAATACAGATAATAAATAATGTACCCACCTTGTTGAGTAGATTAGATGAGATAATGAAGGGTTAAATAGATAATGTACATCAATGTCTGATCCAGTAAATGTTACCTATTGTAACTTAGGAATGTCTTTCTATAGTTTCAGACAAAATGTCAAAGACTTGGTGAACATAAAAATATAGCCATATACTAAAGATAATATAACATACCCACTCAATATAGATTTTATTCAAATATGAATATAAATTATTGTGATTTTATTAATAAATATGAACAAATTCTTATCATTTTGTTCACCTCAAACTACATTTCCTTAATAAGTAAACTTTGGTTATGGGGCCAAGTATCAGTGATGCTGATCAATTTGGAGCTGGTTTAGCCATATACACAGCATTAGCAACAATGGCTCATTTCGTTTTCTTTCCCTTAATGTGTCTCGCTCAGAACCTTAAACATGGTAGCTGCTAAATGACTTGCTTATAACAGGTGCCCCAATGAGCTGAACTGGATGGACTTTCATGAAGCCCACCCAAAAAGTACTGTTTAAAATTTCTTTTACAAATGACAAGTATTATACACTTTCAGAAAAGGTCTGATAGAATAATGGCTGAGATCATGGGTCTTAGAGACATAAAGACCTCCATATTAATCCTGTCTCTGTACACTGCAATCCAGGGCAAGTTATTTGAAGAGTCTTTCTTTGTTTATGAAATTAGAATAATAAGGAATGTGATGTATTTAGCACAGTGCCCAACATGTGGAACTCATTCACGTAACAAGTGATTTATACCAAAGTTCAGATAAAGGAGCTTGAGAAAGATCAGTGCACCTGGACTTGTGGAAAATGTATCAATTTTTGGTATTGAAGCTGACTGACACACATAGTTTTCTCTCACAAATGGGCAAACACCTCAATAGTAGCCTTAATGACTCCATAGCAACTTATATTTTTCAACCATATGGATCTTTTCTTCTGTTATAAACTTATATTTAGCACATATAAAACTTTCACATTGAAAACGCTTTATAAGTAAGCAGAATTTTTTAGAGGATATAAACATTTTAGAAAACAATTACATTCGTGGAATGCATTTAAAATTTGTGTTAACAATTCAAATGAAAATCTATTTGCTTTGAGTAAAATGGTGCTATTTCTAAATTAACCTACTTCGTGTTCTTCCATAACCTAAAATTTGCTGATGCAGCTCTGTTCTGTAAAGTGATATAGTTTCTGAAGGAAAATAAAAATTTTAAGAGAAAACATTATATTATTTAAAAATTCATATATCAGAATAATTAGGCATTCTTACATTTACTAATGAAGGTAAACAAAAATATAGTGAGCTATGTAAATTTTCATCAAGTGATCATGAATTCAAAGATAGCAATTTACCAAGTGATAATTTTCAAATACTTTAAAAAATATAGTTTATGAACCTATTTAGAAGTATACCTGATGTTTACATAAAAGCATGACTAATCATAATTATCAAAATGATTATATTTTTTTACCTTGATTTTTCTCCACTGGTGAGAAATTTAAATGACAGGAAATAGTTTATTACCGCATAACAGTTTCTTTCTTTTTTTTATCTTTTGAATAAAATCAGAGATTTTCAAATCATCTTTTATTTGTATATATTCTTATAGAAATAACATTAGAGGAACTTTTGAAACCAGCTATAGTTAAAATGCTATGCCTCTATAACCAATTATAGTATAGAAATTTATAATTAGTATTTCATAATAGCTCTTTATTGGAATTGGTTCACTGAAATATTGTAATTTTAAACTTCCAATTTTAGTTAATGCAAATTTCAACAAATTTTCAACAATTCTTTTACATAATAATACTTCAGCTTTGGAAGATACAATGGGTTAAAAATTATACTTTTTCATTTTAGATATATATGTATGTGTTTATTGTGTATGTGTATATATATATATACACACACACACACATACAGTTTCGTCAAATAATTTATGCAATCAAAAAACTCGAAACTCTTATTGGCAATAGTTTTTACTTACATTTCCATTATCTTTAATAATTTAAATAACAGGAAAGAAAACACTTCTAATACTATACTTACAGAAAAAAGAATGCATATGAGAAATGTGTTCTGCAAAATTTCATAACATTTATTTTCCTATTTATTTTCAAGTTTGCAATTAGGTTTAACCAAATAGAAAAATGTTAGAAAATTTAAGCTATCAAAAGGCTTAAGTTAAACCAAACAGAAATTGTAAAAATCACTAACCCAAAGCATGCACTGCTCCTCTATGCCTGCTGGAGCGCTTGCTTGTTTTAATCACGCGAACAGCACTTTCTTTGAACTGCAGCTCACAAAAATTTGCAAGAAATTTTGCCATTTCTTCTGTAATAGTATCCAGGTAAGTTTCTTTAATGAATTTCACTGTTGAGGATGGAGCTAAAATTTCATACAGTGTGTTAAAATCCTCTTTTATCGCTGAGTATAACTTAAGCATTGCGGTTTGGTATCCATGAACCATTATGTCTAAATTTGACTCTTTGCTGTAAGAAGGAAAGCAGTTATGCAGAAGTTTAGCCAACAGTTTATTCTGTATGTTTTGATACTTGATTATAACTTCTGATTCTGGATAAAGAAACAAGAGTTGCTGTATGCACTCAGTTTTCAAAGAAATTTTTTGCTGCAAATTATTTATTTCATTATGGTTTTTTAATTTGCTCACTAAGAAGCGTCGAAGTTGTAGTCTTATGTCATCCCATATAGACTTTACATCTACAGAGGAATGGTCTTCAACAGAATGAAGAGAAGTCCTGGAGAGGAAGTGGAAAGATGTTTCACTCAGAGTTGATGGAAATGAAATGCTGCTCTGGTAGGAGAGGTCCCAAAGTAAATCCAATATCATTTCTTCTTGATTTTGTTCATTCTTCAACAAATCTTGCTAATAAAAGCAAATTATAATGTTACAAGTGTGGTTAACTATAGGGGTAACAGCAAAATATTATTTCTATAGTCATATAAAATTTCTTAATAATTTATTTCAAATTAGTATACTCTGATTCTCTTCAAGATTTTTTTGCATTTATATATAATCAATTAAGATTTTTAGAATGTTAGCTTGTGATAAACTATATTTTCAAGTACATTTCTAGACATATAGGTAGCCCTCATTGTTATCCAGCCCTAGATATAACCTAGGCATTATAAAAACTGCAGCCTAAACATTCTAAATAAAAACCTATAGTAAAATATCAAGTGAAATGTATTCCTAAGACAAGATAAATTCAGGATCATATCCGAAATAGTTCCTGGTAGATAATTTTCATGCCTGAATGGGTGTACTTATTATTATAGAACTCCAAATGAACACAGAAAATGGAGACCTTTAAATATAGTATCTTCCGAGGGGTTACTAATAGCTGCCATCCTGAGAAATAAAATTTAACACATTTAAAGACTTTAACTTTCATTTAAATTCCATTTTGAGAGCCATGTTAAGAAAGATTTTACTTTGGAAATTAATCTGAGAATATCTCAGTTCTCTCCAAAGAAATAACTAACTCAAAATGGGGAAACAATACTCTCAGAATCATTCCCCAAAAGATGATGTGAAAGTGTTCCTTCATACTTTCCATGCTGACAGAAAACAATGGTAGGCATAATTATGAATACCAAAGGGACAAAAAATTACTTTCTTTTTGGACTTTGTACACATTCCCTTTACATGCTGACTTTCATAATTATATCTATTTCAGTTAATACTGAAATTTAGTTTATATTCTCTAGGTAGGAACAAGCTAATTATAAGAAAAATGGAAGCAAGTTTTAAGTAGCATAAAATAAAGCTGGCGCTGAAATTTTTTATTGACAAAAATACCACAGGTATTATGTGTGATTCAGAATTAGGAACAACTCCTAGACAAATTTCAGAAATTTGTTTTAGGTCATACTAAGCATTGTAATGTCTAGTTTGATATTTTGTCTGTGATAAATAATACCCAATACCTATACAGTATTTTAATATAGAAAAAGCATATTTCCATACAGTTTCTGGTTTATTCGTTCTGAAAACTCTGTGACATAGATATTGAAAAACCCAGCCTACAGATAAGAACACTAAAGTGCACGTCTAAGTTATTTCCCGAATGTCACATACAATAGAGTGCAGAACTCAGCATGGACCCCAGTTTCATTCTCCAAGTCCCTATTTAGTTTACTGCACTCTACAGAGCCACAAAGCACAATGGTCTCTCAGAAGCTTCTCTCTCTTTACCATGTATTTAGTTCTTTTGATATTTCCAGAAAAGAAATGTCCTCAGATAGAGTCCGGGACATCCATATTATAGTACATTGTATAAAACAAGTGAGTCATATTAGTGCCACAACCTTGGGTTTCTTTAAACCAGTCAATAACTAAATATTTGATCAAGCAAAGTATAATAGATTACAGAGGTTTAAAATATGTGTTTAGTCTGATTGCTTAAATTTTAAAAATAACTTCAGAAAAACTGCCATAATGAGGACCTGTTTCTTATTTAAACAGCTAGATAATTAATAAATAGAAAATTTTCTATGAAGAAAATAGTTGTATGAAAAATGCTGTTGAGATTGACAATTTTATCATGTAAAAACCTGGTAATAAGGTCATTTTAAACTGGATCTGTTTTAATAATGTGGTCTTTCCTTAAAATTACATGATCAATTATGTAAAAATAAATCCCTAGGTCTCAAACAAGCCTATCAGTCTAATGAATTTGAGCAAAACTAAAGCGGCCTTTGCCCTGCAGTGAATAGAGAATGACTTATGTGTGACAAATTAAAAGATAATTAAAAGCTTTTGCTTTTAATTAAATGAGAAAGCATTATTACATCAATATTAATGAAATTCAATACACATGGCTCTTAATAGAAATTAAAGGAATAACTATATCCATATTTATTCTTCAAGGCTCCACCTTCAAGAGATAATGGGGATAGGATTTTCTTAAAAGAATAAGGCTTCAGGGCATATAGTCTTGCTTTCTCTTCCTTTTATTACTTTGTAAATATTAAAGAGACATCTGCAATAACAGCCAAAAACTATTTTCATCTGATTCTGTCATCCTAAGCCGTCTACAACCTCAAGGTATTTTCCACATCTGCCTTAGTCAATGTTTGATGTTTAGACAAAAATGGTGTCCCCTTTTTTCCTAAATTAAATCAAAACCATAGCTACAGAAATGCTGCTTTGTTACACTTGTGTTGTTGCTTTGGGAAACCGTTTTTGCAAGCTCACTACCCTTGTAGATACAGGAGTAATGAAATAAAAATTTATTTAACGCAGAGGGTGGTCAGAATCAAGAAATAACCAATGTAATAATTTTCTACCAATTAACAGTAGTTTTACATAAATTGCTGTCTTGACTGAAAAGAACTGGATATGACTGCAGGTTGGGGATACAGGGAATGATAGATAAGGCTGCTTAACAGATAAAATCAATGATGATTATGCTTAATAACAAGCACAGAGAGAAAATGACTAGTTGCGAAGGAACATAAAATATAATAAATACAAACTTTTCTGGCAGACAATTGAGGTACATACATACTTTGTGATGTACATCAAATCACAAATCACTCAGGAGTTATGTTTAATCTCTATTTACATAAAACTTTGTTTTATTGATAAACATCATAGAAAAAATAAAATCAAATAGCTCACTGGATTCCATTGGGGATACAGAAACAAAACAAAACACAAATCCCAACCCCAAGATATGGCAGGCTAATAGGGTCACTAAAATAAATACTCACAAATAGAAACTGAATGAATTGTATTTTTTGTCCACCCATCCCACTCCACTATAAAGCAAAGATTTCTTTTTTTACCAATGTTTTGAGAAAGTTTATCAAATCTCCATGTGGAATAGAAGGTGACTTGGATGAATTATAGCTATTTAACCATTCAAAACAGTCGGTTGTTGTCTGCAGCCGCACATCTGGACACTGTTTGTTAACTTCGGACTGCATTGCTTTAATGCAATGTTCTAAGCTATAAAAAAAGAAAAAATTATTTCGGTAGGAAGTACGTAATAGTTCCATCTCATAATATCACAGGCCCTCAAATGTTGATATGTGGTACCTGGTTGCACGCAATTTACAAAATTATAAAACATTCATATGATATGAAAATAATAACAAAGACATTCTATATTTTCATTCATAATTGAAACTGAAAGTTAAAATTTTCTGGAAGTTTCATTTCAAATGCAATAGAGGAAATATAAGATATATAGCTGTTCAGAGATAAATTAAAGTCATTTCATGTTAAAACAAAAATGAAGTGCAATGAAATAATGGTCTTGATAGGCAGTGGATAGAAGGCAGAGATAAAATACTTTTCATGACTGAAGACCAGAAATGTATCTTATCTACAAATAGGCAAATCACTACATAAAATTATGGAAAACTTCAATAAATGGAACATTAAGAAGTGACAAAGCAGATACAATGAGCTTATAATTTTAAACATTAAAAAGATATATGCTGTATACACACTGTTACGATAGCTAAGTACATTTTCCTGCCATCAAACTCTACTCCAAAGAACAAAAATCTACTAAAAATTGCATATAAAAAAGACTGGAAAGAAATAAAACATAAGATCTTTGAGTGATAAACTTTGGGGCTTTAATTTTATTTTTTTATATTTTCAAAAATTTTACAAGGTGTAAAATTCTTCATTTATTAAATAAATAAATAAATGAGGAAATGAGAAAATATGTCCAACTGAATCTTCCAATATATATCTGCTTTTAAAGGTTTATTGAAAGTATCCTTAGCTCTGATATGGAACAGATATACTATGTTATTTTACTTTTTACATAAAAATCTGTCCATTCATGATATAAATCTTTGTGGGGTAAAGATGGAGCCACATGGATATGACATATTACCACCACCTGATGGCAGCATATCTAAACTGCAAGAAAGCTTATAAATAGGAAAATTTCATTTGAAGCTGAATCTCCCAAAACCCAAATTCACAGCTATGCATCTGCCCCTTAATAGTATTAAGAACGATTTGCTATTAAAATTTTCCTACTATTTTAAAAACATTATAGCTATTAATTATAGATCCCAAGTGACAAAACAATGTGGGCTTTGAAATCCAGCTCTGATTATTAAAATTGATAGCATATGAAACTTTTCAAAATTCATCAGGTATGTGTTATCTATAAAACATACACTGTAAAACTTTAAGGAAGGCTTTCCAGAAGACTTCTGAGCATGAGTGAATTCAAACTGAATTACCTTGAAACATATACGTTCTCAGATCCGGAGAGCCTTTTCATGAAAACAAAGAACTTAAAAGAAAAACAATACCTCCTTTGGCCACAGGCCACTCAATTTCCTCATGAAACAGTCTTATTCAGGAATGTCAGTTTTAAGGCTGACACGAGATTGGAATATATTTTCTTAATTTACAAAAAGCACTTCTACAGACTGAGAAACATGATGCCCTAAACATACACCTTGACTTTAGCGGCCCTTTATCAAAGGTCTTTATTACACCATCCTCATGTGTCTCATTCAATGAAATCTAAATAGATTATAGCAATGTGAATTGGAAAGGCTCAGTGGTTAGTCTGCCTAAATCTGTTTCAATTAGGACACAGCTTTTGGGTTAATCTCTAACATCTGAATCTGGGTAGAGGCCAATTACAACAATTTATAAATATAGTAAAGCCTACAGAGGGCTAGATATTTTAGCAATTTGTCCAAACACCGATAAAGGGATTGAGCAGTTGCATTTCAGAGGACCTCCCTCATTGATAGAAACTAAGACATTTGAGCTGTCTTTTAAAAGTACTTTGTCACAAATTTTAAAATGTCAGAACTCATTATCTGCACCTGATTTTGTTTTTAGTTGGCTCAGTATCTTGTCATTCTGCCATTCACCACCGTCTATACATCTTGTTTTCAAAGTGCAACGGTTTAAAGTCTAGAGATTTATTGCCTGGTTATTATTCAAAATAAAATTTTCAAAATTTAAAATGAATGTTTTTTATCAGATACACAGTTGATCTTTTTATTAACATCCAAAATATATAAAGAATGCATATAACTCAAGAGCAAAACAAAACACCGGATACAATTTAAAAATGGGCAGAGGAACTAAATAAACATATTTCCAAAGAAGACATACAAACTGCCAACAGGTATACACCAAGGTGCTCAATACCCCTAATCATCAGGGAAATGCAAATCAAAACCACAAAACCTCACAGCTGCTAGGATGGCTATTATCAAAAAGTCAAAAGGTAATTGTTGGCAAAGATGCGGAAGAAAGCGAGTCCTTATGCACTTTTCGCAGGAATGTATTGTAAATTGATAGAGCCATTCCAAAGATGGTATGGAGTTTCCTCAAAAAATTAAAAATAGAACTACCATATGATCTAGCAATTTCACTTCTGAGTATATATTCAAAGGAAATAAAATCAATATCTTAAAGGGAAATCCGCACTCTCATGTTCATTACAGCATTGTTCATAGCAGCCAAGATAGGCAAACAACGTACATGTCCATCAACAAATGAATGAATTAAAAAACGTGGCAAAAACACACAATGTAATATTATTCAGCCCTAAAAAAGGAAATCCTGTTATTTGTGACAAATGAATCAATCTGGAGGACACTGTGCTAAGTCAAATGAACCAGATGCCAAAACACAAATATCACATGACCTCACTTATAGGTGGGATCTAAAAATAACAAAGTCAAACTCATAGTAACAGAAAGTAGAATGATGGTTCCCAGAGCCTGGCGGCTGGAGAAAAAGGGAAGATATTGATCATGGGATACAAACTTTCAGTCATAAGATGAATAAGTTCTGTAGACTTAATATATGGTGACGACAGTTAATAATGTATATTTGAAATCTATGAGAATAGATAAGTGTTCCCATGACACACTCACATAAAGATATCTATGGGAGGTGATGTTTATGTAAACTAGTTTGATTGTAGAATCATTGTATAATGTATACACATACCAAAGTATCATGCTATATACATTAAAGGTATACAATTTTTATTCATCAAAAGATAGAAATTAGTGCCTGTGGAAAAATAATAAAAATAAAATTGGAAAAAATAAAATGAATGTCAGTTTGGTATGTATTCTGGCAATTTATCTTCCTTAATTTAGGTCAAAATTAAATTAAAAACTAATTTTAAACATCTAAAAGGTAACTTTTTTATACGGTACTAATATTTTTATACATGGTAGTAATATCGGGATAGTAATCTTGGGTGGAATGAGATCTAGATATCCTGAGACTTAGATGATACAGATCTCAGTCTAGTTTTTCTGGAGTAACATGGTACTTGTCTTTATTTTGGTTTAAACATTTTCTGTTTACCTGTAAGCTGCTTCAAATTTTCTTTAGAAGCAAAGTCAGGCATGAAAAAATAACCAAGGTAATTCAGCAAACAGAAATCCAATTAGCACATTTATTGTTGGATCCCAAACATTAGGCCAAAAAATGTAAAGACGTAAAAGAGAAGAAGGATCTTTTCCCTAAATAGTTTAAATTTCCAAATTTACACTACTAGTTGGGACTATCAGCAAGGACTTTTTAAAGCATCTTTTTAACTTTATTTGTAATATTAAAACCACTGAAAATATCCTATATGATCATCACCAGGAGAATGCTTACTTATATTTACTCAGCGGAATAGAGACATGAAAAAGTAAAAATACAGTTCTCAACATGGCTGAATCTAACGAATAATGTTGAGGGGGAAAAGTTACTAAATACCACAGTGTGATATTATCAATATAAGAGTTTGAAAATATGGCATACAATGCCACATAGTGTTCCAAATTACAAGTATAGGTGGTAAAAGCGTAAGGGAATGTGCTAGAATGAGCAATATCACCAAATCCTGGGTGGGGATGGAAGCGGGATGAAATTGATGAGAGGTAGACCGTGACTTTTTGCACTATTGGAAACTGGCAATGTTTTAGTCCTTAAACTGAATAGTGGGCTCATGAATGTTTATCATGGTGCTCTCCATGCCTTTTCATACGTCTCACCATTTCTTAATAAATTAGAACCTCGGAGTGCTTTAATTATAATGACTCAGAATTATCCAAGTTAATGATGTATGCAAGTGGATGCATACTGAGAGGCTTTATGTAAATCAATTTATGAAACATTTTAAAATGCAATATGCAGTGTGCTTTTTAAAAGGATATCTGTGGTAATTTTCCCATTCACACCTAGGTTTCTTGAGTATGAAAATTATTCATTGAATGAAGGCATATTTGATAATCATTAACTGAATGGTGAATATGTGTTAGGCACTGTGATCTAGGAATGCAAACACGAATAAGACATGGTCCCAACCCTAAAGGATTCTACCCAGTGAGAGAGAGGCGTAAATAAATAGCTATAGTACACTAAGACTTGATAAAGCATGTGTAAAAGGGAGCACTGAATGTGCCTGTGGGAGATACAGAGCCTTCTCCTTATGAAAGAATATTATGTGCCAGATTCTTAATACTTTAAGAAAATTAATGGAATCACTGTAGTTAGCATTCCCTGACCCCTGACCCCTGAGAATTCAGTGCTGATCATTTAATCTTACTGCCAGGTCACTGTAATACTATATTTATTTGGATAATAAAAATATGGATTTATTTTTATGCTCATAATTAAACAGACATAATTTAAAAACAACATTAACACAAGAGCCTATTGATACTGGGCTGGTACAGTTGAGGATAAGGAGAGGAACTGAGAAAAAGAGAAGAGAATAATTATGACATAAAATCTTAAAACTTAAGCATATTGTAAAAGCTCTTTTATGATTTAAAACACACAGTCTATTATTCAGCCACAAAATAGTTAAAAGGAAAAAATACACTTCACTGGTAAAAATTATGAGAACTTTTTTTGATGCAAAGGTTGTGGAAAACATACATGTCTGCTTTCACAGAAGATTAAATTTTTATTTTTAAAAGCAGGGTAGCAGTGTCATGGCAGAGAATAAATATTATTTTTATAGTATGGGAAATTTAAAGATTAAAGTACTTTTGTAATGCTGTTACATTTTGATGATCTTGTTTGTATTTCTTACCCACAATATAAATTCAGCCTAAGGAAAAGGCTTTTTCAATTATATCACATGTTTAAAAGCACAGAAATAGTTGTGAGATTGCGTTTTCTGGTTGTTTGTTAAGTCCTGCTGGCCTAACTAGATTGCTAAAATTCTATGGAAATAATAGGTAATTGAAAATGAAGAGGGCTGATGTATAAAATCTAGTGTGTGAACCATAAGTAAGCCATGAAAAAAAGCTCATTTTCTTGAGACAAAGATATTTCTGAACAATATTTTTAAAGATTGAGAAAAGGATTCATAAAACTACTACAATGGTTAAAATGCACAGTAAGAAATTAAACATTTATGCTGCACTGTTTTCAATGGAGAGTTTTGGTTATTTCAAAATGTTTTACCTATACTTTCAAGGAAAAAACTTCCTCGACACCAAATATCATTAACACTATGTCTTTAAATCTTTCTCAAACGTATCCTCCTCTTCATTTTTATCCTGAAAGACTGGGCTCAAATTCTTAATCCCTCATCTGGACTATATTAATATCCCCTTAAGATTCTATTGTTAATCCTCCTTTTGTTCAGAGTTATTCTAGGAGGAACACAATATGAAAAAAACTTCGGAGTTAGGACCCTCTGTAGTTTGCTGCTTTCTACCACCAATCCAAAAAGAAATCAGGAGAAAAGCAGGACATCTGCACTAGCGTTAACTCTATGCCAATTCTCTGACTCTCCTCCTGAAAAGAGATAGAAAAAAAGAAGAGAGGGAGAGCATACATAATAATGGGAATCAGAACATATCTGGGAACACTTTTAGTCTTTCTTTATCTCCACTGCCTGGATAAATTCAACCACTATGCCGGATAACAAGTTTGACCAGAAGTCACAAACTGAGGGTTTTAATAAAGCCTACAGTCACAATGTAAGTGGGTAGGACAAACAGCACGCCTTCTCATATACTGCCACTGCAAGAAAAGACCGGGGCAGTCCTGATGGAGAACAATCTTGCGAGAGTCACTGTGTAACTTCCAAGAGACTATCGCACAGAACAGTGCTCATGAGGAAAGAAAGACACACATGCATGTGGGTGTGTAGTAATGGAAGAAAGGTTGCATATCATGTAAATGCCCAACAACAGGGAACTGGCTTAATAAACTGTTGAATACACATATAAGTAAAATTAAGACTGAAGTAGAATTATATGGAGAGATTTTTAAAATATATATTAAGTAAAAATACCTAATTATAATACATTCATACAAGGTGGGCAAACGTAGATTTACAGTTGTAATGCAAATAAATAATACAATAATTAATAAATAATAATACAAGAATAAACTGTGTTTCATGTACTCGCATCTGTAAACCTACTTTTGCCTACTCCTGTATAATTCCCATTTGGGTAAAAAAAAATGTATTTTGGGGTGCATGCCTATATATGTAGAGAACATTTCTGGATCATTACACCATAATTTATCAATACAGACCACCTCTGAAGAACATGACTAGCAGGGCCAGAGGAAGAGGAAAGTTTTCCTCCTCTCTACCTTTATACTCAACTTTTCCTTATTAATTGCTTTTCTCTGCTGAACAATATTTTCCATGAGTATGTATTACTTTAATAATGTAAAAATACTTAACGAAAAAGTGTTTGATGACAGCTTCTTCTGTCACATTTATTCAACTAACTTCACACTAGTTTAAGATAAAGCAAACATAACAGATGCCGGACAAACATGCCTAACACAAATTTACTGTCTTCAAGCCGACTTTGTGCCAGGGCTGTTTTAGGCTGGGGGAAAAAGGTGAAGAGAAGTTAAAGACTTTAAAGTAGAAATGAAGGAAGTAATAGTACCAACTTCCAGTTTCCTCACTCAGCTCCCATCCCAGTTGCTGTAGGAAGATGTTCTTAGTCGCCACATTTTAGGATGAGGATTGTGATTAGCAATGGCGGTGGTGCTAGTGATGGGTTTTATTAAAGGTATTGACTCTGAGGAATCTCTGACAAGACCCGTTTCCAGGGAAAGCTGGCAGGGTTGGGTTTAAACAACACATCAATCATCTAACAGGAAGATAAGCCAGCCTGAGCAGTCACGTCTCTTTACCAGGGTTCAGTCCCCTTTTAATATTCCCTCGTTGTTGGTCTTGCCCTCACAGCTGATCCAGGTCCTCGCTGGTACCCAACGCTGTTACCCCAGAAGTGGGGGCTTACTTCCCTCTAGTGGCTAGAGGTCTTGTCAACTATGAGTCTCAGTGGCCTAACTGTTGCTGGCTCAGTCTCCTTATCAGGTCTGGATTTCTAGTATAATATTATTCATACTTTTGCTATCATAACAGTTTATAAACAAGCAGATGCTTGCCTTTTCTTATTTTCCATGGAAAGATAATAACAATAATATTCTTTAGGTATATCCTCAAAAAATAATTTTTTTTTTCTCTCCAGATATGATTGGAAATTCTAAGAAGCTCTTCTGGGTGCCTTGATCTTGCTCCCTCGATGCGAATGAATTTTCTTGGTATCTCTTCTGGGCAGCTGTAATCTGCCTTTGATCTGGCTGTCTCCCAACTTCTGGGTGTAGGTGTTGATATTTATAGCTGCAGATTTGTTTGCTTCCTTCTATTTTCCCAACTGATCCATTTTTCAGCCGGGGGTCAATTACTAAAAGCTATGACATTAGGTGAAAGTGACACCCACCCCATTCTTAAAGTGAATAAATGTGTGTATTATTTAAACAGGGTGTCATTATTCTCAATGAAGAATTTATAGCAGAGCTGTGTGGTTTTTTCACATGTATTAAGTAAAACGTTCCTAAACTACATTAGTGGTTTAACAATGGATTTAACCTTTAGGAAACCATATTTAGTAGAAAATGGGTAAAAGAGTTAACATTTATTAAACCTTAATTATGTTAGGCACTATGATAAGCATCAGAAATACGCAACTTTCATTTAATCCACATAATGTTTTGTGAGGTAGGTATTATTATTTTAGCGGTAAAGTAACCCTAGTGAAGGCACAAAGTTTTGAGTCTACTTATAATTGACTTCTCAGAGCATCATTTTGCCTCCTGGTGCTCTGGATTGTAATTCTTTATTGTTTTATATCTATTTGGCCAAGAGTAGGTGAAGCTAACACACTTAAAAATAAGTTAGACTCTTAAAAAATGTCAAACACTAAAAATTTATGTATTACTTGGAAGAATCAGTTAACAATCGTCTAATGGAGCTACTTGCTGATTGCACATTTTACCCTGCTCAGCTTCCTAAAGCAGAGGTCTAAGGGAGGCACTGAACACACAGAATGGGGCTATGGAAGAAGGCGTTAGCAATACCACAGACGCTGAAATAATGGGAGCTAATAGTGACAGACAATGATGAGAAGAAAGTAGGGCAAGGGGCCACCATGAAACAGGGAGTGGCTTGTCTTTTTCCTACTCACCCCCATTTCTACCTGTATGCATCACTAGACTTTAGGCTGGGAGCTTCAGTGGGAAGACTGGAGAAGTTTAAAGGGTAGAAAATACGAATGGGGTCGGGGAAAATTTAGGCAACCGAGCAGCTGAGGGCTGGGATGCCGTCTGCCTTGGAGGCATTTTTAATTTTGAGGAAGATGAGAATACGGAAAAGGACCCAGACAGAAGAAACTGGAAAGAAGTTGTTTAGGTCTTACTCTGGGTTCAAGAATAGATGGAGGAGCCTTTCAGGTATCTTTCCATGTGACCTGGTCTTGTTCAGCAGGGTAGAAGAGGTAGAGATTCTGTGAGACAGAGTACAGAGGAATAGAGAAATGCAAAAGCGAAGTACAAACACAGGAAATTAAAAAACAAGCAAATATGTATTTGCATCCTCTTGTTATTACTAAATAAGTGCCAAAATACTCCCATAAATCATAATATACAGTAGAGTTTTTAAAATGACTAATTTTCATCTTACATAATTTTCTTTGGCCATAAAAATATATTAATGCATGTGTGTGCCCACTGGCAGATTTGTAGTTGTGCCATGACAAATCCAAAGCTAATAGCATATTTGAAGATTTCTTTTGGTTACTTCTGGACCTTTAGGCCATCATGTGGAAACTCTAAAGAAAATTTTCATATATAAATTCAAGAAATTGAAGCATTATGTGAGAAGTAAGTGTAATCTATGGAATAGGTATGCTCTATGAATAAGCATGGTTAAATTTATAAAAACCATATACACAATATTCTGTCACAAAAGTTAATGTCACCCCAACCCCATCTCCATAACTGATCTCTTGGATTAAGACAAATATTGATGTTAGCACTTCTTGTTTTTTCCTTTATGTTAAAAAAAAAGAAGTAATCTTGCACCAGTATACCAGCAAAACTGATGTCCTGTGAGGTTCACACAGATTGTCTATAATTACAAAACAGAAAGGTAAAATAAACTCTTTAATAATAGAATTGTATCTGCCCAACTAAACATTAAGAGGAGAAAAATCATCCTATGTCACATTGTGAGTCCAAGAGAACTTCTATGCCCCAGTATATTGTTAAACTAATAAGGTGCATTCGGTTCAAAAAAATATTTCAGTGCTGTGTGCAGTTTTCTGTTACTGAACTCACTGAGTCTGTGGGTGCAACATTCATATATCTCTGGTAGATTATTTGCCCTCTTGCTGCCAATGTTGAGATGTGTTTAAAGTAAATGATTCATTCTCACTGATTTCCACCATCAGACCTAAGAGACACCTAGCTCTGGCTTGAATGGAACTGAGGATGTAAAACTAAAAATAATCTGAGAGAATACAGCCACCTAAAGGGCAGGTGAAGGTTCAGTGACCTCTGAGTACTCTGGTCCATTCTCGTGAATCACTGCTTTGGGGAAGTAAAAGATCTTGTGGCTCATAAAACCTGATGATATTAAGAAGGAAGGAAAGAATTCACACTTAGAATTCAAGATGACTGCTAGAAATACAACTTAAAAAATTTAAGGGTAAGGAAAAATACCATATTTAAAAATGAATTACGAATGTTTTTTTCTGTAAAAAGTATTGGGAAAACCCATATTATACAGATGTTCATTACTTATTCAATGTGCACTATTGAGAGACAAATAGAACTGTTTGAATACAAAAGTGCCAAAGGTAATTCAACTACTGCAGTGTAAGTGTGGCATAACTGATTCGTCATGACATACAATTTTCTAAAAGCTATTCTGTTAGAAGGCAATAAATGAGTGCATAAATGATTTACACTCTTCTGAACTATGGTTACTATTCAGTATTTTATTTTTAAAAATATATATACCCTATACTATTATGTTTATTCTCTAGAGTATAATAAAAACATAATTGAATTTGATGAAAAATAGACTTGATTCTAAATGTAGCATGCAGTACATAGAGCTACTCCCTTATTTCATTCGTTGTAAAGATCAATGGTCACTTGAGGTGGTTCTGCTCAAGGTTTGTTTTAATATATGGACAATAAAATATTTTTAATTTAAAAATTATATCCTTATATTCCATGTCACATTTTCTTTTTAATAATAACATCTGAGTTTTGACCTACATAACAATTTATGAATGTAAAATACAGAATTTTAATCACTATTTTACTTCTAAATATGATTTCTTATTGACCAGGTAGGGCAGGAAATTAACTACAGATGGTTTAGCAAATAAAAATGAAGCAGTCTATAACAAAAGCTACAACGTTCAGTGGCTTATTTTGTTTTGCTGGAACCTAAATGCTATCATGAAAGAAGAAGGCTAACTTTAAAAAAAACCTAAAATTTGTTTTAATATAATCATCTCTGGAACTTATATAAATGTTATTAATCTATTTTCATTTATAATTTCCTTTGAGTTAGAAACTCTGTCATGTAATGTATAAATATAATATATAATATATAAATTACCTAACTATATAATTACACTAAAGTTCAATACAGCTATTTTATATTTATATATATTATAAATTATAATATACAGTATAGTATGGTTAAGTCCTTTATATGCTATATTTAAAATCTGTATTAATAAAATGTGACTTAGAATATAAGAATATAACTTTTAAATTAAAAATATACACATATATGAGAGGATCCAAGATGGCAGCAGAGTGGGTAGATGCTATACTAACCACTTCCAAGGTTCCAAACTGGAATTACAACTAAATTATAGAACAATCAATCTGGATAACCAACTGAACAGAAGCTGGAGAAAAGCCTTATAACCAAGAAGTTACAGAAGAACCCACTGCACCACATGGAGACTGGTAGGAAGTACAGAGGTGCAAAAGGGCTGGCTGGGCTCCCACAGGCAGCAGCTGAAGTTCCAGAGGGGTATTTCAGCAGCAGGGGGTTGGGGGATACCCTGAGAAGTATAGGGTCTAAACACCAAGCTGGTATCCCTAGCATTGAGCACCAGAACTGGGAAAAGAACCCAAACAACATCTGGCTATGAAAAGCAGTGGGGTTCCTGCCTACCAGGGAGAGATAGCTAGGGATGCAGAAAGCCTCTTAAAGGGCCAGCACACAAAAATTTGTTTGCAACCATTAAACCTGGCACGAGCAGAGGGGAGCAGAATGTACTAGAGACGCATGAGTAGAAACTGGGGTTGATGGCTATGGGAGAGACCTGAAGGGTCAGCTGCCAGCATCCCTGGGCTCTGTCATTCCCAGTACTGCAGAAGCTATCTTTCTCAGGCAGAGCATCCCCTCCATGCAGCATCCCGAGGGGAAGCAATAGCCCTACCCGCAGGAATCTCTCTCACCCCAACCTGTGGAGCTTAAGCCTGGCTGGGGAAGAATACAGCTGGAGGCTATTTCAGAGACAAAGCCTAACAGAAAGCCTGCAGTCTAAGGAGGATTTCTGGGAGCTATGAGATCTTAGCTGACTCTTCTGCAGACCTGGCGTTGGTAAAAGCCAGACTTAGTGTGCAGCTTGGTTCTGTCAGCACACACCCAGGCCCTAGAGAGGGGACCACAAGCTGTGGATCACTGAGAGTCCAAACAGGTTGCTTAGGGCCAGTCACAGGCAGCATCTGACACAGACCAGAGTCTGCAGATCTACCTAAAACTGTACATAGAAACAAACACAAACAAGGAGCCAAAATAGAAAGACAAAGCAACACACCCCAAATGACAGAACAAGGGAATTCTCCAGAAGAACTACATGATATGGAGATAAGCAATTTATCAGATATAGAATTTAGAGTAATGATTATAATAATACTCAACAACATGAAAAAGAACATAGGAACCATAAAAGGAGCAATCAGAAATAAAGAATGCAGTATCTGAAATAAATAATATACTAGACTGAATAAACAGTACATTAGATGAAGGAGAAGGTCAAATTGGTGATCTGGAAGACAAAATAGAAAACAAACACCCAATCAGAGCATCGAAAAGAAAAAAGAATTTTAAAAAATGAAGAGAATTTAAGAAACCTTTGGGACAACATGAAGCGTAACAATATCCACATGAAGGGAATACCAGAAGGAGAAGGAAGCAAGCCAGGGATCATGAACCTACTTGAAGAAATAATGATTGAAAATTTCCCTAACCTGGTGAAGGAAAAAGACACACAAGTCCAGGAAGAGCAGAGAGTCCCATACGAGATGGGCCCAAAGAGAGCTATACTAAGACACCACAATTAAAATGGTGAAGCTGAAAGGCAAGGACAGAATCCTAAAAGCTGCAAGAGAAAAGCAATTTGCTACCTACAAGGGAGCTCCAATTAGACTGTCATCTGCTTTCTCAACAAAACATTTCAGGCCAGAAGGGATTGGCATGAAATACTCAAAGTGATGAAAAGCAAGGACCTACAACCTACAATTAAGACTATTTTTCCCAGCAAGCTATCATTTAAAATTGAAAGAGAAATAGTTTTCCAGATAAGAAAAAGCTAAAGGAATTTGTTAACACCAAACCAGCATTCCAACAAATGTTAAAGGGTTTGCTTTAAGAAAAAGAAGAAAGAGAAAAAAAGAGGAAAATATTTTTAAAATAAAATGTCAATAATACGTAACTATCAATAATCATTTTAAATGTAAATGGCTTAAATGTTCCCATCAAAAGACATGGGGTAGCTGAATATATAAGAGAACAAAACCCATATGTACATGCTGTCTCCAAGAGACCCAGCTCAGAATAAAAAATACACACAGACCAAAGTAAAGGGATGGAAAAAGGGATTTCATGCAAATGAAAAGGGAAAAAAAGCAGGGGTAGCAATACTTATCTTGACAAAATAGATTTTCAAAGCAAGGTTATAGTAAGAGACAAAGAAGGACACTGCATAATGATAAAGGGAAAAATCCAACAAGAGAATATTACCCTAATAAACATGCATACATACAACATAGGAGCAACTAAATATGTAAAACAAGGCTTGATGGACATAAAGGGAAAGAGTGACACAAATAGTCATAATAAGGAATTTTAACACTCCAGTGACTTCAATGGATGGATCTTCCAGACAGAAAATCAACAAGGAGATGGTCACCTTAAACAACATGCTAGATCCAATGGATTTAACTGATATTACCATAGAATTTCACCCCACATCAGTAAACTATACATTCTTTTCAAGTGTAAATGAAACATTTAATAGGATAGACTACATGTTAGGACACAAATGAGTCAGTAGATTTAAGAAGATTGAAATCATATCAACCATCTTCTCTGGTCACAATGCCATGAAATTAGAAATCAGTCATACGAAGAAAACTGAGAAATACACAAAGACATGAAGCTAAATAACATTATTAAACAATGAATGGGTCAACAATGAGATCAAGAAAGAAATCAGATGATACCTCGCAACAAATGAAAATGAGAACACAACAATCCAAAATCTGTGGGACACGGGGAAAACAGTTGTAAGAGGGAGATTCATAGCGTTACAGCCAATTCAAGAAACAAGAAAAAGCTCAAATAAACAATCTAACTTTACACTTAAAGGAACCTGAAAAAGGAAAACAAAGTCCAAAGTGAGTAGAAGGAAGGAAATAATAAATATCAGTGCAGAAATAAATGAAATAAAGTCTAAAAAAAACCTGTACAATAGATTAAAGAATCCAAGAGCTGGTTCTTTGAAAAGAAAAACGAGACTGACAAATCTTAACCCGACTCATCAAGAAAAAAAAAGAGAGGACACAAATAAGTAAAATTATAAATGAAGGAGGTAAAAATAACAACTGACACAAATATATACAAAGGATTCTAAGAAAATATTATGAACGACTATATGACAACAAATTGGATAACCTGTTCAAAACGGATAAATTCCTAGCAACATACAACCTTCCAAAATTAAATCAGGTAGAACAGGAAAATTTGAATAGACAGATCATACCTAGTGAAACTGAAGCAGAAATCAAAGAACTCCCAACAAACAAAATCCCTGGACCAAATGGCTTCACATGTAAATTTTACAAAACATTCTGAGAACAACTAATAACACCTCTTCATCTCAAACTTTCAAAAAATTCAAGATTTTAGAAGGCTCCCAAGCTCGTTTTACGGGGCAAACATTATCCTAATTCTAAAACAAGATAAAGACATTTAAAAAAAAAGAAAATTATAGGTCAATATCCTTGATGAACATAGATGCCAAAATCCTCAAAACATATTTGCAAACCGAATACAGCAATGCATCAAAAAGATCATATACCATGATAAAGTGGGATTTAGTCCAGGAACGCAAGGTTGGTACAACATTCACAAATCAATAAATGTGAACACCATATCAACAAAATGAAGGGCAAAAATCACATGACCATATCAACAGATGCAGGAAAAGCATCTGATAAAATCCAGCACCCATTTATGATAAAAACTCTAGGCAGAGTGGGAACAGAAGGAACATACCTAAACATAATAAAGGTCATATATGGCAAACCCAGTGCCAGCATCATAGTCAATGAGCAAAAAGAACAAGCGTTTCCCTTCAGATCAGGAACAAGATAGGGATGTCCGCTTTCACCTCTCTTATTCGGTACAGTACTGGAAGTCTTAGCCATAACAATCAGACAAGAAGATGAAATAAAAGGCATCCAAATTGGAAAGAGAGAAGTTAAAACTGTCTTTATTTGCAGATGACATGATACTGTATATAGAGAACCCTAAAATTCCACCAAGAAACTGCTAGAACTAATAAATAAATTCAGTAAAGTAGCAGGATACAAAATTAATATCCAGAAATCAGCTGCATATTTTTATATGCCAATAGTAAACTAACAGAAAGGGAAATTAAGAAAACAAGCCCATTCACAATTGCTTCAAAAAGAATAAAATACCTAGGAATAAATCTAACCAAAGGTGTAAAAGACCTCTTCTCAGAACATTTTAAGACACTGAAGAAAGAAATTGAAGAAGATACAAATAAGTGGAAACACAAACTATGTTCATGGATAGGTAGAATTAACATCATTAAAATGTCCAAACTACCCCAAGCAACCTATAGATTTAATGCAATTCCTATCAAGACACCAATGACTTCTTTCATGAACTAGAATGAATATTTAAAAATTTATATGGACCCACAAAAGGCCCCTAATAGCAACAATGATCTTGAGAAAAAAGAACAAATTTGGAGAAATCGTACTACCCATTATCAAACTACACTGAGTCCACAGTAATCAAAACAGCATGGTGCTGGCACAAAAACAGACACATAGATCAATGGAACAGAACAGAGAGCCCAGGAATATGCCCACAACTTTACAGTTAATTAATATTTGACAGAGGAAGCAAGTACATACAATGAACTAAAGATAGTTTATTCAATAAATGGTGTTGGGAAAATCAGACAGATACATGTAGAAAAATGAGATTAGGCCACCTTCTTACACCACACACAAGAAAAAATTCAAAATGGATTAAAAAATGTTAGACCTGAAACCATAAAAGTTGTAGAAGAAAACATAGGTGGCAAAATCTCAGATATTGCTCATAGCAATATTTTATCAGATATATCTCCCCAGGCAAGGGAAACAAAAGAAAAAATAAACAAATGGAACTACATCAAACTAAAAAGTTTTTGCACAGCAAAGGAAAACATCAACAAAATAAAAAGGCAACCCACAGAATGGGAGAACATATTCACTGATACATCTGATAAGGGATTAATATCCAAAACTTATAAAGAACTTAGAAAACTCAACACCAAAAAAAACAAATAACCTAATTTAAAAAAAGGTCAAAGGACCTGAATAGGCACTTCTCCAAAAAGGACACACAGAAGCCAACAGACATATGAAAAGATGCTCAAAGTCACTAATCATCAGAGAAATGCAAATTAAAACCACAAAGAGCTATCACCTTATACCTGTCAGAACAGCTATCATCAGTAAATCAACAAACAACAGGTGCTGGCCAGGATGTGGCGAAAAGGAAATCCTTTTGCGTTGTTGGTGGGAATGCAGATTGGTGTAGCCACTGTGGAAAGCAGTATGGAGATGGCTCAAAAAATCAAAAATGGAACTACCTTATGAGCCAGTGATTCCACTTCTGGGAATTTATCTAAAGAAACCCAAAAAATTAATTTGAAAGAACATAAGCACCCATATGTTCATTGCAAGGTTATTTACAATCACCAAGATATGGAAGCAGCCATATGATTTTACTCATGTGTGGAATCTAATGAACTAACTGAACTAACAAGCAAAACAGAGAGAGACTCATAGATAGAGAGCAGGTTGACAGCTCTGTGTGGGGAGATAGTGGGTGGAGGGATCAAACAAAAAGAAAAAAGGACTCATGGACATGGGCTACAGTGTGGTGATTGCAGGGGGCAGTATAAAGAGTATAAATGGTAATGAAAAAATACAATAAAGATGATGAATAAAAACTATAGAGTAAAGGCAAATACAAATTAAAAATAAGAGATTTAATTCTTCCTGTTTTAAGTAAGGGAAAAGAGTTCCCTTTGTTCTTTTTTATTTTAAAGCATTTACCGTAAAAACTTGTAATTATAAGTGCTTTTTCATCATTTTGACATGTATTCCTTGGAAGATTAGATAGGCCTTTTGTCAACTTTCCTAGCCAGAACTGTCTTTCTCAAGAACCTGGGAGCCATCTTCTCCAAATGCAAACACCAAGGGAGATAGCTCCCTTATCCCCCAGTTTCTCTGGAAGTGTAGGAGCCTAACTTCCTTGGCTGTGTTGTTCCAACTTACAAAACTACTTCTTGCCATAAAGATATGAGGTTTGTTTCATCTCATGATAAAGCCAAATAGCTAACACCACTGTTTTTTAACCATGATAAAGTTAGCATAAACTATGTGTGAAAAAATGTGCTGTCAAGTCCTATTTTTGAGGACTAGTTACCTTGGAAAGATATATGTAATGGGTTGTAGCTACTTGACTATATGAAGTGGTGAGATTCCTTTCTGTCTTTGAAATCTCTTAGC
Source organism: Mormoops blainvillei (assembly GCA_004026545.1). Lineage (NCBI taxonomy): Eukaryota > Metazoa > Chordata > Mammalia > Chiroptera > Mormoopidae > Mormoops > Mormoops blainvillei. The sequence continues at coordinate 443,026 of PVJD01000091.1, read as the reverse complement.
AAATTGCCTATGATGGGCGCTGCATTCTGGTTTAATGCTTGTTGAATAATAAAAGTGTTTTCTTTCTCTTCTGCCTTTCTGGAGAGGGTATCTGGGATGGAAGAACATTTTGCCTTCATTATAATTTCCCAACAATGTGCTGCCTTTGGACTCTGTTATCTATGCTCATTATTATAATGATAAAAATTAACTGGATTCTCATATAAAACTTGCGAAAAAATCATAGGAACATTTCACTTGCTTGGTTCAGTTCTTTGACAATTCAATATAACAGTGTTCAATTTTTAAAAAAAAACACTATGTTATTCTACGATAGAAATTTTTACTGTGGCTTGCATATTTGTAACCCACATGGTTAATTATTAGAACTTTTGGTGACAAAGATTTAGATAACTGAACTGACTCAACTCAAGGGCCCAGAAGTACATATGAAGACAAAGTCCTTTCTATCAATGAACAGGTATTAATGGGAGACTACTTGGTTGTCCCAGCTTTCCCCAGTGTTTGTTAACACTTTTGGGGTAGGTAATGAAGGCTAATATGACATAATTCTCTGTGGAGTCCCTAGCCCCCCAAGTAAATGAGAAGAAGGCTCAAAATGACAGACATCATATACTGCAAGGGAACTCACTTTAGGTGCAATATGGCTCCAGCAGCAAAGGGACCAGCATCTGGGAAATGTTGGAATCTTAACTCTCTGTAGCCTCAGCCTTGGCTGGCTACCCAGAAAACAGGAATGCTGCCCAAAGCAACGTCATGCTCCCAGGAAGGAGGTTAATGAATATATAAAGTGTGATAACTGCCTGATGTTATCTGTTAACTTAGGAATGCATAGTTCTTTCTGGTGGTCTATGTGACTATCCACCATATGGTTTTACGATTAGCCCCTTACAGAAAGGGACCCTGTCCTGGGAGGAGAAGGATTTTTCCTGGCCACCACTGAGAGCAGCAGCTGCACTGCCCATGTATATAAGTTTCTCCTATTAAAGCTCTTATGAATTTGAATAAGGCTGGCTACATGTCAGTTTTTCAGAATCAATCCTGAATTTAGACTTTTATGGCTTTCCCCCAACACATACAAATAATTTATTTTTAATGTTCTGTTTTCAGCAACTCAACGATTCATGGTTTTGTACTATTATTTTATTTCAATACCTTAATTTCAAATTAAAAATTTTTGTGCTTAGCCATCAAATAAGAATGTTTAATTCTAAACATATTAATGAAAATCCAGACCAACAATACTGGCAAAATCTAAGAAATCATTAATAGCAATACAATGAACTTTATCTATCTGAAGGCAGTGCCTTTTTTTTTTAGTTTTATTTAAAGTACTAATCAGATAAGGAAAATCATGTTAAAATTTAGGCGGGAAGGTCTCATCAATTTTTTTCAAGTGTTAATGACAATGAAAACCTGAAATTATCTAACAGCAGGAAATAGTAGGTAAAGTATGTGTAAATTAAACATGAAACCAACTTGTTTTAAATAATTAGTAATATTTACCTTGCAGCATTTTGTTCTATTTTTTCATCAATGTCACTGAAGATCTGCTTAAACTCCAAGTCTCCAGGAAATGAATTTAACAAACAATGTAGGTCAAAAGAATTATGGGAATATTCATCTCCCCAATCCATTCTGAGGAACAAGAACAAAAAACATGTTAGTTACACCAAAATAAAGAAAAAAAACCTATCTCAAGTTGTGATAGTAAATCAAAACCAGTAATTCCCATTTTAGGCAAAATGAAATACAGCAGTAGAAGAACTGGGGTATTATTAAGCTATGTAAAGTGTTTTGTTATTTAAATTTCATGAGGTGTGACCTAATTTTCACACTTTTCTGTAGTTTGAAAGCTGAACAAAACAGCCCCCCTCAGAGAGTACTAATAAACATCATGCTGCTTCTCACTGTACCAAGAGCTACAAAGGAAATCACAAAGCCTCACAAGCCACTGTGAACAAAAGTGGTTGCAGAAAGACTTTAACACCTTCCTTCCATTCTTACCAACAAACTGATCTGGAAATTGTTACCTCAGAATTGTTCAAGTCTCATCTCCTGGACCTATTTACATATGGAAAAGGCAGAAAATTCTCTAGCCTACATATTGATAAATGACTAAAATTTAAATATGCTGCTCCTTAAAGATATGCACTTTCCCACTATCAAAGCATTATTCATCCATTCACTCCATATATATTTATTAAATGGTTGGTAAGTAAGAAGCACTAGTGTACAAACTGGGGATATAGCTGCAACAATTCAAAGTCCCTGCATTTATGGTGTTTTTATTCTGGTAGGGAAGGTAGATTTTAAAAACACATAAACAGATATATTTTATAAAAGAGCACATAGTGCGAAGTGCTATATGAACAAGTAGATCAGGGCAATGGGATAGACTAAGAATGACAGAGCTGGCACAGAGTGTGTGTAACCATGCAAACTGGGGCTCAGCCATTTAGCACCTTTGATTCAAATGACTCAATGATTTGTGTTGAAGGAAACAGGTTTTTATTAACAGGGTTCCGAACTTGGGGGTGCTGAGAGCACTCCTGCTTGGAGTCCTCTCTCCCACGAGACCAAGAACTTCCCTTGGTTCCCAAAAGGCTATAAGCCAAAACCATACCCAGAAGTTCCCCATTTCCTTATCTGTCCCTAAGCCAGTCACGCAAAAAAATAGATCTCCATCCTCTCTGGAATGTGTGCTTGTGGGTTTCAGAGTCGCCATCCTTTCGCAGTAACTCTCTCCTTCAGGATCTGGGGCGCGCTGTTCTCTGTCTCCATGTAGTAATCCAGGAAACTGTGTGCCATGTTACACTGTCCCAGTGTGGGACCCTGCCTCCAGGAGTGGGCTCCCATCCTCTGCAGGGTCTAAGTCCATGGTGAACCCCCACATCTCCTGGTCCCACAAGTGCTCCCATTCGTGCGGGGAGTAGGGCCAGAAGCCCAGAACATCCAAATGCCAAAAACCCAGAGGGAGAGAGCTTGAACCAAGCTCTAATGTCCCGTACCAAGAGTCCCCATACCAAGAAATTGACTTCCTCATCCGTCCTTCAGAAAAAGCAGAAGTCTGTAGCTCAGCATTCCAGGTCACAGTTCAGCTCCAAGCATCTCCCACGCGTCTGTGTGTTTGGCCAGGCAGGTCCCCAAAAGCTCCGCCAGCTCTGTTGCTATTGTCTGCTGACCTCTAGACCTCCAGGCAGACCTTCTGACCTCTCTTGTGGCAGACTCCTGAACTTGTGGCAGACTTCCCTTCAGACCTCCTGTTACCTGGCCCATTCTAATTTAAATGCTTGGCTCAGACCTTTCTGTGTGATGGAACATCTGGTTCTTCCTATGGTGCGTTAGTGCCCGCCATTTTTGTCATCTCCCCAGTGTCTTTGGCCCTCTTTTGGCTGCCATCTTTAGTCAAGACAAGATTTACCAGTGATACACAGGCATCAGGGTGCTCATCTGTCCCTACACCCTCCCTCCCCCGCCTCCATCATGACTCACCCTGCTGGCACACAGTTCTCACAGTCAGGTACACAATTCTGCCCCAAGCAGCAGCATCCTTCTCTTCAGGAAGGCAGGAGCTGTTAATCTGCCTTTGTAAGGCAATGTGCCTTAAACATTGTATTTTCCACTGTTTTCTGCCCTCCTCCTGCCTTTTGTAGGACTGGGGTTTCCTCTATTTTCAGGTGACCCATGCTCAGTACCCTGTTACATGTAAACTATTTTACCTAGGGATGTGCTATTTTTGGACATGAAATAGTGCTTATAAAATATTTTGATGACTGATGGTATAAATTAATGACAAATTTAAACATTAAATAACAAATACATATGAAATAAATATCAATAAAAAAAGGTTTAGGTAAATGTGGTTTTAGTTTGGATAAATCACAATACTACTTAAAAAACTGTCTAAAAAGTTTTGCAGAGGCTACAATACTAATGAAATTCATCATCTTTAATTATTTATTAATAATTTCATCTAAATTATTACACTAGAATGTCAACTTAAGAAACATCCAAATCCGTAAGAATTTTTATGAGTCTATTTGAGCTAAAGTGACAATAATTGCCAAGAAGCAAAACCTCAACAGATTAAGAAAATGCTCTGGAAAAATGGAAGTTTTGCACCTTATTTTATACATTACAATCAAATAGAAGATGCATAAGTGTGTTACATGAAATCCACTGGTGATAGATTAGGGAGGTAGGAGAAAGTAAAGCTGAAGATTTCTAAATCCTATCTAAAATGAAGAATTAGTCTTAGGATAAAGCTTTTACTTTACTTCAAAGATACTATTTTAAAAGGAAAATACCAAAATAAAATGTTTTAATGTAAAAGTCTACAGTATCACAAGAATTGTCATATGTAAACTCAGTTAATTCCAAATACAGAATAAGAACTGTGGTAGTTTAAAATAGTCACCCCAAGATGTGCCTCTTTGGTATGTGGATTATTTTGAGCTAAAGGTAATTGTGGATGAAAAGGGCCATATATCAAATCTGACAAGCTCAGAGGAGGCCTGCATGATGGCCTTACAAACTCAGAGACCTAAAGTAACCACACAGGATGGTCTGAAGTTAAAACCTTTCTAACTGAGAGTTCTTGTAGAGAACTCAAACTTAGTAAATATTTTGCTCATAGCAAACTTCTCTGTTATAAAACAAGTTACAGTATCAATACTCTGTTTCAGAGTTATACCAATTTGTCAATATTACAGAGCCTCATTAATTCATATAACACACATTCAAGACTTAAGAAAATATGTATAGAAGTCAGCTTAAATATAATGGCAAAACAGCAATATGATATGTTGTATATCTACTCTGTACAAGATATTTTATATACATCATGTTCCTTAATTCTCATAACTCTACAAATAGTTCTTATCCTAATTTACAGAGAAAACTTGGGGCCAAAAAGGTTAACTAACATGTCCATGTGGCATAGCTACCCAGTGTTAGGGTCACAGTTTGAACTCAGACCTATTTGGTTCTAAAACTTGAAGGTGCTCATATCCTGAGAAATGAATCAGTTACTGCATATAAAACATAGTTTTATAGAAATTATATTAACCAAAATGTTAAAATGGTTATCCCTAGATATTTAGACTATGGTTGATTTTTACTAATGTTTATATACTTAACATTTTCCTGTTTTTGCAATAAGTACTAATGATTTCATATATAATTGGTAAACGCATTTTAAAAAACAATTACCCCTGCTCTCAGGTGGCTTGTGATTTTTCATTTTACATTTTCTATGTCTCTTGACTATTTAACATTTTCTATCTCTCTTAACTATTACCATTTTACCAAGTTTTTGTATTATCTGTGCTTGTAAATGCTGTTAAAAGAAATTTTTTTGTAGTATTTTGATAATGAATGTGTGTGTTATATCCTTCATTGAAATCAGTTCTGGAGTAAAACGATAATGAACTGAAACATATAGAGCATTCAGGTAAGGTTGGTAATCATGATTTTGAAGGATTCCCTATCTACATGGTTGTGTGGTTTTTCTCTATATAACCTTTGTAGAGAAGTTAATCAATAAATACAAAGCATGCATTAAAGGAATGTCATTTGTACCAATGATAGGGTACCAGAATGATGATGGTTCAGAGTTTTCATGTGACTGGTATAAAACTATGATGGTTCCACACATATAGAGTTCCAAGGTGATGAATGGTAAGACAAACAAGAGTCACCTTTTAGGTAAAGAGGCAGCAAGTTTAATATGCTGTGTGATAGGTAAAAAATCTGATGGGCAAAATATAACTAACAGGATAAGAAAATTAACCCAAGTAAATAGTGATGCACAGGATGAACATAAGAGATAAATAATGGAGAGCAGACTGCAATAAGCAATGCCGAAGCTTAGATTTAGACGTTTTCTCTTTAGTTTGGCAGTGATCCCTGAAAAACTATGGGCATGAGGACAGGCACCAATCTCCTGTTTCCTTACATGCACTTCGTGGCCCACAGTATGTCTGCCATTGCTAGGCATCATGAAGGAGCGGAGACTGGAGAGTCTATCCTCACAAGGAACAGTAAAAAGAATAAGGCCATAAAAAAGGGAGCCAGTGGAAATATCACCTGCTATTTTCTAAAAGATAACTATGATCTCAACAACAGAAAAGTAAACTATTGAGGGACCAATATAATTTGGCAAATACTCCAGGGTTATTTCAGAAAGGTAGAACAAAAAAATTTAGGAGGGGAAAGGAAGAGGTGATGAAGTTGTGGTCCAGGATATAGCTTTACAATCTCTTTATGTTCCTATATTTCCAAACATTAAATTGTCATCAGGGAGATAATAATATGACATATTGAATAAGGTCTATTACCCTAATCCATGATCAATTAAAAATGGGAGCTATAACTCTTTAAAGTACAATAACTTCATTTTTGAAATTGCCATTCCACAATATTGGTTTTAAATGTTCATTCTCCTGTAATGTTTCTGATCGTTTTTTTGTATATGATTAAAAACACAGTGCTTAATATTTCAAACACGTATAAACATCCAATCTAATATTAATTATTGCCTTTAAAAATGAGTTATGTTTGAAGAATTATATCTAAGTCAAACATCTGTAGATCATGTTTCAGCCATAGGCAAATTGTAACAGTTGAGTTATAAATTCGTAAGAACAGTGACTATAATAAAATATGAACATATTATAAGCACTGCCAGAAAACATTACAATACAGCAATAAAAAAATTCATACTTTATGTGACTAAAAGAAAGCCCAGAAAAATAAATTTGAAATCTCACTTGTCCTTTAACATATTTTAAAATGATACCTTTTTATTGTAGGGTCTTTTTTTCCCCCCCAATTTAAACATGTAATGGTTAGAGTCCTTATTTTATCTTTTTTCCGGTACTTCAATAATAAAAACCCAGAGTGCCGTTTTTCTTATAACCAACTAATATATGCTTAAAAAGGACTGAAAAGAAGATTGAAAAACTAACCATTGGGAAGTAATCCACACTGCAATTGAATTAGTAAAGGGGAAACAATGGGACCATGTGATTCCTCTGTGAAAAAGCCCAGTGAGGGTGTCATACACCTTCTGTGCACAGAGTGTGAACTTAATGTTTCCACCAGCTCTGGTTCACCTGGTCTTTTTCGGTTCCATACAAATTTTTGGAATAGCTTTTCTAGATCTGCGAAATATGCCACCGGTATTTTAATAAGAATTGCATTGAATGTGAAGATTGCTTTGGGTAGTATGGATATTTTATTAATGTTTATTATTCCAAAGCATAAATAGAAAGTCTTACTATTCAACATCACTGTCTAACCTAAAATAAACACTGTTAAAGAGCATGGTAAGGAGGTGGAGTGTTCTGATTAACTGAAAATAACTACACATTCTACCTATAACTCAACAAGTTTCAAAATGCTGCACAATGGTAAAACACATTTAATTCTAAGTATTACTGAACAAAGAATCAGTAGATTTGAGTCCTGATTCTGGTTCTGCTATGTCTGTGTGAATTTGGGTAAGTCACTCAGAGGGATGGAACTCACATTTCTCATTTGAAAAATGAAGTGAATAGATTTATTAGGCTCTAAGGGTTCTTCTAGCTTTAAATTTCTTTATTCTATAAGAAATGGTAAGAGAAGCACATATTCCTAAACCCCCCAAATTAACTCTTCCCATGGACTATTTTGTTCATCAATACCCTCATTTTTCCTGTATCTTGGACTCTCAGAGCCATTTTTAACTCTTTTCTTTTTCTTTCCCCAGGTCCACCACATAGAAAGCTAAAGTGAAACCTATAGCTTAGCAAGTAAAAATGTTAAAAAAAGAAATGTGACATTCTTTTATAGTAATAGATGCCCCGTACCGATGTTCCACCCTCAAAACCCCAGCTCCCTAAAATATTCTAAGAAGCTGCTGGCCCATGTTTCTGAGCTGCTCGGACTTGGCACACTCTTCCTCAACAAGAGATTTGTGAGACCAAGTGACTTTGGACATGAGCCTCCAGAAGGAAAAGAGCAACCAGAGAATCATGTCTTTACGGGCACCTTGTATCCTTATACATTCTTCTTTATATTTTTTATATTATATGTATTATTCTTTGTATTGCTGGTTTGGTTTGAGTTGCTAATTTGATTAAAAATAAAGTGAAAATTAACTTTGATCATGTCATCATTCTTAAACCTGAACTAGCCTTTTCTGGTCTGGTTCATTTTTACTTTCCCATCATATCTAATCACAAATTAATCTTTCTGTATAATTCACAAAGTCCTGCCAACATTATATAATTCAAAATTTAACTTTTACAACATCTAGAAAATCTGATGTAATTTAGTGAACTTACTCATTGAGGTATAATATAATATAAAGGTGATGAAGATACAAATAACTTGAAGTATATACTATGTCCATGCATTGAAATAATAAACATTATTAAAATGTCCATACTACAAAAGCAATCTATAGATTCAATGCAATTCTTATTAAAATACCAGTGGTATGTTTCACAGGTCTAGAAAAAATATTCCAAACATTTATATGGAACCAAAAAAGATCCAAATAGCCTAAGCAATCTTGATAAAGAAGAACAAAGTTGGAGGGATCACAATACTTGATATCAAACTATACTATAAGGCCATTGTAATCAAAACAGCCTGCTATTGTCTAGAGAAGAGGTATATAGATCAATGGAACAGAACAGAGAGCCCAGAGATAAACCCACACCTTTATGGTAGATTAATATTTGACAAAGGAGGCAGGAGCATACAATGGAGTAAAGGCAGTCTCTTCAATAAATGGTATTGGGTAAGATGGTCAGGGACATGCAGAATAAAGAAACTACACCACCAACTTACATCATACACAGAGAATAAGCTCAAAATGAGTAAAAGCCTTAAATGTTAAATCACGAAGCCATAAAAATCCTAGAAAACATAGGCAGTAAAATCTCAGACATCTCCTGTAGCAATATTTTTTTTGCTGATACATCTCTCTGGGCAAGGGAAATAAAGGAAAAAATAAACAAAAGGGACTATAGAAAACCAAAAAGTTTCTGAAAAAGTAAATGAAACTACCAATGAAATGGAAAGGGAACCCACTGAATGGTAGAACACACTGGTCAATGATATATCTTATAATGGGTTAATTTGCAAAATACATAAAGAACTTATACAACTCAACACCAAGAAGACAAAAAGTCCAACTAAAAAATGGGCAAAGAACCTGAATAGACATTTCTCCAAAGAGGACATACATATGGCCCACAGACATATGAAAAAATGCTCAATGTCCATAATCATCAGAGATATGCTATTTAAAACCACAATGAGATATCACCTCACACCTGTCAGAATGGATATCATCAATAAATCAACAAACAACAAGTGGTGGTGAGGATGTACAGAAAAGGGAATGCTTGTATACTGTTGGTGGGAATGCAGATTGGTGCACCCATGGTGGAAAACATTATGGAGTTTCCTCAAAAAATTAACAGTGGAATTGCCTTTTGATCCAACAATCTCACTTCTGGGAATATATCCTAAGAATCCCAAATCACCAATTCAAAAGAATACATGCACCCGTGTTTATTGCAGCATTATTTACAATAGCCAAGATATGGAAATAGCCCAAGTGCCCATCAGTAGATGAGTGAGTGAAAAAGCAGGGGTGCATTCACGCAATGGAATAGTACTCGGTAGTAAAAAAAGAAGAAAAGGAACTCTAACCTTTTGCAACAGCATGAATGGACCTGGAGAACATTATGCGAAGTGAAATAAGCCAGTCAGAGAAAGACAAAACACCATATGACTTCACTCATATGTGGAATCTAACGAACAAAATAAACTAATGAACAAAACAGAAACAGAGCCATGGCTACATGGAACAGGCAGACAACTGTTAGAGGGGAGACTGGATGAAAGAAGGTGAGGGGATTAACCAAAAAAAACCCATGTGTATATATATAGATATCACATATACATAGACAACAGTGTAACAGTGTGGTGGTAGCCAGAGGGAATGGGGCGTGGGGGTAGGTGGAGACAAAGGGGGAGAAAATGGGGACAGGAAGAGACATTGCTTGGGACGATGGGCACACGATGCAGTGTGCAGATGAGGTTTTGCTGAGTTGTACACATGAAACTGGTATGGTTTTGTGAACCAATGTCACCCCAATGAATTCAATAAAAAATTAAATAGTCAAATAAATAATAAAGAACAAAAAATTAAAATACCCCCCACAAAAAGATGACATTATAATCTCCATATGAAGGATGCAGAAATTGAGGCAGAGAGAGGTTCATGATTTGCCCAAAATCACTTACGTAAGAAGTAGCAAATCTGGGACTCAGACTGCTTCAACATGTGTCCTTAGACACAATGCTAAACATAAAATGCCTCTCTGTATATACCCATAGTTTAAAAAAAATTATTTTGCCTCCTATTGGTGTTGATTTGTTTACTGCCTTATATATTTGACAACATTCCTTAAAGCCGTTATAAATTTTCTTCACTACGAAACCTATATAATCTCCCCTCAAATTTTTATGAAGGCTAGATCTTCCCCTGTGATACTTCAGAGTTGTCAGTAATTTGTTTCTTTTCATCAGTTCCTGGAAGTTAAAATTTTAATGTTTTGGCCTCCCCCAAAGACTGGGGATCAATGCATGGGGATCTCAATTTGTTGACAGTCACTTGGAATACCTTGGGCATTAAAGACTTATATTAGAAAATAAAAAACTGATTACTTCACTCAATTTATTTTTCAACTCCCACTTATATATTTGGTTTTCCTCCAGACTGCTACACTTTCCATAAGTAACTGCAGAAGTTCTTATTATAATTAAATGGGCTGGAATATTAATATAAAGCCCATAAATGCTTATATTAATGTACTATAGCTATTAAAATTCCCTTAATAAAATAAAAAATATTTCATTTTAACTCCTCTATTAGTTATGTACTGGTATATATGTGTATGTATGAAGTGGAAATTGACAGGATCAGTCAGCATACACTATTGTAGCTTGACAAGTAAACAGAATTAATTGTCATATGCTTTACTCATCAAATCTGACATTGCTTTCTTTAGTTTTCAATGCACTTCTCTTTCTAGAAAATATTTTCATTTTAATAACTATTTATTATCGTCGATATCCAATCTTAGCCATCTCTTGCTTTAATATAACAGTGAAACCATGATAAGTGGTAACAAATTTTAATTTCTTCATTTTTTATAACTTGGCATGCAAACACATTTCACATGATTTAAAACTCATGAAATTATCATTAGATCTAAATAATGTCAAAAAACATGGAACTAATGATTAATGAATTTTCAAGTTCAGTAAAATCTTAGTAATTTGGAGAACAGCACATCTACATTAGTAGACAGTTTAAGAAATGGAGCACTTTTAAAAAGGCAGTTGTACTATATGTCATGTGGGAATAACAATAAACATAGCTTGTGAGATGTCAATTACATTTTAAGGAATTTGTTTTAATAATTAGATTAGAATCATTTGAATTTTGCATGTACTTTGTATATAAATGGGTGCTTTTAAAAGATTTAGGGTTCTTAAAGTATGATCCAAGGATTTAAGAATTTCTCCTAAATGCTACTAATATTAATTAGCTAGTCATATTAATGTGATACTCTTCTCTTAATTATCAATTACCAGGTGCTATAGTATCAATATCCCTTTCAGCAGACTATAATAAATTCAAGTTTCTTGTTCTTTAGAAATCAACAAAACCCATCATTGGATGCCCCCCTTCCTTTCATAGCCCACCATGTCAAAATAGCATTCCATATTTCCTAATTTTATATTCTCACCTCTCATTCACTTATCAACCCAGTACGATCTGGATTCTGCATCTATCCTTACACTGAAACTGACAAAGTATTTTTCAATTCCTATCATACTTAATCTCTGCACTATTTGGAACTGATAGCTCTTCCTTCCTTGAAGTTGTCCCCTCTCTTGCCAATCTCCCTAGTATTATGGATTCCAGTTCTCTTCTTGTCTTTCACACGTTTATTCATGTGCTCTGGGTAAGAGTCCCCACTTTAGGTAGCTGGCAAGCTCACAAAACTACTACTTCTTTTTAATCTGAGATACAATACACATACATACACTGGTGGTCCATTTCTACGCTACACAACCAATCCACCTTTCCTGGTCATAACTAATTGATCCAGGGTTAAACATTTGACCCAAGCTGGAGCATGAGGTTCATACTAAATGAATTCTGAAATTTGGAACGAAGGCAAGGAAAGAGAGTCACTGGTGGTAAACAGATCAAGTTAAATCCAGCCTTCCAAGAGAAGGTGCACTGCTAACAACCACTTTTTTTCTTTCTCTCTCTCTCTTTTTCTTTGCTTAAATTCACCAAAGTAGTTTAGATTAAACTAATAAACATCTTGATTGGTTCCTTTCTCATCTCTGCCATTAAACCCTGATACTCACCACTGGGATCCCTCTAGGCCTGCTTCTCATTTTAAATACTTTTCCTGAGCATTTGTCATTCAAAGTCACTGCTTTCTTTTTACGTAATTTTACTACAGTAGATTTAGGTTTTTTCCTGAAGTGTTTTAATTTAAAATTTGTTTTATTTTTATTAATTGGATTTTTCTCCTTCTCAGACCTCAAAAACAACTCTTCCTTTTAGTTCTCATTTTGTAGTCTTCCCAAATTTCCTTTCCCCTTGCCTGACTTGGGAAAGAAAATGAATACATTTTTCTTCCCCTTCTCTTCTTATCCATTTCAAGCTGGAGTTCTTGGTATTCAATGTATTCTATATGATTTTCATCTCAACCTGATTCACCTATTATCTTGATGATAAAAACTCAGTCTTTGTCTCTAAACTTAGTTCTTTTTCCAAAACCCCCACATATATTTCCAAGCCCTTATTAGACAACTTCACTTTACTGATTCAAAGGTCCTTTAAACTCAACATGTCCAAAATTTAATTCAAAATCATTTCCTCAATTTGGCATTTCTTCTATATTATGGGGTCACCACCTACCTAATCTTCCCCTCCCTTGCCCTAGTACCTTAATACCAGGTGTCAGGAAACTACAGTGCAGTCTATTTTTTCTATGGCCTGTAAGCTAAGAATGGTTTTTACATTTCTAATGAGTTGTAAAAATAAAAACAAACAAAAGAGAAAATTACAGAGTGGTCATATATAGTCTGTAAATCCTAAGATATTTACTATCTGTCCCTTAACAGAAAACATTTGCTGACCCTCATCTTCAATAGTCACCAAATTCTTCAACCCTTTTTCCTCTAATGTCCTTAATGGTCACCAAATACTCTAATTGTTCTCCCACTGTCTGCTACCTGTATTCCCAAACTGATGTTATTTCCTGCTGAAAAAAATGAAAAAACCTCTTATGTGACCTCCAGGACTCACATCTTGTGGTATAATAAAAATATATATATTTGGTTTTTGCCCCTCATCTCCCCTTATCCCCTTCCTTACTTTGTCCTATGCCATTGTTGAGTGTATTCTTTTAATAAAACTGTAATTAGAAGCATAATGCTTTCCTGAGTTCTGTGAATCATTCTAATGAATTAGTAAACTTGAGGGGGGTTAAGGGAACCCCCAAGTTTGTAGTCAGCCAAGCAGAAGTCGGCATCCCTAGGGACCCCCCCGACCACCACCAATCTGTGGCTCATGTCTCAAGTTGGGGCACCCTCATGGGACTGAGCCCTTAACTTGTGGAGTCTGCACTAACTCCAAGTACTTAGTGTCAGAACTGAATTGAACTGAATTACGTAACACCAGGTTGGTGTTCACTCTGCATTCTAGCAATAGATTTCTTGTTTTACAAACTAAATCAGATCATTTCACTATCCTGTTTAAATACCACTGAAGAATTTCTATAAAGCATAGGACAACTCTAGGCTCTTTACCTTGTTTTTGTTTTACATATAATTATTCCTATTTAATTATATTTTTCTACTATAATGACCCTTAACTGACATCTTGAAATAGTTTCCTAGCTATAGCTCCCTCTACTAAGGATGGTTTTAGTTGAAAATCATACTCATAGAGGGCATTTACTTTATCAGTGTACGTGATACTATTTGTAGGCAACATATAACTATGATAACATAATTTGTGTATTATCTATAAACAGAAAAAGGTTATCTATAATTACGGCTTAAACTATCAAGTCCCTTTTAACAACTTAAATTCTTTTTTAAAAATTGTGAATGGTAAGAAAATATACTTGTAATGAAAAATCAGGGCATTTAAGCTATCAAATAAAATTAAATGTGATGTCTTAAAACTCTTCCTAGTTTCCATCTACAAAAAAAGATATTAGATAATAACAATATTTAAAAGCTCTTAGTTTAAAAACCCTATTATTTTAATCATGTGGTCTATTTCTTTAATATTCAATCTTGCCTTTGCAGTAGTTTTTAATTCTATAATTCAATAGGGTAGTTGTTATTGGTTAAAGCAAATTCATATAAAATGACCTGAAAAATATATTTAAAAGGCAATCAGTGAAAGTAAATGCTGGATTTCTTCATGTTAAATCTAAAAATCCATCACTATACTTGCTTTTTACTTTATTTGCTGCTTAACATATCTCAACAGTGACTCTATCATATCAACATAGTCATCATGATCCAAGCTGCAAATAATAGAGAGTGTCAGTGTCAATTTTGCTTTCTCACACTTGCTTCCCTTCACTTCATCTGATTTTAATAATCCCTGTCAAACCACAAACATTCCAAATTACCTTCATGACACAGACACTTTCAAGGAGCAGACAGAATCTCAACTTTCATTTAGCAACTACAAAAGAAAGCTGTCCAGCTGGACAAATATTATTTCCACACTTGACAATCTCTACAGTTGAGCATGCATTTTAATTTTAACTAAACCTGCCAGGAGTTTGATATGAGCTTCTTGTTTTGTGTAGATTGACTCACAGGATTATCAGACCAATGACTGTAATTGTGATGAAAGGGCCCAACATTTTTATACTAAAAGATAAATTGTATACCAAAGCTGAGAGATCAAAATGAATATATATGAGATAATGTGGAGGCATAGATTTCAGGAATAAAAACTACTTAAATTAGGTGCATCAATGACTAAAATGTGTCTAAACATATACAATACATCTTGATGTAATTTTTAAGAGTAACAGCTAGGTAAAACTAAAATGTAAAAGTTAACATTTTACTCCATGATACCACAGAAAAACAGGTTCTAAGCATGAAATCTGAAGAGATTTTTAAATCGTTTTAGTCTGACCTGACTTCAAAGTCAAATTTCTAGAACCCTTCTATACATCAGATTATAATAAATCTGATGTTCTTGACAAGATACTAAAAAGTCCTCTCTATACTAATTAATGTGGCCTTGTACACATAATGTAAAAATTCAAAAAAGGGTGAGAATAAATATCTGCAGAAGAGTATTAGAATAAAAATTATCGTGTAAAACTACAGTAAGGACTATTATATCCCTAAAGTTTGATTTATTAAACTTAAGTCTAAAAGTTTCAAATGGTAAAATATTTTCTGGGAACATTTTCTGTCTAATCTGGGCCTGAATTCCTCCTACAATTATTGGAACCTCACAACTGCCGAGTGTCAAGTGTTCCCTTCAACCTGCTACACTTGATTCTAGTATTAGGTTCTTCCTCCTCCAAAGGCCAATCCATCAGCTATTCCAGCATAATTTCTCTCCCAGCTCCATTCTGAACACCATAGCTCAGTTTCCTTTATAGTCTCTTCGCTTTTCCTTTCCCTTGGTCTTCTGGCTGGACAATTCCATCTACATCCATGTCTACCACCACAACTTGTGTGTGAAAGCTCCTGTTCTAGCTATTCTATGCCACACTGCATAATGCCCATGGAGTCCCACAGGCACCTCAGACTCAACATGCTCCCAATCAATCGTACTATCTTCCCTCTGAAACTTCTTTCTTTTCTTGAGGTCCTTATGACAGTTAGCAGCACTACTATCAATCTAAATATTCAAGACGGAAATGTGAGAGTCATCTCGCAAATTCCAACATTGTCTCACCAATATCACAGCCAAATGATCAGTCTTAACTTGTACCTCTCACATCCATTCATCTCCTCCTATTACTCCTGTGTAGGTTACTACACATCATCTAGGTTAGTACACATCAAAAGTTCCTAAAGAGTCTCTCCTGTATTTTGTACCATCTCCTTCTAACCCATTCTTTGTCCTATCACCAGAATGATCTTTGTAAAACAGAGAGAGGAATCAGTGTTTATAGCAGGCTTTTAAGTCTAAGTGACCAGGAGGAAAGTCATCCTCTTAAGAGAAAGAGAGAGAAACCAAAGGAAGAAGTTAATCTGTAGGGAGAAATAGTTTTTTTAGAAATAATGAACTTGAAGTACAAACATTATAATCATATATAAATATAAAAAATTGACTAAGGAGAAGTTAATTGAATTTGGGAAGAAGGGATGATGCATATATACGTAAAATGACCATATAATTTATCATCTAAGCCAGGACATTTTTTTGAGTGAAAAGGTTATTGAAAATAATTAAACTTACATAACTTTTGAAATGTATCTATACTAACCAATTGAGTGATTTTATTATATCTGTGGACCTATATATAATTATATTCAAATTTTTTTCAAAAATAGCATTCTTTAAAAAAAAATCTTATAACTGTGCTATAAAAGTAAAAAATATTTATATTATTTAAATATTAAAAATATAGAAACATGATTCCTGATACATTTTCATATACTTTTAATCAATTTCTTAGTTGTATCTGTCAGTTATTTTCCTGAAGAATGTATTGTTTATATTATTGTATTATTTGTATATTTTTTCAAGTTGCATTTTAGGGTTAGTAAATTTTAAATTGTTGATGCCTTCAATGGATTCCTCAATATACCCTCCCTGAGGTGCTAAGCTACCTAATGAATTTATTAAGTTCAGAGCAAAATTTTCTAGTGGAGAATATTTTCAGTTTTCAATAATGAAATACATAAATATTTTAGCCTAAATCTTTTTATAGGTAACACTTTTTCTTTCCCTGCAGAATGCCTTTTTCTGAAAAATAATTTTTAAAAAGCTCATCAAATGTTTATAATTGTGTTCAATGTTTTAAAAACTAAATTTGGATACTGCAAAATTGTTTAACTTCATTCTGAGTTATTCAGTTAAAAAGATGAGTTCCATCGAAAGACTTTCCCCATATGTCTAGATAATTCAAAATAAAATTTTGGAATTTCACAATTAAATCTTGTACACCGTTTAAGTTACCATCATTTAATTTGTTCAGTTCCCACTTTGATTTCATGAGGATACATTTCAATGTCTTCCAATTTGTGAGCTTTTTTTTTCAATAACTGCAATTCCCTAAAAGTTTTACATAAATAACTTTTTTGCCTTCCATTTGTTAAATGCTTTGATTAAATATTTCTAATATTTTTTAAAGATACTGCAACCAAAATTGAGAGGACATTTTTACAAGCATATAATGCCATGGAAGAACACAAATAGATTTATAAAATAATTTTTCAAAGTCTCAAACATTTCTAAAATCCAAAGAGAGAAAATGTATACTGTCATGGCTAAATTATTTTTGTTTTCTTTACATCTGAACACGAAAATTTATAGGTGGGTTATCTTGTCTATGCATAAACACATATGTACTTTTTGCCCTGGCTGGTGTAGTTCAGTGGATTGGGTGTCGGCCTGCGAACCAAAGGGTCTCCAGTTCAATTCCCCAGTCAGCGCACATGCCTGGGTTGAGGTCAGGTCCC
This sequence comes from Mormoops blainvillei, assembly GCA_004026545.1. NCBI lineage: Eukaryota > Metazoa > Chordata > Mammalia > Chiroptera > Mormoopidae > Mormoops > Mormoops blainvillei. Next base: position 425,251 of record PVJD01000091.1, on the reverse strand, counting down.
CAGCAAGGGGTGCACAAGAGGCAACCACACACTGATGTTTCTCTCCCTCTCTTCCTCCCCTCCCTGCTGTCTAAAAAGAAAATAAATAAAATCTTAAAAACAAACAAACAAACACATTTGCACTTTTTGACAACTATGTCTTCTAGTTAGATTGGTAGATTTTGCAGATTTTTGGATGCTTTTATAAATTACAATGTGCATCTCAACATATTCCAAGTATAGTTCTCTCCATAGGTTTTACATTTATTTTTTTAAATGTTTATGATGCTATGTTCCACCACTACATATTTTTTAAATTTCTTTTTTTGTTGTTCAATTACAGTTGTCCCTATTTTTCCTCCATTACTCTCCCTTCACCACAACATATTTTTAATATCACTGAGACCAAATAATTTTATCGTGTTGCAGTTTGTATTTCAAATTATAACAGTATGTAATGTTTGGTGTTTCACCTTTTACAGAATATATTTCTAAATGTTTTGATCCCATGAATTAGAAACAAAACTTGAGCTATTGGAATTGATTTTTAAAATTAGAAATAGTCAATGATACTGATGTAAAGCTGGTATCATTTAACTGTTGTTAGAATTCTTTTAATGAAACCAATATATTAACAGCTGTTGTTTGCCTTTCATACATGCACAAGAAAATTTGAAACTGAAAGTGAGTGAGATTAATTTAGAACCATCACTTAATCTGATGAAAAGTCACGTTTCACAGAGGGGTACAGAAGTATACCTTCTGTAGCTAAGTATTAAAATGTAGTATTTGCAGGCATAGTCTTAAAAGAAGGTTGTGTAGTAGATGATGATCTTCTTCAGCAGACTGATGTCTTGTTTTCATGTGATCAGTGATGTCACTAAGCCCCCATCAAATGTGAGTTATACATGAATTCTTTTCGGCAAGTCATAGGAATTTTAGTACTAACTGTTAAATGTGTTCTGCTCTGGGAGCGTTTTTTTTCCAATTACTATCATCAAAAGGGTTATTACAAAATAAAAAAGTATTTTCTAATAATAAATAGGTAGTTATAGAATTATTCTACATGATACATGATAAAACCCATACAGCAACAGAGTTTAGTGTATTCACTCCATGGCAAGATTAAACAAAGGCTAAGAAACCATGCAATCTATGGGCCAGGGCATGTGTCCAGCAGAACTGGCTGGCACGTCAAGTGACCAGCAGAGGTGGTAGCATCGAATATTTCTGCCATCACCATTACACAAAAGCTGAAAAAGTTAGCTGTACCTAACTGCTCATGCCAGAGTACAATCATTTTACCAGCAAGTACCTTTCACGATGCCCTTAAAAAAATGTGTTAGCTTATAGTATTACTTCTGGAAGGGAGCTGGAAAAGAAAAATGAGATTTTGCCAATTTAACCATATGTTAAAGTGAGAATTCTGTTCACTGCACTGACATCGCACATATGAGACTATGTCTCAATGTGGAAATACAAAGTGTAGGACTACCTAAACCTAACTTAGTTTATTTACATGCAATTATTAAATAATACTTCATTCAAAAATGGAAAATCTGAGACAAATGTTAAACCAGGTAAAACACCAGGACAAAAGGCATTAAACAAAACTATCTTGGGCAAATTGTATATCCACGACAGGATGTCATTATTAGGTGCTATTTTAAATGACAATATGACATATATAAAGTGGAACTTATGTGCCTATAAAAAAATGATCATTTAACTCCGTGTGGCATGACACAGAAAAATTTCCAGAAAACTGTATTATTTCATTTTTAAAAGTAAGTTGTAGAACTATACATACAGCATAATATTTTCAGAACAGACAAACCATCCAAAAAAATCAGAAAGGATACTCAACAAGCTATTAACAGTGACAATCTATGGGTGATGGAACTAAAAAGGGAAAAGGAAAAGGGATTTTTTACTCTTTATAGTCTTCTATTTTTGTTTGAATTTGCTATAATGAGCATGTCTTATTTTTTGACACATAAGAAGCAAACACATGTAAAAACACAAAAATATTATAAAACATTAACTATTTTAGTATTAAATGAGTGGTACAAGAAACAAATGATCTAGAATCGTGCAATGGGAAGTTCCATATAGACAGATGGAGATAGGGAATCAAGCCACCAATAAAACAGAAGATAAAGGCATTGTAGCCCAGTGATCTTCCCCAAAGCTTCATAGGACCCACAGTTGGAGACATTTAATCTCTCATTACACATAGGATCAAGCATTCTCCAATTTTGGGAATGGCCCAACAAGCAGTGAAGGAAGGACATAAGAAGCCTCAGACAGTAAATTGAGAAGTAAATAATGAGTTCATGTACTACTTATTTCCTTCTTCCACCACCTGGGCTTTCACTCAGCTGTGTATTTCCGATGTACAATTAGGTCCCTATCGTGAATTTTCTTTGCATGGACAAGGATCCCACTCCTAGATCCCAGTTCATGAATCTGGGACCTGCTCCAGATTCATGAACTACCACCAGCGGAGATCCCTGGTAATTCAAAGGATGAGAACACCCCTGGAGCATAAATGGGACTGTTTGGGAAAGCCAGAGCGGACCATTTATGGGTGAAAACAGTGAAAGATAAAATTAAAGAAGAATGCAATGGCCAGCTAGGTAGGTATACTAAAGCCTTTTCTTTTTACTCCAGGAAAAATATATTTGAAATTTATCCTGTACAAAATAGGGAGTCATATGTTTTTAATTAAGGCAGTACATGACTAGTGTTTATAAATATTTATCAAACAGGGTGTTACAATGGTTTGGCGTGGGGAGACCAAACAGAAGTGGGAAGATCAATTAGGATAGTGAGTTGATTCAGTTGAAGGACATGGTGAATAGGAACAGGATGAGGTCACGAGAAAAGGAAAGATAGCTTTTGAAAAGAATTCTCAGAGCATAAATAGACAGGTTGGAATCACTGAGGCAGGAAGTTATAGCTAAAAGAAAACCAAGCAGGTTTTCAGTGTGTTACACGTCCCAGGGACCAATAAGCTTGGGCTTCAGACCTACATCATCAGAAAGACCAAGCAAGACAATTGGAAATTATAAAGTCATGTTAGGAGGCAAAAAACTTGTGGATATGTCATTAGAAACTAGCAAAAGGTAAAAGCTAGGGTGTGGTCCTTCCTGGACAATAAAAATCAGTGCTGGAAAACACCAATTATGACAGCAGTGGCTAAGAAAAAGAGGTGAACATCATACAGAGCAGGACATGCTTGTGGTCAAAGGCTCATACAGTCTTGCCGAAGACAGCCAAAAATAGCAAACAACGCAAGTCCATGCCAACTTTCCAAATGCTAGCTGGGGAGTGGGTACCTTCTATGGTTGTCCACAAGGTTTTCTGCTGGTTGGAGTACAAGAAGAGGCAAGAGTCGTGAGATGAGGTTACATGGAAGTTTATGTAGCAAGGGCTGAATTATTACAAAGGAAATTCTGAAACTTTCATCTAGATGACAGAATGATAGTTTATGAATAGATTTTTAAAACTTACGAAGAAAACAGTGATAAGAAGGCATTGCAAATTCAGTTCTAGGCTTGATGATTTTGAGTGGATTATATGAACAGAAATATCCAGAATAGAGATGGAGGAGGAATGGGGGGAAAATTCATGAGAAAACATAGTGCTCATAATGTCACACTGAAGCTCAGAACACCAAGACTCAGACAGTATCTTTCAAGTTTTTTGGACTATGCACCCCAGGATTTAAAAAAATGCACTGCAATCTAATGCATGTGTGTTCACACACATGTCTTAAACAAGAGCATCATGAAATAGTGCTTATCTTTAATATTTCTTTTTATTCTACTCTAGTCATTTTCTTTCTCTCTCCACTATTCCTCTTTTTTTTTTTTTTAATGCTGCCCATAACCTCAAATTGATTTCAATACCTGCATCGTGGCTAAGATTTTTAGATTACAGAGACCTTTGTGGTCACTTTGTAGAATCATCTACAAAAATCGAATGACAAATCCAGAAGACATATTCTTTGAGAAAGAGTAAAGAAGAGAAAAGCAGAAAATTAAGGGCTGGCATGGGGAATCCTACCAAGAGGCAGGAGAAAGACCGAAGATACAATAAGTGGGATCAGATGATGGGAAAAACAAGTATCAAAGAGTACAATGTTGAAAAAAGGAATGGGCAGTCAACAAAAGCTTTTTTCAATTTATTTATTTTTTTTGCCTCTATTGCAGTGTTTCTCAAAGTGTAGTCCAAGAGTAATTTAAGTGGAATTACCTCAGCCACCTGATAAAAATTCAAATACCTAGGTCCCATCCCAGGCCCAGTGAATCGGAACTCTCCGGAGGTGGGTCCTGGAAATGGCAATTGAAAAGTTTCCCAGGGCATTCTATTCACAAAGTATTTTTATCTCAGTGCCTTTAACAAATCAGCTTTCAAAATGGTACTTTCCAGACACATGCAATCTTACTTCACACATTAGATACATTCTTGAAAAGTTGTGAAGTGAGCACTTGCATAAAAAACTATTATTCTCCTAAAGACTACCACGACTAATTTCAGAATTATGTTCACTCCAAAGAAAACAAAAAGTTTCTTGGACCATTCAGGTTTTAAACAAACACCTTCATCCATCTAATTTTTCTGTATTGCTTATAAAAGTGGTTGGCCAAATGGACTTACAATCGTGATCTTTATTCAGTTTAAAAGCACATAAATTTAAAAATTCAATGTACTGTTAACACATTTTATTTTGATTTTGAACTGATCTTACTGGACTTAATAGGTTAAGTATCACAATCGCAGAACTCATGGGCACGAAGGGCCACAGAGAAATAGTTTTCAGAAAATACAAAAACTGAAGTTTATAATTTGGACTCTAACAGCAAAAATATGCTTTTATGTGATGAGTTCTGCTGACAAATATATTTATCAATTTATTCCTCACTGATACCATGAAATGAATCTATTCTACTCCAATATGAGAATCGTAGCTAACAACTAACGTAGCTAACATTTATGCACTACCTCATATAAGGCCATATTCTAAATCCTTTACATGAATTAAGTCGTTTCATCTGCACAACAATCCTGTGATGTACCATTTTAGACTTCACTTCCCAGATGATGAAGCGGAGGTACAGGAAGCTATATATAACTTTCCTGAGGTCCCACAGCAAGAAGTAGGAACTGAGATTCAAGTCCAGGCAGCCTGTCTCTAGAGTCTGTACTCTAAGGCAATGTGCTTCACGGTGATTGTCTTGATAGAAAGTCTCAGACGTTAAGGCAGTTAGTTGCCACTGTTGAAAGACTTGCTGTAATCTGGGATTTTTTTTTTTTTGTTCTTTATACAATTGATTTCAAGATAACTGGGGTCTACTTTAGATCCCAGCTCATGTTTAGTTATGAGATCTTTAAGATACTTTATCTATGATAGGTATACCCAAAAGAGCATAAAGATGGGTTTTCAGTAACACATTATACATAAAAATAAAAATATGTTTTAAAAGATGCTTAATTTTGTTTGTAAGGGCAGGCCAGCATAGTGGTTTAGAGGTGTGCTTCCCAAACTTCAAGCTACTAATAACCTGGGAATCTGGTTAAAATGTAAATCTTCAGTAGGTCTAGGTTGGGGCCTGAGATTGTAAATTTCTAACAAATGCCTGGGGACCATACTTTGAATAGTGAGGGCTTAGAGTGTGAGCTCTGGAGTCACACTACTTGTGTCTGAGCTGAGAAGCTCCATTAGTTTACTAGTTTTGTAATATTCTCTTCACGTGCCTCTATAGTATCCATAGAATAGTGAGATCATTAAAGAGTTGTTATGAGGGTTACATGAAATAATCCATGGAGAGTACTTAGATCAGTCACTGGTATGTAGGAAGTACTCAATATATATTATATCTTAATATTGCAGAAAACTATTAAAAGCATATATTGTACCCTGTTAGAAAGCCATTTATAGAATTGACTGATATAGCAGAAACGCTAAATAAAATGTCGTCATTCTTTTCCAGGTAGTCACTAGAACATGACTGTTCATTGGAGGACATTAAATATGTTAGAATCACTTCCCACCTTTATTAAATACATAAATCTGAAACTGCTTTAAATGAATTTGCAAGAAGCTGGCTTGGCCTATAATATTTAAGGAGAATATTTAGTTTCTCTGACAGAAAACTATTTCATACTGCAAGTATACACTGAGTTATAATTCATTTATTTGAATATTTTCCTCTGAATTTAGAAAGCTTCCTCTGAAGTTTTGGTTAAAAATTTTATATTTATCAAATAGAAATCTGAACTAGTATTAGTATAGACAATAATAATGATTTTAAAAGTTTGTTCAAACAAAGGCGCTCGTACAGTTTAAATGAGTTTGGAGAACTTAGCTAAAACCTTCACTCACAACTGTGTACATTTTCAAACCACTACACAATGAAGCATGATTACCACTTATTGTTCAGGACTGGGGCTCAGAAAGAATATTACTTGCTAGAGTTGTGATGATTTAATAACGATGTGATATGGGAGGATCCAATGGGTGGGTAAAGTTAGGACCAGAAATGAAGATAAAATTCCACAGCGCTGTTTTAAATGAAAAGTATTAGAAATTTCTCAAATTCAACAATGTTTGAAAAATAAAGATATACACACACACACGTGTGTGTGTGAGAGATAAGAGATGAAGTACACTAGGAAAGAAAGATCATTAATGTTTGCCCAGTCACTGACAAAACCAAGAAGAATAAAATCTGGCGGTTCAGTCAAGGAGGAGATGAGAGCTATGGAAGTGTTTTGGGTTGGTCTGTATTGTTATGAGTCAGCAGGAAAAGATGAATACACAATTTGCTTCTCTTTTCATCTTTTATTTCTCTAACACAAGTGCTGAAAACAAGACAACTGTGTGACAGATTCTAATGTTCATTTTTCTAAATTAAAACTAGATTCAGTATAGGCAATGCAGACCTACTCTGGCAGATCATGACAGATAAGAATCAAAAAAGGAGAGGAATTTGGGTAAGTAGATTATTCTCTCCCTCCTCTCTTCCCTTTCTCTCTTTCCCTCCAGAATACTCCTGGCTGCTCCTTTAATGTCTGGTGTGGCACCTGAAAAATTTGTAACACAAGTAACAAGTGTTACTTTAGAAAGCAAGATTTTATTTTCAAAATGCTGCATAACAATGCTTTATAAAAACGTCCGTCACATGAAATTTTTTAAGGCAGGGTTTATCTATATTAAGTACTCTGAATAAGGAGTCTTCAAATGAAATAATTACCAGGTTTAATTTGTAATGTTAGTGGAAAAAAAAAAGCAATTGTGGGAATTGTGATTCTTAACATCTACAGAGGTGATAACCACCAAGATCAAATGGTTAACATTAATGGTACGAGAATAATAGAGTGTGAACAGAATTATATCAACATCACATCTTGTTATTTGGGTTTATATTACCCTGAATCAAGTTCCTGAAAAACAGAAATTCACTAAATTCCTCAGCTAACTTTTTCCATTTACAAGGCAGGTATTAGCCGTCTTTCAACACCAGAGAAGCAAAGAATTCCACTTCAGTGTGACCTATTTATGCCTCTTAGATTTATCATATGCATTTTTTAATGACCCTGAGCCAAAGGAAATGTGGAAACCTATTTGAAAAGTTGACATTAAGGTTGTGACACTAACCAAAACAACAAGAAAATTTAAAATTAAACTGACACACAATCCCCAAATCAGCCTGTTACACGCCTAATTTAAAAAACAGTTACTATGTGAAATAGTGATGACATGTCAGCTTCTGCTTTGAAACTCCTGTATATTGTCATTTGGTGTTTGTGTCACAAACTTAATATTATTTAAATATATTTTTAAATATCTATTATTTAAAAAATATCTTTGAATTGAAGATACTCGTAAAGCTTTGAAGAAGCCAATCTCCAAGCACTCCATTCCTAGCGTGCCACTTTTATTAGAAGTGGTGCATAAAACATTTGCTGTTGATAACTCTAATTCATTAAAAGGTGAGATGGGTACATTTTCAAATAACTGGCTGGCATCATTATCTGCAGTGTCTTTTATAAATTATTCCTCTTTCCCTTTTGACTGAGCCTGTCACAGTTCCCTCTCAGGGTCTGAGTGTTACGCCTTATAGTTGATGCTTTCAACATGTTTAGACAAGTCATAAGTTAAACAAGCAGTGGTCCTTTATTTTCTAGAATGAGAAAAGGTTGTAGAAATAGTTACAGGTTATTTCATTCAATTCACTGATTTTTAACTATAGACAAGCAAAGATAGTTAGTGGTGGTTTCATCTCACACAAAGGATTTAAAAATAAAACTATACTGTTTGGGTAAAGGAAGAATGTCAAAGAAAGAAACAAAGAGGGATGCTGGCAGCCCTGCTGCACCGTTGTGCAGACTTAGTTTAAAATTGAATTGTGCTTCCCCTGACATGGGAGATCAGATACATCATGAGGCTGACAGCTGGCTAGCACACTAGCTTCCTAAAAGAAAATTCGAACTGTATTTCTCTTAGCAGCCAAAGGAATAGAATTATAGAAGCCTTCAAGGAAATGAAGTAGGAAGAATAGAAATTATTTAAAATATGAAGCAAAACATTTCTTACCTAATTTCGTTTCAAAAGATGTTAAGAATGAGCTGGTCTTCTAATCCTAAGTAGGTGGAAAATTATTTCCTTCCGATTTGTTGGTAAAAGTTGCCTTTTCTTTAGGATTTTCAGCAGTTTTTTTCCAAAGTATACAAAACACACCTATAAAATAATTAGATAAAACTATTACTGCCACAATGGAGGGGGCATAGTCACAACATTAGTTCTCTACAGCGGTGGTGCCAGCGGTCTCATTAGGTTATGACATACAGCCTCAATACAAGAGATGCTGAAGATACTCAAAGACACACTGAAGTTGGAGTACCTAAGAAAAGCTTATTAACAACATGATCCAGAGCTTATAAGCACATGGATAACAGAGGCTCCTAGGAAAATGTATATTCAAAACATTCTTTTTATTTTCATTGACTTTTCAAATGTTCCTAAAGAAATGTAGGTCACAGAGAATAAGGGATGGTTGCACAATATAGAACAAGCAGTACCTTTTAATAAAATTACTTTTTTCCTGTTTAGTTACCAGTTAGTTGCCCCATAACAGTTTATTAAAACCACCTTTTCCCCACTCTTCTGGGTTATCTTGTTAAAACAGATTCTGATTCAACTGATCTGGGCTTGGGGCCTGAGATTCTGTATTTCTAACAAGCTCCCAGGTAATGCTGCCAATGCTGTGCGTGGGTCCACAGGATACTCCTTCACTAGTAAATTTCCACCAGTCTATTTGTCTTTCCCTGTGCCAAACTACGCTGTTGTTACTCTTAGCTATTGACCCTTTGTCTTTCCATATAATTTTAGAATCTTTTGTCACGTATTTTCTCTTCCCCATGAAAACAGACAGAAATTTGATTGAGACTGCATTAATTAAATTAGGCACCAGTAAAACACTGAATTTTCCAAGTCCTGTGTATTTTATATCCTTCTACTTATTGAGGTCCTACAGTCACACTGTAATGCTTTCCTATTTTCCTCACGGGAGTTTTGAACACCTCTTGTTATGTTAGTTGTTTTCCTAGGTATTTCATATTCTGAATGTTAGTTTAATATCTCTTTACAAAAGCTTTTTTCATTTGTTTATATATGTGTTTGTATAATTTTGTAAGTTGATGTTTTTCTATGGGATATTTGCTAAACTCTATTTTTTTCTGTAATTTTACATCTTGTACAAATAATGAGTTTTACTTCATTGCCAAAACTATACTTCTTATTTATCTTGAATTACTAAAAGAAAAACAACTAAGCAATAAATGTACTTTCTAATAGAAAAGACTATTTCATTACTTATAATCAGCCAAAATGATCTTTTGGTTAGGCCTACGTTGACTAGAAAAGTGATATGAAGAAGGTTCCATGTTTCTTTTGACATTTATTCATTGTCCTCATATTTTTGGCTTTTCTTTGGTGGCTGATATACAACAGCTTTAATTTACTAACATCCACTACCCCCAGCTGATTTTCAGTTTATATTTCATCAGAAACAGACAAGAACCCTCATGGACAACCTTAGCACTCTGTGAAACAGATCTGAACGAAAGGGGAAACAGAAGAATTATTAAAAGGGATGTGGTTCACTTCCACTTAAGAACTAACATGGAGATGCCAACCTGGAAAGCCATTATAGAGATACAGCACATAGCCTAACGCCGCAGCTAAAATCACATGGTTTTTTGGAAAACCCATAAATACCTGAAATTACTTTCTTGATGACAATGTCTGCCTGCTCTAGGGTGAACTGTTCTTCCTGAGAGCTCTCATTCAATCAGCCTGACCAAAGGAAAAAATTAACACTTACTGCTCCACAAACTGTCAATATTACCATTGGTTACCTGAGGAAAGGTAAATATACATGATGGCGGGATGGAAGAAAGGGTAAAGAAAGAAAAGGAGGCATTAACTAAAATAATAACCATTATAGTAATAGTAAAAACACAACAAACTTTAATTAAAAATGTGTTCATAATCGACTACAAACAATAATCATGAAGAAGTACAGCAATGTAGAACATGCTTAAATGGCGAAGTGAAAACAGAACCCAAGACAGCATGTATACATTGCTTTACAACTATTTAAAAGTATGCACATAAAATTTTCCATTAGAAAGATGAATCAGTGTGTAATTTTCCCCATCTCCTTCCAGAGATCCCCTTGAAAAGATAATAAAGGTGTATGTTGGGGTGGAGGGAGAGGATGTAAACCCTTAACGGTGAAGAGAAAGAGCAAGCCCTCTCCGCAAATTCGTACAAGGTAAGAAAGATGTATAAACATTCACAGGAGAAACAGAACAGGAAAGAACAAATTACAGAATGTTCCAGAGAGCATTGCAATAAAGTGAATAACCTCATATCTCTGGTAGAAATGTGGAGTAAGAAATGAAGCTAAAATATGCAATCAATTGAAGATTTGTCCAAGAAACATTAAATCTCCCATCTCTATCTTTCTGTACAAGCAACTACTTTCTATCTGTAGTTAAACATCTGACTCTAAGTAAAAAACAAATAAGTAAACGAGAGAAGTGTTGTATTTGAGGAAATCAATTTTCTAGATAAGTAGGAAATATAGTGTGGATATGGGTGCCCCCAAAAAGAAGTTGGCCTCATTCTGGCCTTTAGCTACTGAATTCCAGTATACTCATGGTTCCCCATCTATTCACCCTGAAGCAAACCATGCAAGTCAAATCAGTACCATCCAAATAAAATTTCCAGGCAGTTTTTTTTTTCTTTTCCAATATAAATGCACCCCAAGAACCACTGGGTATTTGAAAAATCTTTTTTTTCACATTTGAGGTTAATGTAAAACAAAAATTTGCTCCAAAAAAACCAGAGAGAAATCAGTTAATAGAACATGTAAATTTTTCATCATCCTAAGAGAGTAACGGGAAAAAAATGTATACACAACACAAGACCAGAAGCAGGACTTTCAGGTATGGCTGATTGTGGTAAGCAAATACTCTCCTAAAAAAGAAACTAAAGAGCTAGACAAAGTTGACACACACAACTATCTTGGTGCCCTAGAAATTGATAGAAGGAATATAGCAACTTGAAAAGCATTTACCTTTGAAAAACTGCTAATCTTTAGGTAAGAACACTAGGACCCTGTGGCATTCTGATGTGGAGCTGCTCTTACAACCACCAATCAAAACTCACGCTATCCAGAGATCCTTCCAGGGTGGGGAAGAACACAGGACAGGAAATTTCCAGGATGTGGTGAAAGGGTGCTAATCTGAGTTTGAAGGGTAGGTGATGTCTAAGCTCAGCAGTGTCTCAGAGGAAGTGATGATCTCAGAAGTAGGCAAGCAGGGAAACCCAAATGGATTGATCAGTCCAAAATCACTATCAAAATCGGGAAAAGAATATCCTTGGCTAAGGCTAAGTATGTGCAATGGAGACTAAAGCTAGTCACCTATTCCTGAGACTGAATAATCACACGCACAGAGGAAATGTGAAAGAGCCCAGCAGAAAGCAAAAGCTGGGACACGATGATCCATGAGAAGATGAGAGATAACTTACTGACGTGAAGTGTTTAGGCACAACCACTGTCCAACCATCTGCTTATCATTTAAGCTATACAGACACAGGGACAAGTCCTAGACAACCAAATGTAAAATTCAAAACAAGAATCTTAAAATAAAAACCCAGATGCATCAGTGGCCATACATCACGGAGGAGATTGATGCCACGGATTAATTTTAGGTAAATTACTAAACAAAGAAACCAGCAAATAAACAAATCAACAACAACATCATTCAGGGACTACAAAATGAGAATCCAGAACTGCTACTGTATATGTTCTAAAATGTCCAGTTTTCAACAAGAAATTATGAGGCATGCAATGAAATATGAAAAAAAAAAGGTAATAGCAACATTTTGAGTATCCTTAGATGTTGGATTTAAACAAAGTCTTCAAAGCAGATACTATAAACACATTTAAAGAACCAAAGATAACCATATTCAATTGTCTTTAATTCACCAATCCTTTCTACAGGTCATTTTGAATCTGCTCTCGAGTCCCTCTAGCAAATTTTCTTTTTATATATTGGACTTTTTAACTTTAAAATTTCCATTTTATTCAAAAATTTCTGTCTCCTTATTGAAAATCTTTTTTTTATTCATTGTCTTACTTTCCTTTTATTTTTTAATATAAACTACCCAATCTAGAAGGACAGAGAGGAAAAATAATGTTTAAAAAATGATCAAAAACTTGAGACATTTGGGATGATCATTCCCATACCAAAAAAAATGTAATAATATCCCAGAAGGAGACAGATAAGTTGAAAAAAATATATATGAAGATGGAAAATATATATATGAAGGGACAAAAACATACCAAATTAGATGAAATGCAATAATCTACTTATCAAAGAAGTTCAAAGGACCCCAAGTAGGACAAATATGAAGGGACTGATATGTAGACATAACATAATCAAGTTATTAAGGACAATAACAAAGAAACTAAAAGCAGCAGGAGAAAACTAACTCATCACATAACGGTAAGCATAGATGGAACAATGGAGGCCATGAATCAGTGGAGTAAGAAATTCAAAGTGTTGAAAAGATTTGTCCACCAAATATTATATATCAAGAATAACTATACCTTAAATTGAAGGTGAAATAAAGCCATCACTTTTAAAACTGAAGACAAAATAAAGATTGAGAATTTGTTGCTAGCAGAGTGGTCTTAAATAGTAAAGGAAATTTTTCAAGCTAAAAGAAAATAACATCAGATGGTAAAATTGTGGGTTAATATGAAAAACTCTGAAACATTATTTCATTTATTTTCATTGATTTTTTTAAAAAGGTGTAGGTTGTGTAAAGCAATAACTATTAAAATGTATTATTTAGTTTATAACATGTAGAGATATAATACATAAAACAATAATAACAGAAAAGGGAGGAAGGAATAGGATACATTAGAACAAAGTTTCTATATTTTGTCAAAATTAAGTTGGTATTGGCTGGATTGTATTTAGTTGGTTTTGGTAAATTAAAATGTAGAATGTATCCTCCAGAGCAAACACTTAGAAAATAACTTTTTAAAAAGGTAAAGTTGCACTAGAAATTTAAATGTGCACACATCAAGAATATTTATTTAATACAAAAGAAGGCAGTGAAGGTAGAAAAAGGGAATAAAAAAAACAGGAGTCAAATAAAAATTGAGCATAATGGAAAATGTAAGTCTAACTATACCAATAAGCACATTAAATGTGAACGGCCTAAATATCTCAATCAAAAGTGGAAATTGTCAGACTAGATAAAGAAAGCAAGATCCAACTACATATCATCTATAAGAGACATATTTTTACATTCAAATACAAACAACAGATTAAAAGTAAAAGGACAGAAAAAGATACGACATACAAACAATAACTACAATAGAGCTGGAGTTGCTATACTAATAACAAAACAGGCTTTAGGAAACAGTGTTTGAGAAAAAAATATTTCGAAATGATAAAAGGCAAAATACATCAGAGATAAAATACTTATAAATGTAGATCCACCTAAAACAAAGCACTGAAATCAATGGAGAAAAAAATGACAGAATCAAAAGAAGAAATAAATCAACTGTTATAGCTAGATATTTCAAAACTCTGCATTCAGTAATGGACAGGATTAAACACAAAGTCAGTAAGAGTTTAGAATATTTTAATACTGTCCACCTATTCAACCTAACTCATATATATAGACAACTACACTCAATGATGGAATAAATACTTTTTCAAACTCCAAAACACATTTTTCAAAACAGACCATATACCACATCATAAAACAGTCTCAATAAATTTTAAAGGAATAGATTATAAAATGTTCTAAGAGTACAACAGAAATAAATTAGAAATCAAAAGCAAAAATAAATCTTGGAAAACCCCCAATATTCGGAAGTTAAAGAACACACTTCTAAATAACAATGTCAAAAAAGAAATCACAAGGGATATTAGAAAACATTTTTTACTGAATGATAGTGAAAACACAGCACTTCACATTTTACGGGATAGATAAAAAGCAGTATTCAAAAGGAAATCTATAATTCCACGTATATCAGAAAAGAAGATCACAAATAGTTAACATTAGATTCGATCACTAGAAAAAGGAGAGCAAATCACATCCAAAGCAAGAAGAGGGGTAACACAAAAGATTATAGCTGAAATAAATAAAATAGAAAAGAAAAAAAATAGAGGAAAGAAAATCAAAAGTTGGTCCTTTGAAAAGATCAACAAAATCGCAAAACTTTAGCTAGGCTGACCAAGAAAAAAGAAAGATACAAATTACCAAAATAATGAAATAGGTGCCACTACTGACCATAGAGAAATCAAAGGATTCTAAGACAACACAGTGAACAACTTTATGGACATTGAGGACATTTTCTTTAGAAAGGCATAAATGACTAAAGCTGACTTAAGAAATGTGAAAATGGAATAGACCTAAAACAAGTAAAGAAACTGAAATACTAATTCAAAAATCTTGCCACAAGGAAAAGTTGCAAGTGCTTCATGGGTAAATTCCATGAAATGATATTAACATTTCACAGACTGTTTCAGAAAACAAGGAAAGAAAGCTTCCTAAGTCATTCACGACAGTATTACCTCAATAACAAAGCCAAACAAACATATCACAACAACATAAAACTACAGGCTAACTGCCTATATTAACAAAGAAAGATCTAAAGTCGAAACGCTAAACTTCAACCTTAAGAAACTAGAGAAAAAGAAGAGCAAGCAAAACCCAAAGCAAGCAGAAGAAAGGAAACAGTAAATATTAGACTGGGAATAAATAAAAAGGATAGAAAGCCAGTAGAAAGAAATTAATAAAACTAAAGTTGATACTTTGAAACCATGTTCAAATGACAAATTTTAGCTCAAATTACTAAAATTAGGAATGAAAGAGGGTACATTATTACTGACGTTACAGAAATAATTATAAAGGGATGTTGAGAGAAAATGTATATCATCAAATTATGTAACCTATGCCCTGGCTGGTGTGGCTCAGTGGACTGAACGTCAGCCTGCGATCCAAAGGGTCGCTGGTTTGATTCCCAGTCAGTGCACATGCCTGGGTTGCAGGTCAGGTCCCCAGAAGCGGGCACGTGAGAGGCAACCACACATTGATTTCTCTCCCTCTTTCCTTCCCTTCCCTGCTGTCTGAAAATAAATACATAAAATCTTTTTTAAAAAATTATGTAACCTGGATGAACACATTCCTAGAAAGACAGGAAGTACTGACATGAGTGGGGAAGAATAAAAAAATATGAGTAGACCTTTAACAAGTAAGCAGATTTACTTAATTAATAATTGAAAACTTTCCCACAAAGAGAAGCCCAGGGCCAGATGGCTTCCCTGGCTGGTGAATTCTACTAAAAATTTAAAGAAGAATTAACACCAATCCTTCAGATTGTTCCAAAGAAAGCAGAAGAGGAGGGAACAATTCCCAACTCATTCCCTGAGGCCAGTATTACCCTGATACCAAAATGAGACAAAAACATTACAAGAAAACTGTAGACCAATGTCTCTAGAAATATGGAGACAAAATACTCAAAATATTGGCTAATAAATAAAAGAATTATACACCATGACTAACTGTAATTTATCCCAGTAATTTAAGGTTGAACCTACACAGGAAAATGAGTCAATGTAATACACCTTATTAATATAATAAACTACAAAAACTACATAATAATCTAAGTATATGCAGAGAAGAATGTGTTAAAATTCAACACCCATTCATGATAAAAACACTCAACAAACTAGGAATAGAAGGGAACTTCTTCAACCTGGTAAAGGATATCTATAAAAAACCAACAGCTGAGTTCATACTTGATAGTCAAAAACTGAAAGCTTTTCTCTTAAGATCAGGAACAGGACAAGAATGTCTATTTTTAGCATTTCTATTTAACATTTATTAGAAGTTCTAGCCAGGACAATTAGGCAAGAAAAGTAAATAGAAGGCATGCAAACTGCAAAGGGAGAAGTGTCTACTTATAGATGACAAGATCTTATATGTAGACAATCCTAAGGGATCCTAAAACAAACAAAAAACTCAAACTACTGGGGCTAATAAATACATTCTACAAAGTTTGTAGGATATAAGATTAATAAACAAAAATCAATTCTATTTCTATATACTAGCAATTAACAATGTGAAATAAAATTAGGAAAACAATTTCATTTACAATAACACCAAATAGAATAAACTATTTAGGAAAAATTTAACAAAAAAACTGCAAGACTTGTTCACTGAAAAGTATAAAACATCACTGAAGAAATTGAATTAGACCTAAATAAATGAAAAGTCCATGTTTATTATTGAAAGATTTAATATTGTTAAAGTGGCAATACTTCCCAAATTAATCTACAGATTTAATACAATCCCTATCAAAATCCCAGATGTCTATTTTGCGAAAATTAACAAACTGATCTTAAAATCCATATGGAAGTGCAAGGAACAAGGAATAACCAAAACATCTTTAAAACGAACAAGGTTAGAGAACTCACATTTCCCATTTGCAAACCTTATTACAGAGCTACAGAAATCAAGGTTGTGTGACAGGATAGGCACAAGGACAGACATGTAATCAATGAAATGGAACTGAGAGTCCAGAAATAAACCCATACAATAACCAATTGATTTCTGATGAAGGTTTCAAGCAAATTCAATAGGGAAAAAGATTAGCCTTTTCAAGAAATGTTGCTGAGACAACTGGATAGCAACATGCAACAAAATGAAGTCAGACTCCATCAAAAAATGTTCAAAAATTAATTCAGAATTGATCAAAGGCCTACATATAAATGCTAAAATATATAAAATTATTAAAACAGATCATAGGAGTCAATCTTCTTGACTTAGATAAATGTAAATTGAGACCACATGAGGTACAACTTCACAGCTCACCAGAATGGCTATAAATAAAAGATACACAATAGCAAGTGTTGGGGAAAGTGTGGAGAAATTGAAGCTCCATACACTGCCAAATGGAAATGTCTCTTCCCTGCTCTGTCAGTGAAGCTATTTCGTTAATAGCACTTTTCATTTTGTTTTGTGATCTCTCCCACTAAATTGAAAGCACATGAAGACAGTTATTAGGTTTCTTTCCTTCCCTTGAGGATAGGATCAGTTAGGGTACTTATATTATGGTATCTGCAATCACTGATTTGTCTACCTCTTTCAACCACTAGATTATAATCTTCTTAAATCAGGCACTGTTTTTTTCTTTATTTTTGCATCCCAGAACCCAAACTAGTGGTTGACACAGAGAAAGTAGAAGGGAAAAGCTATATGAAAGATCTCAATATGTGTACACAGCTCCCAGTAGAGTCTCAATATTCTTTTAGGGGGTTCTCAAGGTCAAAACTATTTTCATAATAAGACATATACCATTTCACTAGGTTGATATTTGTACTAATAGCGCAAAAGCAAGGATGTCCTAGCACAAAATGCAGTCCCCACATTGTATTAATTTTCTATTGCTGTTGTAAAAATTTACCACAAATTTATTTCCTCACAGTTCTCTAGGTTGTAAGTCTGAATTGGGTCTCACTAGGCTAAAACCAATGATTGGGAGGGCTGCATTAGTTTCTGGAGGCTCTGAGAAGAATCCATTGTTTCCTTGCATTTTCTAACTTTTAGAAGTTGCTCTCATTCCTTGGATCCTGGCCCATTTCTCCCATTTTCCAGCTAGCTATATGGGTGGAGTTCTTTTCACACTGAATCGCTCTGAGTTCTTCTTATGCCTCCTTCCATTTTTGAGAACCACTATGAATACACTGAACCCCTTTGGATAATCCAGGATAAACTCACTATTTTAAGGTAAACTGATTAGCAATGTTAATTTCCTTTTGCGGTACCATGTAACATTCACAGGTTCCAGGGACTTGAATGTAGGCATCTTTAGGGAGGCATATTTTTTCACTGCCAAAGAGTTGCAATAAAAAAGAATGCCAGGTTCATTAAATGATGAGGCACTAAAAATTAGCAATTCTATTAACCTTTTAAGTACATCACAGCTTTTGTCAAAATCAACCAAACTGGACTGTCATTTCAAGGAAAATATTAAACAATGCGGTTAATGATAAAATTAGAGCTTTCAAAGCAAAAATAGAAACTTTGGAAAATTCACATATTGTCATATGGACAGTTTCCCAATATTTTAAGATTTTTCTGATGACACTGCTGATATTAACATGCAATTTTTTGATACTGTATAATGAAGTGAATTAAGATTCGAAAGATCAGCAGACTTCAATGAATCAATTTTTTTCCATATGGCCTATGCATTATGTAACAAAATCATGTGTTTGTAAACATTCATTCAAAGTTCAAGACAGACCAAGGGATTTTAAAGTAACAGAGCACAAAAAGTTCATTCATACGATTTCAGAGTCCACATTGTAATTAAATTTTCAGAAACTATCACTTGTTAAAGTTCTGGTGAAAAGGACATTGAGATGACTCCTTTCTTTTCCAACTACATGTCTGTGTGAGGTTGGATTTTGTTCACTTCAGCCAAAATAACATACCGGAACAGACTGAAGGCGGAAACAAATCTGTGAGTTCAGCTCTCTTCTACTGAGCCAGGCATTAAAGGGGCTGCAAAGATATAAAACAATGCTACTCTTCCCTTACAATTTTTGGTTTGGAAAAAAACATAGTTATTTTAAAATACTACTTATATTACTATGTATAGCTTTATTATTGAGTTAAATCTTTAAAAATAATTTTATAATAAAAAGTAAGTATAATTATATACATAAAAACTCCTTGAGGTCACCAATAATTTTTAAGTGTAAAGGACTCCTGAAACTAAATGTTTGAGAATGCTGAGTTAGCTAAATGAGAAAGCCCCAAAGAGTTTACGTTACTAGGTAAACCTAATCAAAACGGTGAGCACAGACAGCCTCAGTGATACCAGGGTACGGCAGGCAACACAAAAACAGAGCCTAGAAAGAGGGTTCCTCTTATAAACAGTCCTTTCTGAAATGCTTCCCCAGTCAACTCTCTGAATAGTAGAGGACAGAGCTCACCATTGCTAAATTGTTCATAGGCATCTTTAAGGGCAGGCATGAATATATGCTAGAAAATGAAAGAATAACATTTTTTAAATTATAAAGGAATAAATTATGTGATTTTACACAAAACTTGTATTTTAAAAATGAAAAATACTTGGTGAACTGAAGTCTAAAAATGCAAAGAAAATGGGTAAAGAATGTCATGACAATTAAGCACAAAATAATATTCACTGGTATTAGTAAAAAATTAAAATCTTATCGTGTAATGCTCCTCAAAAAGAGCTTCCATCACTCCTCAGTTTAAATCAGGTAAACTCCAGTCTTAAACTGTCACATTAGCTGTGTTCCCCAAAAAGAAAATGGACAAGAAATTCAGCATGGCTGCTGAATGCCAGAACCAACCTCCCTTACACTTAATGGTCAGAGTCAGGGAAGAGTGCTTCCCAGTAAATCTCAGCAAAAAATAATGAGTGACAGAAAAAAAAAATCTATCATATTAAGCAACAGGAAAACAGTAATTGTAAGTAGAACAAACAAGAAGCCTCTTTTTGGAAATAAGAAGCCTTTTCCTGGACACATGACACAAAAGAGCGAGCTCTAAATTTAGATTCTCAGGACCTAACTTCTGGTTCAAGTCACATGTTTTCAGTTATCTGGATAAATTAAATCATCTCTTCAGTTCTCAATTCCTAATGGAAAATGAAGGAATTTAGTTTAAATCTTTTGCTTTAAAATTCAAGTGTGATTCACAGTAACAAACATTTTATATCCAAATCCTGAAACCACACATATCTGAAACAAAAATGCAGGCTGATAGTCACTAAATTGATGGGGTCATGGCCTGCCATTTGAAAAGCATTGAACTGATTGATCTCTACAATGGCTTATTAAAAATAATACAAGGGGAAGGGGACCCAGACAAACAAAACTATAATATCTTGATCTTTTTAACCACAGAGGTATCTTTGTTAAAAAAGAAAATGGAAATTCAAGTTTAGGTTATGGGTATTAACATTACTCAGCTTTTTAAGATTGCTGTATTTATTGGCTACCTGAATTTAGAAATTTAGACAGCAGTTTGTGTTTAACCATGTAATATCAAAAAATCAGTTGCTTAGCTACTGTTTGCATTTTTCAACTGTTACTTGGAAGAGATCTTTTGATTCCTTTAATAGTTCTCTGGCTAACAAAACTGTATTATAAAACATAAGAAGTTGTTAGTCTGAGAACATGTGCCTCAAATGATAAGGCTGATGTCTGGCAGCAGGGATTGTACTTTTATTAGGGGAAGGGGGACAGGCAGTAAAATTCAAGAGTTGAGATTTAAACACACTTGTAAATTATAGCTTGTGACAACTGTTATTTTTACTAATAGCTAATGTTTTATCAAGTACTGGGGTGACATGAGGTTCCTCTAACAGAAGACTTTGTCTCAAGGATTCCCCACGGGCCTGATTAAAGAAGCAGTTTGAGATTCTACTTACCCTTCTCTCCTGCCTTCCTTCCTCTAGCTCTTCAGATTGTTAGGCCTGCATTGAAAGCACTGTCTTCCCGCTCTTGCTCCATTCTCTATTCCTCACAGGCACTTTCCTCTTGTATATCTAAACCCCTCTTGGCATCTGCTTCTTTCAGAATTTGAGCCAATATAAAGTGTTTACAAGTCCAGCCACCATATTAAACTTTTTGCATAATTATTTCATTTAATCTCCACAAAAGCTCTCTGAAGATATTATTACTATTCTCATTTTACAAATAAGGAGAGTAGAAACGTAATTTTCCCAGTGTCACACAACTAGTGACAGAGCTGGGATTTGAACCCAGTTCTGTTTGACTTCACAATTAGAGCCACAGATCTTATTTTAAAGCAATTAGACTTTATTAAACAAAAACTACAAAACGGATCTCTAATATAATTTTTCTGATGCCTACATGCTTACGGACATTTAATTCTAATAAACCCACAGAGCTGATATTGCCATTTTACAAATAAACAATGTGGGGCTCAAAGAATTTAAGTAACTTCTTCAAGATCACAGAAGTTCATGAGTTTGAGCTCATGCTCAGGTGGTCTATGAATTCAGCTCTTTTACGTTATACTTAACATATACCTTGCCTAATTAATCAAAATGACAATTAGATAATTTTCATGAGAACTTAATTCAGCAAAAAGTCCCCAAAGGATTTAAACAGCTGTATATATTAGTTCTCAATTTCTGTGGGGGTGTATGTAAACATATAGACACCACAGTAGCCATTTAGAATATTCCCTGAGCTGCCTCTCTCCTTGTTTACTTGTACTTTAACTAAAGGTCATGGGGAAATGTTCGAGCATTGTTTCAAAAAACTGTCTCCAATAACCTATCAACAATTGAGGCTGGGAAGCAGTATTCTTTTCCCACGTTCTTAGGCTTTATGATAGAACTATGATTTTTGGCTTTGCCTCCAGACTCAAAAACTTCCCTTAACCAGAGTCACCTGATGAGATGAATCAGTAGCCTGCAGAATCTTTACTTCTAATGACCAAACCCCGTTTCCCAGAAAAAAACACGGCACAGCCTAACAACAGTCTGCATTCTGACTGGCAGAGACTGATGTTGAATAGCCTGGGAGTAACTCAATGGTAGAAAGGGGATGGGGTTTTGGGGTTTTTTATGTTTTGTTTTGTTTTGCTTTTTGTAGAGAAGGCATCGCAGAAGGTCATGGAGCAGAAAGGGGTAATCCTGGAGGCCCAGGGCACAGGAAGAGGAGGCACATCCAAGTCTGACCCCAACATGGGGGTCCTAGAATTACTACTAGGAGGTAAGAGCCCCAGGGTCCTCTACCTAGCTTGCCCTGTGACTTTTGATGGGAAAACTGAGGCTCAGAGAGAAGCAAACTGTTGCTTCAAGTCACAGACATCAAGAAGGATCAGCCATGAGGAGATGGCAAGAAAGGGCGAGAAGACCTCAGAACTTAAGAGAGGCTCAGAACTCCAGTACCACTGCCATCACAGCTATTTCCCAGGACCAAGCCCCTACCCTCTCTATGTGCTTCTGGACCAGTCCCAATGTGAGACCATGTCCCCTCAGAGTGGGAGGGGACAGTTTTGCTGATACAGGGAGATAGATGTCCCCTCAGAGGTCCCTCCCACCTCTGGGCCAGCCTGAGCAGAGTTCACCAGAGAGAGGAGCTCCCCAGCCAGGAGGGGACCCAGATGGGAACGGGGGTCAGTGGGCAAGTGAAGAGCTGGGGTTGGGGGATCATTGGCAATTTTTCATTTATTTGTATGTTCTTATTTCTGTAACAAATGGGTATTATTTCCACAAGAAAGAAATCAAATGGCAACCGACCCTCCACTTCATCCTGCTTATACACACAAATCATTGCTTACTGTGAAAAGCCTAATATCTTTAGCATGATCACGCCGTTATCCAGAACTTACTAAACTCAGCTTATTAACCTTTACATTAGCCTACAGATCCGAAGTGAAGTAGTCAGTATTTTCTTTTCTGATCTTCAGTAGAATACTTTTCCATCTTGTCTCCCTACCAAAATCCTCACCATCCTTTAATGCCCAAACTCAGCAATACTTTCTTCATGATGTCGTTCCTCATCTGTTCTCCTAGAAGCAAATTTCTTGTCTGTGTTACCATCATGTTTTGGGTTCAATGATAGTATGTAAGTTGTCCCTCATAATACAATAACTATTTGTGTATATACCTTTATTTTTCCTAGTAGACTGTAAGTGAAAAGATTTGTCACCTGTGGCTAATTTATAAAGCATTTTTATATCCACCGATCTTCTCTTATCCTCACAAGATTGGGGGAGAGAAAACTAATATTTATTTAGTGGCAACTGTGTGTCAGACAGTGTGTTTGAGGCTTTACTCATATCATTGCACTTAACCCTGGCGGCACTCTCGTGGATCCGTTTCACATGTGAGAACATAAGCTCACAAGGTTCATTGGTTTACTGGGGTCATAAGCTACCAAAAAGCATGGCTGAGATTTTTTGTTTTGTTTAAATTTTGGTCTTGTTCGTTCCATTACAAAAACATGTATCTACCAATGTTGAAGACACCGATAAATACATGTAAAACTCCACTCATGGTTTTCTAGCATACAACTACTGCTGTATTGAGGTAATACTTGAGAGTCAACTAAAGTTGGTGGATTTTAGAGCTGGAAGGGACCTTATAGACCATCTAATCCGACCCCTGAATGTTACAGATGAGAGATACGATCTTCAGAGAAATAAAATTCCCTGTGTATACATATACCTAGTTAGTAGGCGAACCAGGATTAAAACCCAATTGGAGGCATAGAGCAAAGTGGTTAAGATTATAGTCTTTGAAAAAACTGTGGTGCATTTACACGATGGAATACTATGCAGCAGAAAGATGGAATTCCTACCCTTCGCGACAGCATGGATGGAACTGGAGAGTATTAGGCTAACTGAAGTAAGCCAGGTGGTGAAAGACAAATACCTTATGATCGCAATTGTAAGTGGAACCTAATGAACAAAATGAACAAACGAGCAAAACAGAACCAGTGACATGGAAATAAGGAACAAAATGACAATGACCAGGGGGAGAGGGTAGGGGGATAACAGGGGAAAGAAGAGCAAGGGTCTACTCAAGGAACATGTATAAAGGACCCATGGATGTGGACAACAGGGTGAAGATTGACTGTGGGACCAGGGGATGGGCAGGGTCAGGGAGAGTAATGGGGGAAAATTGGGACAACTGTAACGGAACAACAATAAAAAAAAAAAAGACTTGAAAAAGAAAGATTATGGTCTTTGGAATACACATTGGTTCAAATCACAGCTCCAATACTTCATGATTGCGTGTAACCTATGATGATTTACAAATCTTTTCTTTGCTTCAGTTTTTTCGTCTATAAAAGGAGGATGGTAAAATCCTATCATGCTGTGAGGATTAAATTTAACACTGCATAGCAGAAAGTAAGCAACAATAAATATTAGGTGATCTCTTACAGCCTGTCTTACTGTCCAATTTTCTTTATAGGACACCACCATTGCCTTTTCTGCATGACTGTGAAGTGGATATTATATTTCAGGGTCAAAGTGCGTAGCAATAAACAAGTGTGCATTTATTTATGTGATAAGTCCCTTTTAAAAAACACATATACAAGTACTTCTCTGTAGATAAAAATCCTTTTTAGTTGTTCATTCAATAAATGTCTATTAAGACCCTACTTACTCATGTTAGGCACAGTGCTAGATGCCGCATAAAAAACTGATATAATCTCAACCTTCATAAGCCCTGAAATGTGACTGAGAACAAAATATTGCTGAGCTCTACCTATGGGATATGCAAAGCACATATCTTTCATATAGTTAAGTTAATACAACATAATAAAATGCACATTAGAATTTGAGACTAGTTATATATACTCTCATATACTTATATTTTTCAGTAAAACAAGATATTCTCTTGAATTGTTCTGTGATTTCCAGTATGGTCATTTCAACTATATTTTAGTGAATTCTCTGACAATTAGGCTATTTCTATTTCTCTACATTAAGTAGAATATTGGAATGGGTAGGTTTAATTAAGCACATTCCCTTAAAATGTATGATAATTACCATCTGTTTGAAGGTTATATGAGGAGAGAACGGTTTTGCTAAAAAACAGTAAATAATAAATTTTTTACAAGGCATTACAAAATTCAATTTTATGAATTTGTGCTCATTCACTCACTTTCTCTTTCTCCATACATAAACACCATGCATAAAGGTGTATGTATATAAATGAGTGTGAAAAGCTGCCTAAAGCTATAGCTGATAATCTGGATTTAGGGTCACCAATACACTGATGGTCTTTAGACTGCTTATATTTGTTTGAGTTAGGATAATAAAACTAGCCAAGGATCAACACAAAAAAGAAAGTGAATTATTCATATGTCATACCTTATGGCAATTCCTAAAATCCCTAATACGTTCCTTAATCCTTAACACATTAACATAAGGACCTAATTCCTTAATTCCTATACAAGAATGTCACATATTATCTATCCAACTTTACATGAGAGTGAAAATGATTCTGTTATAATTATTATGAGCATGGTAGAGAAGCCAAAGTGTGGAGTCAGGCAGACTGGGTTCAAATTTCAGTTGTCATTTAATTGCATAATTTGTGGGAATATCTTTGAGTGTCAGTCACACATCTTTGAGTCTCAATCTAAAATATTTGCTAAATAAGGATAATATGATTTTTTCTTGTAGAAGTGTAGTAATACTGTGTAGAAGTGTAGTAAATAATTAATGTAAAGCACTTTGCAGACAATAGCTATTTGTGCTTAGTATCAGTGGTTGGCTACATTAATTTGAAGGGAAATATCAGAAATCAAGAGTAATGATAGAAAAAATATCAGTGCCTACGTAAAAACTAGTTGCTATATAGAAATATGTAACCTCCCTTAAATTATTACAATCCTTTCAACTGGAGAAATAAAGGAAAAACACAAGATTCAATAAAAATGGCAAAACTGGAATTAAAGAAGGTTATAAAAATTTGTTCCCTGTTATTAATCAACATGGTGCAGTATTTTCAAAAGGTAAAAAGGCACTTGCTGATGCATCAGAGGCCTTGAACATATTTTTTGCATTTTTCTTTATGGCAGAGTTATCCCTAGAACTTGTTTTACAACTGGGCGTTTTGGAAAAAAAAAATCAATCAGCTGGCTTTTCTGGAAAAAAAAGAGAGAGAGGGAGAGAGATTATTTAAATGTAATGTGGTGAGTGAATGAAAACTACTTACCTGAAGAAACTGCATTTCTCAAGAAAGACAGAGTCTGCAAGGTTTACTAAAACACTTTTTTGGAATTTTTGTTTGTTTTTTAATCTTACGAGCACCTTGCCTCACATTACGCCTTTGCTGGAAGCAATTTCTCTTTACAACTATTCTGGCTACCTCAGACCTCCAGCCAAAATTCTCCTGATTCCTTCATTATCCAGGAAGCCTGGAGCCGTGAGCCAGCACTCTTTTCAAGAAGGCGCAAACTACTTCCTGATCACTGTGTTTCCAAAAGGTGAAACATGTATTTAAAGCCCATGCTTGAAATTTTAAGCTTGTTCTCTTTTTCATTAGCTCACAGCAACCAGGAAAATAAAGACCATTCTCACCCAATTCAAAACTGCAGCGGGAACGTTGAATTAATTCTAAATCAGGTACGACCCACCCACCCTCAATCCCATTTCCAAAATGTTTGTAAAAGGTGTCCACGAAAGCCTCCTTCTCAGGCACTGCAACCCCAAGGCAATGGAAACAGTACTCAGGAAAAAGGGTGGTAAAGCAGTTCCCGAAAATCAAGAATGCTAAACCGTGCCAAAGGAAAAGTAAGAACACTTTTTGATTATTGGTAGAGACTCGGTACTAAACAGGCTTGGGGTACCAGTGTCTTCGGCCTTGCCCAGCAGGGACACTTGGGGACGGGAGGTCAGTTTCCAACTTGGAGATAGATGCTGCGAGTGAAAAAGATGGTAAGCAAAGATCTCAGGGCCTTCTCTAGCAGCAGAGAGAGTTAGGCGCCACAGGGATGGACGAGGGCTCCTGGTTCAACCCTCTCCCGCTCACTTGTAGGTCCAGGAAAGATGCTGTACGGTGTCCTGACCGGAAATACCAAGCCCAGGAGGCAACTCAGAAAAACCACTTACCGTATTCCACCTCCTGCGCAGATCTAGCAGGAGGCTGGCCAGCCCACCGGAATCTAGCAGGGAGTCCTCTCAAACCACATGACGACGGCTGGATAGCGTCACTGACAACCACCCGGAAGTGACACAACAGCTTCCGGGGCCATAAGCGCGCGGCGGGAAATTATTTCCCAGAGCCCGGATTAGTGAAGCAGCGAGTGCTGCAGCGCCAGTCGTCTTCCCTGGCACCACCGCCACCCGAAGGAAGGAAGACACTCCGGCCTGGAAGGTAATGGGCCTCAGCTCGGAAGACACAGTGAACCCTGACTGTGGGGATGTTTCCTCTGTGTCCCCGAAGTTTCTGCCACTCCCGGCTGTGAGGCTGGGAAGGGGCTGGGGTGAGCAGCAGCGGCTCTGCCTCTTGCGCTTTCCGCAGTCGCTGTTCTTCCTCGCTCGCGGGAGGAGGAGGCTCCCGCGCGTAGGTGGGCTGCAGTCGCAGACCCCGCCCCGCTCCGCCCGCGCTGCGAAGGGGATGGCCACCGACCACCTCTCTGCAGTGCAGGACTGAGCAGCTTCCCCGCCTCCTGTTTGCGCTGCTCCGCAGCTCAGTCCCCTGCCAGCCAGGCGCTAGGCCTCCGCGTCTCTCGTTTCCATAGAACCGACTGGGATGCTTCTCCATGAGTCCCAGATTCTTGGCTGCTTTCCATAATTTCGCGTCACTGCAGGTGGCTGGGATCCCCCCAGGCCCACCTCCATGTGACGAGGGAAATGGTGTCATTCTTTTCTTCATAATAGGATTTTCAAACGTATTCAAATGGTAGTGAGCATATCTCTGCAGCTACTGTAGGCCTTTAAACATAACACACACACACACACTTTCCCCTAAATGAGGGGTCTGTTTTCCAGGGGATTTTAATATTTTAGCTGCTTGAAGGCCGGAAACAAGACTTAATAGTAATTCTGAGATTTCTTCCACTCCCAAAGCCTCTGGTTAAATACTGACAAAAAAAATTGACCTTCTTCGGTACTCCGTATTAGAATTTGACGCAGAAATTGGAGCTTGATTTTGGAAGCTCAAAGCGCGCTCGCTCGCTCTCTGTCTCCCTCTTTCCCTTTCTCTCTTTAAACAAATGACTATTCTATACCAACAAAACGAAAAAAAAGAAAACTTTTTACCGTTGAGACTTTAGGAATGAAAATTTAAACTGTTTACGGCATACATGGGACACACTACGCATTGTGAACTTTTTCATCTGTTATTACGTCATGCCTCAATGCCTAGAAGTGTCTTTTGCTGTGCAAGACGTTCCCATTTTAGGAAAGTTTGACTAAGCTGTATTGCACGTATTCAATACATAAATTGGTAGTTTGGGGTGGATTTTTATAAGGGAATTAATTTGTCCTAAATTAACTCAAAGTTAATTTAAATGAACTAAGATGTTCAAGTACTTGAATGTGTAAATTTTCATTGTAAACACAGTCTTCAGTAATGCAAATAAGCCCCTATTAGATCTGTTTTCAAAGTCCACATTTTCTTTTACCATATCGACTTAAGTTCAATTATATGATTGAATATTTTCATACTTCCCTAAAGCGAAAAGCATAAATCATGTGAAAGAGCTTTTGAGAAGGCAGTCAAATGTGGGTACTTTTCATAGTTGGAATTTAAAACTCTTAATATTTCATAACAGATATCCACAATTTGCATTCATGTCTAAAAAGATTGGGTTTTAGAAAACCAATAGTATGACTTTATTAATTAGACAGTATTTTCTTGATTATTCTAAGATAGTCTTCACTATTTAAAGATTTTAAAAATAAAATCACCTATTCTGTAGACTCTGAATAACAAAACCTAAAGATAGTGAAGAACCCTCTGTCTCAAAAATATAACTAAAATGGAATATTATCTATTACTCTTGTAATTGACTCTTCTTAAATATGCTAATAGGAAATATATGCTATAAAATACACTATATACTGTTTCTTACCTTTAAGGACACTTTCCTGCTTAAAAGTAAAACATTCCTAAACCTTAGGTTCACATAATTTTTACTTTATATCAAAATTATTTGAAATAAAAATACACTTTTTTTAAAGGTAGCAATTTTTTATTGTTGAATAATAGTTTTTAAAAAATATTTTTTGATGAAAATGAAAACCCCATATATATTAGTATAGTGATTAATTAATACCAAATTCATCTTGAGGAAAATAATGAAAACTGTCTTTTTTAATAAGAAAATCTTTCTTTTGACTGTTGGTAGAAATGCTTTGAAAGTTTAGACATTAGTGTTACTTTTCTGACATTAATTTGTAATTGTTTAAATATTTTCAGTGATATTGCTGATCTAAATGTCTCCCCGTCATCATAGTAGATTCCTTTCTGTGCACTGTATTTTTCTCTTACACTAGCTGAGACTAGATTGCTTTGTGAAATTATATTGCGGTTCAAAGTATTAGACAAAATTCTGATACTTCATTCAGAATGATATTGCAGAAAAGGCGTATAGTTTTTGCACCCTTTTAGATTTTTGAATCTTGCTTTCACCATTTACTAGTTGTGTAGCCTTGAACTAGTTTCTTAATCTCTCAGGTTGTCCAACTTGTATCCGAAGGGTAAACAGCACTTAAACTGTTGAGAAGGAAATAACTTAAATATAGAAAGTGTATAGATTGCAGTAGGTCCTCAGTTAAAATCCGACTTGTTCAGCTCTAGACCTTATGCCTCTACTAATACAAAGTCCCTAGGATACTGAAGCTGGTGTGACTTTCTTCCCCATGGCTACCCAATACCAACTGTCCATTCATTCTTTTTTCCTTGAACGTTATACCTCCTTAAGGATAACAGGCCCCTTTATCACTAAAGGTAGAATCTTCAATCTGACCTGTTCTTTGTACAGTGCTAGATTTAATGGATAATTCCATAAATCCTCTTAGCTTATCATTTCTACATCACTGTAGTCACTTGCCTACTTCTTCTCCACTTGCTTCATGTGCTGCCAAATTTACTGTCTTACGACCCTGATCATGACTGCCTCTTTTCCAAATAATGTCATTGAAGTAAGAACACCCCCAAGTCTCTCCACTGGAGACCTCCATAAAATAATTAATTTATATATGTAAACACACACACACACACACACACACACACACACACACACACACACGCTCCGTATCTTTGAAGGGTGGGGCAGGAAACAGACTCTACATCTCTTAAAAAAAAATTTTTTTTCCCAAAGGCCAACTGAATAAGATTAAGACAGGCCTAATTTGACTCCTCGGCCAAGAGGATACAGAATTCCTAAACTCCACTTGATGTTATACCATTCAGAGCCAAATAGTATTTTACTCACACAGTATGAGTACTGTGATTTATATCTACTGCATTAGTTAAAACAAAGATCCAACATTTTAACTGAACCTTTTCAGTTTTAGCACTTTTTTACTTTCCCAGTTAAATTCTTTAGGTAACACGAATCATGAAAATCTTTCAAACTCGAATTCAGAGCAACAGTATTGGTTGTATTCAAGGCATGGTGTATTCTTTCCAGGAGAGGGTATTAAAGGTATTTCCCTTAGATTTGAAATAATAAAAGAAGTAGGTTCAAAATTTTAAAAGTTCACTTGAATAACAAACGTTAAGAAACCACTGGTTTGCCCTAAAACTTTAGAGCCTTAAAACTGTGATGAATATTCAGTGGCATGGAAAAATAATCACAATATAATTTCATAGAAAAACTAAGAGAACTATATAATATTTAAATTTCGTGACATATATATTCATACACATGCCTAAAACCCTCAAGCCAAATTTCTTTCCCCATTCCCATATATTAACAGTGGTATTACAGGGTGAAGGAATTAGAGATGATTTTAATCATTATAATTTGTAGTATTTTTCAAATTTTCTATAATAAGCATGTGTTAAGAGGAAGACAAATCAGTAAAACTTATTTTGAAGAAAAATTTTAGTTCTTAAGTGCAAATATAAATTTTATAAACTTTTTTATAAAGTTTAAGGGATTTGTAAACTTTTTAATAAACCCCTTGGTTATCTTAGTTAATAGCATACAACTAACTTATAAGATGCATTGTATTCTCAAAGTTGTGTAATACCCTATAGCTGACCATAAAAGAAATTTTAATGCCGAGTAAGAAAAGTTTCTCCTTATTTTCCTACCACAGACCTCTTTAAAGTATCTCTTTAGCCTCTCTTTTTTTTTTTTTTTGATAGCATTTTCCTCGTTAACCCAACTGTTACACCCTGCACTTTCATTCTTCCTCTTGTATTCCTATCTGTATTCCTGCCTCTACCTTTCTCTGAGCTTTGTTTTCAACGGATTATGGCTATGTGTCATGTTTTAAGTGTATTCTAGCTATGTGTCATAAAGAATTCATTCATAGGACCTAAAAAGCAAGTGCATAATGTCAGTAATTATGATGAATGCTATAGGTTTATTTGCATTTCTAACTGGCACCAACTGCAAAGGAATTTCAGGCATCAGGGATAGGCCCATGTGGGAGATATTTTGGGAAAGTCCACACCACAGAGACAGTTGCTTGCTCTGCATAAATGCCAGCTCTGTTCACAATCATTATCTCCTTAGCTGTGTGTATTATATCCTTCAAGGTAAGCGACTAAATTTTTTTATAATTACTACAATATTTTTAAAAATTACTACAAGAGCATTTTTTGTAATAAAAAATCTAGTATAGCATTTTTAATTTTTTGATAGTAAAGATAACTTTTAACTGTTAAGTAAATGTTCTTCTTTACACCGCTCCCCCCCACCCCCCGCCCCCAGCCTCTACCATTGTTGTGTTAGGATAGTATCTTCTGTGTGAATGCTTAAAGAACCACCTCTTATAAGTTCTAGAAAAATATGGAATTTCCCTAGAAATACCACTGGTACGATTACATTGTAGTGTATTTACTTTCTTTCTTGTGTTGAAAGACTTCTAAAAGTTACCTCTTGATCTTCCATACCCCGGAACGTATGACCTGTACAAAACTTGACCCTACTTTTAAGGACTTTTAAGTTGTCTGGGTCATTGATAGGTATTACATAAGTTATATATAGTGTTCAGTTTGGGTTCATTGGCATATTAGGCTATTGTTTATTGTTTTCTTAATCCTGCAGGGTCATAGAAAGAACCATTAAACCAGTAATTTTATAATTATTATGAATAAATCTATCCATATATTTTTATATGTCTTATCTATTCATATATAGAAATATCAGTTTTTCCATGGAACTGTATGAATTACCTCTGTGATCTAGGCTATTAGTTTGTCATATGATACAATATTAAGAAGCATTGCTAAATGTATTGTAAATGCTGTTGCTTCAAGTAGATCATTTTATTATGGGAAGCTATTATATTAGGTTAATGGGATTTGTTCTTTAATCTGTGCTTATTGTATGCACTCACTGGGGTTCAAAAATCTTTGAAGGTTTAGTAGATATTCTGATTGTTTTTTAATATTCATATTTTCATAGTGTATGAATCAGGATGCCCTATTTGAAAAACTATATTTCTTCCCCTTCCTCTTTGCTCATTTGATTTCAGTTTCATGTTTGTTTTTCAAAGGAAGGAAATTGCTTTCCAAACCTTTGCTGATTTCTACCATTAAGCACAATTGGTCTTGTTTTTATTGTATTCTGGGCTCTTTGACAGAAAGTGTTGTTAAACATAACATAACATAAACAAAGTGGGTATATTTATTTCATTATGAAGAGTATATGATTTAAGTTGAAAACTTTGCATTATAAAGTCTAAATCACTTAATCATTTTTGCATCAAAGCAGAAAAATATGTTAAAATGTCGCCTTGTTAATGATAAACATTTAAATTGTAAAATAGCTATTAATTTTATCTAGAAGAGGAACATACTGTGATAGATCGTTTTTCTTACAGTTCTGTAGAGAATATATTTAATTCTCTCGAAGCGGAAGAATAAAACTTAAAGGACAACCTTTAAATAAAACTATTTGAGTAATATTACAGTGATTTTCTTATTGCTTTCTATATATTCTGATTATCACTAGTTTCTCTATTTCCAGATTTTAGGTTTAGGCAAGATTTTAGATTTTTAAATCTACCCAAACTTCCCTTCTTTGACAACATTTCTTGAAATAGCCTCCTAAATAGTTTATGAAACTTTCGAATACATAAGTAAAATAAAGGTAGTAGGTAAAATATATATGGTTAAAACATTCGTACTCCTCTGATAAAAGTGACTTTACAGAACTGTAGCCCTGGCTGGTGTAGCTCAGCGGATTGAGCACTGGCCTGCAAACCAAAGTATCGACAGCTCAATTCCCCGTCAGGGCACATGCCTGGGTTGCAGGCCAGGTCGTCCCCAGTAGGGGGCGCGTGAGAAGCAGCCACACATTAATGTTTCTCTTCCTCTCTCCTCCCTTCCCCTCTGTCTAAAAATAAAAGAAATAAAATCTTTTTTAAAAAAGGGAGAGAACAATAGAAACACTTAGATTTGCCTTTTCCCTTGAATACCAAGATGATACTCACAGATAGGTTGACTTTCCCTTGTCTCGTATTTCTTAAGGGACCTATTATTTTCTAAAGGAAATTTGCTTAAATGATTTATTTAAATAATTTCCTAGGATTAATGAAAACATTCTCTCTAGTTATGATCATATGCTTTATAATCCACATATGGCTTTATTGTATGTGTGCTAGTATGTGTCCTGAATCAGACTAAATTATTATTTCTAAAAACAGTATATTCTTTGTAAAGTTTTTATGTATTAGCAGTGTATATTAATGGGTTTTATCACTCAAAAGCTGTATTATTTATCTCATGAAAATAGCTTTAAAAAATTGGATGATTAATATAATTAGATGATTGTGTAAGAAGACACATTTTATTTAATCATGATAGTATTTTGCATGTATAAGTAATTATTTCATAGGACGGCCAAGCCCTACTGTGTACACTTTATAATTTTGTACTGCTCCCTGTAACTTTAAAAATTTTTTTTTTCATTGAAGAGCCTTATCCTTAAAGATACTTTATGTTCTGTTTCTTGAATTTTAGGATATTAGAGGGTTAATACAATAAATCTCTGTTTCTCTTTTGGAACCAAGAGAGAGATATGAAAGATATATTGAGGTCAAAGTATCAGCTTTTTTATTGAATAAAAATTATTTTGGAGGAGGTGGCTTTGATGTGCAACAGCAGCGTGCTTCTTAGTACATAAACTCTGAATTGATTGATTTACCCACCTAAGCAGTCAATTGCAGGCCACTACTGGCAACTCCTTAGGACATTTCAGAAAGCATTAATCTGAATGTCATTGCACACATGCAAATATGCTGAGCAAAGCATACCCAATTAGTTCTTCCAGTCAAGTAGCTTCTGCTTTCAAAACCAGGGAGTGATGTAGATAGAGTAGGGAAAAACCAGAAGTGTTACTACTTTCTCTGAAGTTTTTTCTCTTAGAAACTTGAAGCAAGGGAAATGAGTCACTTTTAACCCTGAGTAATGAATGCTTTATTTATCATTAGGCTTACTTTCAAATTTTACTGGTGTGGTTCATATATATTTAGTATAAACATATATTTTTAATCTTTGAAAATAGAATTTCTACAAAGAAAATATTTTTGCTTCACTCATTGTCTGTTACTAGTCCTGGGCTCAAACAGAATTAATATGTGAAATTTACTTCTTGAAAGAAACCAAATGCTATCGCTTTGTCTATGACATTAATTAAATACTAATGCAGAGCTACTGTAATAAAATTGTAAAAAAATGGAAGATTGTCCTGATTACTCTAGTCCCTGCTTTCCTCATCTGTAATGAGAAACTAACGTTTTCTCTGTAATGCTATCTACTTTTTAAGTTCTAACCTCATGTAAACCAATCAAAAGTTGCATTCTGATGAAAAGTCCTATGACTTTTCCCTTTCTTGGGTTATATGTGTGCCACTTCAAGTACAACTTGCTTTATGAACTTTATTTAAATATGGATTAAGGTCGCTAACAAAATAAATTTGAAAACCATGTATATTTTTAGGTCCACTTTGTAGGTGATGAAAAGAACATACATATACGCACACACATACACACACACACACGCACACACACACATATCAGAGTTAAATGTGATTTGAAATGAGATACAGGTCCGTTATATGTATCTATTAAATTATTTCGTGTAAAGATTATGGGACCATGAGTTTTTTAATTTCTCTAGTGAGTTATACATATTCTTCAATAGCTGTCCACAAACTTTAAAAATCAGTATAAATATGATAAAGTTTCACTGTTAATGAGTGTACTTATTTCGCAAGCTCTTAGCAAAAACAGTGCTTTTTCTTTTTTTTTTATTGTTGACTCTATTACATTTGTTCCCATTTTCTTCCCCTCCGCCCTCTTCCACCCAGCCCAGCCCTCCTTCCCTCCGGCTATCACCTCACTGTTGTCTGTGTTTGTGAGTTGTGTATTATATGTATGTTCTCTGGCTGATGTCATCTTCTTTCATCCAGTCCCCCCCCCCCGCCCCCCAAAAAACCCAGTACTTTTCAAATGAAGCTAATATTATGCTAACATTCATATAATATATAACTAATGTGTAATAATAAGAATTCACTCATCAGTGTATCTTAGTGGAAAGTAATGTAATGCAAACTTTCAGTGTTCAAATTAGGAAAACACTTCCCTCTATTTAAGGCCACCTTTTGAGAAGATAACGTTTAAAACTAATTTCTATTTACAAAAGCAATTTTACTATTGATATTTATAATTAAACATTGTGTGTTTAATTCACTGTATATTTAATGGTTTTAGTTATTATTTTTAGCATTCTTAAATAAAAAAATAATAATGTTAACCCAGTGAATAATATCTCTAATATGTTATCTTCTTTATGTGTGTGTATGTTAGATGGAAGATGGTGCCCCAAAGCATATCATTCAGATGACAGGATTTAAGATGGAAGAAAAGGAAGCTCTAGGCAAATTGCTTTTAAAACTAGATTGCACTTTTATTAAGAGTGAGGTGAGTACAGAAACTTTACTTACCAAATATTGAAGACATAGAAGAATAAAATTAAAATACTGGCCTAAAAATAATAAAATGTCCCCCTAATATTTTAGGAATAAGAAGAATGTGTTATGAAGGAAATATTACCTTTCTAACATTTTTTTCATGTGGATTTGTCCTTCCAGAAATATAAAAATTGTACACATCTTATAGCTGAACGCCTGTGTAAGAGTGAAAAATTTTTAGCAGCTTGTGCAGCAGGTAAGTTTAACTGCCTTCCCCCATCTTAAAAAATCTTCACGTTAAAGAAAAAGTATCATAGACCCTAGAAAAAGGTATGTTTGTGTTCTGACATTTTTCTGAAAATACCTGTATTTGATACTCTTCTTGCTTTATTTTTCTGAGTAGAACTTGTAACATATGAGAAATGTATTAAATAGGAAGAAACATTTTTCAGCAAATATTTTCATGTAAGTGCTTTATGTAAGAAAATATTTTAATGAAAAGATTTGGCACAAAATGTCAAAAAAAAAAAAAGGCTGTTGAATCTTCAACTGTTGTCAGTCAAGTTTCTTTTCTTTAATCTATCATTAGAAATAGTTAATGTTTTTGTTCTTCTGCCTATCCTCCCATCCATGCTATGAAACCATGATCATACTATTTTATTTTTCTAAGATTTTTAATTCCATTCTCCCTGTCACCATTGATGTTCCTTTTATAGTTTACTCTGATTGATCTGGTGTCTTAGTAGTCTGCTGGTTGCAAAGAAAAAAAAATGTATTTAAATCGGGTGAATTTATCAATTTTTAGAGTAACTTACCAGAAAAACACTTGGATTCATTATTAAGTCCACAAATGAAAGCACACATTGTTCCTGCTGTTTAAAAAGATAATTTGTGTGCAGATAAAGAAACTATAGAATGTTTGTAAAAACTGTGAAAAATTTTCTGCCTTACAAATTTATTTTACAAAGTATAACAATGCTGTAAACATTATAGGAAAAGTTTTTAGCATGTGGAAAAATATAAATCTAACCCAAAATAGGAACTAAAATTTAAATAACCATATAAGTAATACCACATTTTATTTTATTAAGCCTTTATACATTATTTTGTAAGAATTAGAATTATCATGGGAACAATTAACTACAATGTTCAGTGATGTCATAGGTCTCTCAATATCAAAAAATTTAGGAAAACACCATGTAGTTCAAAGATAATGTTGGTTAAGTAGTTTGAGTCCCATGTTGAATAAGGTTAACTTTTCAATTATAGTTGACGTATAACATCATATTATTTTTAGATGTAAAATGCAGTGATTAGACATTTATGTACCTGATGAAGTGTTCACCCCAGCAAATCTAGTACCCACCTGGCACCATACATAGTTTTTACAATATTATTGACTATATTCCCTATGTCGTACATTATGAGGGGGGACCACCCAAAAAATGGAATTATCTTCTGGATGGCAGGTCCTTTGTAATACTAACTTCCCCTGCTAGGTAAGTGTTCTAGGAACCCATCAATATCAGTATACCAGCTGGCGTTGTTGTGAGAGGCTGTGTTCGGCTTCAGTGAAATTTTTTTGAAGACTCTTTCAACGCGTTTGCTCATTTCATGATGGGTGATTTACAAGCTTACCTGCGCATGTGCTGCTGAATGTTCAGCAGTTTTTGACCAAAAACAACATGACCTCATGTTCCACCCTCCCTATTCACCTGATCTCTCCCCAAGCGACTTTTTTTTGTTTTCCCTGATGAAAAAAATCCTCAAAGGGAAACATTTTGCCTATGTAGAAGAAGTGAATCAAAAAACGGCAGAAGCACTAAAAGGCATCAGAATCGACGAATTCAAAAACTATTTTGAGCAGTGGAAAAAATGTCTTGATAGGTATGTTGCATCAAATGGAGAGTACTTTGCAGGTGACTGAAGTTTAAACATGTAACAATAAATACAGAATCTTTAATAAATAGCAGGGTTTTGGGTTCCCCTCCTCATAAATTCCCTTGACTTTTTATAACTGCCTATTTGTACTTCTCAGTCCCTTTCACTTTTTTCACCCATCCCTCCCAAACCCCTCCGACTGGCAACCATCAGCTATTTTCTCTATATCGATGAGTTTATTTTATTTTTTTAGGTTGTTCCACGTGTAAGTGAAAGCATATGGTATTTCATATAAGCATATGTCTTTCTCGGACTTATTGCACTTAGCAAAATATACTCTAGGTCCATTCATGGTATTGCAGATGACAAGATTCATTCTGTTTTATGGCTGAGTAATATTCCATTGTGTGTTGAGCTGTGTGAATTCTTTATTTTGGATATTTTGGATAATAACCCCTTCTTAGATATTTTATTTGCAAATATCTTTTCCCATTTAGTAGGTTGTCTTTTTGTTTTGTTGATAGTTTTCTTTGCTGTGCAAAATCTTTTTAGTTTGATATAGTCCCATTTGTTTATTTTTGCTTTTGTTGTTTTTGCCCTAGGAGACATATCTGAAAAAATATTGCTAAGACCAATGTCAGAGAATTTATTGCCTATGTTTTCCTCTCAGTGTTTTATCATTTTAGGCCTTACATTTCAAGCCTTTAATCCATTTTGAGTTTAGTTTTGCATGTGGTCTAAGAAAATGGCCTGATTTCATTTTTTAAAATGTATACAGTTTTCCCAACACAGTTATTGAAGACACTCTCTTTACCGTAATGTATATTCTTGCCTCCTTTGTCATAGATTAATTGACCCTATAAGCATGGGCTTCTTTCTGTGCTCTTTTTCTGTTCTATTCATCTTTGTGTTTGTCTTTATTTCAGTACCAGCTGTTTTGATTGCTGTAGCCTTATAGTATAGTTTAATATCATGTGGTGTGATATTGCCGACTTTGTTTTTCTTTTTCAAGATTGCTTTGGCAATTTGGGGTCTTTTGTGGTTCCATATAAATTTTAGTTATTTGTTCTATTTCTGTGAAAACTGCCATTGATATTTTGATAGTGATTGCATTGAATCTGTAGATACTGTGGGTAGTGTGGACATTTCTAATTCTTTCTTTCCATGAACACGGTACATGTTTCCATTTATTTTTGTCATCTTCAGTTTTGAGAAAGTTTACATTTTATTTGATATTTGGTCTTTATTGTTTACCACTTATCAGAACTAAAATTATTATTGACAGTATATTTACTTTTTAGGAAAGTGGGTACTAACAAAGGACTACATAATTCATAGTGCCAGAAGTGGCAGATGGCTTGATGAAACAACTTATGAATGGGGATATAAAATTGAAAAAAATTCCCATTATTCACCTCAAATGCAGTCTGCACCCAAAAGATGGCGTGAAGAACTAAAGCGCACTGGTGCTCCAGGAGCCTTTCATAGATGGAAAGTTGTCCTCCTTGTTAGAGCTGATAAACGAAGTGATTCTCTTGTAAGGTAAGATCAGACCCTGTAAAAGCTAAAGCAATTCGGAGAAAACAGTTTTAATTAGCTTGAACACCTTTTAGCATTTTTTTGCAGTTATTAGTGTAGTTCAAATGAGCCATGATTGTTTACTCTTTGATTTCTTAGTTAAGCCATTCTATACATTTACATGTATGTGTCTAATGAAACAAATTGTATTTTCTAGTATTGGTTTAAATTAGTCTTGTGTTCTTTACTTTACTTTCCATGGTTTTTTATTTCTTTTGGCCAAATCAAAACAAAACAAAAAAACCATTTATTTATTTATTTTTAGTTTTGCAGCACTTCCAGATTTTTGCAAGCAAAATACTACTTTTCTGGGTTTTTTCTGGGTTTTATATACTGCACTCTTCATGGCTCATCCTGTTAACATCTTAATCTCATTTCTTTTTATCTTTTATATCATATTTTTAAAAGCCTTTCTATTGGGTAAATTATTTCTTAACAGTGCCATGAATTTGGTGGAAGGGTGGATAAAAAAGGTGTTTTCTTTTTGTTTTTGTTTTTTTTTTTTGTTACCTTAACCGAAGTATAATTTATAGACAGTAACATGCATACATTTTAAGTGTCCATTTTGATGAGCTTGGACAAATTTATACACTTACATTAATCCCCATTACAATCAAGATCTGTAACACTTACATTATCCTACAACTTTTATTGTGTCCTTATACATTTTATTCTGCTCCACCGATACCTAACAACCACTGATATTTTTTGTCATTGTAGATTAGATTTGTTATTTTTCTTTCGAGGTTCATATAAATGGTATTATATTGTATATATTCCTTTGATTTTGAGATATATCCACCTAGCATGAATCAGTATTTTATATTTTGTTCCTGAGTAGTATTCTACTCTATGGGTATATCACAGTCCATTTATTCAACCATTGATGGACATTTATGGGATTTTTGTCTGTTTTTTCTTCTTTTTTTTAAAATACTCACCTGAGGACATGCCCATTGATTTTAGAGAGATGGGACAGGAGGGAGACAGAGAGGGAGAAAAACTTGAATGTGAGAGAGAAACATCAATCAGTTGCCTCTGAAACACACCCTAATGGGGGACTGAACCTGCAACCCAGGCATGGACCCTGACTGGAAATTAAACCCATGGCCTTTTAGCTTACAGGACGATGCTCCAACCCTCAGAGCCACTGCGGCCTGGGCTGTTTGTTTTTTCTAATGTGACTAAAGCTGTTGTCAATATGTGGGTGTAAGTCTTCATTGAGACAAGTTTTCAGGAATGAAATTGCTGGCTCAAGTGGCACTTGTGTTCTTTTAACATTATGAAAATAGCAAACTGTTTTCCAAAGTAGCTGTACCATTTTACAAATCCACTCGCAATGTGTGAGAGTTTCAGTTGCTCTGCAGTTATGTTGCCACTATTGTCAAAAATCAGGTGACCAGATTTGTGTAGCCTGTTTCTGGACTTCTCATTTGGCTCCATTGATATCTGTGTCGACCTGTACCAACAACACACCATTTAATTACTGCAGCTTTATAGTGAGTCTTGAAATCAGGTAGTTTGAATCCTCCAGTTTTGTCTTTTTCAAATTTGTTTTGATGATTCTTGATCCTTTATATTTCTATATACATTTTAGAATCAACTTGTCAATTTCTATAAAAACACAAGCTGGAATTTTGATTGGAATTGTATTGAAGTCAAATAGGGTCAAACTGGGGAGGATTGAGATCTTAGCCATATTGAGTTGTCCTATCAAATTGTATATCTATCCAGGTCTTTTGAAATTTTTTTTAATTGTAATCATTTTAAATTTTCTGTCATTAATGTTTTACAGTTTTCATTGTATAAATTTTACACATATGTTAAATTTAATTCTAGGTACTTAATGTTCTGGGATGCTATTATAAACGGATTGCTCTGAAAGTTTCATCTACATCTATTGAGATAATCGACTTTTCTGCTTTATTCTGTTAATATGCTAAATTATTCTTTCAGTTTGTAAGTGTTAAACCAAACTTGTATTCCTGAGATAAACTCTGTTATAGTTTATTATTCATTTTTAATAATTGCTGATTCTATTTGCAAATATTTTGTTAAGAATTTTTGTAATCTCAGCCTGATAAATGACATCTATGATAAAATCTGAACTTAATATCATGGATATTTTTTCCTCCATAATCGGGAACAAGACAAGCATGCTTACTATAACCACTTCTATTGAGGATTTTACTAGTGGTAATAGCCAGTGCAATAAGGCAAAGAAACTAAATAAGAGGATAGAGTTGGAAAGAAAAAAAGAAAACTAAATAATTGTTTTATTCTAAAAACCATGGTCATATACTAAATAATTTACCAAAAAAAAGTTATTGTACTAATTATTGAATTTAGCAAGATAACACAATAACTATATAAAAATTGTTTTTATATTCTAGTAATGAGCAATTGGAAATTAAAATTCAAAAATCAATATGACTTTTGCTTTTTAGTGGTTTATGTGTCCAGATGTTTGTGTGTTGTTTATTTGTTAACTATTTGTTATTTGTGTTTATGTTATTTGCTTGGGGTTCTCTGTGCTCCTTAAACATGTGCAGGTGTTTTTGTCCTGTGATAATTATGGAAAAATCTCCACCATTTTCTTTTAAGTATTCTCTTGTGTTCTTTTCCTTATGAAGTGCCGTCCCCATATTTTGGACCATATTGATTCTCTTACACAGTTTTTGCATGCTTTTTGCTGCTTGTTTGTTTGTTTGTTTTTATTTTGTGCTTCCATTGTATAATTTCTGTTGACCTATCATCAAGTTCAGTGACTTCTTCATCAGTTCTGTGCAATCCATTGATAAAACCTGCCAAAGAAATTCTCCTTTGATATGGTATCTTTTATTTCTACCATTTCCATTGTACTCTCTTCTGAGTTCCCCATTTCTTCATATAGATTGTTCACCATTTTCCCATATCTTTTACATGGTAGTCACAGTTATTTTAAAGTCACTTTCTAATAATTTCAAAATCTGGATCATTTGTTATTTATTCCATTATATCTTGACAATTATTTTTTTCCTTTGCTTTTTAGGCAGTTATGTAGGGGTGGTTGATTTAATCTTGTCAGTTGAGCTCGGTTTGGGTTTTGTTAATGGTACAGTCACTCTCAATGCATCATTTCAGTTTAGTCCAGCAGTGGGCTACTTTTTCTTGGGGCCTGGGGTGCTAGAGGGTTTTTAATTAGTTTCCTTTCTTCACTCTCAGCTTTCTGTAGTCCCTGTAGTACTGAAAGGACTCTTAACTGGACTCATATAAGGATTCTCTTTTCATCCTGTTCCTCTCTTGCTTATTACTCATTTCTACAGTGGAGTTTAAGGGTTGGTGTATTGTGAGTTCCACTGGCTAAGCTCCAGTCCTAAGCATTCTTTGTGGTGTTAGTCCCTGGGGCTAAGACTTTCTTGATGTTTGTTTCTCAGTCCCCCAAGGCAGCCGTATTCTGGCTCCTCTCTATGGACAGGGTCTTGGGCAAAACAGAATTTCTATCCACTATCCAGTATTAGATCTCTGTGTTGTATTGGTGCAGGATCCTAAGTCCTAGTGACATTCCTGCCCCTCTTCCAGGAATGGATGGCTTTTCCTTCTATCCCTTACCCAGAAACACTAGATCTTCTTTTGAGCTGCATTGCAGTTTTCCTGTGCTTCCACAGAGGCAGATGGGTTTTACTTCCAGTCTTCCAGCAGAAGCAGTGGACCTTTCCTGGATTCTGAATCTTACCTTACCCAAATGACTTAAGGCTCCTGTATATGAGAGGAGGATCCAGGGAAGTGGGTCTGATTGTATGTATGTTGTAATGGTTGCAGACAGTCCCAGCTGGCCCATCTGTGCTACCAGTGGGGGCACCCTCCCTCTGTTACCTGCTCTTACTCTTTTTCATAAATACTTAATGGAGGTGTGTGGCAAAGAGGTAGCAAATAAGAGTGGGCTTTCATTGTGTCAGGGACTCCTCATTAGACTAAACCGTCTTGCTACCTACCCTTGGCCTAAAATTTAAAAATTTTTCCTTGATTCTTACCTGCTTTGATGACAACCACTTCTTTCCTGCATCCTGGCAAAAGTGAAATAGTTTGGGTGTTGGAATCTCTATGGAAATTCAATATCTTGGTTGGCCTATTTCCTCAGTTCTCTGATAGCTTCAGGTAAAATTATGATTTTTGTAGATTACTTGACTTTTTCTGTTTAGGTGGAAGCAGTGTTCTCTTGTGGCTCTCTAAATCCTAACCAGAGCTTTTCATGAAACTTTTGGGATATGTGTGTCTGTGTGTATGTCTTCTGAATCTAAATGTAAAGTATATTTCTTAATGTATATTAGAGTTAAACTTTTTCAAAAGCTAATTATTAGAGGAAGGTTGGCAACTAGTTCAGTTTTTTGTGGTTCGGAATTATTTCCTTGGAGGTATGTTGCCTTCTGAGGTAGCTACTTAGACTTCTTTCATTGTTTCTTTGGCTTATTGAGGTTACTTTTTCCTTAGGAAGTAAATTTAATCCTGATTTTTAAAAGCCTTTTAAAAGCTTGATATGGGAATTACAAGCAATTGGTAAGTAGAAAGAATAGCCTAATTTCTTAAACATCTGCTCTGAACAATTTATAATTTAAGAAATCACTGCAATAGTTATTCTCCATGGCACTTAAATATCCCAAAGGAATTTAACTCCTTTCAGAAAATTGCACTCCTACTCAAAGGAAGTATAATTGATTTAGATAATTTGACTGACTATACTTACTGTTTACATTTTTATTTAGAGTTTTGGAGGCTGGAAAAGC
Source organism: Mormoops blainvillei (assembly GCA_004026545.1). Classification (NCBI taxonomy): domain Eukaryota; kingdom Metazoa; phylum Chordata; class Mammalia; order Chiroptera; family Mormoopidae; genus Mormoops; species Mormoops blainvillei. The sequence continues at coordinate 380,804 of PVJD01000091.1, read as the reverse complement.
AAATGTTATTTTACCAAAAAGTTCACCAAGTGGAATAACTCACGTGATTGCCAGTAATGCAAGAATCAAGGCTGAGCAAGAAAAAGATAACTTTAAGGCTCCATTTTATCCAATTCAGTATCTAGGGGATTTTCTTTTAGAGGTAAGTGAAGTAAATGGAGACATTTTTTAAAGTTTATTTTATAAATTGCAAATATATTGACATATGAGGTGGGAACCCCAAAAAACCAGAATTTATTTATAAAAAAATTTGTATTCTTAGATGTTTAAACTTCAGTCACCTTCAAAGTACTCTCCATTTGATGCAATACACCTACTGAGACTCTTTTCCACTGCTCAAAACAGTTTTTAAACTCGATGATTTTTATGCCTTTTTGTGCTTCTGCTGTTTTTTGTTTCACCTCCTCCATATCGGCAAAACGTTTCTATTTGTGGACTTTTTTCATGAGGGAATCAAACAAACAAAAAAAAGGTCGCTAGGGTTAAGATAGGGTGAATAGGAAGGGTGGGGCATGGGGGTCATGCCGTTTTTGGTCAGAAGCTGCTGTTCACTCAGCGTGGTGTGGGCAGGTGCGCTCATAAGTCACCCATCATGAGATAGGCAAACACATTGAAAGAGTCTTCAAAAAAAATTCACTAAAGCTGAATGCAGCTTCTCACAACAATGCCAGCTAGTACACTGATACAGATGGGCTCCTAGAACACTCACCTAGTGGGGGAAGCCTGTACTACAAGGGGCTGCCCTCCAAAAGATAATTCCATTTTTTTTGTGTGTCCCCCCCCTTGTATAGTAAAATTATGTTTTGAATTTTGAAAATACAGTGATTTAAAGTAATTAAAATGACATATTTTACGGTATTTGCTCTCAGTTATTTAAGTATTCAAAAATACTTTTGATAATTTTGAAAGAGGCTTTATTAAATTTAAAATTGTCTCTTTTGAGGGTTTTCTTTTTGTTTTCAACTACTTTAGTGATGTTTGCTACAAAATAATTGTAAGCATTTTAATGTAAGTATAAACAAAATAGCAGTGGACTATAGTATTATATGGGAATTTGGGAGTTATGTTACACTGTTACAGAAAAATGAAACGACCAGACACTGAGGGGTTAGGAGCACGATCTTTATTTAGGTGCACGGGCCCAGAGGAGACAAACTCCAAATTCTGAGCCCAGAACAATAGCCCCGCATTCCTTTTATGCCGGGCTAAGTGGGGGAGGGTATTGGGAGGCGTGGTATAGATTTGACACGAAAAGGGTTTTCAGAGGTGGGAGAGAAGCATTTACATTATAAGTCAGGGCAATTAGCATTTCATCTTTGGTATCAACCTTGATTTCCTCTACAATACCATTTGTTAAAGAGGGAGCTAGTTCTAAGGATCTAGAAATATTTTCTTCTCCTGTTCTTCTACCTGCCTCTTCCCACTTGGTACAAATACCATTCCTTAATTAGTTTGAATGGGAATAACCCTAGAAGAAACCCTTTGGGATTAAGCAAAGGAAAATATTAAAGAAGGGTCACTCAGGCAGAAGAGAAACCTCAGTATGCCTGAAACTGATCCTTGATCTGCTGGGACAAACTGGCTGCTACTTCAGTGTTTTCATCTCAAAAGACACCATAAGCTTTTATCTAATAATTTATGTTAGAGACCTGGAATCACCCTTGAAATCTTCTTTGTCCTTATTACCCAGTCATTAATTATCAAGTCCAATCGATTTTATTTCAAATACCTCTTCAGTCAAATTGCTTTTCTCCTTTTATTTTTATTTTTTAAGGTTTTTAAAATTTTTGTTCTTTTAATTTTTTTCTTTTTTATTGAATTTATCAGGGTGACATCGGTTAATAAAATTACATGAATTTCAGGTGTACAATTCTCTAATACATCATCTCTATATTGTATTATGTGTTCTCCATCCAAAGTCAAGTCTCCTTCATGACCATTTAGCCCTCCTTTACCCTGGTCTATCTACTCCCATTCATCCTGCCCTCCTTTTCCTCTGGTAATCACCATACTGTTGTCTGTGTCTGTAAGGTTTATTTTTGTTTGTTGGTTTTTTTGTCTTAATCCCTTCACCTTTTTTACCTGGCCCCCAATCCCCCTCCTTTCTGACAACTGTCAGTCTGTTCTCTGTGTCTATGAGTCTGTTTCTATTTTGTTTGTTAATTTATTTTGTTCATGAAATTCTACATGTAAGTGAAATCATGATATTTGTCTTTCCATGACTGGCTTCTTTCACTTAGCATAATACTCTCCAGGCCTGTCTATGCTTGCAAAAGGTAAGATTTCCTTCTTTTTTATGACCCGGTAGTATACTGTTGTGTAAATGTACCACAGATTTCTTATCATCTACCCATCTACTGATGGGCATTTGGGCTGCTTCCAAATCTTGGCTATTGTCAGTAACATTATAGGGAACATAGGGTGGATACTGGGTGGGGCAAAAGTAGGTTTACAGTTGTTTGTAAGGAAAATAATACAGTAAACAATACAAGAATAAACCATGTTTTATGCACTCATGACTATAAACCTATATTTGCCCTACCCTGTATATTCTGTGTTTCAGGTTCCTTTGGATAAATTCAAAGAAGTGGAATTACTGGGTCATAAATCAGTTCCATTTTTAATTTTTTGAGTAATCTCCATACTTTTCCATAGCGGCACCAATCTGCATTCTCACCAAAAGTAGATGGGGGGGTCCCTTTTCCCCTACTCCGCGTCAGTACTTGTTTGTTGAATTACTGACAATAGCCATTCTGACAGGTGTGAGGTGATACCACATTATGGCTTTAATTTGCATTTCTCTGCTGATTAGTGACATTGAGCATCTATTCATATGTCTATTGGCCATCTGTATGTCCTCTTTGGAGAAGTGTTTATTCAGGTTCTTTCCTCATTTTTTTAATTGAATTGGTTTGGGTTTTTGTTTGTTTTTTTGGTGTTGAGTTTTATAAGTTCTTTATAAATTTTTTATATTAACCCCTTTTTTTATTTATCATTGGCGAATATGTTCTCCCATTCAGTGTGTTGTCTTTTCATTTCGCTGGTTTCCTTTGCTGTGCCAAAACGTTAGTTTGATGTATACTATACCATATTGAGTTTATCCTCTTTATCCTGTGCTCCTGGACTAGCCTCCTAATTAGTATTTCTGTTACCCTACCTTTATATTCTTGTTAATTTCCTAATTACTCTCACCTTTTCTTTCACTAGTTCATGGTACTTTATTCAGAAGGAACAGCCAAAATGTCCTTTCCAAAACAATTCTGATCCTGTTACTCTCCTATTTAAAAACCACTAGTGGTCTCCCATGCCTTGGATAAAGTTCTAAACCTATAACATGACTTACAAATTCCCGTAGGGTTTCTGTCTCCTACCTTTTCAACTGTATCCTGCTCCACTTTTTTCTATGCTCACTATGCTCACAAAACTACCTTCTTCCTGTTTCTTAATAGGCTAAGCTACTTTATACCTCAGTGTCTCAAAAACTATACTCTCCGCCTGGCAAGGTTCTCCCCGTTTGACTACTCTTTCACTCCCTGTGCTCATCATTCAGGTTCTGGAGATAATGTTTCCTTTTCAAGGAAGCCTCCTGAAAACTCTATTAAGTTAGGTTCACCTATTATGTGTTCTTACACCATTATTTTGCTTTATACTACTCGCCATGATTATAATTAATTGGCTGATTATGTAGTTAATGTCTGTTTCCCTACTAAACCAAAAGCACCATGTCATCAAGGATGATACATGTCTTTTCCATAGTTATATCTGAATCATGTATAAAGCCTGGCACATGAGATTTTATTTCATGTTTGTTAGGTTAATAGAGAAATTATTAAAAAACTTTTGAGTCTTCCAAGGGTAGGTGTAGTATATTTTTCTATAATTACCTGTTCCTACTGCAGCATTGTAGATTGGAAATTTGACCTTAGCTCAAGAAATGGACCTCCTTGAACTATGAATAATCTTATTCCCCTTGAAAGTGATTGGTTTAGGAATGGGCATGTGACCCAGGTCTGATCTATGCAACATGAAAAGAGGTATAGAAAAGCTTCTGGGAAGTTTATTCTTCATTCTGAAAAGAAAGCCACTCGTAGCCTGGCTCCTGATAGATGTGAAGATGGAAGAATATAATCTAAATTACCACTAGCAGCCATTCTTTGTCTATGAGGAGAAGTAGCCTTAGGATGAAACCAACTGTGTAGAGAGAAGAGTAGAGACAGAATCTGGACCCTTGTTGAGATACATGAGCTGCTAGATTAACCAACTCTGAAACCTTAGTGTTAGATCACATTGCCATTCTGAGAAGTAGTACATTTCCATATTTAAGTTGGTTTGAGTTGGTTTTCTATTGCAACCAAAAGCATCCTGATATACCTATCTGAACAGTTTAAAGGTAGAACTGTCAACAGAATGAAAGCCATTCTTAAATACACAGGTTAGTAAAAGTACCTGAGTTTTCCTTTTTTCATGGAAAATGATTAAAATGCAGTATGTTTTATCCACAGTCTTTTTTGCAGTAACCTGAAATCTTCAGCTTCAGCTGCTGACATACTGGAGGGAAGCAATAATATTATTCAACTAAAAATAGATAATTTCTAACGTGTTTATTTTTAGGGTACATTGTTTTATAAGTTCTGGCTTAGACAGCTGGGAGTTCATAACCATTCAGTCCAAATAAGAAAGGCATTTCGTGATCACTTCCAAGAACAAAATAGTTAACTTAATTTGGATGTCTTGCTTTTCTCCTATAACTTTGGCATAGAACATATTTACATTATTCATTAGGCGGATTTTGAAGTATGCTCTGAATTTACATTAAAGTGACTGAGTTAAAAGTAACAATTAGGAAATTGTAAAGACAAACTTTTGTTTAACCTAATTATACTTTTTGGAAACCTACAGATTCAGGAATTTGTTTAGTTCAGGTTTAGAGATATATATTGAATACTTTTGTTCTATCAGGCAGTATGCTATGTACTAGGGAAAATGAATAATACCACACTTCAGACTTCAAGGTACTTACTATTTAGTGGTGAAAACAGTACATAGAAACTATTAATTATGGTTTAGTGTATATTGTGCATTGGTAAAATAGTGTGCAAGTTTCAGGAGTGCAGAAGAACAAATAACTAATGTGTCTCATTTGTTTAACCCAAGGAAGGCATTGCAAAAAGAAGAGCATACTAAGGAATTCTTAAAACTTCTTTCAGCTAACTTCTTAAGGAAGAAAGTAAAATAAACCACAGAAAAATCTCATGGAAATGTAGTAGGAATAATTAAAAAATACACTTTTTGAGCCAGATCCACAAATTTGTGACCAAATTTATAATTTATTAGTTCCATGACCTTAAGGAAGTTATTTATCCTGTGAATGAGTTTCTTCTTTTGTATGTAGGACCTAATACCTTACTTTGTTATGAGAATTGTTACAACTATTACTTTAGGCTAATATTTGTTGAGTGGTTACTATGTAATCACCATGCTAAGTATTTTCAAGGCTTAATCTTATTTTAAACCTGATGTTTTTGTGTGGTATGCTTTTTGGCTCCCTTTTGCAGTTGGTGACATGAGGTAGAGACTAAATAATTTGCCCATGATCCCACAACTGTGTCAAATCAAAAATTTAAGACCATGCCCTCAGTAAATTGTAAGGCATCTCTCCTTAAATCTCCCTTTCCTTCTTTCATTTTGGGTATTATTAGATTACTTTGATATTCACCTAGTCTCTTTCTGGGTAGTTAAAAATAATTAATACTGTAAGAACAATACCAGTCATTAGCAGTTAATCAGAGGATTATGAGATGTCACTTAAGAATTAGGGAATATGCCCTGGCTATTGTGGCTCAGTTGATTGAGTGCTGGCCTGCAAACCAAAGGGTCGCTGGTTCGATTCCTAGTCAGGGCACATGCCTGTGCGGGCCAGCTTCCCAGTAAGGGGTGCTCGAGAGGCAACCACACACTGATGTTTCTCTCTCTTTCTCCCTCCCTTCACCTCTCTAAAAATAAATAAATAAAATCTTTTTTAAAAAAAGAATTAGGGAATAAATACTAGTTAAGGATCATACAGAGCACTCAAAAGACTCTTGTTCTTTATTTGACCTCTCTGGCTCTCCATCCAGTCTCATGAGTTCATTCAAGTTGCATGGCAAATACCATAGCGTATCAAGGAACAAGGCCTGAAGAGCAGACTCTACCGCTGCCTAGTCCAAGACAGGAAACCAAGTCAGACATCTGAATTAGGCGAGTCCAATAGTCATTGCCACATTATTCTTCCCCAGTCATAGATAACAGAATGATTTACTGAATGGTAGGCTTTTGGTCATCTGTTTGGAATATATATATAGCATTATGCTATATAAAATAGACTGAACATAACCCTTCTTTCCTGGGTCATATAGGAGACCATCACCTAACAGTGTACTAAAACTACATAGTTGGAACAACAACAAAAAAAATTTATAGAGTAAGAAATAAATGAATATTTACAGATAAATAAAATAATTCCTGTACATTTCTTAAGAGTAACCAGTTGAAGAGAGTATTGGTAGCTTGGAGAAGTTTGTATGTTGATCATTTGTTTGGCTCTCCAGAAAATAGATTATTTTATTTTAAAAGTCTTCCAAATGCAATGGTTTATTTATCAGTTTATGATTTTAAATTAGTTAATTTATATAGAGTACTTGCAGCATACATCCTAATTCACAGATCAGTATATGGCATCTGAAATGGATATATAAGGAAATATATTCAAGGTTAGAAAACACATTCTTGCCTAATTGCTAATGATATGGTATGTTCTTTTCTATACTCTGTGTAACTGGAATCTATGTGGGATTAATTTACCCTATATTTTAGGCATTTCTTAATGATTTGGGGGCTGAGGGTTTATCCTTCTGTTGTCGACCATATGATATTTAAAGCCAGAAACTCACTTTATCCCACTTCAAGTTGTCTACAACAGAAATTGTTATTTGTACATTGAGAGTAATTCTTTCCGTGATGCCAGGAATAAGAAGAAAGAAATGTCTTCATTTTTTTTAGTTTTCAATTTCACTTTTTTAATTGAAGAAATTCATTCAACTACTTTCAGGTATTGTTCTTTGTTTGCAGGATCGGAGCCTGCTGAAGTGCCTCATACTCACTTAGGAAACTTACTACAAGGGAGAGGGTACCAAAGATCGCATCATAGGCCTTACCACATTTCAGCTTATATCATAACTGTTCCCTAGGAGCACAGTGATTTTTCTAGTCTCTTTGTGTAAAGGTAGTGACTCTTTGAATACCTTTTCATAAGTACATTTGGGAACTGTCATGAACTCATCTTTATTCCCAACTGTTTATTCTACTTAACTTGTAGAATTATTTTTATATATGTACAAATACAAGTATTTTTAAAATTATTAATAGGTGGTTTATGAATCAGTTTGGATTTGTTGGCAAGAGAAATATAAATGAGATAGAGTTAGGTGAATCTATTGCTCAGCCTGTTCTTCTCTCTCAGTGGTATACTTGCAAATGAGAAGTTTTATCAGTAAAAAACTGAAAAGTAATGTGAGAAGTAATCTATAATCTGAAAATTTTTGACCTAGATTGTAACTTTAACTTTGACAGGGACTAAAGTCATTTTGTTAATGATTATTTATAAAAAGTATTGATTGTTACTAGACCAACAAGATAAAAGCTTTTCTTGAGATACACAGAAATTGCTTTATTATTCAGAACCTTTGTTGTAATGAGTTTTTTCCCCTGAAAGAATTAAGTAGGGCTTAATAATCTTTTAATTTGGGAGACTACATTTCACCTACTTATTTGGCTACCAAAGTATTTTGCAATTATAGATAAAGTTGAATACCATAAAAAGTATAATTATGTTAAAATTATACTTAATTGATTGTCTAAACCATTTTTACATATATACAGAAAGAAATTCAAAATGATGAAGATTCCCAAACCAGTTCTGTTTGGACTAAACATAGCACTCAAGAAAAAGATTTCAGGAAAGATACAGGTTTTCTTGAAATGAAAGATGTCTTCAGAGAGACCATGTGTAGAACCCAGGTAAAACTGTATTGGCTAAAAAAAAAAAATGTATGTTGCTGGTTCTTGCATAATTGTTTGAGAGACAATACATGGTAAAAGTAACATTGATTTTGGAATCACAGAGCTGGTATTTGAACCCAGCTGTGTTTTAAAGACTGTGATTTGAGCATATTAGGATATTGCGTTATGTCTCTGTGTTGAGATTCTTTTTGTATATAATGCATATATACATATAGAAACATAGTTCCTAATACAGTGTATTCTCAACACATGGTAATTACTTAGAACTTTTCTGTACCTTTAATATACCGTGGCTCATAAAGGATTTTTATCAGCACTATGTATATTCATAATTAATTGTCTAAATTCAAGTATTTTACCGCACATAGAACAAACTTTTTAAAATGACACAAATGAATTCTACTTTGATTAAAATGTAAAACAAAAAACAGGAAGGACTTTGAACTTGAAGTGATGAAAAGTACCTTAAGAGAGCACATGCGTTGCTCTCAAGTAAAAAATTTTAAATAGCAGCAGCAACCAAAAAAATGCTTGATTAGTTCAGTTTCATACTGTGTGTTATACAACTGACTGGTGACTGGATTTACCAAATCATTAGCCTAGTAATTATTAGTTAGTCTAAACTGAAATGTTTTTAGATGTGACTAGAAAAATTAAAAATAAGTTCTGTTTTTACTGCATCTATCAAAAATTTTACAAAGAGAATTCTAGGATCAATTTGGAACTTCATAAACTGAACAGTGCTTTAAGAAATTTTATATGGAGAGATTAGATAAGACTTTCTAAGAACTTAAAATATTTTTGCATTTTTTTCTGGCTTTTCCAAAGTATAACTGATATTTATGAGACTTAGAAGACTACTACTTTCTGTGATTAACTACATGTTCATGGTCTTAAGAAGAGATTTTTTTTAGTTGATGTATCTGTTGCAATAGTTATTATAAACTACAATATAAATTTTAATTCAGAAAGGAATGATGGAGTTATTAAAATAAATTTAGTTTTTTATTTAACATAAAAAAAGAATCAAAAGGAGATTTCATGAAAGAAATAGAACTTATTAAAATACATCTGTATACACCTTGGACTCCTTTTCGGACTCAAGAGGAAATATGTAAAATTCATGTAGAAATTTGTATTCTTAAGAATAAATATCTTAATATAATAAACAATATAGTTTGTGATACACTATACTCTGTTTAATGTTATTATACCTGCATCCTGTAAAATGATTTACTTGAGATGTTTCATTTGATATGCCTAATAATAGCAAGATTCTATTTGATCGACAGCCTGAATTATTTTCACAAACATTTGGAAAAGTAAAATAATGAAGATAACTATATTCTGTTTGACTTATCATATGACAGATAGAAAAAAAAAAAGATTCCCAGAACGATTAATAAAATTAAAGCACTTAATTAAATGTATACATAAACACAGTATAATCCTTTGTGAACTCAAAATCTGCATTTTCTTCTTCATAGTAAAACTATGATGTAATATAATTCACAGTGCTCTTTACTATATTTAATTTCATGTGTATATTTTACAAAACCTGTCTTCCTGAGTGGGTTTTTCTGTTGTGACTTGCTTTGGTTGTGTTGAGGTTATGGTTAACCTACAGTCTAACTAAAATATTTTTATAAACATTCAGAAAAAAATTCAAAGTCATGATGAAGATGTTAATGTTAGTTCTGTTTTCACTGAACATCACAAAAAAGAAAAATTCAGAGAGTCCAGTAAAGATTTGAAATTTATTAAAACAAGGAAAGCTTTAGGAAGGCACACAGATAGAAATCAGGTAAGATCTTCCAGATGAAAAATAATATGTATTTTACAGTTGTTTTCTAAATTTACCAAATAAGTCAGTCATGAAAATTGTTTTTAATTATATGTATAAAAATGTTTATAAAGCATTTGTGTACAATTTTTAAAAGAATACAAAAATGAGTGCCATGTTAATCCCCCAGGCAGGTTAAAAGAGAGAATATTCCCAGTTTTGTAAGACCCTGTGTGTATGTGTTATTTCCACACTGCATCTGCTTTTCTTCCTCTTACCCATTGATTAATGTCTGTCTAAGACATGGTTTTATTTTCTTGTTTTTCATTATAGTTTTGACAGCAGTTGCTATATTCTTAATAATATGTTACTTCTCACAGTGTATCTACTCTAGTTTTGCGTGTTAATGAACTTTTTTTAGTTCATGGTACTTATAAGTCTTTTTTGACTTGCTTTTTTTCTGGTATGTATAATTTTTCATTTTTTCACAATTTTATCTTCTATTTTACTACTGATAAGTTTAGGATTTCTTTTTGTCATCCTGCAATTGATTGATTGGTTTTTGCAATTATGAACATTTCTGCCGTGAACAGTGTGAACATTTTTAGAAATTTTATTTATTTATTCTTAATCCTCACCCAAGGACATGCTTATTGATTTCTAGAGAAAGGGGAAGGACAGGATAGAAAGAGAGAGAAAGAAACATCAACAGGAGAAACATCTATAGGTTGCCTCCCATACGCTCCCCAACCTGGAACTGAACTGAAACCTAGGCATGTACCCTAACTGGGTATCAAACCCGCAGCCTTTCGGCTTTCAGGACAATGCTCCAACCACCTGAGCCACACCAGCCAAGGGCAAGAGCGTGAACGTTTTCTTACATACATGTTCAAGAGTTTCTCTAGCTTAGGATATATTCCTAGAAGTAGAATTCTTATACTGGGCCATAAGGCCATGTTCAACAGTGCTAGGTAATATCCAACTGTTTTCAAAATATTTTACTTAAGGGATACTCCCTCCAACAGTGGCTGACATTTCCTATTGTATATAACTCTATTATTTTTTAAATGTATTATACTTGTCTTAAGTTTATTTAGATTTCATAACATATATCATTCATGTTGACATTTGTTTAATTATGGTCTAAATACATGTAGAAGGAAATTAAGAAAAAGGATGAAGACCTTCAAAGGACTTATACTTTGAGGAAAAAAGACAAAAAAGAAAAAGAAAGAGATTCCAGGAAGGACGTCAAACATGGCAAAATTAAAAGTACCTTAAGACAGCACACATATCGAGACCAGGTAAAATTTTGTAAGCTAAGCTAAAGTTTTTATTTTTCCTGGCTCTTCCCTAGTATAATGTAAACATAAGTAATCTGATTTTTATGATTGGTCACTGTGTTAAATATAACCTGCACACCTTATTAAAAAACCTTGAGTTAATCTAGTGTGATATGCATAATTAATCTCATGATTAACTTTGGTTCACAATGAAAGTATTTTTACATGTATTCACAAAGAAATTTGAGTTAATAATCAGGTTATTCAAATACATTTTGTTTTGCCTGAACATAACAGAAAGAAACAAACAAAAAAAAGAGACTAAAATTCTTAAAATGAAAAGTACCTTAAGATATGTATATGTAGTTTGGGTAACACATTCTGATTTAAGGCTTAGTTTTTATCTTTCTCTTTTCTAGTGTAATACAGACCATTTTAAAGATAGCTTATCTTTGAAATGGGATTATTGTTGAGTTAATTTTTCTAGCATATAACTTTATTTTACAACTTAAACCACAGCATGTTAGTACAGTTATATTCAGGAGGCTCTTCAGAGAATGACGAAGATAAAGAAATAATGGATCATGTTTTATGTGATCATGGTAACAAAGAAACAAAAGAGAGGTTCTAGGGAAGATTTGGTACAGGCTAAAATGAAAAATTCCTTAAGAAAATGCATGTGTAAATATCAGGTAAAACTTTCCAAATCAAAATGTTTGCTTTTTAAAACTTTTTAATTTCATTGTATAATCTTTATATAATATTACTGTAAGGATCGTTGCATGAATCTGTTATTGTACTATATTGTCCATTGTGGTACTAATCATTTGTGTTGACACTATCTATTGTACATTGTCTAAAGTACTTTTCCATTTCTTCCATGCAGAAAGAAATGAAGATTTCTGTTTTTGCTGATTATGTCAAAGACTCAAAAACCAGGGATATCAGGACAGATATGGATATTGTTGAAATTAAAAATGCCTTAAGGAAGCACATATATAGAGCTCAGGTAGAACTTGTCATACTAAAAATTTTATATAGTTTCCTGTTCTTCTCTAGTGTAACCAAAATATAATAACAATAATAATAAATGGCTCGCCGTTATATTTAATATGCCTTAAAACAATTTTCTTATTTCAGTATTGTGTTATGAACAGTATTGTATTTGGCCATCTAGTAAATATGCTGAATTCTCTGCCTTTTATACCTCCATGATTATAGATAAATTATGTGTAACTGGGTTTGCTGCCTTTCCCACAGCAACTGCGGTTTGTTCATCTTGCCCAGGCCTTCACCCAGAGGGAAGATTTCTTTGGTCTCCCATCCTGTCTCCTTTATTTTGTGTGAGCACTTGGTAAAATACATGGAGAAGATCCTACCATTGAATGCAGCCTCCCCTTAGGTCTTTAATTCTCAGGGGTTATGTTCTCTTATGCAGCCCTCACTTGATGTTTAGCTAATGGTGAAAATTTTTAGCTGAAATTTCTTACCCTTTTTAATGGGAGACCTCCTCTTTCTACCATGCTCTGTCTCAGAAACATCAGTGCTCATGTCCCATGTCCTTAGACGCTCCTCTTTCTTATTCTATTTCAGTTTAGTTCATTGTCCTAAGGGCTCTGCCATCTGTTGGGTTCAAGAAAAATTATGATTTGGTAAATTTTTTAGCTTTTTATAAAAGTAGGATAGTATCTCTATTTGTTGCAGACATTTTTCTATTTTAATATTTTAAACATACACAGTTATAGATATTTTTAAACAGTAGAGGAAGATTTATGTATGATTACATAAACAAAAAAAAGACTACCTTTTTTTTTTCCCTATGGACCCTTATACAAAATGTTCTTCCTACTTATATTTCTAATTAGAATACTAAGGACAGTGAACCTCTCCAGGTTTTCTAAGTAAATATGACTCTACCTTTTAATTTATTTTAATTTAGAAGGAAAAAAACAGAGAATGTTCATACTTGTCAGAGTACCACTCTCCTAAAATGCTAGATGTCACTAACCTAAGCAAACATGAGTATCAGATCTATTATAGATATTAATGTCTTCCCCAATATGTTTTATAAGTTTGGCCAAAGTTTGTAAGCTGAAATATATGCTTTTTTTGCCAGAAATGTTTCATTTTAATTATATGATTGCTATTTTGTAGGCTATCAGATACAGCTGCATTAGAATGGATAAACAACCAGTATACAATGTAGAGGTAAAGGCATGGAGTAGGGTGGTAACGGGGAAAAATGAAGCTTTGTGTTTTATTATTTTTAGTTATTTGATGTAAAGGAATGTGTTGTCTGCACAACAAAGCTTCCCGTTAAATTTTAAATGTAGTTTCTCTTATTAGAAATCAAAACTAAAAATACTGTTATGTCAAAGCTTAAAAAAATTTTATATGGTAGTAAAAACTAATATCAAGAATTAAAAACTTACCTTGTGCTCATCACAGGTGAGTTTTGTATCCCTGTTCTCACATTTTATAGCTTTTATAATTAGTACTTATAGATTAAAATTTTAATATATGTACAAATGTATATTTCCTTTATATAATTATTCATTTCTTTAGAATGATTGTCTTATTTCATGTAGTCTTAGAGTATTTTTGATTCTTGACTAGTCCAAAGTAGTTACTTTTATTGTTAAAAAATATTTTGACCAAGGGGAATGTATTTCGTGGAACTCTTAGAACTATATATATTAATGTCCACCCTCTGAGTGATTTTATGGTTATTGTAGCAGTTGTTACTTTCTGAAAATATTGATGATACTTGATGAATTTTAATGTATTTAGTATAACTTAATAGGCATAGTTTGCTTATAGGTTTAAAAAAAGGATAAAAAAATAATTTTGCACCTGTGAATTATTTGTAGTTGTAGCTCTGTCTTAGGTTTCCTCATTATCAGTCAGACATTGCAAATGCCTTTTAAAGGTTTTCTTTTAGAGATAGTATTTCCCCTTACTATGTAGGGCAACAGAGAATAATAAATAAAGCAATAATATATTTTTCGCAGCGCCTTATAGTTGTAAAACACATTTATATAATTCTTTTTGAACCATGTAACAATCCTATGAAGTTATAAAGGCAGGATTTATCATCACTTTTTATAAATGAGGAGATTATGGCTCCTTGATAGTTTAAGATTTGACCCCAGAAATTTACCCTTATCTTTTAGTTATAGAATCTTTCCTTTCTTAGGGTAAAAATGCTGAATTTCCCAGAGGTGTATTAAATCTAATTGAAAGTCTCATAGAAGGCCAGTTTTTTAAAGAAGCAATCGAAGAACTTTCCTCTTTGCAAGCACATTATATCCCTCCTGTATATCTTCTTCATGCTCTTCTAGAGAATATTCTGCAGGTAAGAACAATGTTTCAAAGAATGTTAAATATGAACATTTTTTCATTTCTTGTATATTTATAGCTTATTTTCTCTTTTCATGATTCCTTCCTTCATTTTAATAAGAAATGCAGTACCCTATTATTACCATTTCTCTTCTGGTGTTAAATTATTTACTAGGTATTATTCTGAGTGCTTTTAACTTATTATTTTATCAGAATTTCCAAGATAATTTTATCTTGGATAAAATTTATCAGATTTTTTCCCATGGCAATAAAGTGTCCAATGTGAAAATTACACTACAATAACCTATGATGCCATGTGGTAAATCACTCCTTTAGTACATTGATAATAATCATTTTTATTTATAGTATTGACAATATACTTTCTAAACTTTGAAAACCAGTAGGAATAGTTTTTCAAAGGTAACTCTAATCATGTTCATCATCTAGGTGCCAATTTGAAGAAATAACAGATGTAAACTATGTCAGACTAATGTCGGTAATAAGTAAGAATGTTGCATGAAAATTGCTTACCTTTAGTTCCTTTCAGGTCACATTTGGGAACTCTTAATCTCACTATAATCTGTAAAAGTAAAGTAGACATTTCATATAAATTAGTCCCAAAAGCTGGGATTATTTAATGTATAGATAAATATTTAGAGTGACTCTGTTATATTTAATTAGCTAAATATGATACTTTCATCTGATCTTTTGTCCAAACGCATATATTTAGCAAGAAAGTTAGGCCAGGGTTATTATTGTTTTAGACTGAATTAGCTGGTGAAACTATACTTGTGGCTATAGTTTTTTATTTGTTTGTTTATTTTTAAATAATAGGATAACATAGATACGTTTTCTGGTCGATACTTTCATATATTGTCAGCTCTTCTTCACCTACACCCCCCTTGGAAGTCCCCAGCTATGTCAAGATATTACTTAGAATTGTTTCAGTGTCCAACCTGTATGAAAGGAGCATGGTCTCTAATAGAAGTGCTCATCAGGTAAGGAATTGCACATGTGAGGATTTAATTTAACTTAGTAGTTGTTTTATGCTTTTTTATTTATGAAAGAAGTACAATACATGCCTTTGAAAATTTAATGTGTGCATGAATATAGAATGCTTGTGTTGTATTTATTGCAAAACTCTTATAATAAAGGCCCCATCAAAATTGGTCATGTTTGTCAATCAGTTTACTTAAAAAAATAAATGTTTATTGAATGCATGAAATGGATTTACAGAAATACCAAATTATTGTTTGTTTTTATTTTTAACAAAATGTTGTTTGCATACTGTTTTTAAAATTAAGAAAATGTATTTATTGAATATGCATTTCAGTATTAATTTCTGTTTCAATGTTTGTTTCATTTTTTCAGCTGGTAATTTGAATTTTGAAACTGAACTTACTGTTTCCTAAATATGTCATCTCTTTTGTGTCTCAGCACATTTTGTGCTGTCATCTAGATGCATTTTCCTTTCCCTTACAAACGTTACCCTCTCTAGAAACCCTTCCTATTTCTCCTTTCTCCCAAACAGAACTAATCATTTTTCCTATTTTCTGCTATATCTCTGTTCTGATAGCCTTCCTTTGTGTGGGAAGTGCTTTCTTTTTATCCAGGTGTTCAGTTGTAGGGGGTCCATAGTAGGGACAGAAGAGTACTTGACTGACCAGGCAAAGTCTAGACCTTTGGTTATCAATTTGAGATTATAATGTTGTGATATATTTGAAGTGAGCTAAACTACTAGCTGGCATGCATTTATTGATTCTTTCAAAAAATGTTTATTGAATACTTAGGAAGCCATGCACTGTGCTACATTTCAGGGATAAGAAAATAAATATAAAGAACAGTTCCTACAACTTTTGAAGGTGACTAGGATATAAACACAATTCTAACACAACAGCACTAACCCAGCATTGGTGTAGGATGTGAGGATGTATGGTTTATGTAGCTGACATCTTCCTAATTTGCAAAGCCGTCATTACCTTTATTTTAAAAGCTCTCATTGCTTTTCATGTAAACTATTGCAATACCTGTTTTGTTCATGGTTTCACTGTTTTCCCTTTCTCTTCCAAAGTACCCCAGTATGCTCTTTCCAAAGTGATCTCGTCATTTCCCAGATAGGAGTCCTTCATTAATGCACATATCATCTATAGGAGAGGGTTTAAATTCCTTAGTAAAACATGTAAGACCCTTCATGATTTAGCTCCTCTATATGAGGTCTGTCTGGAAAAAGTCCAACCATTGTTAATATAGCAGGAACAGTTTGCACTACATCGATGTAACCTGGTACCCAAGGAGAGTGGACTGGAACCTGCATGTGTGACCAGTGATGACTTCACTGTACTAGTCAGTGTGGGCAGTAGACGACATTGAGTGAGCACGTGTATTGTGTGGCTGTCGTATTCAAAATAACTGAGCAAGTAGAGCAATGAATCTGCATCAGATTTTTCATTAAGCTTGAACTTTCCTCCATGGAAACCATTGTGATGATTGAGAAGGCTGCAGCAATCGGCAGCTGGTGATAACGCACGTTCCTCACAACAATGCAACAGCTCACGCATCACCTCCCCTGCAGAGTTTTGGTGAAACATCTAATCACCCAGGTGACTCAGCCCCCTACAGTCCAGATTTGGCATCCTGCGACTTCTGGCTTTTTCCAAAACTAAAATCACCTCTGTAAGGGAAGAGATTTCTGACCATCAGTGAGATTCAGGAAAAAATGATGGGGCAGCTGATGGCAATTGGGAGAACTGTGTGAGGTCCCAAGGTGCCTACTTGGAAGGGGACTGAGGAACCATTGTCCTATGTACAATGTTTCTTGTATCTTCTTAAGTAAATGTCTTTTTCACATTGTATGACTGGATACTTTCTGGACAGAGCTCTTATATCTGTTCTCATCTTCATTGTTTTCCCAAATATGCTCAATGGCTGAACTATTTTTATTTTGCATTTCCTATGCCTTTACTCTTACGTATTCTCTGCCTATATATACCTCATTCCTGCCACCCCCACAAATATATGTCCAACTCCTTACGCTTTAAAATGCAACTCAGATGCTTCTTCCTAATTCTTGGCCCTTTCCATTGAGTTACTTCGTACTGACATCAGTCTTTGACTTTCTTAAGAGTAGATGCTCAGTTTTAAACATCTTTAACCTCAGTGCATGATATAAACCCTAGAACATAAAAAGGGCTTAATAAATGTTTGGATGAATTAATTGAAGCTACAGAAAATGAAGTTTAGATAGCTTAAAAGTAATTTTTTTAAATAAATTTAAAAATATTTTTTTGCCCTGGCTCCTGTGGCTCAGTGGATTGAGCACCAGCCTGTGAACCAAAAGGTTGCTCATTTGATTCCCAGTCAGGACACATGCCTGGGTTGTGGGCCAGGTCCCCAGTAGAGGGGCGCGTGAGAGGCAATCATACATTGATGTTTCTCTCACCATCTTTCTCCTTCTCTTCCCCTCTGTCTAAAAATAAAAATAAATAAAATCTTAAGTATATTTTTTGAAAAATTTGAGGACATATTCATTGACTTTTAGAGAGAGGGAAATAGAGAGGTGGGGGGGGGCAGGGAGGAGAGATAGAAAGAGAAAGAGAAATATATACATGTGAGAGAGAAACATACTAGGGATCAAACCCACAACCTAGGTGTGTGCCCTGACCAGGAATCAAACCAGTGACCTTTTGGTGCATGGGATGATTCTCGAGCCACACTGGCCATGGCAAAAGTAGATTTTTTGATAAACAGAAATATTTAGATTTTGATTCAAAATAGTTGGGTTTATTGGGGATATGGGGAAATAGCTTAGGGAAGTGGTTGGGGTGTAGGAGAGCTGGATGATGGTAGTCTACTTTTTAACATATTTGAAATATTTTCTAATATACATTTTTAAAAAAGAAAAGATAACATAATATCCACCTCTGGCAGTTTTTAGATAAACTGAATAACTGAATGTAGGCATGGAGGATCTTGTAGAACAGATATGAATATTAAATGAATTATTAAGTTTATTAGCTATTGAGGACCTTCCTAACTTGAGAATGCAGTATACAAAAAGAAGATGGGGTAGGTAGAGACAGCGGTAGAAAGTTACAAATATATTGTTGATATAATTGATAATGAAGTTGGAAGAAAATTGTAATAAACATTGTTACCCAGAGTTCCTGGTAATCTTCTCTTTTAAGTCCTCTGTTGCACAAATCAGATTTTAATAGAACATATCCATCAATTCAAAACATTCTGTTGGACAGGACTGCTATAGAAGATAGAAAGAAAATAAATTTTGAATTTTTGGAACTTTAAAAAATAGCCCTAAAATGACTTTTATTTTACTTAATGAAAAAGAAAATTATCTTGAGTAACAGGATGGTTATGGAAAGTTATGTTGAGAGTATAGCTGGTCCATCCAAATTAAAAGGGTTTAATGAAATTCATTATGTTTAATTCTTTATCGGTGATCTAAAGAGTACAAAGGGAGGGTACCAGATGCTTCTTAAATATTACAGTCATTGAAAAATAGAGAAATTAGATCTGTATTAGAAATTTAATATTATGAAATATTTGACATGGTTGAAATTTTAAAGGAAGAATATTAATAAAATTTTATTGAATTTTCTTAATTTTTTAAAAAAAGATTTCATTAAAATTCTGGTAATACTCTTAAAAAAACACTTTATCCACAAATTAATAAATTGCTTATATTTTTGTTGGGTTCATGTATTTCAGGTCTTGCCTTTTCAATGAGAGTTTTTGTCATCAAATTTCGGAAAATATTATTGGCCCTAAGGTACTCCACCTGACACTGCTCAAATTTTTCTTTAATTTAGTTGAAACTGAAGTACGACATCTGAGTCAAAAGTAAGTTTTAATTGCAAAAAAACCCACATTTTCCTGTGTTTATATTGTTTTACATACCATTTTTCTAATCATTTATATACCTTTTTTTTAAAAATCACCTAGTTTTCTAGTTTAGATTTATTTTACAAACATTTTCTAGACACAGTCTTTCGGCGGCAATAGAGGTTTCTGTACTCTTTTTATGTATTCTTAGTTCACATTTTTATTCCGCACTAACTTAAACATTTAGATAGGTGAGAGTGTTTTTACTTTTCATGATTTATATATTTTTGAATTATTTAGTAATTGAATACTTAAGTAAAAAGTTATACTAGGTTTTAACGCTGAATCTGTAAGATTCATGATAAGTTTTATGTTTGCTATGAACCAAAGTTATTTCACTATGTGTATGTACTTAATGGTGGTTATGTTGAAGTCAGGCCATTTTTTAATATTTTGTCCTTTATTAAAATTAAATATTATAACTTTTATCTATGTTGAGATATTGCTGGGTTTTTTTGTTTACTGATAAGATATTATGCCTAATAACCGTAGTGATTAACTTGGCCATAAAGATATACTTTTTGTTCATATTTTCATTAGGTTGTATGACTGGTCAGATTCTCAGAGTCTGAAAATAACAGGAAAGGCAATTCTCCTTGAAATCTTCTGGTCAGGGAGTGAGACCTCTGCTCTTTTCACCAAACAAGTAAATATGCTTTTGGAGTGGACTATATATTCTCACAAGGAAAAATGCAAGTCTAATGATGTAAGTAGGATTAATTTACAAATGAATAATTGCATATGGAAAGGAACACTTTTGAAATTACTCATTTTTTCTTCTCTTTATTTTTCAAATTACTTGAAAAAAATTAAAACAAAACCAAATATATCATCATTTTCTATTTAGTTTGTGTGGATAAAATGTTTTTTGGAGACTCATATTTTTGTCATCTCACATTGGATGTAGGAGCTGGAGACAGTTATTTGATCCTTAATGATAAAAAATTTATAGTTACTTATCATTCTAGATTTTTACTTTTGTACATTTCTATTCTTAAGGAACCTATAATTTGATACAATTTTTTGCATGCTAATAAGAATTCCTACTTGTTTTTAAAACTACCTTTCTAGATGTTATTTCCTGAACTGTTTCTCTGTAGGTAGATTTTTACCTATCATTAGAAATTTAATGTAGAGTGATTTCAGTGTATTAGCTATCTGAAGGGTAGTTGGGAAGATTACATACAGTAATCTTAAGTATAAGCAGAGTGCATAGCAACATACTGTGCCACGATTTGAGTGCATTTTAAGTATTAGTTACCTTTCACCATTTTGAAATTATCTGCCTTTGGGACTTAATTATCTGCTTTTTTTGTATTAACTTCATTAATTTCTGCTCATATTTTAAAAATTATTTTATTGTCTCTTCTACTTGAATGTTTGGGTCTTTTCTCTTTTTAGTCTTTATTTCTAATACATACACTTAATACAAACTACCTTTTAAATATATTTTGAGATCTATTCCATGGGTTTCAATACTTCTGGCTCCTTTGTTTTTTTTCAAAAGCATTTTTTATTTCCAATAATGAATTCCCCTTTGATCCAATAAATATTTTGAGTGTTTTACAACTTCTAAATGGATGGGTTTTCCTATTGTTAATGGATTTTGTTTATCTATGCTTTTATTACTAATTTCTAATAGTGAATTTTGGTTAAAGAATGAGCCCTATATATTTCTGCTTTCTGAAATTATCTGAACTTTTCTTTTTGACCCCATAAACATTAGTGGCCAAAATGTGTTTTCCTTGTTTTACAGTGTTCTCTATCACTTATTAGCTCAAGCTTGATAATTGTTATAACAACTTTTCTGAATCTACTTTACGAATCTGTTCATTTATTGTATTTTTGTTTTGTTTTTGTAACAATTTCTGTCTTGTATATAGTGATGCCACGTTATCATACATGACTGATAAATTGTTATAATTGCCAACCTAGGTAATATTTTTTTCAGGAATAGTAAGCAAAGTAGTTAAGGTGGACACTTCTGGTGTCAAATGTCGTAAGTCTATTCTACTTTAATATTAAGGGAAATTCATATATAGTTCCTATTCTAATAATTCCTCTGATCCATTTTCTCTCTACTCAAGTTCCAATTAAACTTATATTTCACCTCCTTTTTGTGTTCTTTACCCTGTCATTTATATTTTATTTATTTATTTTTAATTACATTTATTGATTATTCTATTACAGTTGTCCTGATTTTCCCCCTTTGTCTTCCTCCATCCTGCACCCCTACTCCTTCAGGCAATCCCCACACCATTGTTCATGTCCATGGGTCATGCATATAAGTTCTTCGGCTACTGAATTCCTATACTGTACTCTACATCCCTGTGACTACTCGGTAACTACCTATTTGTACTTAATCTCATCACCTCTTCCCCCATTCCCCAACATCACCATCCCATCTGGCAACCATCACAGTGCTCTCTGTATCCATGTTTATGTCACGGTTCTTTTTGTTTGCCTAGGGTTTTTTTTAGATTCAGTTGTTGATAGATTTGTATGTTTTACCATTTTATTGTTCATAGTTTTGATCTTTTTTCTTAAGTCCCTTTAACATTTCATATAATAATGTTTCCGTGATGATGAACTCCATTAGTTGTTTTTTTTGTTTGTTTGTTTTTTTGACTGGGGAGCTCTTTATCTGCCCATGATTCTAAATGATAGGTTTGCTGGAAAGAGCAATCTTGGCTGTAAGTCCCTGCTTTTCATGACTGAATATTTCCTGCCAGTCCCTTCTAACCTGCAAAGTTTCTTTTGAGAAATCAGCTGACAGCTTTATGGGAACTCACCTGTAGGTCACTGCTTTTTTCTAGCTACTTTTAAGATTCTCTCTTTATCATTAATCTTTGGAATTTTAATTATGATGTGTTTTGGTGTTTTCCTCTTTGGGTCCATCTTGTTTGGGACTCTCTGTGCTTCCTGGATTTGCATGTCTATTTCCTTCACCAAATTAGGGAAGTTTACTTTTGTTATTTTATCAGTAGATTTCCAATCTTGATCTTTTCTCTTCTCCTTTTGGTACCCCTGTGATGCGAATGTTGGAATGCTTGAAGTTGTCCCAGAGGCTCCTTACATTATCCTTGTGTTTTTGTATTCTTTTTTTCTTCTTCGTGTTCTGATTGATTGTTTTTTGCTTCCTTATATTACAAATCATTTATTTGATTCTCAGCTTCACCACTCTACTGTTGTTTCTCTCTATATTGTTTTTTGTTTCAATCAGTGTATCCTGTGTTTCTGACCGGATCTTTTTTACAGTGTTGTGTGTCTCACTAAGTTCCTGGAGCGTCCTTATAACCAGTGTTTTGAACTCTGCATCTGATGGATTGGTTATCTCCATTTTGTTTAATTCTTTTTCAGGAGTTTTGATCTGTTCTTTCATTTGGGCCATGTGTCTTTGTCTCTTCATTTTGGCAGCCTCCTGTTTTTGTTTTGATGTATTAGGTAGAGCTGCTATGACTCCCTGTCTTGGTAGCTTGGCCTAATGTAATAGATGTCCTGTAGAGTCCAATGGCACAGCCTTCCCAACACCCAGGCTGCATACTTGAGATTCACGCCCTCTATGTAGACTAAGTATACGCTCCTCTTGTAGTTGAGCCTTGATTGCTGTTCACAGGTCAATGGGAAGGATTTACCCAGGCACTGCAAGGACTGACTGTGACCCCTGACCACCAACCTCCACCCTCTATGGAGGATCAGCTGTGCAGAGGTAGGGTGGTGGTGCTGTGATGTGGTCTGTAGCTGTCCACTGTGTACGCAGATCCTGGTGTTTCCCAGATGGTGGAGGCCAAGGTCAGCCCCCAACTGTGTATTGCCTGGAGCTACACTGCATGAGCACAATCTGCAGATGGCCACTACTTGTGCTGGGCTTGGAGATTCCTAGGCAAAGCCAAGCTGTGAATCTAGGTTGGCTGCTGCTAGTGACCGACCTGGGGCCACTTAGCAAGAGGCAATGGGGCTGGGAGCTCCCTGAGGTTGACTGGTGCTTGTTCAAGAGGATTAAAAAGTTGTGAAGCATGAGCCAATACCAGCTATTCATATGGAAAAACCGCTGTTAACAGCTGGGTGGGCCCATAAGTTGAGGAACCTCAGGGGATCTCCAGGCTTGGGCAAACAGTGTTAGGCAGGTTGATGGAGTCTCAGATATGGCATCCACCTGTAGGCTCTGTGGCTCTGTGTGGGGAGGGTTCAGAAAAGGGACAATGGCCTCTGCCTGCCTCTGTGTGTCAGAATGCTGCTTCCTGTTCTCACTTGATGCCAGACGCTTCAGTTCCTCCCTGTATGCAATTGGTGCCTTTCAAACTGCTACCCCAGTGCTGGAGCTCAGAGGGAATGAGTCTAAGTAAGACTATGTGTGAGTTTTTTAGGAAGAACTACTTGGTACTCCAGAAGTTTCTTCCATTGACTCACTCCCCAGTGGTTTTTGCAGCCAGAAGTTAAGGGGACTTATCTTCATGGCACTGGAACCCTAGGCTGGTATGGGGCTGGGACTCCTCATTCTTGAGATATCCTTCCCAAATTTTTATCCACCACACGTGGATGTGGGGCCAACCCATTCAGCATCTTCACCCCTCCTTCTAGTCTGGATGGATGTGGTTTCTTTCATTCTGTAATTGTTGATTTTCATGCAACTCGATTTTTGACAGTTCTGAGTCATGGTTGTTCTATAGTTTAGTTTAATTTTGATGTGGTTGTACAAGGAGGCAAGCAGTGTTTTATCTACACCTCCATTTTGACTGGATGCCTGATCTCATTTATATTTTCAGTTTTTGGATGTACTTGGAACAGTCTGTATACTGTCTTTTCATCCAATTTTTAGTTCACTATTCTCTTTTCAGCTGTGTCTAATATGTTGTTAATGTTAAACATGACAATTATACTTGAATTTTTGTATTTTTTTCCAGTTTTAGACCTTTTTACTTCCAAGTTACTATTGTATGTTTTTATGATTTCTGGTTCCCTACAAAATTTGCAAGGTTTTTTTGTTTTTTAACATGGCAGTAATAGTTATTTTATAATCTATGTCTGATTATTCCATATTTGAAGTCTTTGTGGATTTGTCTCTATTCGTTTCTGTTGTTTGCTATTTTACATCTTTTATATTCCCTTGCAAGCTAATTATTGTTCACTATGAGCCATAAATTGAATTTGAAAATAGGCTATAGAAACAGTTGTGGCAAAGGCACCAAATATCTTTCTTGGAAGAAAATTTATGTTAGCTTCTACCAGGTGCCTGGATATAGCAACAGTTGAGGACTGCTCTAATCCAGTGGTTGGAGAGTTCACGGATAGCCCAAGTGAAGTACAGGGCTAAAAATATATGTATTTTGCTTCTGATTCACTCTTACTCGGAGGGTGAAACACTTCAGGGTAAAAGAGTATTAGCTATTAGGCCTTGGGCTATGATTTTTATACTCCTTTTTTCCCAGGCTCCAAAAACCATGCTTCTGTGTCTCAGCTCTTTTTCTGGGGTTAGCAAAATGTTCTTATGGCAAAGTCAGCTGCCTTTGAGTGCTTTACTTGGTTTTTACCTTCTCCCATATCTCGGCTTAGCAATTCCTTATAACTTCCCAGAAGGTGTTTTATATATTTTATTCAACATTTTACTTTTCTTTTGAACAGGATTTATCTGAATTACCTGGGCCTTCGTTATCAGAAATAGAAGTCTTTATTGGTTTTAAAAAATTCTGTTGGAGGCGGATGGGGAGGTGTCTGAGGCATGCTTAAAAGAAAATTCTTTTGAGGGCCCTGATTTTTTTTAATTGACTTTTTTTTTAAAAGATTTTTTTTTTCTGTGTGTAGCTAGACTTTGTGATCAAGTAATCATATTATGTACCAATAACCAGGTGAGTAGCCATTTTCTAATACGTGTATCTGGTTTAAAAAGAAATATGATTATACAAATGTGTAAAACTTTTAAATAGCAGAAATAGAACTATCTCCACTTCATTGCCAATTGACTATAGAACTTCTAAACTAAAACTAAAAATACTCTTATTTATTACCATCTGCTTTTGTATGTACTTTTTAGATAACAGAGTCATTAAGGATAGAAAATATTTCCTCATTTTTAACGTTTCTTTTTTATCCTTTGATTGCATAAATGAAATGGCTCATTTATCACTAAAAACAGTAAACTAACATTTTTAAAACTTTACTAAATCACCAAAGGACTATCATGGATAAGAATTTACTCAGGAAATAGGGATATAAATAGTAAAAGATTTATACATATTTACCTTGAAGAATTTTTTTTAAAGATTTTATTTATTTTTAGAGAGAGGGGAAGGGAGGGAGAAAGAGAGGGAGAGAAACATCAATGTGTGGTTGCCTCTCATGCGCCCCCCTACTGTGGACCTGAGCTGCAACCCAGGCATGTGCCCTGACTGGGAATTGAACCTGTGACCCTTTGCTTCACAATCCAACACTCAATCTACTGAACCATGCCAACCAGGGTTACCCTGAAGGTTGTTGTTCAAATTTATAAATTACGTCACAAATATGTTGAATTTTTCTGCAGTAAATTATAGGATCAGTTATGACATGAGAACTGGTTTTACACTTTGCAAATTAATATCTTATTTATCATTTTAATTGCTTAAACTCATATAAAGTATGTTTTCATTATGTTACCTTATCTGTTAGAATTCATTCTTGTTCTTAATTAAATCTTTTTGGCAGTTTCCAGTTTTCAAGAATTCCATGCATGTTCACAGACGTCATTTTCTGTACTGTAAAGCATTTGTTTCTTCATTTGCTGAGTTGAAGTATTCAGTTTGAGTCATTAGCTAAACAGAAGTCCTCAGTTTATGCTAATATTGTTTTGTCATAATGTCAATCAACAAGTATTGCTGAGTGACACCATGGCAGTGAATTTCATTGTCATTAATCTGAGAAAGCTTTGGGCTTTCCTTGGCAAAGAGCAGAGGTGAGCTATGTCAAGGTTATTGAGGAGGTACAAATTTTCCTAAGCTTGGTGGTTAGTCCAACTTGTCTTTGTGATGTCTTTAAGTGCTATTTCATGATATCCCTGCAATTATAGGTAGAAACAGAACCTAGTTTGTATTTAAATATAAAGAAATTTGAAGCTAAAGAGTTTTAAGCATTCAAGGTGTTTGCAGCCTGTTAGGCAGAGCCTTCATAGAGCCCAATCTCCACTGCAGCATATTTTTTCTGGTTTCATTCAAATGCAAGTCTTTAAAACAGGAAGAAACACAGTAGGTTCATTATGTTCAATCTTTCTGACAGAGGTACTAGAGGAGCAGTTTGTCATCAGTTTCAGTGGAGTATTTTAGAAAGCCCTATCTGGGAATCAGGTGGCCAAGATTCTAGTTTGTTCTATGTTATATGCTAGTCAATATTTGGAAGATTGCCAAGTTTCTAAACTGGAGATTACTTGTACTGGCAGATGATAGAGAACTGTATTTACAGAATGTCTGATAGTAAACTTTAACGTGTTAGAAAGGAGTTCTAAGGTAAATATATGTCATGTGCAAATCATGTTATCATTTCTTTGTTAATTCTTAAGGTATTCATGTTGTATTCTTGCAGTTTTAGCAAACATTTCAGTATTTCCTGAACACTTTTCTCCTTTGGTGGTTTATTTACCATTTTTCTCATTAATCCACTTCTAGAGCATATATATCCACTCTGCTAGAAATAGAAGTTTTGTTTATACCCTCTTAAAGTCACAGTGAATACAACCCATAGCACAGATTCTTGGCCCTATTTTGATAGTGAGTGCTATAGTTAAGAACGTAGTATAATAGGATCCAGGAACTTTTATTTGAAAGTGTCTTTTTATATAAAAATTTTCTACTGTGGATATGTGCTTTGTGTTATGTATATTTAGCTAATACCACACAGATAAAAATAATTTTGGCAGGATCTTTGTTAATCACAGTAAAGGAGCTACAGTAAATTTCTTCCAAGTACTGCAAGACCTGTCTAACTGTTCAATGATGGTAATACCAGGGAAAATCAAATATAAAATAATATTGATATTTCTTTGTGGTGTCAGGTACAT
This sequence comes from Mormoops blainvillei, assembly GCA_004026545.1. Lineage (NCBI taxonomy): Eukaryota > Metazoa > Chordata > Mammalia > Chiroptera > Mormoopidae > Mormoops > Mormoops blainvillei. Next base: position 353,416 of record PVJD01000091.1, on the reverse strand, counting down.
ATGTACGTATATTTGTGTAAGGAAAAAGGAAAATTCCCAACTGGTTGATTTTAAGTAATTTTTAATTGATGGGCGTGCAGGATTGTGTTTTTATATGAATGAGGCTTGTTAGCTCTGTAGGCTAGCCTCTCTTTTCCCTAATTACAGTCCTTTGACCAGGCATCTGAAGTAATTCTGGTTTACTGATTTCTTAAGCTGGGAGAGTGCTTTGAGAAATCAAAATTTACCAGTCTCGCTCTTCCTGAGAAGTGTCATTGCTGATATGCAGATACACATTATATTGGAAGGAGCATTCTGTAGCATGGATCTTGACATGAGCAGCTTGCTAGTTGACACATAGATTTTTACTGTCCTACTTTATGTTCTCTTCATAACTTGAACCATGAGAAGTAAAATTTGCCCAGAGTGATCATCTACATGATGGTTTTACAAAGAATGAATTTGGCTTCTTACGAAGTTCTTTGAAGACTGACTAAGACCCAGTGCTTAAGGAGTCAGTTCTAGTTAGCTGCTGGGCTTGAACCCTACGCGGGCCTAGGGGAGGTATTGATACTTGTCCAACCTGCTAAGGCCAGTCCTGCTGCTTGCTTCCCAAGTCACACAGCTCTAATGGCAAAGGCTTAAATCCCGCCTTCTAGTCAAGGCAGAACACATGGTAGTGCTGATGCCCCCACTCATGCATCCTGACCTGGCAGGATCAGGCTGTAGCCAGGGTTTCCTATTGTGGCCTCTGATCATTCCTGAGGAAGAACAGTGCTTCCCTAATCATGAAGCTTAAAATCCTCTCGGCCTCATTCTGCAGAGTCTCTCTCCAAGATTCTAATGTGTAGCCCTACCAGAATACAGTGTGCTTGCCACAGTGTGATACGGCAGCAGGGGACCCGCACACCTGCTAAGGAACCTGATTCTGAGTTTTCCCTCAGTAAGCACTGTTTGGTATGCCTGATGGATGTGCTGCTTGAGCATTTGCCCTTGTTTTCACAACAAACCAGAACTAGAATTTCAGTTTTAAAATCATTTAGTAGCTTATGATAACAAATGATGCCCTAATGAAATACTATAGATAAACTTGTAAGAACCTTGTCTGCTGAGGTCAGGGGAAATAAATCCAGTAGTCACTGAGGGTTCAAAGTACTAGAGATTTTTTTTTGTCACTAATCCCCTATTACGTATAGTATGATGACAGAACATAGCAGTTATAATCTATTTGGATACCATAACATTTATTAAAACCCTTTCACATGCCTTCATCCTTACTGTTAATTTAGTGATTTTTTTTCATGCCTAGACAAAAATAGCAACAATATAGGAATTTCAATGATATAATTTTGATGCAATTGTGAAAGAGTTTTTATTTCAATCCAAGGTGTTTAAAAATATTATTTTTATACTTCATCTTTACAGTTTATGTATTAGATATTTTTAAATACTAGGGTAAAAGTGCAGTTATTACATGTAAGGTTTATATGTCTTGCTATAAGAATTTAATAATATTTATTATGAGTGATAATGTAAATAATATTCATACTTTTTGAACTACAAAGCTAAAATATTTATTAAGTATAGTTTATTGACTATGCTATTACAGTTGTCCCATTTTTTTTCTCCCCTTTACTCCTCTTCACCCTGCACTTCCCTTCCTAACAACATTCCCCTCCTTAGTTCATGTCCATGGGTCGTACATATTAGTTCTTTGGCTTCTCCATTTCCTATACTATTCTTACCACCCTCTGTCTATTTTGTACCTACCAATTATGTGTCTTATTCCCTGTACCTTTTCCCCCATTCTCTTCCCTCACCCTCCCTGCTGATAACCCTCCATATGATCTCCATTTCTGTGATTCTCTTCCTGTTCTAGTTGTTTGCTTAGTTTGTTTTTGTTTTAGTTTCAGCTTTTGATAGTTGTGAGTTTGTTGTCATTTTACTATTCATAGTTTTGATCTTTTTTTTTAGGTAAGTCCTTTTAATATTTCATATAATACGGGCTTGGTGATTATGAACTCCTTTAAGTTTACCTTACCTGGGAAGCACTCTATCTGCCCTTCCATTCTAAATGATAGCTTTGCTGGATAGATTAATTTTGGATGTAGGTCCTTGCCTTTCATGACTTCGAATACTTCTTTTCAGCCCCTTCTTACCTGTAAGGTTTCTTTTGAGAAATCAGCTGGTAGCCTTATGGGAACTCCTTTGTGGGTAACTGTCTCCTTTTCTCTTGCTTCTTTTAAGATCCTCTCCTTATCTTTAATCTTGGGTAATTTAATTATGATGAGTCTTGGTGTGTTCCTTCTTGGGTCCAACGTCTTTGGGACTCTCTGAGCTTCCTGATCTTGAATGTCTATTTCCTTGGCCAGCTTGGGAAAGTTCTTCATTATTTCTTCAAATAACTTTTCAGTTTCTCGCTCTTCCTCTTCTCCTTCTGGCGCTGTTATGATTTGGACATTGGGACGTTTAAAGTTTTCCCAGAGGTTCCTAAGCCTCTCCTCATTTTTTTGAATTCTTGTTTCTTCATTCTGTTCTGGCTGAATGTTTATTTCTTCCTTTTGTTTTCAAATCGTCGATTTGAATCCCGGTTTCCTTCCCTTCTGTTGATTCCTGTATATTTTTCTTTATTTCACTTTGTATAACCTTTATTTCTTCCTCTATTTTGCATCAGTACTTAATCATTTCTTTGAGCATCCTAATTACCAGTGTTTTGAACTCTGCATCTGATAGGTTGGCTATCTCCTCGTAGCTTAGCTTTTTTTCTTGTGTTGTAATCTGTTCTTTCCTTTGGGCCATATTTCTTTGTCTCAGCCCACCTGTTATGTTTTAAGGGGCGGAGCCTTAGGTATTCTCAGGTGCAGGGCAATCCCCTTTGCTGTGCCGTGGCGCTGTATGTGAAGGAGGGGTCAGGGAGGAAACAATGCTGTTTGCTCATCTTTCACCCCCCTTTCATTCACTTTCCTGCTACCCGCAAGCATATCCGCCCCTTTTGGCGCTGATTCCTGGGTGGGTGGGCTTATGTATGTTCTGTCTACCCTGAGGGGGTTGTATCTTTCCAGTGAACTCTCCTGTGAGGCTGGGAGTTTCTACTTCCAGTGCAGCCCCCACAGGTTTTTACAGCCAGAGGTTTTGAGGCTTTAGTTTCTTGTGCTGGAATCCTGGGTTGTGTGTTCTGTCTTGCTCTCCACTTGTTCCTCCCGGCTTATACATATGTGAATGTAGGACCGCCCAATCTGCCAGCTACAGCCTCTTCTGCCCTGTCCGCCACCTTACCGTACGTCCTTTCTGCCCCAGCTGCCCATCTCTACCCCTCCTACTAGTCTGTGTGAATGTTTCTTCTTTAACTTCTTGGTTGTCAGACTTCCATAAAGTTCGATTTTCTGGCAGTTCTGCCTGTTTTTTTTGCTTTTAAATTGACTTGTCCTTTTGGTTATACAGGGAAGCAAAGCGTATCTACCTACACCTCCATCTTGGCCAGAAGTCCCAATATTCATATTTTTAATCTATGATCTCTGTACGTCTGTAATTTAGATAATGGTGTTGATATAATTTAATAATTAAAATTTGAGTCAATTTCTTTACAATAAAGAATAATCTCATTTGGTAAAGCTTTTATTGATTGTGTTTTTCAAGTATTTCTGGGGAAATATGAAGGTTAATTACATATATAAACAGTAAGGGTGGCTAATCCATCTTTATAAATAGTCATTTTATAGCCATATATTCCTGTTAATAGAAATCCGCTGAAATCAGTTACTTCCCCTCTGTTTTAATGGATTTATTGCCTGACTAAAACACTTGACATCATTAGATGAAGTAACCTTAAAAGTTTATTATAAGCTATCCATATGTAAATCCTGGAAATTTTGTTTTATTTTCTGTTTTGTCATGTAGAGATCAATGTAGATATCGATGAGGAGGAAGGATTAGGGAAGGAAGTAAAGGAGGAGAATACAGGGAGTTAGTTTGCTAGTATTCTTAAGAATACCTTTTATCATTAGCATTGTCTGTTTTTAAATACCATATTTTGCCATGTATAATGTGCACTTTTTTGCCCAAATTTTTGAGGGAAAAATAAGGGTGCTCATTATTCATGAGCATAATGATTTATATACCATGGGTATAATAATCTCATGTATAATGTACACAAAAACATGGTGTGCATTATACACTGGAGCAGATTATACATGCAAAATACGTAGCTAAATTTTGCTTCAAGTAATTCAAAATAAAATACATACAGAATTCATATGTTTTAATAATAATATTCTCATGTTAATGTTAGGTCTTCAAACATGAACTAGCTTACTTATTGACTGGAATTCTTGGAGCAGCAATAGATTATTGGATCTTCCTTGGTCTTAAAATGGGTAGAAATGTGATGCAACACATGTCTGATGACTTCGGAAGTTATGTTTCCCTTTCGTGTGATGGTAAGTGTGTCTGTTTTTTGTTTTTCTTAGACCCATTGTGGAAATTAGTTTTGAGTTTCATTTAGGCAGTCTAATCTTTACCATATGTTCATGTGAAGCTTTCTTTAAACCCACTTATACACACACACACACACACACACACACACACACATACATATATATGTAGACAATGTAAAGAGGAAGATAAAAATTACCCATAATGAATGTTCCCACATAGATAATCAGTGCTAAGTTTTTAATATACAGTGGTACCTCAGTCCTCGTCATTACTTCCTTCCGGAACTCGTGACAAGTGCCGAAACCAGCAAGTACCAAACGTGTCACATGACAAAGCATTTTCTCTTGCTGGGTGGTGGTTCGACTCATACCAGTTCTAGCAAGTGTGTTGAGTCCCGAGCTAGAGCCGAATGCTGAAACTTTCTTTCTCATCAAAGTACGAGTACAGGGTTTGACAAGTTCTGAAGCCTACAAATACGGAGGTATGAGTGTATTTCTTTCTAGTATTTCTAAGCTTTTTTACATAGTTGAGCTCATACTATATATGTAATTTTTATTATTTTCCTTCAAATATTACATGAGCCTTCCTCCCCCCACACATATACATCATTTATTAATAAAAAATATTATCAGCTCAGCTGTAAGTGGAACTTAAAAACAAGTGAGCAAATTAGAAACATAGACATGGAAATAAAGAACAAACTGACAATGACCAGAGGGGAGGGGGAAAACTGGGGAAAGAGGGGGAAGGGTCAAGTCAAGGAACATGTATATAAAGGACCTATAGGCAAGGACAATGGGGGTGGGATTGAATGTGGGATAGAGGGGATGGCAGGGCAGGGGAGAGCAATGGGGAGAAAATGGGGACAACTGTAATTGAACAACAGTAGAAACATTTTTTTTAATATCTGGATTTTATAAAAACTGAAATTAGATTATAGTATAGAAAGTAGTACTTGGAAATAAATTATATGTATAATATTATTAATGTTTTCCTTAACCCTACAACTAAAAATTAAAACTAAACCATCATATGCAAGCATTTAACCAAATTTAAAGTCAGTTTATTCTCTTCTTATTAGAGAGAGAGAGATTACTTGTTTATATATGGTGTTTTTTAAAACTCATGGTAAGAACTATTTTCAGTGTCTTCACTACTTCTCATCATTAAAGTTGATGGGAAAAAAATTCTGTTCCTCTGATTTTTTCAGTGCCATATGAATAGTTCTTAGGTCTCTTCCTCAATGAGTACTTAACCATACTAAAAAAAATGAAATACATTGAATCAGAATACTGTGTTTCAAAGTAACATGCATTAACTTGGGTTATATCACTAGTTAAAACATTTTTCCTATATACCTGTTGCTGTGTTGGTTTTCTCATTTTAACATAAAAAGCAGCTGACATTTTTTTCCGTTGAGTCCAGTAATCTAACAGATGAGCATGGATGAAGCAAATAGAAGTAATTTATATATAAAAATTTCTATTTCTTCCTTTTCTTCTCATCATCTACTTTAAAATCTCCTCTCAAATAAGTGGAGGAGGAATATTGTTTAAGACCCATTTTCACATGCTCACCTTAGGTAAGGTTCTACCTAACTCTTTTGGGTCTCCTAGAGACAGGGAGGCTTTCATAAGACTGTATGTGTATTTCTAAACTTCAAAGCCAGTTTGGGGAACTATGAATCCTTTTCTTTCTGTCTGTCTGTCTGTCTTTCCATCTTTCTTTACTTTTATAAATCTAAACTCCCAAAATGAAAATATGTTAAACAAAGTGAGCTTTTTGTGACCCTCAAATATAAAAGACGATTTGTTTATATTTAAATATATTTTAGACTGCCTAGTGAATACCCTGTTTTGTTACATGTGTTTTAGTGTGTATTGGTTTTATATATAAAAAAATGTTCTTGAATATGCTGCCAGTCACTAATACTTTGAAAAGAATCTAGAATAAGAATCCAGTGTATAACTGGGTTCAGAATTTATTTGTTGATGCCCTCTGCAAAGTGAGAAGCCTCATTCTTATACTACTGAGGTTAGAAGATTCTTATCTAAAGATTTTTATCTGCTTTTTTTCCTTCTTCCTTTTTAATTGAGCTGAGGGGTGATTACCGTTTATTTTGTGGAGGAGCTCTGCTTTGTTGCATGACTTTAACATTTTTTGGCTCAAAATTCAATCTTCCTTCAGAACCCTTTCTTATTTCTTTCCCACCATTCCTACTAGGTACTTTTTCCATTTTCCACCCACACTCCTATTTTAGATACAGCAAAATTCTGGCATTATTTGCTAGCATGATAATTAAACATTCAATTAAAAGGATTCCCAGTTATCATTCCAAACGAAAACCTCTTTGAGTTTGGCTGGCAACTCAGGACAGGATAAACAGTGGATTTAGACTATCAGTGTGGCTGTATGTGTTGCTTCCAGTATGTGTTGGTTTTCTTTAGGGCAATATATATATATATATGGTTTAGCTCAAAGCATGAAATAAGGAACCTCTAACAGGTTTCTAATATTAACAAGGTACATCAGCCTTAGTGCTTTCTTTACTCATATTCTGAATTACCCTTCACTTTAAAGCAAGGTAATATTATCTACTGTTATTCCTAGTTTTCACATAACAAGGTTAAACTCAACAAGTTTGAGCCTGTGACTTAAACTAAAATTAGAGCTTAACATTAGCATGGAAATCCTGTCAACCAGCTGAGTGCTTATTTTGCTTTCCAGGATTTTTTTGATCCTGGAAATATTTGAAATTCTAGATGAGATTTAAACTATATCCCTATTTGAAAAGTATGTTTAAACCTTTACATACCCTTCTCAAAATACAGACAGTGGGTTCTCTAGGCTTCAATTTAGGCCACAGACAGGCAGTTTTTAAAAAAATGTCACACGTATTTCTCAAAATAGTTCAAATTATTACCTTCCTAAATTTTTGTTGTTACTACATCTTGATTTTTAACCTTTGTCAAGAGAGAGAAATCCAGTGAGCATTTTACCCATAAGAGAGCTATAGCTTTTCTACTGCTAACTTGCAAAATCAAAGGGTTTATTATAGAGCTGGTAGAGTAATATATTTATCTCAACAGGTAAAATGTTTTAATAATGTCCTTTTTGTCAATATTTTGATACTTTGATGAAGAACCACTTCTTTTTCTCTGAGAATATTACCTTTTTTTTTTTTAAGATTTTATTTATCTTTAGAGGAGAAGGGGGCGGAGAAAGAGAGAGAGAAACATCCATGTGCAAGAAAAACATCTATTGGTCACCTCCCTCAAGTTCCCATCTGGGGATCTGACCTGAAAACCCAGACATGTGCCCTGGGGGATTGAACCAGCAACCTTTTGGTTTGCAGGCTGGCGCTCAATCTACTGAGCCATACCAGACAGGGCTCTTTTTATTTTTGTTTTTTTAATGTTTCTTTGCACTGTTCTTCAGCTCAGTTACTAGTTTTGCTTTTCCTAAGTCATTAGTAAAGATGTTATAATTTGGCTGCTCTATAACTTCCAGTTGAAGATATTGGTCCATCTGTCTCACTTATGGCAAACTGGATGTTTTGGTTTTTCCTAGTCCAAAAGTATAAAATTCATGTTATGATGCTACTCAGATTCAGATGTAGTGAGTTAATTTTAGTTTAGTAAAGTTGTTGTTAGTTGTTAGTTGTTTTTGGAAAATTAAGGCAGAAGATATGTTAGTAGATAAGTAAAATTCTTCTTTTCATCACATCTCATGTCCATCACCCTCACATAGGCACCATTCTTTATTTCTAAGTACTTTGAACAGTTTCTTTATATCCCTTTCTATATATTACAATCAGGTGATCTGAATTTTCCTTTTTATGTTTAGATGAAGTTCTTGACGTATTGGCTTAAACTAAGGATTGAGAACCTTTGTTTTGTAAAGTACCAGGTAGTGAATATTTTTGGCTTCACAAGCTCAATAGTCTCTGTGCCAGCTATTCAGCTCTGCAGTTGTAGTAAGAAAGCAGTGATACCCAATGCGTAAAACTTTATTCATCATAATAACAAGAAATAGTTTGTGTATATCTAACTTAAACTTATTTCTTCTCCTGATTTCAGTGGGAAGAAAATGTCAGCAAAATCTATAACATTTTTCACATGTTTAGATAACTTTAATAAAGCTTCCTTTGCCTTCGTTAGGGTACATCATCATCTTTTGCTGATAAGTAGTTTTTTCAAACCTTTATTTACCTTTTTAAAATCTCCATCCTAATTCTTTTCCATACTTCAAAACTCTCCCCAAAATTAAAATTTTATGATTTTACTAATCGTCTTAGTCAGAATGTTTCTGTTTCCTTCATTTATTTAACATATTTTTATTGTCCCTCCACCAGTCATTGATCTTTACACTTCATATGCAATAGAAAAGGGAAACAAAACATGGTTCTTCCTTTCTTGGAGCTTCCAATGGGAGAGGCAGACTGTCATTAAGTTCATGTAAATACATCATTTAAAAATGCTGTGTGCTCCAGTGAGAAAATCTAGATGTTGAGGTGCTCGAACTAACTTTTATTGGGTGGTCATGGAAAGCAAAACCTGAAGGATAAGTAGGAATTCAGCAGAGCTGGAGAAGCATGTTCCATTGAAAAGACATGTTTACCAAAACTCTGAGATAAGATTGAATGGGCCTGTTGGAAATCTGGTACCTGGCTGATAACAAGTTGTAAGAAGAGAGGCCAGAATAAAGCCAAAGAAGGGAAGTGGAGTTTGCTTAGGAATTTGTAAGATATGTAAGGAGTTAGAAACCATTTTAACAAGGAAGTAGCACAGTCTGATTAACTTTTTTAAAAAGATCATCCTGGCCCTGGCCAGATGGCTCAGTTGGCTAGAGCGTCATCCCCTACACCAGAAAAAGTTCTCAGGCTCCATTCCTGGTCTGGGCACATACCTAGGTTGTGGGTTTGATCCCGTCAATGTGTGAATGGGAGGCAACCAGTTGATGCTTCTCTCTCTCAACAATACCTCTCTCTCTTTGTCTCTCTCTTCTCTCTCTAAAATCAGTAAAAACATACCCTCACATGAGGATTAAAAAAAAAAGAAAGATCATCCTAGAGTGGCTATCTGCCAGTCACTTTTTGTTCATTCATTTATCAGTTATTAAATGTTTATTCTGTGCAGGTTAGTGACCTACAAGCTGTGAGGGCTACAAAAATAATCCTACTCTTAAAGATCTTACAGTCCAGGAGCTAAATATCTTATGTTCTTTTGTTTATCTGTTTACCATTCCCTTTGCATGTGATGCTACTTGGTACTATTTGCATTCATTATAGCTTGTATTTCCTATTTCTTTCAACTTATCAAATGCTCTTTCTAGATGAATAACTCCATCTGGAAGTTCCGAGGTGAATAACCTCTTTTGAACTGTGTAGTGTAAGCTATTTAAGCTTTGTTTTTGTCTCTCGTTAGAGTTGATAAGTTAAGAGATCGGTTGATTATAATAAACTCTGTGATAATAGATATACTTTTTTAAATGTATATGACTTGAGATTTAATGTTCAAAAGATGATCCTTCAGTTTACTGCTTGCACAACTTCAGATAATACTAACAGCTTAGAAGGTTGTGAGTAGTTGGTTATAATAAAAGGCTATAAAAAACTACATTTTCATCTGATTCTTGTAAAAAATGGTTGAAGCCATTTTGGAAGGGGTTGTTTGAATTCAGCAATCGTGTCTGTATGGAAGTTGGTGAGACCTACTGACATGTGACTGGAGCCATTTGCCCACCTGGCAGTCTACCTTAAGGCAAGAATCTCAAATCTCTTTAGTCAAGGCAGAGTTTCTTTCTTAGCCTGGACACTGTTTATGATTGAGGCCTGATGAACCATGAATTGTAGGATGTTTAGTGACATCCTGGGCCTTTGCCCACTGGAGGCCAATAGCACTTCCCTAGTTGTGACAACCAAAAATCGCCAAGCGTTCTCTGGGGATTACCCACCCTCCCCTTTAGACCATCATTCCTTCACACCCCCCACACACACCCAGACCCCAGCTGGAAAAGAAACAGTTAAGGACTGCAAGAACACAAGAACCTGAGTGAGCCTTTTGGGAAGACATTTGAGCCAGACAGGACTTTCATTGGGTGTCTTGACAGCCTAAAGAAACTCAGCCCCTGAGTGAGGTGGTCAAGTTTTATACTTTATATTGCTACTATGTTTATCGTTGTCTAATTATTTTTAATTATAATGTGGCTTGTGTCATATTTCTATTGGGAAGCACTAGTTCGTATTTATTTTTAAAATTCCTTTTTCAATTATAGTTGACATTCAATCTTATATTAGTTTCAGGTGTATAGCATAGTGGTTAGACATTTATATAACTTACAAAGTGGTCTTTGGTAAGTCTAGTACCCACATGGCACCATATATATTATTACAGTATTATTGGCTATATTCCCTATGCTGCACTTTACATCCCGTGACTGTTTTGTAACTGCTAATTTGTACTTCTTAATCCCTTCACCTTTTTTGCCCAGCCCCATTAAACCCGCTCTCATGCAACCACCAAGTTCTCTGTATTTATGAGTTTGTTTCTCATTTTGTTCGTTTATTTTGTTTTTCATTTCACATATAATTGAAATCATGTGGTTTTTGTTTTTTCTCTGTGTGACTAATTTCACATAGCATAATACCCTTTAGGTCTATCTATGTTATCTCAAATGGCAAGATTTCTTTTTTTATGGCTGAGTAACATTCCATTGTATATATGCACCACATCTTTATCCAGTTGTCTATCAGTGAACACTTAGGTTACTTCCATACATTCACTGTTTTAACTAATGCTACAGTGGACATAGGGATACATATATCTTTTTGAATAGTGTTTTTGGTTTTCTCAGGTAAATATCTAGAAGTGGAATTGCTGGGTCACATGATAGTTCTATTTTTAATTTTTTGAGGAACCTTCATACTGTTGTCCATAGTGACTGCACCAATTTCCAGTCCCACCAACAGTGCAGAAGGGCTTGTTCCCACTCTCCACATCCTTGTCAACACCTGGTTTTTGATTTACTGATGACAGCCAGTCTGACAGGTGTGAGGTAATATCTCATTGTGGTTTTGATAAGCACTTCTCTGATGATTAGTGACCTTGTGCATCTTTTTAGAGGTCTGTTAACCATCTGTATGTCCTTTTTGGGGAAATGTTTGTTTGGGTCCTCTGCTCATTTTTTATTTGATTGTTTGAGGTGGGTTGTTTATTTGTTTTGGTATTTAGTTGTTTGAGTTCTTTGTATTATTTTGGACATCAGCTCCTTACCAAATGTATTATTGTCAAATATCTTCACCCATTCAGAAGGTCATCTTCTCATTTTGATTTCCTCCCTGTGTTTGTTTCCAAATATTAAGTAGATCTGCTATGCCTCCCAGTCTTGGCAGTGTGTCCTTATGTAGTAGGTATCCTGTGAGTCCCAGTGGCACAGTCCCTGTCACCCAAGCTGGGTCCTCCAGGAGTATCCCTTCTGTGGATCCTGTTTGCCGTCCTGTTGCAGTTGAGCCTTAATTGTTGTTGTCACATCAGTCATCATGCTAACTTTCTGTGAGTGTAACAGGGAATGTAGAGGTCCCCAAAATTGGGAAGGCCCCCACTAACCTGGCTTGGGGGAGGGGAAGTGGAACAGGGCCATTGAGAGTTACTTTGCATATCTAAAGAACTTGGCCAATGTTTTAGTAATGCTAATAGCTGTGCCTGCCATGCTAGGTGCCAGGGAGATGGGCATGACTCCAACCTGTGGTGCAGCTGGGAGGTAGCTCCCCAGTTACTGGACTTGTGTGAGAGACTTGGAGGAGGTTCCTACATCACAGGGCCCAGCCTGTCCAAGCTAACTATGGCATCTGAGAAAGGCAGGAGAAACGGGTAAGGGCAGATGTAACCCATTGTGGGAAGACTTGGAAATGGGGTTATGGAGGAAGAACTGGGCTGGGACTTTGACTCAAGCGTGGCAGCTATGCTGGGGCTTAACCGTGAGGCTTGGGAGCAGAAAATGCGGTCTTGGCTACACGGTTTGAAAGTATGCAAAAGGACCCCCAATGGCCCACCAAGGAAAGGGGCCATGAGGTTTTGGATTAAGAGCAGGAGCCTAGCCGAGGACAGATGACTTGGAGAAGCCAAACGGGAATCTGCCTAGCTGAGCTGTGGACTTCCATTTCTTTTCCTGGGAGACAGTACCCCTGACTGGCATGGTTTGGCAGAGGGAGGTAGGACGGTGTGTTTATGGGTGCTTTTTGTTTGTTTGTTTGTTTCTAAAGGGAGTGGGATTTAATGACAGAATTCTGCTATTCTAAACCTGTCTAACTTTTAAATAGTTCCTTTCCTTTTCATAAGACTCTGGCACTGGGAGTCACGGTTTCCTTTTGGCGGTGGGCAATTGGAGCCCACTGGGTTCTGTTTCATGAGGACTGGCCATGACTTAGTGGACTCACTGTTGTTGGAGGGCTGTACCACAGAGCAGGATTTGTTTTAACAGAGCTGTGGTGCCCAGAGACCCCACCCTTTGTGTATGAAGTTTGTGGATCTAATTGTGTGGTGCTCTGTTGTGGTCTAAGGCATCCCACCAGCTGTGTTAGTTCTGGGGTCTCTTGCGAGGGGCTTCAGTGCAAACCAAGATCAACGACTGTCTGTACCTGGCCAGGGGCCACCTGGTAGGAGCTACAAAGTGATCTTGAGTTGCCAGCTGCCTGTGCTGGACTTGGATGCGCTTGGGAGGTGGTATCCTGGGAACCAAGACTGGCTGCCATTAGTGCTGGGCCTGGGCTGCTCAGCAAGTAGTTTTCAAGAGTGGTAGTTCTATAATTAGTTGTAATTTTGATGTGATCATGGAAAAAGATGACCACAGTGTTATCTACTCCTCCATCTTGACTGGAACCTCAAGTCTGTGTGGCCATTCTGTCCAATTTCTAAAGTGCCTTTTAACCTAGTTTATTTATTTTGCTAATTTTATTGACTTTTCCTAGTTCTTCATATTTCTAGTGCTTATAGTTAACCTGCCTTATATAATACCTCAGCTTTTTAGTTTTGTTTGTTTTGGCTTAATTTTAACTCTTTTAGTATGTTACTGTTTTTTTCTTATTCTTTATCATTCCACTGTATTATTATTATGTGGAAAGTATTAATAAACTCATAATATTAAATAGATTACATGGGAAATAGTCTAGTCCTTTATCACTTTTATTCGTGTGTATATTTACACATGTCCATGTTATTGGAGAACTTCAGGATTTTGGAAAGAAGATATTTGAGACTCTTAGTGTTTTTGTTCTGTCATTTAAAATTATACTCTTCCCCCAGCTTTCTAGAGTAGAGTTGTTGCAGACTTCTAAAGAAGTCCTTATACATTTGAACCTAAAGACATTCTCTTGTGTTACATTTTCCCTCTTTACCTTTCCTCCTTCCATGTGGTGTTGGGATTCATGGGTATTATCAGGGGAGGGGTATAATTTCTTTCTTCTTAACACCTCAAGGCTGATCACTGCAAATTAAATACACTTGTGCCCATTTGAAAACCAAGTACTGGTTTTCCCAAAATGTAACCCTATTGTGGGAAGAGATCTTTCACATCAGTTGGACAATATAACAATAAATCCCATGTCTGTCTCATCTATTATCAGTGTGCGTGTGTGTGTGTGTATAATGTATACATATAAATAATTCCATAACTTTTATTTAAAATAATAAAAAGTAATGATTGTTTCAAATGTGAGAACATTGCCATAAAACAATTTCTCATCAAAGGCAAGGAATAGGAATATTATGTTTTTCATGGTTTAAAATTATGTGGATGAGTTTTACTGGTGTAGGAATCATCATTTGCATGAATAAAATCCACGGAGGAGATAGTCTACAGAAAGAAATTTTATAGAGTATAGCAATAACTATATTTACTTCTTTTGCTTTCCACAGACTTTTCTTCACACGAATTAGAGATTTTCATTTGTTCCTTTTCCTCCTCCTGGCTTCAAATGTTTGTTGCAGAGGCAGTTTTTAAAAAGTTGTGTTTACAGAGTTCCATCAGCATTTCCTCTGAGCCACTCTCTCTTCAGAAAATGGTAAGTACCACTCTATTCTAATTCTTTTAATTTCCAAAAAGTGTGTCCATAAATTTAATTTGAAAACATTTAGTTGTTTCTAATAATTAGAGTATATTAATAATAAATCTTTCAAATCAGTGTAGGAATATGTATATTTCTACTTTAAAAATTGAGTAATTAGTGAATAGAAAGTTTAATTACTTGAGAGTAATTAAGGATTGATAACAGGAAAATAAATCAAGAATCTGTTTTTTAGTGATTTACCATAGCACAAAAGATTATTTTGGAAAGACCTAAATGGTGTTGCCATTTGCAACAACATGGATGAACCTGGAGAATATTATGCTAAGCAAAGTAAGTCAGTTAGAAAAAGCTAAGAACTGTATGGGAGATATAAAACTAAAACTCATAGACACTGACAATAGCATGGTGGTTACCAGAGGGAAGGAAATGGGGAAGTAATAAAGGGCGAAAGGGGCAAAATATATGGTGATGGAAGACAATTTGACTTTGGGTGGTGGGCACAGAATGTTATATACAGATCATGCATCAGAGAGATACACATTTGAATCCTATATGGTCTTACTAATCAGTGTCAGCCAAATAAATTTAATTAAAAAAGGAAGACCTAGAACCCACAAAATTCTACATAGTATTTAATAGTATTTAAAAATAAAAATTGCAAATGATGTCCATTGTTCCCTTTTTATCTGTATATATATACATGTAAGCCGCATTCGATCAAAGTTTTTCCAGTTTTATCTTGATTGTCTTTAACTATCATTATTATCTAGTATCTTCAGCACTTTCTTCAACAAATGAGAAATATGGTTGCTAATTAGTCAGACTGGGCAGATCTGACCGTTTTGCAAAAACCTTGTCTTTAACAACTTTTGCAGTCTTTATTCTCTTTATTCCAGACTTGTGTTCTGTTGCAGGAAGGCATTATTAAAATGGAAATGACAAAATACCAGTTGTACATTAACTATAAATATTTAAAATGTGCAAGTGAATTAAAATAAGGTGGGCATAAGACTAATCAAAAGAATTTTTCCAAGTGAGGGTCGCAATTGAATTTGTAAAATATGATTATTTTTAAGAAGGCATTTTTCTCTTATACATCATATTGACTTAATGATGTGGAACTAGTAGCTTTCTTAATATTTTAGCTTGTTCAGATGAGATTGTATGACAACCATAGTGTTGAAACCAAGAAAATACAACCAAATTTAATAGTGAAATGAACCAAGTGATTTCTTTTTCTTTTTTTTTTAAAGATTTTATTTATTTTCTTTTTTAGAGGGGAAGGGAGGGAGAAAGAGAGGGAGAGAAACATCAGTGTGTGGTTGCCTCTCATGTGCCCCCTACTGGGGATCTGGCCGGCAACCCAGGTGTGTGCCGTGCCCTGACTGGGGAATCAAACCAGCAACCCTTTGGTTTGCAGGCCAGTGTTCAATCCAATGAGCTATACCAGCCGGGGCTCAAGTAATTCCTTTTTACTGCTTTCCAGGTCTTTGGAGTTAAGAAATCAATATAATATTATTTTGCAACAGGTGTATTCCTATTTGCCAGCTTTGGGGAAAACTGGTGTTCCTGGGACTGGAAAGATACAGATACCAAAGAAAATAGGACATCGGCCTTGCCTTGAATCTCAGAGGGCCCTGCTAATGCTGAATGGTGCTAAACAGAAACAAGTTGAAGGGCTATCAGAGATACCGTATGTAATATCTATATATCAACTATGCTTTGTTTAGAGTACAGCTGCTTTTTCTGATACATTTCTTGAACTTTATGGTTATCTAATATTTTCTGAATTATACCAATTAGCAGAAAACTCAGTTTTATAACTATAAAATACACATGACCCAGATTTTCACCTTCTTTAGTTCAAGGTACATGCTTCCTTTCTATTAAATGCTTTCCAAAAGAAATAAAACTATTCATCAAATCATTTTTCCACACAATTTTACCCTGTGATTTAAATTACTACCTGCATATAATAAAGGTAGATTTCAGAATGCGTGGTCATGTGAGATACTTTGAATTGTTATAATAGCTTCCCCCAAATGTAAAACTTCTTCTAAAAGTATATTATATAAAACTCAGAAAACCAGAAATGTTTTTAGGAAGAAAATAGGATCCAATATTAAAATAAGATTGGGGAGTAGGGGCCTGCATTTTAATTTTAGCATTTTGCTTTATTCTCTCTGCCAAGTAACCTCTACATCTCTTTCTCTACATGACATTCCATATTCATAAACTTTTCAGTGGACATTTGAAGGTACAAAGTTAATAAAATGAAAGTTAATACATTAAAATTGTTTATGTACAATTTTACAATTGTACATAATTTACAATTGAAATAAATATAAAAATAGAAAGCACTAAAGATTTCAATAAAGGGGTTTAAATTAAAAGAGGGCCAGATTTTTAAAAATACTCACGAGCTAATGTGTGCTGCCGTTCCTTGGTGAAAAACAAGCTTTTATGATTTCTTACTTTCTTTTCAGAGACCTGAACCTTGCTAAATGTTCCTCATCATTAAAAAGATGGAAAAAGAAGTCAGAAGGAGAATTGTCCTTTTCCAAGGAGAATTGCCCCTCTTTAGTTAGAAAGATGAATTTCCACAAGACTAATTTAAAAGGTATTCCAAGTGTCAAAATTAATTTATGCTAGGAACTTTTCATGGTTGTAATTAGTGTTTGCAAGTTTTACACACTGGCTCTGATGAATACCTGAACGTAAATGTTAGAGTAGGTCCAGGAAATACCTTCCTGGAAAGCACATTATTTTTTTGAACTGTCATTTATGCAAAGAAAGTAATTATTAATACCCATATAATATAGTATTCCTTCCCTTCTTTTCTGCCCCTGCCTCTCAGATACTAAACACAGTGTGTAGCTCATATTAGGCTTTTCCCAGACTTGCCCGCCTTACTTTTTTATTCTACCTCAACCTTTGCTGCTTAGGATCAGTGAGTATCTTTTGATTTGAAAGTATAATTCAGTCTTCATCTCTTTCAGTCCTAGACATTTTGTGAACAAAGAGTGAGGACTAGACTATGTTACATAGCTGTGTTAAGCATATGGACTCTTTTCTTCCAGGCATTGAGCCCAGACTATGAAATGTGTTTGGCTTTTGGTTCTAACTATACTGGAACCTAAGTACCTAAAGGATGGAGTAACAAGAATAGTGTTGTAATAATTCACTCCAGCACCTCTCTTACTTATGCATCTCCCAACTTACAAATATAAGTTACCTTTTAAGAGTCTATACTTGGCCCAAGTACATTTCTGAGTCTCTTATGTGCTGTGTTTTTAACACAAATGTTACTATTATGACACCAGTGGAAATAGTAACAGTGAAGCTCTTATACCCTTTCACCATAAGTTCATAATTACATATTACAAATTCAAAATAACTGCCCATTTGGCTCAAAATGTGAAAAAAAAACTATTAAATGAGAATTCAGATATTAATTTTACAAGACAGTGTCCTTTTTCTTTGTTTATTGTGTCAGAAAGTAAAATGAATATGAATGACTTTAGGCTGAACAGCAGAAGGAACTGAGTGGAAGGAAGGCAATCGAAAAATAGAGAAAAACTTCAAAAGCTTTTCAGTGCATGTAAAAGAAATGTTTTGGTAGAAGTTATAGAGATAGTCTGTAAAACAGAACACTGTAAAAATGTGCTTAGTATTTTACAGCAAGAAAGAATTTGATTCAGTATTTCATTTGTTTTCTAAGCACTAACTTTTATGTTTTTTTAATTCCCCTTCAAATTATCACTTACATCTTATTAATCTTGGTTATAACAGAGATAGATGTAGACAGTTTTAGCCAGCAGGCACTAATTGCATCCCTCCTAGAAAAAAACTTTGCCACTCTATTTGTCACTCTTGTTCAGGTTTAAATGGTACTGGGATTTGTGTGTGTGTGTGTTTATATTAAGATTCTCCCATTCCTCCTTCTCTGTGCTTCTGTAGCCAAGCCAGACAGCCTATTGAGAAGCAGCAAACCATCTAATGGATTTGGAGTTCTGAATTATACTTGAGTGTGTAGAGGCACTCGTGCTTAGCCAGAAACATTCATTTGAATTAAGCTATAAATGCTGTATTAAAAAGAGCCATACATTTAACGTAGGTTCATGAATAAATTTAAAAGAGGGCAATTGCACTCTAAACTTTTATTGCTGTAAAACCCAGTATTTTTGGTGTTCTCTGATCATTTGGGGTTTTATAGCCAGGATTGAAGCTTTAAACCTTGAACTAGGGGGAGACAATGCCAGTGTTAAATCTTTTGCTGTAAAATTTCATTGCTGAATTGCTGATAGAACAGAAGCTCTATGGATTGGTGGGGTTCCCTCCCCCTCTTTTTTAATGCGAGAGATGTTTAAACCAGTCAAAAGGAAAACTCAATAAATAATTTTCTGTCATGGGGCCAGATCTCCTAGTTCATGCCCTTTGATTATTTTCTTTAGTTGATATCTTGTCTTCCCTGGAATAATCTATTAATATTTTATGGCAGGAGAAACAGCCCTCCATAGAGCATGCATAAGTAACCAAGTGGAGAAATTGATTCTTCTTCTCTCTTTGCCAGGAATAGACATCAATGTTAAAGGTAAGTTCTAAATCTTTGTGGTCTAATCCAATATCTTAATATTTGTGATATTAAATAGTTAAATGTCAACATTAAGGAAAATCATTTAAGTGTATTTTCCTAACATATCTTTAAAATATTACCAATAGCAAAACCAAGAAATTCATAATAAATTGATTTATAGCTAATAGTGCAGAAATATTTTTCGGTGCCCATATTTTGATCATATTCCAACAGTATTTTTAAATTGTTTTAATATATTTTAATTTATTTTTCTTACAATTATAAATATGATTGCACCATATGCATTTTTATTAGAGCATTCTATTTGTATATGAAGCACCTAGAAGGTCACACTGATAAGGGAAGTAGAATATCATTACTTCACTACCAGAAGTCCTACTTTTGCTGTTTTAAAACTTGTCTTGATTTTTAATTTAGACAATGCTGGCTGGACGCCTTTGCATGAAGCCTGTAACTATGGCAACACAGTGTGTGTCCAGGAAATTTTGCAACGTTGTCCAGAGGTAGATCTGCTCACTCAAGTGGACGGGGTGACTCCTTTGCATGATGCACTGTCAAACGGACATGTAGAAATTGGCAAGCTGCTACTCCAGCATGGGGGTGAGTGCATTTATGCTAAACTGTTTTTGATAAATTATCCAGTTTTTTTATGAATCCCTTAGAAGTAGATAGCATTTTATATATTTAAGATCTGTAAGGAAAGGTGCCTTTATTTTATATTAATGAAAAAGTGAAGATAAAAAGTCTCCTAGAATATAAGCACCTTTTATTTAGAAGGATTTAAAACACTTTTGTATAATATGTATTTATTTATTTATTGTATTATTAAGCCTATTTAGGTTTCTATATGAGAATGCATTTTGAATTGAGTGTGTTGGTTTTAAATGAACACTTTTATTTAAAGTGTGTAATGTCTTTGTAAAACAGCCATTTCTGAAAGCTTATTAATAAATGGATATAAATGTTCAATTGTGATTACTTGGATTTTTAATTCTTGTTTCATTTCCTATATATAACTGCTAACTCAATTAATCCTTTTTATGAATCATTTCTTTCAGACTATTAAGAGGTATCCTAGAGTATCTTCATTCACATTTTGCAGTTAATTAAGTTAAAGTAGCAGGATTTTCAAATGGTGATAACTGTTGTGCAGGGGTTTGTGTTGGAAGCAACTTGGTCTTAGTATTATTCACCCACTGCTTTTTCTGCTGATTGTTTTTATCCCTTCTTTCAGGACCTCCTTGCTCCTTTTCAGTGACATTCTTCTTATATATGAACTTAATAAAAAAATTTTCCCTCAAAATATTCAAAACTGATTTGTGTTTTAAAAGAAAAACAAAGGAAAACTGATGACTAATTTACAATGCAGAAGTAAAGTTTTATATGAATTTCCTGTTTTCTGGGCCAATTTTAACTTGAAATTTAAAATTTTCCCCCATAGTTAGTTATTTGATTCTGCATGAAAATAAAAGGCATATTTTCTTTAGATGTCTTTTTACTATCTCTCTCTCTCTCTCTCTCTCTCTCTCAGAAAGGCTGTATAGTGTGATAGTGTAAGATGTTTGGTTATTTATAGTCTTCTCCTGCCCCCTAAAGGCCTTAGTAGTGTGTCTGTTTTACTGACACAGTTTCATAATCCATACATTTTTTAGTTCTCCATTTTTTAGTATTGTATATTTTACTGAACAGTGTCCTGTTTCTTGTTTTACTTTTCTGTTTAACCATGTATCTGACATCCCAAGCCAATATTTGGCCTTGCTTCAAATGTTCTTAGTGAGATAACAACCATTATTATATTAAGTACGACTCTTCAGAAGAGGATAGCATCATACCAGCCAATGTGAATTCTTCTAGGGTCCTTGGTTAAGATGAGTCCCTTATCCTAAGAGGAAGTCTACTCGTACTTGCATTTGTCAAGGTCCTTTGGCAATCACACAGACTTATCTTTGCTTTACTGATATTCTTAGTTTGGACCTGTCAAATGGTTTGATACCATCATCTTAGTAACTATATTACTTCTTCATTACCAGTCATTCAGTCTTGAGAACAGTAATTTTAAGAGTTTAATTATGTTTCTAAAACCTTTGTTTACTCTTCATGTCCTGTGTCTGTAATTTTGGTGTAATTATTTTTAACAGGAGCAACCTGTAGCACTTTTCTTAATATTGACATAATGAAAAGAAACCTAATATTGATTTAGAATTCTCTTTTTCATAAATTACACGACTCATATATCATCAGTGATTGATCTTTAATGTATTAAATACATTTTTTTTTAATCTAGACCACTACATATATCTGGTCAGATTCATCATTAAGAGTTTTTGCAGGTGTAAACTATTCTCTCTCTCTGACATGATGTCCTATGTTATGTGGTAGGAACTTCTGGTTGTATGCCAGTACTAAAATTGTTATTTTTTTTATAACAATTTTGTGGCAAAGTGCATAAATAATTACAGGACTAGACTGGCAGATATACAAATACTTCTGTAGTATGCTGTGTGACCAAATAATGAGTTATTGTTGCTTTTGCTCCTCCTCCATCATCCTTTACTACATAGAGGATAGTTTGTAAGTAAATGGATGCTTAGATGGGTTTATCCAGGTTAAATGAATGAAATTTGAGTTTGATGTGGAACAATTAACATTTTATTTTTTATAAATCAGTTACCTGTATTAAAAATTAAACATACAGAAGGGTAAATGAAAAATGCACTCTGGGCAAGGTTTTGCAATCTTTGCACGGCTACAGTCACCTGTCATCAATGGAAGGGGACACTACTCTCTCTGGTGATGTTATGAGATACCTATAAGACTTACACAGAACTTAAGATGAATATATGGGTTATTTTCTTCTGGAAACATTTAAATTCTTATTTCAAGATGATAATTTATACAATTTCATGGAAGATTTTTTTCATTATAATTTTATGTTTTAGGCAACTCTCATTAAGGTAGTTGACTACAAATTTGGTTTTTCTAAATATATCATTATTAGGAAGTCAATAGCCAGTTAATTATATCAACATGAATTAGTACAAAATATGATTATAAACAGAGCCCTGGATGCTTTATATAAAAGGAAAGAGAAAACTGTGAAGCTACCAAAATAAAAATGTTTTAACATTTTGTATTCTCTTTTTCACAGGCCCAGTGCTTTTACAGCAGAGGAACTCTAAGGGGGAGTTGCCCTTGGATTATGTTTTATCATCTCAAATTAAGGAAGAACTATTTGCTATCACAAAAATAGAAGATACAGTGGACAACTTTCATGCACAAGCAGAGAAACATTTTTACCACCAGCAACTTGAATTCAGCTCATTTTTACTTAGTAGGATGTTGTTAAATTTTTGTTCAATTTTTGATTTATCTTCAGAGTTCCTCTTAGCTTTCAAAGGGCTAACTCATCTAAATGAGCTGCTTATGGCTTGTAAGAATTATAAGGAAACCACCAGTGCTCACACTGACTGGTTATTGGATCTCTATACTAGAAATATAAAGACTTTGCTGAAGCTCCCAAATATTCTTAAGGAACTGCCTGAGAATTTAAAAGTGTGTCCTGGAGTACACACTGAGGCCTTACTGGTGACATTGGAAATGATGTGTCGGTCAGTCACAGAGTTTTCATAATGGTACCAAAAAATGAGTCAACTTTCTAAACCTACTCAGCTTAAAGACCTTGTCATATATATGGACTTCATAGTTCATTACCAAATGTTGATTTGATTTGATTTATTGACAGAATTTGCAGCATTGCTGAACTTCAACAGCACTTAAACAACTTCTTAAAAACTTTAGTATAGGCTTTTCTGTCTTTTTTCAGTATAGAATTTGACTCAAAAGTAAAAATATAGTTTTACTTCAAATACACTGCTTTCTTTAATGTTTATGATTATTTTATGTCCCAAAAGTAATATTATTTATCTATTTATATTGTATATGTAAAAAAATTAATTTAAATATTTTTGTAATGTTCTCTATTCTAGGTGTTCCAGGTCTTAGAATCATGGCAAGAATATTTGTGCTATTGCGCACCTATGAACATGTAGCTCCCTATTTCTTCTCTGTAGCCTCTTGAACTAAAATGTTCATTTTGGTTTTGTGTGTTTCTAAAATAAACATTTCTAAAATTTACAATAATTTTTTTAATTTTTAAATGCAGTGAATGTGCAAAGTTTAATAATATGATCCCTTGATCTATTTTATTATAGCAATTTATGTACAAAGTTTGTTTCTACTATGTGTAATCAGTATTCTGTGAGCGAAAACATTTTGCATAATGTTTTATTAAACATTAAGGTTATATGTGGCAACTAAGTAATAGATTTCAGATTATCTAAAATCTTAATGTACAGTATGAATTTACAGAGTAGTAATGTTTCAATTTGCAGTCCACCCTCTCCCGCCTCCCCCAATAGCAATTTATAGTAAAACGAAAGGAAAGGGTATGGATAATAGCTGCTTTTGAAATTGGAGTTACTTCACTAGTGGGAATAAGTTATATTGTGATACAGCTGGAAAAGAAACATTAAAACTTTCATTTAGCTTTTATGTAACTAAAGTGATGATCTCCAAGCAATCAATCTGCTAAAGAAGCACACTTTAGTTTTATCTTAGAAATAGATCTTTTAACAAGATACAAATGCTGAGTGTTTTGTTACTGTGTTTATAATCTAAACTGAAAACTACTATGTTAGTATATCAGCTCTGATTAAAAATCAAAGTTTTTCCTATAATTTTAAATCAGTAATTTTTTACATACTGTAAGAAATATTGTTTCTAGTTAGCTTCAGATGTGACATCATACAAATTCTTTTTAATCTTTACTTAATCTGTCAAAGTCCCAAAGAAAACATGAGAGGACACTATTTAAGGAACATTAAAATGATCATAGATTCCCCAGATGATGAATAACAACATTTTTATTCCAAAGAGTAACCACTTTACTTCTTTGTAATGTAATATAAACATGAACACATAGACTTTGACATCAGACAGATACAGTTTAAAATCCTTGTCTAATTTCTTATTAGCTAAACTGTAAGGCAAGTTCCTTTCTGAGCTTTGTTTTGTTTTATTTTTTGTTTGTTTATAGTTTAAACTGCTTTAGTCTGTACCTAATTGCAAATTATTATACAGCATCTGCATTTTAACCCCTTATTTAATAGGATTTAGCACAGACATGTTCATATAGCATTTGAAACAATGAACAAAAGCAGAGGTATAAGGTATATGCAGTCACCCTCCTGCATGTACTGCCATCTCTCCGTGCCCCCTCTGGGGTATGGAGGTGACACACAGGAAACCACAGGTTGAACTGTGACCACAGGGTGGACCCCTGAGCTTTGGTGTCTTTTCCTGTTAAATGGAAATAATACCAGGTATCTTTGTTGTGATAAGGTTAAGTTAGTCTGTCACCTTACATGGCACTAGTAAATGTTACTTCATTTCTGGTTCTTAACTCCTGTTTAGAGTTATAATGAATCATTCAATTAAAAAGTAACGGTTTTGCACTGCAAAGAAAAAGTTTTCGAAAACTAAATGTTCTTTAGGAATATTCATTTAGTTGCAACTAGTATATTTGCATTTTTAACTGCCAGTTTCTACAAGCCATGATGACATGAAGTATTAAACACTTAAATGTCATTGAGGACTCTGTCTTTGAAAAGGTATTGCAGCTTTGCACTTCTGCAGAAGCACAGCTTGGCAAACATAAGTTAACTGTGCTCTGTGGCCTTCTTAGCAATACCAATAAATGTAAATAAACCTAAACCTTCAATGAAAACATTTCCAATATAATTTATTTTATTTTAGAAAACATAATTGCTTCAAATCTGTGAGGTGGAGGAAGTAGAAATTTTATTAAATAAAATAAAATTTATAGACTTTGAATCCTGGCTTTTGAGTTGTAGACATCTCAAAGTTACAGTAGCTGAAGACAAAGCTGAGCAATGCTGTTCTTTGCTGCACTCTCCCAGAGTTCATATCGCAGTCAATGGAATCGTGTTTTATCTTTTTTTTCTTTAATTTAAAGGCCCATAATAGCCCTTATTACAATATAAGGAAATCCTGGAGGAGATTTCTTTTTTTAAATATATTTTATTGATTATGCTATTTCAGTTGTCCCAATGTTCCCCCCTTTGCTTCCCTCCAACCAGTACCCCACATTCCCTCTGGCAGTCCCCCATTAGTTCATGTCCATGGGTCATGCATGTGAGTTCTTTATCTAGTCCATTTCCTATACTGCCCTTAACATTCCCCTATTTTGTACCTACAAATTTGTGCTTCTTAATCCCTGTATCTTTTCCCCTATTCTTCCCCTTACCCCTCCCAACTGATAACCCTCCGAATGATCTCCATATTTATGATTCTGTTTCTGTTCTGCTCATTTGCTTAGTTTTCTAGATTCAGTTACTGATATGTGTGTATTTATTGCCATTTTAATGTTCATAGTTTTATTCTTTTTCTTAAATAAATCCCTTTAACATTTCATATAATAATGGCTTGATGATGATGAACTCCCTTAGCTTTACCTTGCCTGGAAAGCACTTTATCTACCCTTGGATTCTAAATGATAGCTTTGCTGGATAGAGTAATCTAGGTTTTAGGTCCATGCTTTTCATCCGCTTTGAATACTTCTTGCCAATCCCTTCTAGCCTGCAAAGTTTCTTTTGAGAAATCACTTGACATTCTTACAGGAAATCCTTTGTAGGTCAGTCTCTGCTTTTATCTTGCTGCTTTTAAGATTCTCTATCTTTAACCTTTGGCATTTTAATTACGATGTGTCTTGGCGTGGTCCTCTTTGCATCCATTTTGTTTGGGACTCTGTGCTTCCTGAACTTGTGTGTCTATTTCCTTCACCAAATTAGGGAAGTTTTCTTTCATTATTCTTTCAAGTAAGTTTTCGATTTCTTTCTCTTTCTCTTTCTCTTGTCCTTCCGGCATCCCTACGATTCGAATGTTGGACAGTTGAAGTCGTCCCTGAGGCTCCTTACCCTATCCTCTTTTTTTGGATTCTTTTTTCTTCGTGTTGTTCTGATTGAATGTTTTTTTCTTCCTTATGTTCCAAATCATTGATTTGATCCTTGTTTTCATTCCCGTCAGTGTTGATTGCCTGTAATTTTTTCTTTATTTCACTTAGTGTAACCTTCATTTGTGTCTGGGTCTTTTTTATGCTATTGAAGTACCCAGTGAGTTCCTTAAGCTTCCTGATAACCAGTGTTTTGAACTCTGCCTCTGATAGATTGTTTATCTCCATTTTTGTTTAGTTCTTTTTCTGGAGTTTTGCTCTGTTCTTTCATTCGGGCCATGTTTCTTTGTCTCCTCATTTTGGCAGCCTCCCTGTGTTTGTTTATATGCATTAGGTAGAACTGCTTTGACTCCCTCTTAGTAGCATGGCCTGTTGTAGAAAAGCACGCCCATTAAGTTGGATGGAGCAGAGCCTTAGGTAATCGGCAGGGTGGGCCAACCTTTGTGAACCAGGTTGTTGGAGTCCCAGATATGATGTTGTTTCTCTGTGGCTCTCTGTGGGGGAGGACTCAGAAAAGGGACAGTGACCACTGCCTGGCCTCTGGAGTTTTGTTTAGGACTAAGCTGATCCCCCGGCACTTGCCCTGATGCCAGACATTTCTGTTTTTCCCCATACGCCACTGATGCCCTTCCAGCTGCTACCCTGGTGCTGGAGCCCGGAGGGAGTGAGCCTGCATAAGTCCTAAGACCATTGCAGGCCCTTTAAGAGGAATTGCCTGAGAAATCCCTCTGTTTCTTTCTTCTACCACTGCAACCCCTTGTTTTTACAGCCAGAAGTTATGGGGATTTATCTTCCTGTCACTGGAACCCTGGGCTGGGTGGTCTGGTGTGGGGCTGGGATCCCTTGCACCTGAGTTATCCCTCCCGATTTGTATCCACCACATGTGGGTGTGGGACAGCCTGTTCTGCATCTCTGCCCCTCCTACCTGTCTGAATGAATGTGACTTTTTAATTTCTTGTTTGTCAGACTTCCATACAGCTCAATTTTCTGACGATTATAGGTGATAGAGTAGTTTTGTAATTTAGTTGTAATTTTTTGCTGTGGTCGTGCAAGGAAGCGAGCTGTTTACTTACACCTCCATCTTGACAAGATTTCTAAGCTGTTGGAATTAAATTTTCATTATGTGTAATCCTCACATATTTGGAATGTAAATGATTTAAATGTTAACTGGAAACTCCCTAGGAAGTGTCTCTATAAAGTTAGTTTTCTAGCTTGTTATTTCTTAATTCTGTATGCACAGTAAAGTACTTGAAGTATATACATTTTCTGTCATTAACTCCAAGATGACCAGGAAAACTAATTCTTGTATAAATCAAATGTGAAATTAATCAATATTTTGAATTTATCTTTTCTGGAGCACCTATTATGTAGCAGGTGGTATGCTTGACAGGCCGACCACAATAAAAGAGGAAAAGCTTATAGTCCAGGGAGGTAAACTGACCCTAAATATCATTAGTTTTATTGTCTTCTATATAGGCTGTTAAAAAATCAATTTCAGTTTTGTGCATTTCTAAAATTTACAGTAGTGATGCTCTGTTTTAGTTTTTAAATGTCAATATTACAAAAGTCTGATAGTTTAATCCTTTGATCAGTATGATTTCAGCAATTTTAGAGTGAAAAGAGTGCAGTATGCTTTTGCATTCTTAGTGAACTCGTCGTATTCATTGCTAGGTAAACACAAATGCAATGATGCTAGTATAGTTTATATTAACAGCAGAAAATGTTTGCCATTTTTGTTTATGCAATTATAGAGAGTTATATTAAATGACTACCTCCATGGAAAAAATTATTGGTGGAATGTACAATCCAGATGACTTTACACACCTTTCCAGTTAAGTAATGAACTTGATGAGAGCCTGTCACTGTTGCTCGTTAATCAGTAGGAAGAGGTCATCATTGAGTGACGTGAGGCACTCTTTCCCTCAGGCGTTTATCACGTAGCTTCCACGCCAGTCATACCTCCTTCTGACATGGAGTTTGCAAAATTCAGAATGATAATTGTTTTTATAAATACATGTGGATTGAGTCAGTGATGGCATTATTGAAATTAGGCTCTGCCTGTTGATGTCAAAACTAGAGAAATGCAATAGTTAAATATGTCTTATAAATTATCAAAAAAAAATCACCTTGTACATTAAAGTGAATTATGGGAGAATATACTTTGATAGTTATTTGCTCTGATACAGAATTAGAGATTATTGGACTATTAATTAGAAAAGGTTGTGGTATTGTTTTATATGGTTCCAGGTATACATCTTTCAAAGTACTACAGAATCCTACTAAAATAAGACCTTTTCAAAGGAAACAAATATAAGGTATTTTGACATCATTGATTGTTAGATGTTTAAAAAAGTTTTCCCTCTTAAGTAAACACTCATATTTGGGAATATTCAAAATATATTTAATCAAGTTGCCCAGTTTATGAAAGCACAAAGCAACACCTTTGTTTCTTGAGACGTGAATTTATGTGAATTCTTAAGAGGGAAATATTCTATTAAGTTATTTGAAAAAGAAACTTCTTAATAATGTTTCCCAATCACAAAATTGATTAGCTTTTTATAACAGAAGAATCTGCTGCTTGGAAATACCTTTGTATTATAAGTAAAATTATGTTTTGTATATTTGATATACAAATATTTTCCAATATTTTGTATATTTGAACTCAGTACTGTAGGTCTTTTTTTTTTTTTAGTATATATAGAGAGAGAGTTTTGGTTATAAGTATACTTATATGCTTTTATTTATTTTTACTTGATTATTTTAATCGAATTTATTGAGATGACATTGGTTAATAAAATTATACAGGATTTAGGTATACAATCGTACAATACATCATCTGTATATTGTAAGTGTGTTTACCACCGCAAGTCTAGTCTCCTTCCATCACCATTTATACCTCATTTACCCCTTTTACCCTGCTCTACCTCCCCCCATACCCCCGCCCCTCTGGCAGTCACCATACTGTTGTCTTTGTCCATGAGTCTTTCTCTTTTGATTTATCCCTTCACCCACCTCACCAAGCCCCACCTTCCTTCCCTAAGAGCTGTTCTCTGTATCCATGAGTCTGTCTCCACTGTCAGTTTATTTTGTTAATTAGATTTATCGTAACTTTTTTTAAAGTAAAAATCTTGAAATATAGCCATTAGCATTAGATACAAGTGACTGATTTTTTTAATAACGCTGTTGTTAATACTGTTGAATATACAGGGTCCAACACAACACTCCCTTTTTATTACAAAACCTTTTATTACAAAATCATAAGCATGTAATTCTAAAACGTAACACCATCACACTCAAGCACACCATATGACATTTTAGGTGAAATGTTCAAATTAAAACTATAAATTATCATACCCATACTATTACCCTACCAACCACACTCAAGCAAGCGTTACTTCTGCCAGACCCTGTATATATACATATATTTTTATTTTAAAAACACATTTAGTGAACTCTTCTGGCTTTTTAAACCACTTGCTGAATTAGCAAAGTAACCAGTGATCACTTATTATAAAAACAATATACCTAATAAAATAACATAGACCAAAACAAAATATATAATAAAGTTCCATATTTAAAAAATCCCTAAATAGCAGTCTCCAATTAAAATTGAAAATTATTTCTCCAAATATTTTTTATTCTGACCTCCAAATCTTTATAGAATGTTCAATCCAGATTTGGTAAATCTAATTCCCTTCCTTTCAAAAGTATCTAAATTGGATCAAGTGAACTTTAATGCATAATGGTGTTAAAAATTAAATAGAGAATAGCTAACCCCTTTGGAACATATGATTTAGTTCAACCAAACAATGAGCTTTTAAAAAAAATGAAAATGTGCTTAGCATTTCCAGCAGTTAAGTGCACTGAAATGTAAATCTGGAGTCCAGCTTTGAATTTACACCTATTATGCTATCATTTATCTTAGTAAATGAACTAAAATTTCCAATGATTCTCCTTCTGTCCTAAAATAGTCATGTTGAATAAAATCATTAATCTTAAAGTGGTGACAGATAAAAAAAGAACTTAGTTTGTTGTCAGTATTTCTCAATTTAAAGGTTAGGTCAGCAATGGTTAATGTCATGATGCTGATAAATTTTTCTAGTGGCCAGAATGGTTTTGATTTATAATAGTTTTTTGTTTTTGTTTCATGGTATCTATATCTAGGATATCAGACTTCATCCTAAACATGTATTTTTCTATCTTATATTTTTTCACTTTGCAACGTAGAGATAAAATTACAGAGCAATAAATAAAATTTGGTAAAATTAAAATGTGTTTTAAAGAGCTTTTCATTAAAAAAAAGTAACAATGAAAACTGGGCAAAGGGATGAGGGGAAAATGAGTAGGAATCATTCTTTTTAAAAGGAATTAAGAGGGTAAAGATTTTTAGATGCTGTTTAATGTATTAATTAAATTAAGGAATGTTATAAAATTAGATATAGACAAATATCCTAATCTCAGGAATAAAGTGTGCTTTTGAAAATGTTTTAATGTTTAGTATACCAAGGGTGTAAGATAATAATTTTGAGGAAGGATCTTGTAGGTAAAAGTCAATAAAAAAACAAAAAATAAGAAAAATAACCAGTTTTAATGGTATCATCAGATATAGGCTATTATGACTAATAAAATTCAGTGTTTTCCTCAAATTTAGGTAAAGCTAGATCTCCCATTTCTTATTTTCCCATGATTTCAGTTCTTTTACGATTCTTTTCAAAATACTTTTAAGTTCATATGCAGTTATGTTATTGGAGGAAATGGACTTGAGATGTTGAAAGCTGTTTATAAAAAAGTGGCTGAACTGGTACCCTCATGGATGCCTTTTTGTTGACTGATTTTAGGGTTTTTTTAATGGAAACTATTAACATGTAATTAAAAATTTCCCTAAGTAAAATTACATAGGGGAAAGGATTGTAAGGAAATACATTACTAACAGTGGTTGTATTGGTGAAAGGATTTTGAATATTTACTTTTCACTTCTCCAAGTTTCCATGTAATGAGTATATTTGTTTTTGATGCCAATAGCCAGTTTATTTTTAAAAGTAATGCCCCTTATGTAAGTAAGAATCAGTCTTAAAATTTTCTGTAGTTGCCTTATTTAAACTAGCATGTACTGGATTTTTAAAATATAAAGTACAGTTTTAAAATATACCACTTAAAGGTAGGATGTAAGTAAACATAGTATCGCAAATCTCAAATAATACACTTATACCTATGCGCCTCCTTTGACAGTGAATCTGGCTTATCTTATTAGTCACAGGCTCCTTTAGTCTTCATTGTAAGCCCCTTGCAAGTACTGCCTCGCCATGATGGGCAGTACTCCTTAGTAGGACTCTTAAATTGCAAAAGACTGAACTTCTTCATGCAAATGCCTTGTGGAGTCATGATAACATGTCTTCACTATCAACCTTTTCTGATTTTAGAAGTACTCATGGAACTTGAAAATTACTTGTCCTCTGGTGAGTTTTGTTTTTTTCCAGATTCAGCACCAAAAAGTAGCGAGACACTAAGAGTAAATGATAGCTATGCTTATCAAAGGTCGTACCTGAAATGATTTCGGAAGGAGTTCACTACTGTGTTATTAGAGAATTTTTTCTTCTATCATCATACATGGGCAAAACATTCACTTTTTAATATAGATCTTATTATTTACCACATCAATGCAGATACAAACAGCCGGCCATTTATTGAGAGAAATCTGAATCATAGTGTCCTGCCACAGTCCTCCAGAGCATATTATTTTGCACCTTGTCTGTGAAGACTAGGAAAATGTTGTAAGGTACTGTTTTAAGTAGGACAATTGAAAACACAATGTTTTAACAATTATTTTATGTAAATGCATTAGATGCCTACATCGTAACTACAGTACACTGGAGAGTGTATCACATCAAGGTGTTTTGGGGTAGATTTCTCAACTACCTGTCAGGGCTGTATCACAGTCATGAGAGATCATGGGAAATCAGGTAAGTAACTAGATGTGTGTCAGTGTCGTAGTGCCACAAGAATAGACGATGTGTACCTGGTACCCCACCCCATGAGAGCTCATGTGCCTGACTCTTGGGTATCAAGTGCTGAATGTTTTGCGACATCCCACCCAAAGGAAGTTTTCTCCGTTAGATCTGAAAATGCATTTTTTTATCCTACAAGGGAATTTGAAAAGTAACGTTCAGCAACTTCAAATAAAATGGACCACATTGATCTGTTTAAAATGACTACAAACATTCATAGCACGTTGACTTTTCCGGGTGGGCTCCCA
The DNA here is from genome assembly GCA_004026545.1 of Mormoops blainvillei. NCBI lineage: Eukaryota > Metazoa > Chordata > Mammalia > Chiroptera > Mormoopidae > Mormoops > Mormoops blainvillei. The sequence continues at coordinate 321,057 of PVJD01000091.1, read as the reverse complement.
TGTGCTTCAAAAACCCTTCTGCGGTTTGCCAGATCTCTGTGTTAATGGAATCTGAAGTTGGTTAACAGGTCTAGGACAAAGGTAAGAGGTAGGAATGCCATGGTGTAGGGTTGGGTCAGAACCTGGGTTAGCTACCTCCCTTATAAAATGAAGGCAAACATCCCTTGCTATATAGTAGAAAACAGATGTTTACATTTTTATCAAATTTAACACCAATAAATTGTTTTCCACGGTTCCAGTGTTATGTTACAAACGAATTTTGACTTGTAATTGTCATGATCACTATTGTATAAAGGAAGAGTGTTTTGTGGGAATGATGTAGAGTTTAGTTATAAGGTTTTCACTTCTCTGAACAACTTTATTAAAAGATGACCTCTGAACTTGGGACGAATATTGGCATTTCCTTCCCCTCAGCTTTTTTCCATGGTCCAGCTGTCTCTAGAATTTCTCTTAACTATTATTGCAGGTGTGTCTCCTGTAATCAAGAGGCAATTTAAGAGTGGTTGGGGCCAGGCGTGCACCTTTCTCTGCAGGTAGTGTGTCCTCTAAACTTGTTACCATTTTGAACTCTGACAAAATAAAATGCTTCAGATTGACTCATGACATTCTGAAGCTCCTGTGACTGAAAAGTGGACCTGAGCCTATATGATCACCCTGCATCACCGGCAGCAGCAGCAACCCCGCTCAGCCCGGTCTGAGGATCTCATCAGACGCGTTCCTCCTGAGAAAGTAAGGTGTGGTTTGCAGGTCTGCTTATTGTCAGGTTGGTCACTGTTTCTTCTTGGGAGCCTTCTATTGCAATTTTATTTTTCCTACAACTGAAAAACTTTGGCACAGCTACTTTGGTAACAATTTCTGTTATCCTTAATTCAAATAAAGCTTTCAGCTCAGTAACAGTTGATTGACCAGAGCAGAATAGCGATGCCATTTGGTTACCTTTTTAAAAATGGAGTCATACAGGTTTTCAGTGACATTTGGAGACACAACAATAATATAAATAAAAAACCTAACTGTAAAAAAGACTGCTTGTACATGGAACGGTTTTTTGTTGTCAGTTTAGAATGTGAAGGAAGGAACATCCCAATAAATTGAAACTTATTTGAGATCAATTACATATTTGATTGTTTCATTTTTGAGGAGAGGGAATGATTTAACCCAGATCCCCTGGGTAGAGCACAAATATAATAATTAAACTTCAGCAAATCTTTTGAACTTGTTAGTTTTTCTAAAGTATGACCACTTTGGGCATATTTATTTCCATAATATTCTTACAGAATGAGAGATTTGCCTTCATATCTTTTACATCTCTGAGATTCAGCTGGAATAAGTCGTATAATGTGACTGCTACTGTGCAAATGTAAAAACAAAGGTACAGGAGGTTACATTTTCACCAGAAAAAGGATGTTTTATGTTTTCTCTTTCAGTGAGTTATACCAGTCGTCCTGGAAAAGAGAATTTTAATTGAAAGGAATGACACTATTGTAAGTATTCATTACATTATTTTTTTTTTGTGGTTTTAATTCATACTTGACTGAGCAGTTAGAAAAGACCAACTATAGATACTCTAATCAAATGAATAGGCATCCGTGTACACACACTCACATTTGACATTTAAAGACCCAGAATTTAAATAAGCATTAATTTAATAATACCTGAGGCTTTTGCAAGAAGTGTAATGGTGGCTGTTTGTATTTCTGGACCATCTACTGCCTTATATTTTCTGGGGGTTTGTTTTTAAGAAGCTAAGTGAGTACAAAAGTCAAAGATAAACATCTAGTTACATTTAACAAGTGTAAAAACTAAAATTGAAGCTTCTGAGTGAGACTTGTTAATACAAGAGTTGACTACATTAAGTATTAGGGACACTTGGATATTGAGATTAAAATGAAAAGTTCCTATGGTCACTGGGTAAGAAAGCTTACTACTGAAGTTTTCTTCACTTTTAAATGCAGAATAAAATTCTATAAAAGATACTTTCAGACACATGTCAATTAAATTTTGCTTTAACTATACTTTAGCTCCAGATTTAATTTTAATATATTATCATTGGGTTGACCATTGCCTATGACAGGGCAAGTCACATAGTAGGTAATCAGTCAATATACCACAAATCAACATCATTTAAAGAATCTCTCAATTCAGATTTTTATTGGGCATAGAATGGTTCGAAAATAATTTGGAATCCCTGCAGAATCTATCAGTTTGAGTCCATGGAACAGTACCAAAATGAACCAGAAGCACTAAGTTCTTTTTATAGAAGAAAAAAGTTAAAATATGCATTTCTTACGAATTATCATAGTTTGGAATATGAATGACCTTCAGTGAATTTACTCACTAAAAGATACGAGGGAAAAGATATCTCAAAATATTTAAATGGAAAACCTGTCAAAACTAAATAAAGGTTAAACAGCTTTGTAAACCCCTCACAAAGGGGAGAGAAATAGTTAAAATTCTACGAGACGTAGTCTCTTGTTTTTAGCCTGTGAATGTAGTAGTTTCTAAAAACAATGAAGATTCCTCTGAATATCACTTCCATGCCTCAAGATAGCTCTTACTGGATGCTCACCCCTCTGAGGGTATTGAGTTTTATACAACAGTCCAGGATTTAGGGAAAGCCTTGTTTGTCCAAACCAAGCATCACTCCATCACTCCTCTCAGCCACCCACCACCCCCCACCCAAAAAGAAAGGAGTACTGATTATACTTAGAAAAGATTTTTGTTTTTGTATTTAATGCAGTGAATGTATATAGTCAACATTATTATTGAACTAAACATCTGAAATTTCATAGAATGAAACAAACAAATTAGTCATCTGTTAATGGTTACTATCCACTAGGTACATCTGAGGTTGTAGAATATCAGGCATGTAGACATTTGAGTAGACACTGTCAGCGTGAAACATAAATCTCACACAAGATGTAATCAAAAGTTATTTCAAACAAATTATCCTATCAATAAACTTTCTGTAGTAACATCAACTTCATGGAGTATTATGTTTTAGCAACAAACAGTGATGGTATGCAGATGTAAGCGTGTCATTACAAACATGATGCACTAAATAGAGCATATTGAGGTCACAGCCTTTCTGTAGAAAGGGATTTAATTGACAATCTTTCAACCATAGTGTATAAACATCAAAATAGTTCTATCATAAGAAATAGTATTTAACAACGTAGCTTTAAAATAAAAATACTTTAAAAATCAGCTTTGATGAGATTAAATTTATTTTTAAAGAATCTTTAGAATGAAATATATATTTCTTGCTTTTGGTTTTTCTACATTTTTCAAACATAACACCCACCTTCACCCTACCCCAGTCTATTATTAATAAAGTAGTGCAAAACACTGTAGCAATTTCAACCAAGCTCAGTCCCCTACCGAGTTGGGGGGAAGTAAGACATTCTCACCAAATTATTTCTCTTTCCAGAGGTATACTCCCTTGATCTAATAGGAAGCTAGGTAGAAAAACTACCATAAGAGTCTTGGGAATGCAATTTTTTAAATATAGATTCTATAGTAAGTAATGAAACATTTTTAAAGGCAAACTCCCCCTCCCCATAAGCAGTTTATTTTACAAAATAGGTTTTCATGCATTCATATTATCAACAATGATTTTTTTTTTCTATAAATGAGTGTAATGAAACACTGGCATATCACTTAACACACTGCATTCTCCTCTACATTAAAATTCACACTAATAACAAAAATCATAGTATGCACTAAAGCATCTCAGTAACCTAATGAGACAGCAGATACTTTATTTTTCTGTGAGAACACTTGAGTATTAAATATTTTTAGATACACAGAGGTATAATCTGACAACAAAAGCAATATGGATGTAATTTGCTAGTATGTTTGACTACTGAAATTCTGCTAAGTTGCTACCTTGGTACAAATTAAAGTAGTGTTAGATATAAAAATTCAAATAGGCAATCATTTATAAACCTGGCAGTATTTATGTGTAATCCAGTAGAGATATTAAGGTTTTAGATGGAATGATAGAAGGTTTGGAAGTTTTCTTTGCAGGATTTCAGAGTGTAGAAGATTCTTTTAAGGGGGTGAATATACCTTCGCTCATTAGCTTAAAATCAGCCTAGTGATATCTAAATACTCTGCTCGGGAATAAACATTGGGATCTGAAATCAGAATTTATGTTAAATTGAAATACATCTGTTCCATTATTCACGTTTTGGGACTCCCCCCTCCCTTTTGAAATGTATAAAACATAGAAAACTGTAATGGATTACTTTTCAGATAAAAATAGTCACATTTAAAAAAACTTTAAAATCAAATGGACATTTACACGTTATGTAGATTTAATCAGAGCAAAGCATTTAATCTAATCTAGTTCTTCCACTTGTGATTAGGGAGTGTGTATCTCCCAGTGTATCCATTCTTAAATGTGTTGTTCCAATGTGTCATATTATTATCCACAGCTAACAAGGCTTTCACACAGCAGTAAGTAAACCTTTATCAAATTGATTCTGTACAATGGAAGTATATTTTCAAAGACATATGCCCTTGTACACTATTTACAAATTCTCTTGATCATGATAGAAAAAAAAAAAAGGCAAAATAAATAAAAAGCAGAAAGAAAGGAAATGCTGCTGAGGCTTGAAGGCTTTTTCTTTTATCTTCCCAAACAGATGCTGGGCTTCTCTGCGCTGGAGAGCTGGCTAGCCAAGATTGTTTTTCTTCCTTTTACATGGGCTATGAGAGGGATCTGGTTTCAGTTCTTGGTATTGCACCTGTTTAAACAGAGTTCAGAGAAAGACTGGTCAGGTGGCGACTTTCTGGCAAAGGAAGGAAAAGCAAAGGAATGAAAGACTGCTTGGAGGAAAAAAGTGCTCACTCTGGAAGCTGTATGAGATCTGCAGCTGGGATGCTGGAAACAATAGAATGATACAGCAAGAGCTGGGAGGGAAATCCTGCCAGAAACTACATGCGAGCCCTGATGTGAACTTTGGTAACAGGCTGGGGTTTTCACTGTCCATAAGACATTCAAAATGGAAACCACCTCCATCTATTTATTCTGAAGGGACATAATGGTTCTTTGCATGTTATTGTTTATTTAACATAGACTTTATCTCCTTACAGCCCACGTTCATGTCTGATACTAAATCACAAACTTAACTGAAACAAAGGAAAAATGTAAATGTAACCCAGCTTCAAGATTTTGATAAAATCGTTTTTCATTTTACTCTGAAAATAGTTGATGATTAATGGGCAATAATTAACCTCAAAGGATTCTAAAGAATTGAGATGTACCCTAGTCTTCAAAAAACCATCACTCTTCCCCTCTTACTGACTCCGAAATATGCATCTTTAAAATTCATTTAATTTGTGCAAATTGTGCAAAGAAGTGTTTTTCTCCCAAATGTCCACTGGCACACTTTGCTTTCATCATCTAATATTCCTATTTCCTCCCTTCAGGTAATGATGACTTCCCTTCAGAGACCCCAGCTGAACCTCCCTTGGAGACTCGTCCTGACACATCTGGTAGGTTCTTTATGCAAGCCCCTCTCATTCCCATACTTCTCTAGAAGTTCTTCTAGGTTAGCACCCCAAGTGGACTAAGTTTCTGAATGGCAAAATCTGCCACAGGCTTCCTTAACTTTACATGTCTCCTCTTAAAAGGATATAAAAGTTAAAAATTAATGCTACACTAAATCAAAATAATAATGAAATCTACATACCACTTGTACATCTGAAGGGACTCTGGAAAGGAAGTCAAGTAGTTCATTGTTATCAATTGCATAGGGACACCGAAGTTTTTTTGTAAATTTATTGATGCCTGAAAAAGTAGATCAAACATTATTGAAATCTCCGAAGTTTGGAGTTACAAAAAACACATTTCTGGCAAATGTATTAAAGTGATTCAAAGATCTAGATTAAGCAGTCCTTTAGCCTTGACTGAATGAACCAATACACCCAATTTTCTCCCTCCTCCTCTCCCTTCTTTCCGGTCTCTGTCCTTCTCTTCTTCTCTCCTTTTTTTGTCCCTTTCCTCTCTCCTTCCCATCCCAATGGCTGCTGTTTTTCTCTCTGCACTTCAGTGACTTCCTTTGCAGAAAAAAGGCTTTCTATTCGGGAAACAAAAGGCACCTGGCAAGAGTGAGCAATGAATGGACTTATTTGCTTCTCTCCTCAGTGTTACAGACTTAGAAGCTTTGCTTTAGTGTCCCGTCAAAGATGAGACTTGGCTTCCTACATTTTGGAGTGCAATGATTTTTAAGGCAAGAAGTCTTATTTATTCATTTCCCCTTTTTAAAAAGATAAATGTTTTTTCCGATTGTGTGTGCATATACTGTATGCATGCTAAATGTTTAGAAGACACTTGACCTTGTTTATTTCAAAACAACTTTAAATGTATATCTTCTTTGAGCTAGGACCTAAATAGACATTTTTCCAAAGAGGAAACACAGATGGCCAACAGGTACATGAAGAGATGCTCAGTATTACTAATCGTTAGGGAAATGTAAATCAAAAGTACAATGACATATTACTCCCCACCTGTTAGAATATTTATTATTAAAAAAGGAATAAGTGTTGGCAAGGATGGGGAGAAAGAGAAACTTTGTGCATGGCTGATGGGATTGTAAATTGGTGCAGCCACTACAGAAAATAGTATGAAGGTTCCTCAGAAAATTAAAAATAGGACTACAATATCATCAGGCAATTCCACTTTTAAGTATCTGAAGAAAATGTAAACAGTAACTTGAAAATATATGTACACCCATGTTCATTTAACATTATTTATAATAGCCAAGGTATGGAGACAACAAAGTTGTCCACCAATGGGTGGATGAAGAAAATGCGATGTATACACACATATTTATACACACATATAATTGTTATTCAGCCATAAAATAGAAGGAAATCTTGCCATTTCCAACTACATGGATGGACCTTGAGGGCATTATATTAAGTGTAAAACAGAAAAACAAATACCATATGATCTCACATGTGTAATCCGAAACAAAAACAAGCTCACAGATACAGAGAACACATTGGTGGGGCGGTTACCAGGAGAGGGGGTTGGGTAGTGGGTGAAAGGGGTCATAAGGTACAAATTTCCAGTTATAAAATAAATAAGTCATGGAGATATAATGAACAGCATGATAACTTGTTAATAATACTATATTGCATATTTTAAAGTTGCTAAGAGTACATGTTAAAAGTTACCACAAAAAAAGGTTCCATTTCTACATCTCTAGCATTGGGATTTTTAGAAACCAATTTTCCTGTTAAATTACATGAAATTTACATTTAATGCTTGCAAAAGATGCTGCCATGTTTGACTCACTAGGATCACTTCTAGGATTATAACAGCCAAGAAACATTAGCAACAAACAATATCTACCCACACTAAATTATTCAGCAGTTAATCTTCTGTACTGCCTCAAGAGTCAACGTGGATAAGGGGTCAGTGCAGGTAAAACTGGAGAGATTATACAAACAAAACAAAAAATTTAAAGACATAGGAATGTCAAAATAATATATAAAACTAAAAGTATCCTGTGTGTTCTATGGTATAATGTAGAATTTCAATGGGATAAGTCTATTCTGTTAAATTTACATTGCACTTAAATTACCAAACCTATACATATAAAATTTATAAATAAGGAGCTTGATATGAAATCAACACTTTGGTATAACCTAGGCCATACGCTAGAGCATCCTGTCTCTTCTTTAGGGTGTGCAGCAGAATAATTTTATTCTGCAGTCATGATTCTGGCCCCGGTGCCCCATGTGAGACCCATCTGAAATTTCTGGTTAATATTTCAGCAATCACCTACCACTGCAGAAACACTGTTCTTGTTTCATTTCATTGGATGAAATAAGAGGCCCAAACACATTCTCTAAAAATTACGTTTAAGACAGCGAGCCAGTGAGGCCGCCACAGGTTACATGGCCAGATGTCCGCCATGGGCTCCAGTTTCTGAGAACCTGGGAAACAAAATCAGGGGTTCACCACCTATCACAGCTGAGAAGGCGGGTCTGACCCTAGGTTGGTTAGAGGCAATAAACTACCACACCTCATGCCCTATCCTTCACTAAAACAGCATCTGTTGTAAATATCAGGTAGGAAAGAGAGATGAGGGCTTGAACATAAAATAAGGAAATAAGAACGTGGTGGAAAATGCCTCTTCCCTAGCACAGTGAAAGTACTGTCTTAGTTGAAACTGTTTTTTTAAACTATAGAAATTAAGAAAAGAAAAAATAATCACCATTCCCCCTACCCTTCTCTCCCTACCCAAGATATGAAGTCAGTGTCAGTTATGGTGAGGGTTAAGAGGGCTCACTCATGATGGGAAGAGAGGCCAAAAAGAATAGGCAGATGGGAATCTTAAAACTGGACGGCCTGGAGACATCAAACCTCCTCTCACTTTATTCCAACTGTTGCTTTAAAAGCCTTGAAAAGAACAAAACATTCTCTTTGATCTTTCTGCTTTCAGTGTGAGCACGTGTTTTTTGGAGTTAAGACTCATTTTGGTTCTTTGTATTTTGCATAGGGTTAACAGTCTTAGGTTTATAGAGGCCAGAGGCAAGTAGAGAATTCTACTTTTATCCATCTAGGCATTCTTGAGTGTGCGTGTATCGTTAATGCCATAGTTTTATATGTTAGTGTTGGAGACTAAGACTTGAATTTTTCAAACCAAGAACTTTGTCAGGTAGGGGGGAAAAAACTCAAAACTATGAAGAATGCTGAAACTTGGTTCATGAGAACTATTGGCCTGCAGCATAATTGCACTGAAAATTAGTACCCCAACATACCACCTTTAATTTGGGCTTTTGCAGAAGCATTCTTATTTAGTACACATAAAACAGGTTTCTTGTTTCTGAGAGGCTGTCAGTGCCAAGTACCCTTTCCCTGCATCCTAAAGGTGACCTCTTAAACAGGTGGTCCTATACAGAACCGTGTTTACAGACACTTCCACAAGACAAAGTACCCATAGCACAAAAGCATATTGTCCTAAATGCACCATATGGATCGAAATGCCTCTGTTTACGTATAAGTGGCGAAAATAAATCAGAGTGATATCTAGACAAAGCTCCTCTTTGAAATATGAAGAATCTACACAACTACATGTTTATAGTATGATGGAGCCTATGGTGCCAGACAAGAAAAATGAATTTTGCAGGTAGACCTAAATCTTTATACTGTTGTGATTTTTAACCAACCTGTCTCCTTTCATCATGGAGTAGCTTCATGACCATAAATATAGGAACTACTGACAGTGTAATTCATCCCTTAAAAATAGTTTGTTCTTCGCAGCTAAGACAGTTTAAAAAAAAAAAAAAAGGTCTTACTTACCCCAGACAAGGACAATGTATCTCAGTGGAATGAAGTACAGGATGACTGTGAACACACAGAGCGCTACGATGGCCAGCCAGCTTAGGAATGGGACCGTCCAGTTGAAAGTACTGAGTGAGGAATGAACACATTAGCGACCTGGCATTTCTTATCAGGAAGTGAGGAGGCCCCCAAAGACACTTAAGGAAAATATGATGTTATATTTCTTCTGCTTTCCCAGTAATGTGTGTTAAATTCACATGGGGTGGGGGTTTGTCCCGGACAGTTTTTGATCCAATAAAGGATGATTGTTAAGAGGCTTTCTTCTAATACTGTACCTCAAAATAACACTTAGGAATTATTCCTTAGCATTGAAGCATGTGGCTTTCTTGTTGTGTCTCTCTAGGTCACATGTTTCCTTTTTCTTTTTTTTTTTAAACTGAATAACCAAAGTTGGATCAATCTGGTTGTCTTGTTTTCAGTTACTCTTAGGGTCTGGCTTTTCTGTCTTTGTCTTTTTCCTCCCATGGCCAGAGTGAGCATCCTGTAACTGTTGCCGGGTGAAAGATCATGGCTTCCCTCCCTTACTGCCACCTGTGCTTCCCTTGGCTCTGCTGCTTGTGGAGAGAGCAGAAGGCTGAGGGTCTGCCTGCTTTCCTGCAGCTCAACTCAGAGCCATCCGTCATGCTGCCCCATGTGTGAGGGCACTGGCTCTTCACTCAGAAGACCCTCCTTCTGGGCAGCTTCACTGAAGGGCTCCCTGTGTTTCTTCTCTTGGAAGAATAAATATCAAAGAATCTTTATCAGTGTACCTCATGTTAGAGGAAACAAGACTGCCCTTTTCTATTTCCACCATGCATTATGGAACTAAATCTAGATTATGACAGCCCTACCCCCAATAAAGAGGTGCCATTCAAGAGACTTCTGGAATGAATAGTAACAAGATATGGTAATTAGAGAGGCTTTTCACTTTGTACTTAAAGACTGCTTCTGAATCCGCTTTCTGGATAGATGCATTGTATTCCATGTAACCTTAGGGAAATTTCTCTGTTTTTTAGATAGTCCAAAGATTATTGTGCAAAAAAGATGGCTCCTACAAGACTCTCTGGATCCTACACCATGCTCCTACACCTCAGCCTATACTTATACCTGTATCTATAGCAATAGAAAGTGCTTCCATATGGAAACCCAGTTTACCCCAAAGCTGGCCCACAGTCAAGATCTAGTCATATTCTTCCACTGGCCATGATGTTTTTCTGGCCAACCACCTGTTCTGAGGTCTCCTACCATCCAGAGTTATAAAGAAACCTCTTACCCTCAGGCATTCACCAGCCTGATCCCAGAGCTGACCTAGCATCTTCTAGTATAAATGAGATGCTGCTGTCAGGTATCAACAACCAGTGTACCTCAAAGAAAGGACAATACTCAACAGGGAAATGCCCCATTTAGGACTTCACCCTGTGTTTCAGTGGGCAGGATGAAGAGAGCAGGGGAAAGTTCTTAGAGATGGAGAAAAAAATAACAAATGGAAGAAGGAAAGAGAAAAGATATGGGAATCAATTTTCAGAAGTCTGAGACTGAATGTTGCTTAGAGGCACATTTTGGAGTGAGAGGAAGGCTGTTCTGTCTATTATGCTATGAGAAAGGAAACTCGGCATCTATACATGTGTGGAAATATATTAAAAAGTTATATGAAATAAAATGCATTATCCCTTGAATCATGAAAGGCACCAGATAAATGACTCACACCTTTAGTTTAAATAATTTGCTCCTCTCAAATTCCTTGTGTGCCCAAGGAGCCAAATCTGCAGAACAACTTTGGTTACGAAAAATAAACAATGAATAGATATATGAAATTGGAAAATGTAGGCCTAACTGGATATATAACACCCCTTCTTGAGTAGACCATTTAGTAATCATTATGAGTGGGCCAATTTTATATAGTTTAGTAGTACCGGGTCTTAGTGTATTTTTTTTTTACTGAAAAATCTATTGTTGTAAATCACCTTATGGTTTATATAATAAACAATTGTTTTTAAAAAGAACAGTAGTAAAAGGAATTATTTGAAGTAAAACACAAATAGTATAAAGTTAGGAATTCCATAATTTTTCATTAGATATCAATGAAGCTGTGATTTCCTTATTTTAAAAAATTAAGATGATTATTTAAAAAAATTTTTTTAAATTCTGTGCCTTTTTTAAATGACAAACCATAAGTTTATTCCATCTATAATTACGATCTCAGCTATATAAATACACAACTTTGAACGTGTGTTTTGGCAAGGTGCTATATATGATTTAAAAAAAATTTTAGAGTAACTTGAAAAAATAACCAGTAATAAAATATAAGTGTGTCTTGATTACCTAAAATCCTCATTTTGCTTGGTTTATTTCTATCACAATTTCATATTCTGTTTAAGAACAAAGTCTTTTACTGTGAAAATGTGCTAAAATTTAGGACGGTGTTGTTTCTTCAAAGCTACAAGTGTGACTTCTTTCCAACCAATATGTTCTAAATTTCAGGAAGGAAATTGACAGAACTTTCATAAAACCAAAGACTGGCAGAAACAAAGTAAACAACGATGAAACTGAACAATAGATCACCCAGAAGGAGTGTCCCCTGCCAAAAAGAATGTGGCATTTCACCCTCTGAGAAACAAATGGACACTCTGTCCCAGAGAAGGCCAGGGCTCACATGTCAGCATCACTTACTTCTTTATTCTTTCGCCAAACGAAGCCACTTCATCTAGGATGTTCTGGACACTGATACATACCTCCTGGATGGCATAGATTTTATTTATAAACCCCTTTTTTTCACTGTCCTAAAATATAATAAAAAGAGAGGTTCTGTATGAGTAATGGTATTCTTTAGTGCTTGAATTCTTTGACTTGTCCCTCTCTTACACTTTTAAACTTAAAGAAACTTTACGTCTGCATATATCTAAATGGATACAGGGAGCCCGTGAGAGTTTCGGAATATAAAGGGGAGGTGGAGAAGTGTCGCCAGCATGATGGTGTGTGCTAGTATAAAGGTGGCTGCAAAGGCAAGAGACTGGGGTTCTGTTGCTTGTGCCCTAATGAAGAGAAAAATTACAGCCAGAGAGAGGGACGGTAAAAGGTTTGAGACAGAGGTCGTATCTCAGGATGACCAAATCCAGAATCTGTGCTGACCCTGGGCCCACCATGACTCATGACTTAGCAGACCCAGTTTTTTTGACCCCACCCACACACCTAAGTTTGGTCTCAGCTCCAGATATTTCAATAGCAGAGAATGCTGGGTACAAATGAGAGGACCTGTGAGCATTCACTGCAAAAACATGACACGGTCAACTGAAATCCATGGAGTGGACACTTCTTAAACAGTACCTTATATAGATGATACACACAGTAAGCCTGGCCCCCCTCTTAAAAATAATAGTCACAGACTTCATATAGTAGCATGTGTTGTGTTAGGGTTCTAAGTAAACATTTTTTCCCCCTCTTTGTACTTCCTCATTTGTAGTTATTCATTTTTAAACTTATGCTGGATTTAAGCAAACTGGTGTGCTCCAGGGAACAGGTGGATGGGGATTGAGCATAAAGCACCCAGAGTGGTGTGAGCCTGGGGGAGGTGTGTACATTTTTTAATTTTAGACCCAGAAGAAGAAATAGTGGTGGCCTTTCACGACTGAAAATTCTGCTTAGTAGCCTGGCATCACAGGCCCTTGCCTAGGCTGTCTGGTGGAGACTATCCAATCCCGATTCCATGACTCCGTTCCTCTATGCCAGCTTGAATATCTATGAAAATGTAGATCCAATTTCATTACTTTAACTTCTTTTGAACACTTGTACACTGTGCCAGAACACTTGAGACCTCATGTGGCAGTTAGTGCTTGCTGAAAGCAGCCAGGAAGCTAGAATAATAATGTCGTCATGTTGCACATTTACATACTGACTTTCATTTCAGAAGAGTCTAAAGCACTTTGCACTGTGAACACTTGGCTGAGGCTGGCATCCTGCCACCTTAGAAACCTAGGGCAAGTGAATGACAGGTGTGTTTGCAGCCTCCAAGGATAACAGGGCACAGTGGTACTGAGGACATGGAGGCCGGTTTTATAACATGGTCTTTAAATACCAGTTACTGAGATCCTTTGTTTTTAATTTAATTCCCATGGGAGACATTGCCTGCGTTATCCATCTTGCTCATGCCACAGTGGACTGTCAGACAATGAGGCAGAGGAGATGCATAAGGCTCAGGGTATAAGGGAAAATTACGTACCCTCAGAGTCCCACTATCTTCACAAGTCATCCTTCTTTTGTCATTACAGATGGGTTCATCAATTTCTTGTCTTTTTTCCCTCCCCAGTAATAAAATAAAATGCAAAATTTTACCAACTCGATTTTACACTTTAGAATAATATGGGTAACCAGTGACTCTCTCTAGTTCCTCTCATCATTAGTCTGCTCTAGTCATCCCCATGGCCTTCGGTGTTCTCTCTCCAGCATTGCCTAAGTCCTCTTATGCCCATGAAGTAAAGAGCTCTCATAAATATTTGTCCACATACAGAATGAATCAAGCTGGAGTTGAAGCATGCTAGTTATACAGCAAAAGCTCATTGAGAATAATGTCTTACCAGTTTGAAATTAAGATGTGAAAAATATTTCCTTCATAATAGCAATAAAATATATAAAATACATAGGTATAACTTTAACAAGAAATGTACAGAATCTATATAAAGAAAACATTATTGTGTTTCTGCATCTGGACACTGAATATTAAAAGAATGTTTTGGGGTTTTTTTCAGTTGGATGTACAGGTATAATGCAATTTCAAGCAAATCCAAATATGTTTGGAGTGGAGTAAAATGGGGAAAATTCAATAAAGTGTATTTAAAATTTGTTTGAAAGAATAAATGAGGATAAGCAAGAACCTTTTGTAAAAGAGAAATAACGAGAAAGCATTTATTGTACCAAATATTTAAGTAATTAAAATATGAAAGTTAAGCATTGGAGAGATTGGTATATGATAAAGCACCATCATAAATCCATCATAAAAAAGAAAGTATCATTTGTTAACTATTGGGGGAAAATTATGTTAGATCTTACCTTAATAGATTCTTCAATCTATTTGAAACAGCCCAAAACTACCCTAGGATTTACCTCAGATAGATAGCCTCAATGCATTCTAGAGTAATTAAAAAGCAAAAAGCTAAGTGAATTATAAAACCAAGAAAATATAGGTCATTTATTTACTGACCTTGGAATAAGAAATAACTCTCTAAACATACAAGTACTAAAGGAAATCACAAAGGAAAATAACTGATAGCAAGTTACATAAAATTAAAAACATTATGTCAAAAGTCATAAATTCAAAAGGCTAAGTGGGAAAAAATTAGCAACAGATATGACAAATCCTGGGATAGGATTTCCAATATATTCAATAAGCATCTGAAAAAAATTATTGTTTTGTTTATAATAATAAAGAAAAAAATCACTAACATGGTACAATGGCAATTGATAGACTATTATGAAGTCACAAAATACTGAATAATGAAAACATGCTTATGGTCTATTAGAAATTTAAAAAGCAGGAAGTAAACATGATATAGAGTATATATTTTTTTTAAATGGGTAGGTTGGAAAAAAGGTGAAGAGAATGTGTCGAAACATTAAGGATAATGGAACTTTATCTTTTTTATACTTTCCTGTAATATTCAGATTTTTTGTAGTTAATGTGTTTTACTTTTCTACTCATATTCTCCAATATCACTATTAAAGGAACATGGGTAGAAGAAATAAATGAATTGGTACTCATTAAGTGTGATCTTACATGGTTTATTTATCTTTTTTCTTACATTATTTTTAACCTATCTTAAACTATTTTTAGAAAGAAGTAGAATATAGATAGACACTCACTGAGCACTGTAAAGTGCTTTTCACATAGTTCAATCCACATGACCTTTCTGTAGTGTAAATATTTTTCTCCATTGTACAGAAGAGAAAACTGAGGCTCAGAGAAAAGTCACAGAGCTTGGATTAGAATTATGACCGGCCAAACTCCGGACAAACTCCAGAGTATGTCCAATATGTACCATGAGATCTTTCCATTCTACTCAGGAAGTCTTCAGTTCCTACGCGGAATCCCTGTGAGCTACACAAAAAGGCAAGACTTTGAAAACACTTAGAAACTTATATTGTAGACTCCGTGATCAGCAAGAAAATGAACTCCAAAAACAATTAAAAAATGGGAAGTGAAAGATGTGATAGAAACAACTCGATTTAATTTCAAATACAGGGGTGGCAAAGGTATGTTGACTGTGCCACTGGAATAGTCTTCTGAGTCCATAAAGCTATTGTAACAATCGTAGCCTTCATGTCTTTTCCATATGAATAACTAAACCTACTTTTGCCCACCCCTGTGTTACAGTGTGCCAATGCAGTGAGCCATGATTAAATATAAGACCTTCATGAATAAGATGTGTTATTTAAGGCATTTCCAAGACCATATTTAATAGATACTTTAAAGTGTTGATGTGTAATTATTGGCTAAAGAGTTTTAAAAATCTGCTCTTACTTTTCTTTGTTTCTTCTATACTTTCACCCCACCCCCTAGCCCCTCACCCCTGGCCACCAAAACCCAAAGTAAGATAGTCTGTAATATTGGCAAAGTTTTGAAAAGCAAATGCTTTGGGATAAAATTTTTATTTTAAAATCTCTTTCATCAAATTCTATATTCCTCCACTGTGGTCTCCAACCAATGAAGTAATTACTCTTTATATACAGTATATGACCCAGAACTGCAATAGGTAATGGAATTGCTCTGGGTTGCATTCCAATATTTCATCCTTTTTTCACTAATGTTCAATACTTTATTAGTATAGAATAAATTGGTACATTTCTTTTATTGTCGTTTTTGCTTTCCTGGATAAACTAGCCGGATGAAAGAAATATCATAGGGTAGTTAATCATCCAAAGCCTTAGTAGTGACACTGGTTGTTTTTTTTTTTTTAATGCATTATTAAGGTTTCTTTTGAAGATGTAAAAAAAAATTACCCATAAAAAGAGCTATAACTATAAATCTGAGAACATGTGAGATTTATATTGTACAACTTTTTCTAATGATTCTATATAATTTTTAAAATCTTGTTATTATATTTTAAATAGTCCATAAAACATCAATAACTGCAACTTGAAATACAGTGATTCCTTTATATTCACCTATTTTACTATCGTATATCACAACAGAAAGTTAACTGTATTTTTCCAAAGAAGTATCTCCATCCTGGCTTTCAGGTATTTAGGAAAATTTAAAGACCTAAGAATCAATAGGAGTATCTTACCTATTTGGAGGATCCTGTTCATTGATTTTCAAACTAAATGACAAGTGCCCCCATTCACTGATTCTGTTCCAAATGGGAACAAGAAGCCAACATGATAGGTGTTGAGATGAGTATTATGGGGATGGGTTCCTCATGCGTCCAGTGGCATCCTGCCATGGTCATTAATGCTGTTTAAGGGCCCTGCCAAAGTGGTCATCATCAGTCCTGTTGACATCATAGCAAACGAAGCTGTTGAACACCTGTGCCATATCGATCACAGCAGGCATACAGAAAGTTTGCTTGAAATATTAATGTTATAAAATTAATATTATTTCACTTTCTAGGGGGGAGATTGTCTTAAAAGTGCAAGGTATGTATAGGGCGGGGAAAGGGGCATAATCTTACATTAGGACTAGCATAAAAGGGAACTGTCCCAGCAAACCAGGGCATAGGCGCACCTTGCTGATTTCCTAAAGGAAGCATTCATATTTGCCACCCCAAAAAGCTAATCTTGATCATAAGTTTGCTTTTCCTTTAAAGTCTTGCTAGGTAACTAACTTCTGGCAAAAGGTGAGCAACAAGATTGATATTTGCTATGAGACAATTGTTATAGTTTATTATTGACTATAGCTCTTCTGTGAGCAAATAAAGCCTCACATAGCAGAAAGTGTACAATTGTGTTTGGAATATGTTTGTTTGATGTAATTTATTTTTTATGCTAAAGATGGTTTTGGCGCACAACTTTCTTAGTTCATTCAGTAAAATACCCTGCAAGACAAACTTCCTCTTAGGTCTATACTTCTAACCCATGGAAAATATATTTGATAAGAGCTATAAATTGAATAAAGGCACACAAAGTGGTAAAATGTTTTCTCTGTGCCAATATTCCTTCTGTTTCAGATTTAGAAAACTATGTTTCAGCCTGAAATTTAGAATACTAAAATTCTCACAGAAGCTTAGCAACTCACCGAGACCTTTGACATGCTGAATCTTAAATCTGACTTTTAGTTCTTATTATATCAAATCTTACCCAGGTTACTTGGTGCCTTGGCTCTTTCCCTGACATTAACCTTAAAAATAGGAACCCTCCACCGAGACATTAAAGGCTTCTGGGATATATTTCAGGTTAGGAGGACAGATGGATACCACTTAAAACAGTACTTTTTCTCTTAAAAAGTAAGGCAGTTCTGAAAAACATGTACATTTCAGGGTTATAAAGAGGACTAAAGTAAGACGGCGCAGAGGTCTTGGTAAAACACTGTACACGAATGGTCTGTAATTATTATTACTACTAGCAGTAGTATTAAACTGATGGATACAATTTCTTATTAAAAGAATTCAGATTATTTTCATTTATTTTTGCTTATATTAAAAACAATTTTGAAATACTAGAATTCCCAAATACATAACATCTTTAATGCATGTTTAGTTTTTCCCCAGATGACATAGTGGTAACTTGTCAGATTCCATTTTAGAAAATGATGTTACTTTAAGAAGATGTTTTCTCCCCTTCTGCTGACTCTGCACATATTTGTGCAGAATAAGCATTTACCTGGTCTTAAGTTTTTGTTTCCTCTGTGCAAGGTAGCCCTACATGTTCCAGGACTCATTTTCTACAATGCAGTTTTTAATCACATTTGGCTGTGCCTTGCCCTGTTAATGTTGTACATTTTGCATGTAACTTTAAAAGTGTCTTTGTGAGCCACAACTCCACTCTCTTCCTTTAAGAAATGGGATGCGATGGTGATTTACTGTAACAGAAGTGAAGTCCAGAAGTAACAAAAACAACCTTATTTGGCACCAGCCACATTCATTCCACATAGAAGCTACAACCATGAGGTAGGGTGAAGGGACATGTGTCTATCAAATGTAGATAGATTGTCAAATAGCTCATGAAATAAGCCATGAGTATATGACTCATCGATAATTTTGTTCTTTGACGGGGGACTGGGGGGTGGGAATCACATTTCTTCAGGATTTTTTTTTTATTAAGAGCTTTTCTATGTAAAATCTAGCACTTTAAAATGATCTGTTCTCCCCTTACTTTGGGCCTGTGAAAATGTGTCCTCTGGGCTGAGCAATATAAATAATGGCCATTTTTGAAATGGCAGCTGGCACTTGTGAGGGTTATACTGAAAGCTAGGAAAGAAAGAAGGAAGGGAAAAGAGAGGGAGGAAAGAGCATGAAGATAGGTGGAGGAAAAAGAAAAGAAAAAAGAGGTGGAGACTGAGAGAAAGAGAAAAGAGAAGGGGGAAGGGAAAGCTTGCAGAAGAGATGCTCCCAGGGACTGACAGAGAGTGGGGAGGCTGCGGCAGCCCAGAGCTTGGGGGTCAATGTGAAGAAGGAAGAAAAACATCTTGGATTAGAAACAAAAATGACAAAACCAAGGCCAAAACAAAAGCTGTTAACTAATCTTGTTACCTTCTAATGAAGCAAAAATAATTATTTGTAAAAGGCTGTACATAAAATACTTCATTTTCATTTAATGTAAGTGTAAGTAAACCTGAAGCTGAAATTTCTTGCTACTCAAAACCTCTCATCATGTAGATCCTAAGGGACTTGCAAATCTCCCTCTTCCTAATGATTTAAGGAAACTTCTTTTAACTGTCCTGCTAGTACTTGAAAGCTCTTAAAAGATTAGGACTATATATCAATATCAAAACCTTTGACTTAATCTCCTTGCCAGCAGGCAGGAAGTGCTCTTTCCAGTGAGTGGCTTTATAGATTATCCCATGTCAGGCTTTGGTCCCAGGAGAAGTTCTCCTTTAAGAAGGACTCCCAAGTGAAAGACAGGGCCATTCGGCCTGGCTCCAGGCTAGCCCTGATGGAAACCGCAACAGAAGCCGTGAAGCTGCTGTTCCCAAGGGACCAGGGAGGAAAGAGGAACCTGAGTGAGTGACGAAGGAGGCTTTCACCCAGGACGGTGCCCGAGTGTTGAGATGAGAATCTGTATGCCTCCCAGGCTTTTCTGTAATGTCTGAGATGAACAGATCGTGGCAAGGTTTTGAAAATGTGAAAGCACGCTCAGAGTAATGGTGGCCCAGGAGAAGTCACTGCCTGTCCTTAGACCTAATCTTTAAAAAAAAAAGAAAAAGGTTAACTAAAGTGTGTCCTAAAATCCCTCTGGTTACCCATTCGCCATCTCACAGAGAAGACGACGCGGCTGCGGAATAGCCTCCACCACTCGGGGCCGCCGGAAAGCTTACTTAAGGGCATTGCCGGGGGCGGAAATTCTCCTGCTCTTCCTACGGGTTCAGTAGCTGAAGCCTGAGTGACAACAAGGAACCCAAGCACCAACTTATTTCTGAATCCAAACAGCAAATGCTAGGCTGTTTTTTCTTTATCCTAACTTCTCACGAACAAGTTGTATGTACATGTGTGTGTTTTAAAAAACCGTTTGAAATCATATGTCTCGTTTTCAAATGTGTCTTTAAATATAGTCAGAGTTCAAATGCAGAGCTGAGAGGGCAGCTGAGAGTTTAGAGAAGGCTGTGAGCACTTTATTATTCTAGGGGACCACAATCATAGAAAATGACTAGATTTCGGACTGGCTCTATTGCTAAGCATGGTTCAAATCCCACCTCCATTATTTCCTTACCTATGTGATTTTGGTCAATCTACTTATTTTCATCTGTGAAAGGGGGGTAATGATGAAACCTATGTTTGCAATGGTTATAAAATTAAATGAGTTTAATCCATTTAAAGCATTTATTACAAATATCTGGATCATAGGAAGTACTCCATATATGCTTGTCATTAACATTAATAATTTGAACAGGGTGAAAAAAGGAAATATACAACTTTTAAATGCTAAATTTTATTAAATCTTAATAAAGATGACAGGATTTCTTCCCTTATGTTATATCTCAGGAATATTATTTTATGTTTGTATAACTTGTTTGTCATCTAATATGATCATGGATGATCTTATGTGTATCAGTTTACATGAACCGTCACACAGTCCTTGCAATAATAGGTATTATTCTCATTCCCTACACAAGGAAACAGAAGACCAGTTACCTAACATTCCAGCTCAAACTTCTACGCAATCTACACTCACTCTTCTTTGGGGCCTTGAGCCATAGCTGTTCTCACCTGAGATATGGGATTTGAAAAATGAGCAGAAAATTCCTATTTATAGTATTCCCCGCTAAAAGCTGTATATTCTTCCTAGACCATATCCATTCATGTAAGGCACACACCCTTTTATCATGTGGTTTTTAAATGTCATTGCCAATGCAGGTAAACCATTAGAAACAGCAACTTGTCCTTCGACAAGCTTTGTAGTTGAATCCGGGCCAGAACTTATTTAATTTTAAACAGCACAAGCTTTGTTGCTAATCTACTTACCTGTGCAGTTTTTACCAAAAAAAAAAAAAAAGTATTATATATACAAAAAGGCATACACGTGAAGGTGTAGAACCCTCAAAGATTTGATTTCTTGAATAGATTTGTTGAGAAAATAATTATTTACTCATTTGCCTTTGTATAGGCCTTTATGGTTTATAAAGCATTTCTCATTTATCTTCCTGCTTGGATGGCAGGGGCAGGTGGCTCCCCCATTTTACAGGTAAGGAGACTGAGGTTTGGAGAAGCTAAGATCGTGTTACTATTAGCTAAAAAGAGTTCCTGAGATTTTAACCAACATCTCACGACTGGAACTGGGCTCCTTTCACGTCACTGTCAAAAAATCATCAAGCCACATATGGTATTTCTTCACTATATTGTTTTAGATATTTAAACTTGGCTCTTCCTAAAAACTAATCTTGAGCTATAATCAAATTGTGTGAGAAAAGAATCATATTAGTATTATAAAAACAACGCTCTTTGTGACGTCTCCAAAACGAAGTAAGGGTTACTTTATGAAATCCGGAGGCTATTTTTCTTTACAAATATTTTACAAGACAAACTTGTAGCTTTCTAAAACAGCACATCTGTTGCAAATTACGGCCTTACAGAAAGAGAGAGAATCACCATCCTTTCTTCCCATCTGAGCTTAAAAGAGATTTGTTGACATATTCTAAGGCCGGCATAGACAAAACAGCACAGGAAAGAGGAGGCGGTCAGCAGGACCAAGGCTCAGCTTTGCTTAAACTAATTCCACATGCCCCATGAACCATTAGCTGTTTTTTATTTCCTGCTCTAAAGATCTGTAGTGAAAATAATCTGGGGTAGGGAAAAGCTGCACTTATTATTTCTTTTTCCCCAACAAGATGCTGTGTTAGCAAATAGAACATATGAGCCACCTTCAGAAAACCAAGGTCTTTAATAATCCATTTTTCAAACACTACTGGTATTTCCTTTCCAAACAAAGATGGACTGTGACTGGAATCAATTTCATCATTTGTATGGTTACAATTGCCAAGTTTCTGGAAATAATCGCCATTTAAATACTGGATAATATTTTTTATATGAAGCCAACAACAGTTTTATTGCTATTTAATTTCTATGATTTGTTTGTTTGCTGTAAGTTTTCAGTGTTCTGAGAGCAAGATGTTTTGGGATAGGGAAATCTCTTAAGAACAGGTCAGGGAAAAAACACAATGCCAAAGCCGTGTTAATGCCCTGCCTGAATCAACCAAACAAGGAAAATTAGCATTAGGAGGAAAATGATTTTCTACTATTTTGGGCTTTTCTCCCTCCCTTTCCCTACGAACTGCACAATATAAAATCTACCATTTTCAGACCTTGGCATAATGAAGGAAATCAAGGACAAGATTGAAGCCTCAGTTGAATCCCTTACGAAGATAATAGGGCTCATCAATGAAATTTGACAAAACAGAGATGATGTTGGTACAAGTAAAGGGCCTGGCGAATTTGGAGGGAACGAGGCCATCCTTCTCTATTGATGCCATATGGAGCACATACCTGAATAACAACTTCGTGCTCTATGGGATGCTGCTGATATATGGGGTGGACCTATTCCGTAAACCCCTTCCTTACTGCAGACTAAATCATACGAAAACAGGCTTATTCTGATGTCAACCTGGAGGAAAATGCCGAAGGCCCGCTTTATTGAGCTGACAGCGATATTGTTATTTACTTAGTTGCATGGATTATGGTCTGTCTTTCAATTTGTTTGGGGAGGGGAGGCGGGGAAGGTGGGGAGTGAGAAAGGGCGAGAAAAACTTGGGAAGCAATTTGAAAATCTCAAATTATTTCACTGGGGATGGCCATTAGCTTAATAGGATAAAATAAGTGCTTCAGAAATAGCAGTTTATATTCCTGAATTTAAATTTCTGCATTTAAAATAAAAGGGTGGTTATCGATGGAAGCTATGATATACTTCCCTGGGCTTGTCCTAATGAGGCAGATGGATGTTGCGGGCTTGAAGCCTGTTGTACATTTTACAGCTGTGTGATCTTGTATGAGTTATTTAACCTCTTTAGATATTCAGTATCCCCATCAGTAAGATAATGTCTGATAGTGCTGATGTGGGAACAGATTGAAATAATGTATACAAAGCAACTGGGCATGTTAGTAGATACTGAGTAAATCTTTCATTCTCCCCACTAATTGTCTTTCTTCTCAAAGTAACTTTTTTTTGTGTGCCTAATTTCTCTTATTTTCCTCGTTTATTTCCTGGTGTTTGTATTTAGAAGCCTGATTATCATTCACTTCATCCACATCACCTCTCCCTTTGAGCAGTATTCTGTTTAACCAAATCTCAGCTCATTCTTTTTATTCATTTGTTCAATAAATATTTATTGAATGCCAACTATAATACATATAAGACACCATTCTAGGCTCTGGGAATACAGTGATAAACAAGACAGCATCAAACAAAGACAAATAAAGAAGAAAAATAGCAGGAAGTGAAAGTCCGACGATGAGACTCAAAAATAGGTGCATGTGCTGGAGAGCAACCCAGTGGACAGAGAGGGCTGCACTGAGGCTGAGCTGTGCAGCTGGGAGCTGTTCCGGTCAGAAAAACAGGAACTACTCTAGGTATTCCAAAGAACTGAATGGAATACAGTGAAGTAGCTACACTGGTGATGAAAGAACTGAGAATCAAATGGAATGACAGACGTTACGAATGCAGAAAGCCACTACCAGACGAAGGGGATGTTTCTGGGGTGCAGATGCTAGACAGACAAACCCACTGGCAGCAGCTGGAGCCATGGACAGGGTTACTTAGCAGTATTTGCGACTAGGGAGGAAAGACTCTCCTATCTGGTGCGGGGCTGAAGCACTGAGGGGACCCAGCACCTAGTCACCCCTGGAAAATGCTCCCTAAAGCAGAGGTGAGGAGGTGCATGGAGAAAGGGGAGGGCAAAGAGGAAAGGGAGAGAGAGAGAGAAACTGTCCTGATTTTTTCCTCCTTCCATCATCTCCCATTGGTCAAATCCCCCAAAAGCCATTGTTAAAGGAGCTGGGAAACGTGGTTTTGAGAAGTAGGGAGGGATCGACCTGGAAGCAAAAGGCAAGGAACAAAACAAACTCTCAATGATCAGAGGGAGCTAACCAGGGAGATCAGGGAACCAGTACAGGTAACACAAACGCTCAAAGGGAGAAACCAATGTAACTTACTTGAGGAAACAGAGGATGCATAGAACAAGGCGGCCGGGTGAAGGGGAGGTGGCACAGGAAGATGCCGGAGAAATAGTGCTAACGAAGGCCTTGTGAACCCAATAGAGGGGTGGGGAATTTATTATAAGTGTGATGGGAAGCCATTGGAGTGTTTCAACCAGGGGAATGACATGACCTAATTTACATGTGTAAAAGACCTTTAGGCCAAATGTATGGTAAAGGAAAAACAAGGTGGGAAATTATTGTTATAGCCCACAAGGGAATGATAGCTGAGACCAGGGTGGACACACCCAGTGTTTTGGAAGTAAAGTCATGTAGACATGTTAATAGATTGTATCTGGGAAAAAGAGGAATCAAGGAACTGCCTACATTTTTGACTTGAGCAACTGGGTAAATGAGGCTGGTTTTATTGAGCTAGAGAAGAGTGTAGGAAGGGCAGCATTTGGACCATGAGGCTGTACGAGATGCCTGGTGGATATCCAGGAAGTGATATCAGTAAGTGGATGGATATAGGAGTCAGAGCTGGAGATGCAGATGTGAATTCTGAAGGTCCTTAAGATCACACTAATAGAAGGAGTCATTCAGGGAAAGGATATAGACAGAGAGGGGCCCAGAACCGAGTCCCAAGGCTCAACAAAGCTGTTGACCAGATGAGGAGGAGCCAGCAAGGGAGACTGAAATGACTGAAGTAGGAGAAAAATTAGGAAGAGGCTTCAGAGAAGTCAAAAGAAAGTATTTCCAGAAGGAGGGAGGAGTAACTTCTGAAACTGCCTCAGGTCAAGAAGTGCCAATGGATTTGGCAAATGGAGTTTATTGACAAGAACAATTTCTGTTCAGTGGTGGAGATAGAAGCTGTGCAGACACTTAGCAGAGAGTGTGAGTGAAAGTGGACACACGGTAGGCACCTCTCAGGAAATTTTGCTGTAAAGGGTTAATAAAAAATGAGGAGGGTGCTGGAGAGCACATGCAAGGGTCAAAAAGAGGGACTTTTTTTTTTTGCAAGATGGGAAATATAGCCTGACTACTCAAATTATGGCCTGCATTTAACAAGACCCCTGGCGATTCGTATGCACGTTCATGTTTGAGAGGGCTACACCAGGGGGCGTTCACTTGCTTTTGGAATGATCTAGCATGGAGAAGGGATACTGCAGGAAGGGGCGCGACAGAGCCCAGTGGAGAGGTGAAGCAGGGATCCCTCTTGCCCTGTGACCGGAGGGAAGGAAGGAGAGTGGGCACATGAAGCTGGTCTCAGATTTGGCAGAAGAGAGCTGTGGAGGTGTGGGAGTTCCTAATTGCTTCTGTCTTCTCAGTGACACAGGAGGTGAAATCATTCGCTGAGAGTGAGCAGGGGCAGGGGCGGGCGGAGGAGGTTGGTGGAGAGAGCAATGGGTGTGAAACTGTCTCTTCACTGGCAACTACGTTGTTCTCAGGTCTGTTCCCAGGTCCTGTGTGGTGATTCGTACAAGCTCTGTACTGTCCTACTTGATACTGATTTTGCATTTCAGTCTCTTTCGCTGCTTTAATAACATTAAGAATTTTATCCACCTTGCCTAGCCAGTCTTTTATTTAACCCCCTTTTATAAAGCTTAAAAGGATGTCACATCCTTTTCAGTTAAAATGTCTAAGCCACTGTTGTTCAATAGCCATGATCTGTTCCCATGAGGAGAAAAAAAGACCCTCCTTTCGGATAAAGACAACCTCTCAAGCCCTCCCCCAGCAGAACCGAGCGATCCAGCCTGCCCCCGAGCCACAACTGGGCACCTAAGAACAAAAACATATGGCTCTGTCATTGTTTCTCACTAGGTCTTGCTTTTTATACCCGGCTCTTTCGATTTCTAAGGAGACCTAAGATGGTTCTTGGCTAAGTAGCTGGAGGAACAATTTACACTGCGGTCGGGTCACAGGTAATCTTGTTTCATCATGCTGGCATGGTGGCAGAAAAGTCGGTCTCTAAAATCTGTGAACAGCCCTGCCAGGCTGATATCGTCTGTTGGGGAATTATTTCTTGCCACGGCAAAGGAGCTTGGTCGACTTGAGGGCCCATTTGCATCCAACTGGTCATATTAAAGGAAAAGAAGGTTACTATTGTCCTACCACAAGTGCTCTAGTTTTAGTCAAGTGTTTCCAGCCCAGGCTCTTTAAACAAACATCCCTCAACTCTATATTCTGAGTGGACCTTTCACCCCAGTCCTGTTTGTGCTGGAGATTCCAGCATCAGATAAGAGGCATTGTTTTCCTGGAAGAAGTGGTGACCCAGAGGCAAGTTTCAAAGTCATACCTTGGAGGAAGAGCTCAGTGGGTAGCTCATAAAAGCAACAGGCCAGCTCTCGGTAAGCACCCCTCTCATCCTGTGACAGCCATTCTTCCCTGCTAAGCCCCCATTCCCAAATGCTTCAGAAGAGAATTAGAAATAGATACGCATCACCATCTGGGAACTTCTGTAATATTAAATAAAATCATAAACACTTTGAATTCTGGACCACAGTTAATGTTAGCGACTCTAGCCAACAAACACACACACACGCGCGCGCAAACTGCAGGACCAACATAAAATGAGTATGTGTTTTAGAAACAGAAGAAGAAGGCCACCGATAGGAATGAGCTGGGAAATGGCGCCACTGCAGGAGGCATGACCTTTCCTCCCAATTTCTCCTCTGACTGTACACTCCAGGAGGACAAAGGAAATTATTTTTGGTATGTTTCCTTGCAGAGCTTAATAAATCACTACATATTTAGAGGGATTTAAGATCATTCTGAGTCTAATAAGGAAAACTAATCTTGAATTTGTAAAGTGTTTCCTCTACTGCTTGGTATGGAGCCAGTTCTCAAAAATGTTACTTACTATTTTAATATTG
Source organism: Mormoops blainvillei (assembly GCA_004026545.1). NCBI lineage: Eukaryota > Metazoa > Chordata > Mammalia > Chiroptera > Mormoopidae > Mormoops > Mormoops blainvillei. The sequence continues at coordinate 294,076 of PVJD01000091.1, read as the reverse complement.
TTACTGTTATTTTTGTTACTACTATTGAGTGCTGGAAGATAGATTACAATAAATATTGACTTTCCCTCCTACCTGATTTTTTTATGTTTCTATTCTATCAGATGTACACAAACATTTAAATGCCTCTGTGGATGACTGTGCCTTGACTGTAAGCATGAAAGTTACAACAATCTGGTCTTCCTCGAACACACTGTGTAGAGTTGATGAAATTATTTTTAACCTTCTGGTTTGTGTGACTTTTTGGCACATCTACTAGTATTATGAATTAGATATTTTATCTGAGCCGAACTGCTGCTATGCAGAAATACAAATAGAAGTATCATTCTCCAGACAGACACATAGCTGGGGGAAACAGAGACAGTATTATAAACTGACATTTACAAAAAAGGAGTTTTTATTATTCACTTTATTAGTCTAAAGGCCCCAAACTTTCCTGGAGATTCCTGTCTTGTTTTTCTATTTCTGAGAGTCATTTAAAGACTTCTCTTAGGTAAACTGGCATTTATTTATTCCTACAGACTTAGTAGGGATAGCAGGCAATAGCCATTAAAAATGTAAAATCAGTGATGCCAGGTAGCAATGTAAGGTCGCTTTATGGAAGACCTGTTGGAAAATGTCCTGTGAATGTCATCAGCAGCGGGGAGAAAATTGGTCCCAGTGGCTGCAGTTCAGAAACATAGTTTTAAAAACATTAAAAGGCAGCATTATCACATTGCAGAAGGGATTCATGACAGCAATGTTTTTTTAACATTGCTGATTGCTGTGATTTTATTTTTCTGCCAGTATAAAATGTTTACCCATTTCGAGGTTTGTATATTTCTTCTTCGTACCCTATCAGCTTGATTAAGAAATATAATCAACATTTTAGTTGCTTAAAAATTTAAATCATCCAGGTATGGTTTATACAATTGTTTTTATATATTGAAATTTTAGATCTACAACATTTAAAGTTGAATTTTGCACAATTACTTGTAGAATAATTTTATCTATTCCAAATATGACAAATTTGATATTCTCATCTACTTCATTATTTAAGTAAACTCACTGCTATAGAGGGTACTGAAAACTATTTGGAACACACATTAGAAAAGCATTTTGTAAAATTAGTATTTAAAAAATATTTCATGCAATTGAAGTCCAAGAGCAAGAAGGGGTAGAGAATTTTTCCGTTAAAAGTTCTGCTTTATCTTATTTGTGGGAATTACATGAGTGATGAGAAATTTCTCAGGGCTCGAAGGTGGACATCAAAAGGCTTGTGGCTTTAGGCACACATCCAAAACCCATAGTAATGCAATAAGTTCTCCAGTGTCCTCAGGCACAGGAGTGCGATCAATAGAAGATTTCCATCTTCTTTCCTTAGAACAAAATTCGGGAGGTCACAGAAAGGCTCTGTGTATATTGTGTATCAGCACTCATAAGGTGCTAATCACTGAGGTCTTAGGATGATCCCAGCGACCCAGGCAATACTCCCTCCCCCTGTCGATGAAATGGGATGATGCATATCTTAAAGGAGCATTAGTAGGGGTAAGTAAAATGTTTGATGAAAAAATTAGTCCCTTCCCTATTTCTCAACCAACTTTCAGTTCTTTATTCACAACCAGGACACAGTGATGAATGTGAAACAGAAAGGGGAGGGAGGCATCCTAAGAATCTTGTACATGCCTGACACTGGGCTAAACTCTTGCATTAGAAACACACTCCGTGAGCAAATAGCAAAGCCTATCCTATTAGCCTCATTTTGCAGATGGAGGAATATAATCACAGAAATATCACAAGGTATGCAAGTGGCTGAGTGGGGACCAGAACCTAGATCTGTCTAGAGTCAAAAACAGGGAAAGGAAAACAAAGATGAGGTCTAATATTACAGAGAAGATCTCAATGTCTGTATATATAATTCTGTTTGATCAAGTAACTCCAATCCTCATTCTGTGATCCCTCCTACGTGCAAAGTGATGTTGTAATTAACATTCAAGTTATCCCCTCATGTACCTCCAATCCTTACTAAGTGTACCAGCTGCCACTTACATACCACCACCATCCTTTCCAGAATTTCTGTAAGCACTGCTGATCAAATGCAAACACTCTCTAGGACTCATTAAAATATCTGTTTATTCCTCTATAGATAGACATGGTAAGAAAAATAGGATTTTTTTTTAGGATGCAGTCTTATAGCACTTATTATATTTCTTCCCAATCATAAAGATGGTACATGTTCATTGTGGAAACCTGGAAAATAAAAGCAATCAAGGATGAAAATTAAAATGTCTGGTAAACATTTTTAACATTTTAGGATATATCCTTCCAGTCTCTTCTATTTATTAATTTTTCTATTAATCATGTGATGGTTCTGTGTCAAGCATCGTGTCAGATGCTTTGGGTTCAATGAACAAGAGAGGCTTCATCTGAATCCCTGACACTAAGCATATAAATTTGTGGCACTTTTCAATGGAGATTCTGTAGTATGAACACATATATACATATTAGTTGCTTTTAATCTCCAAATGCTGAACATTGTTTTGATTTCCTCTCTCTATTTTATTATTCTAAATCATGATGCAAAGATTATCTTTGCACATATGTCTTTGGTGTATCTTTTACAATGTTCTCAAGCTGAAGTCCTAGAACTCAAAATGCAGGATTGAAGGACATGCATGTTATTAAAATTTTTTACATAAAAAATAAGGTTTTTAGATAATACATATTCAAACAGGTATGGAAAAGACTCCCTTTCGTTCCCTGGCTCCCTGCCAATTTGCTCCCCTCCCTGGAAGCAATAACGTCACCAGTTCTTTACATATTCTTCCAGAGATTGTTCTATGCATAGGAAAGCAAATACATGGTAGTCAAGAGTGTGTGTGTTCTTTTCTTTTCTTAAGGCACAAATAGCAAAATATTATAAATACTGTCATGCTTCTTTCTCCTACTTAACTCGATTAGATTAGATGGACAGATAGATCAATCGATCCACATCAGTGCCGAAAAGCTGCTTCATCCTTACAGCTGCATGATAGTCCATTGTATTGATACACTGTAATTTCTTTAATCATTTTTCCCTTAATGGATGTTTAGGTTCTTTACCAACATTTTGCTGTTAAAAAAAAAAAAAGTAGAAGCAAAGAATACCTGTGTGTGTGTATATGATAATTTCACACGTGTGTCAGTGTATCTGTAGGATAATCTTCTGGAAGTGGAATTGTTTGACCATGGGATTTGTGTTTTTGTAATTTCGATACCTACTGCCAAATCACCTCTAAAGAGACTGTACAGCTTCTCCTCCCACCAGGGGGACGTGGATGTGCCCAGTTCCTTGCCAGGCTGCCTCAGAGACGTGCCATGTCTCTTCCATGTGTTTTCAAGAATATTTGCAGGTCCAGACTAATTGCTGAGGCAGTTCCACAGTGTTAGTTTTTATACTTTTAACCAAATGTGTGTCTGTATTAAATTTCAGATTAAGTGATAATCATTTATATTTATATGATTATTGAGTACATAATATATATTAGGTAAGAGGATAGTTTTCCTCTGGCTTTGGAGAAAGCCAAGCCAGGTCAGCATTTTACAGTATAGGAGGGTCATGAATAATTTCCAAACTACTAATAGGTTAAGTAGAAATGTTTTTGTTAAATGACAATATACACCAAATTGCTATATTAAATGAGATATTAATATTGTTTATACATTATGTCAATAAGTATGTTTGAATAAATGTTTCTATTTTACCGCTTTGGATGGGATTTTCATACAGGAAAATTCAACCTAGTAGCAGAGACAGGCAGTGTAGCATTCGGTGAGGCACACGGGTCTCCACCGCAACAGCCCTGGGTTTGGACCTCAGTTGCTAACTACATGTGTACCTAACTTACCCCATTTGAGCCTCGGCTTCTTTATTGATAACATATGATTGATAATACTACTTGATTATCAGAAATATTAAGTGACACATACTAAGTACTCAATAAATGGCTGCTACTACGGCTACCACTTGTAATATTCTGTAGAAATATAGTCCCAATCCAAATATTCTATTCTATTGTAAGATGTATTCCTCCCATATTTTCATAAATAAAGAAAAGCAATATAAACATAGGTTAACACTGAGAATTTAACATAACCAAAATCTTGTTGAGTTAATCTAGAATGATTAATACCAAAGTGCCAGGCCTCAAATACACACATGTGCACACGGAGGTGTATAGGAAAATATTTTAAATAAAAGACTGCAAGAAGCAAATACATGAATCTCTTTGCATGAACTTCTTTTGAATTATTTTCAGAAGGTAAGAGAGGTAAGCTCTGACTACCTGATTGGCAAAAATACTATGCAGTTGTGCCTGATTTACTGAGATCAAATAGAAAGAACACTGAGCTGTTTTTTCTTTTTTATGAGAATGAGTTAGTTAATTCACTGAGGGTTTCCCCTGTGCTCTTTGCCATACCAGGCCCTAGGAGAGAGTTCTAAGCTCAACAGACAGGGGCCCTGCCTTCCTGAAGTTTATAGGCAGGTAAAATACCAGGAGGGAGACAGTGCATGTGAGATATACTCTCGCTGGGCTCCCTGGTAGTCGGAGAAGCACCACCAGACAAGGCTCTTATCTAACACATTATGCCAACAGTGAAGAAGAAGAAACAGGCTATACCTCAGAGCAGTCAGCTATTACTGAGCTGGCCAAAAATATTTTTCGGGTTTTTCCATAAGCTGGCTGTAGTAGCACATCTTTATCTTTAACTTCATTTGAAACAATTTTGTTAGACTGTATTGTGACAGCTGTCATATCAGTGTGCATTTAAAAAAACTTATCGAAATTGGTGAATTTTTGTGTAGCCATTTTAATGTTGAAGATGGAAGAAAATAAGCAATATTTTCAGCATATTACTCTTTAATATTTCAAGAAAGGTAAAGCAAAACTGAAAAGAAAAAAAAAAAGATTTGTGCAGTGTATGGAGAAGGTTCTGTGACTAATCGAATGTGCCAAAAGTGGTTTGTGAAGTTTCATGCTGGATGACGCTCCACGGTCAGGTAAACCAGTTGAAGTTGATAGCAACCAAATCAGGACATTTAATAAATAAAATCTTAAAAAAAAAAAAAGAACCACCAATGTCCTACCATGTCGGATATAGCCGACATACTCAAAATACCCAAATCAGTAAAGTTATTGGTGGAGATGAAAAATGTCTCTTATTTTACTAAAAAACTAAATGAACTTTTTGGCCAACCCAATAGAATGTAGCACAATTTTCAAATCTCTAAGCACCTAAATAGTTTGATTTTATTTATTACCAAAGATACCTGTCATTATTTGGATACTGAATAAGGAAGTTTCCTGAGTAAGTGAATAGGAAAAATTAAAATAAAATGGGGAACCCTGGAAGAGTGTCATTTAGATAGCTTCAGTTTTGTACACAGGTTCTTATATGTTCAAAATAAGAACGACTGAGTAATAGTCCAGTCTTCTCTAGCTATTAATAACTAGCTACGTAAGTTATAAAGTTATAGTTTACTAATAGAAAATCTAATTTGATTTAATTAGAAGAGAATTCTCAAAATTAACGAAACCCCTTTCAACTGGAGTAAATTTAAAGCCACAAATAATGCACGCTCACCACCCAGTGGCACCTTTAGCAAACTGCAGGTATGTTACACTTGAAACAGTATTCTGCTAATTTAAGTCAAGGATAACATCAGAAACTTTACTGATAACTCCCATTTTCTACATAATTTATGATGTTTTAGCTCCTAGAAATTTAACAAAATAACCTCTCATTTTATTCTCAACTTCCACTGTGCAGATCACGCTCGCTCTCTCCTGGCACTGTGGTACTAGCCCCCTGACTGGGTTTTCCAACTCTGCTTAAAGCTGCCATTCATAGCAGTTCCCTGCTTCAGAAATATGAAATAAACTCCTTTGTAGCACATTCAGTAGAAGCACCTGGGCCTGATGCAAAGTGACTGGTCCTGAACTTGCTCATCAAGCTGAATTCTATCTAGCAAGAGGTTCAAGTGTGACCACTCAGTGAGTACAATTCACGCTCCCCAGCCTGTCCCTGCACTGAACTCCCAGGCTGCAGACTCCTCATCCCTCCCCTCCACCTGGGAAATTCCTACCCATTCTTCAAGACTTAGCTCAAAGTCCATTGCCAGTAAGAAGCCTTCCTTGAAGACTGCAGGCCTTTCATCTCTCCCTGTGATGAATTTTGTCTGTAGCGCTAGATTTCCCCTTGATTTGTTTTTACTACCCTCTTATTAGTGTTTATTATGTCTGTTGCCAGGTAGACAGTTTCTCTGCGGGTGAAGAAACTGCTTGCATGTAGCTATTGTTGTGTGTTTTTAAATGCCATACCCCCCCACCTCCACTGCACCCAGCTCAGTGAAGAATACAAAGCTCAATAAATGCTGCAGGGGTACGTCGACCAATCCATAATAGCATTTCATTATTCTTTAGTCTGCAGATGACTCCCAGGTGTGGCTTCTGATCACCCTGTCATCTTTTGCTAGTTAAACACATGTGATATTTTCAACAGCAGCAGTAGCTTCATGTCAATATATCTGCATATTCAGTGAGGAGGAAAACTGGCATGATGTTTCCTAGTAATTTAGGCTAACAGAACAGTTCTTCTTTGATTACCTGGGTATTTAAGGTGAAAGTTAGGGTTAATATTGGCAAGGATTTGTCTCATTTATTCATTTCACTTTGTATGTGTGGATCAGTTGTAAGTGATTTATGAATACCTTTCAAAGGTCACTATCCATCTTTAAAATACATCAATCTTTAGCAACCTTCCACTTTGAAGAAAGAAACTTACTGTTTCACAAACACGTTGGACAAGAATGTGGTTTGATCAACAGGACATAGGATGCATGAAATCAACATTGATTCATGTGACATCACCCATGGAAGCCAACACACTTATGGTTTTGATTAAAACTACTGCCACAACAACTAATGGGTCTAGAGGAACACTTTGTTCTTAAATTAATTTAAATATATCCTGGAATGACCAAAGGTATTAAACTTTGCCACGTGGGTCCGCAATGGCATGGCAGTCTAGTAGGAAGGCTTGTTGGTGTTTGTCTTCATACAATGGATAATCCAGGGAATACACTCCCCGCCCACTGGCCCCTCTGACCTTCATTTTAACCCTCTGGTTATAAGCATACAACAGGATCTTAATGTTCTTTAATGTGGAATAAGGTTTAAGACAGTTTTAAATACATTTTTATAAGGCTCAAATCTCTTCATCACATGAAGTGCTACAGCAATTACTTGCCAGACACAATATTTTCCTGAATCATACACATATTGAAAATATATGCACATATACATTTCAAAAATAAAATTCATGTTGACTTATCATTCCTAAAATAACTTTCTCTACTCATATCCATTTATCTCTAGACAAACAGTCATTGAAAATATGATTTGCCAAGGATTTGAATTTGTGTATCTACAGGCTGCATATTCTTACAATAAAAAAGTAGAAAAATCTATTTACATGCCTTCAGTTATCTTTGTTGAATTTGATTTCTTAGATATAAATAACCAAACTCTCAATGCAAGCCTGACACTGGTAATGAACATGTTTCAGATGGCAACAGGAAAGCGCACTACTGCTGCAATTAAATGCAAATGCTTTGAGAGCAGGCAGTGTTCAAGTCTAGTCTAAGCCACTGAATGAGGAAATTCGGAAGTTAAGTGGCTCAAAAGGAGTAATTTAAACTTGCTGAGTCAGGTTTCTCCAGTGAACAAGCTGCCCCTTGAAAGTAAATCTGATGTGGTTATAAGTGGTAGAAGCTCTGCGTGTTGGATTTCATAATTTTAATATGAATTATTCTTGATACCTTAGCAATTTTTATGCAAAGTACCCAGGGCATCATGCTGATAGAGTCCCTACCTCTGTTTATTTAGTCAATCTGTCTGTATTTCCTGAGTATCCTCGGGGGGCAGTGTTGTAAGCCAGGAATTTGAAGGTACTGGACTTTCGTGCCTTGGAAGAGCTGAACAAGCCCTACGTGCTTTCAAATACTTGATAATCTTAAGCCCACTAATTTCGGGGGGAGTGATTATCAGGTAGGCAGGGTGAATGAAAGAAGGCTTTCTGGAGAAACTGAGGACATAAGATGCAGAAACACACAAATTATTATTATTGTATGAGGATGAGAAATCGATGTGCTGGATTAAAGCCAAGAATCCACATCAAGGACCACTGAGGTCAGAGGAAGCTGAGGGGCCAGCTGCCTTCCAGATACCACCGCCTCCCTCCCCGAAGGTGAACTGTTCCCTGGTCATCTGCAGTCTACACATAATATGAGAAAACCCCGGGAAGTACATTCATTAGAGTCTTTTTGACAATTTTGTTGTCAAAACTTGAAACGTCAGATATTACACAGGAAATGCTTGGCTTCTGGAGATACTCTCACATAGTGACTCTTATAAATCAAAACCTTATAATAAAAAAAGGAGCTAATGATCCCTCACAATAGACGTATAAAAATGTAACGCTGGCTTATGCATTTCTAATTGAACTTTCCTTCCTAAACCAAAATATAAGAGAAAATGTTAAGAGACACTCTGGTTTCCAACATTAAAATATTTGTATCTTCCCTTAGTAATAAGGTGGCTTTACTTTTCTTGTACTAATAATTACAACGGAGTCCAATGTCAAGATGGCATCCAATCCGAAGGCCATGGTGGATGATAAAAAGGGAAATAATGCAAGCTCAGGACTCAGACCTGACAGCTAGTTTGAGAGGCTCTTCTAATGGTACTACATACACTGTTTCTTTCTGTCTTTCTTTTTTATTGAACTTGTGTCTAGCTTCCTCTCCGATGTTTCAGTAATAGTTGAGTAAGAGAAGCCCATGCCACCTGGTTAGGAACTTCATCTGGTGAGAGTCACTAGCACCTCCTGGATGGGGAATTCCTGCAAAGTGGCCTATGAGAGCAGAGCGCTGGGCTGGTAGAGGGGTACATGCTGACTTGGCCTGGAATTCCACTCTGTGACTTTGCATTAGTTTCTCCCCCTCTCTAAACCTCAGCTTCCTCATATGTAAGATCTGAGTTAACAGTAATACCCATTTCTTACAACTAAGGATCAAATATAATAATAAAATGAAAATGCTTACCCTAGTGCTTGGCCACAGCAATGTTCCTTAAATGTTAGCACTTATTTTACTTCAGGAATGTTTAAATCATATTATGTAAGCTGTGTAGGCAGAATCTTGGGTGTTATTATTAGGGTGAAAGTTCTGGAAAGTGGAAAACTATAAGGAGAAATTACTCTAACACTTCTACTATAGCCCGACAGCAGGAAATAAAAGAAAGTACACATCTTTAAGTAGTTCTACTGGTTTTTCACTTCTTGGGACTGGTGGTCCTAGGAAAACAGAGTCCTGTGGTCGTCATTTGTATCCATGAAGTCAGAGTTGAGCCAGGAATGGTGGCTGCCAACCCTCAGGTCAAACAGCCTTCCACGGGGGCTTCCTAAGCACAGGCAAAGGACCCGGTCACTGCCTGCTAAAACCACTTCAAAAGAAGAAAGAATTGGGAATTTCTGAAGCTTCTTGGTCTTCCCAAGGACTGGACAACAAAATATCCCTTTGGTGTTTAAGTACGTAATGTTAAATTTGTAAGTGGGGGGAACTATAAAGAAAAGATACTATGTTAAACTATCAATACCACTGATTAGCTTGAGGGGGTAGCACCTATGCCCTTTCATGTCAGACTAAGGAAATGTCGATTAGATCATCTTTCCATCTACTGTGCATGTACTCAAGCAATAATTCAGTCACTGAAACCAAGCTGGACACCTATCATCCGCCAGGCTGTATCGGACGTGGCTGACACAAAGATGGTGATACTCAGTTCTTGCCCATAAGAGAACAGGTTAATAAATCCTCAGGATCCTATCTATAGGCAGAGAAAGATGGGGAGATAGCAACTGATGGATTCGGGGAAGGCTTCATGGGGAAAGCAAATGATTTTATAATCTACCAATGAGAATAATCAGGAACAAACATAAAAATCTAATGAAAACATCAATACCATCCAATGCAAAAAAAAAACAATCTAAGTAATTATTCACTGCTTTACTCTTATTTTTCTACAAATGGGACTAAGTCAGAATTGACTACACTAAAATTAACCCAAAAATTATATTTGGAGAATTATTATGTGTTGGGCTGATTAGAAAACCTGCCAACTTACTTATATTCAATTCAATAAAAAGGTAATCAAGGGTCTATGATATGCTAAGCACTGACTTCATGCCAGGGAGAGGGCAAACAGGAGAGAAGATAGAAATAAAGGAGGAAGTCTCAGGACAGTGAAATGAGATAAGCGAGAACTTGAAAAATGCTTTATGACAGGTGCCAACAAGTTGTTGTCAGGCATACAAACTCAAATGCCCACGTGGGCAGGGCTGGGGGGAGTGCAGAGGCCCAGAGGGGGTGCCCAGAGCCCAGCTCCCTGGGACCGTGGCCGTGTGCACACCCAGGCCCAGGGTTATCAGCGCCTCCTTTTTTTTTCCCAAGAGAAGTTCAAACTCCAATTTCTTCCTGTGAAATCTCCTGACTTTTAAAGATTGTTCTGAAATCCTGCTCATGCTGAATTCGGTCCCTTGATTGCAGCCTCTGTGCTTCCAACACACAGAAGCAATTCCAGTGGATAATGGAACACTGTAGGGCGGGGGTCTGTGCACTGGATTCAAATCCCACCCAACCTGGGCTGCACAGACTCGCCCACATCCTTAAAACGGCTCTGAGTTTAAGCTTTGCAGTCTTTAAACTGGGGACAAACAGATCTTCCTCATAGGCTTTTGTTTTTGTTTTTTAAGATTTTATTTATTTACACTTAGAGAGAAGGGAAGGGAGGAAGAGAGGGAGAGAAACATCCATGTGCAAGAGAAACATCGATTAGTTGCCTCTCACACACCCCCGGCTAGGGACCTGGCTCACAACCCAGGCATGTGCCCTGACCGAGAATCGAACCACTGACCTTTCAGTTCACAGGTTGGTATTCAATCAACTGACCAACACCAGCCAGGGCCATCATAGGGTTTTTGTGAGAAGAAAAATGTGAACTAGCACATAGTAAGCTCCCTGCAAATGACAGGTTTACTGTATCTTCAGAAAAGCCCTCATGAACAGACAGGGGAGAGAGCTGGCTCTCAAGGGAGAGGCAGAGTTTGGACTGGCAGGGACAGCCTAGGTAGGGGGGATTTGCGGGAGAAGGAGCGAAGGTTTGGACACTGCAAGGAGGCAAAAGATCCTATCTTGGAAAAATAATGCTGCCTGCTTGGATTGGAACAGGGCACATGGTGGTGTATAGAGAGGGTCAGTGTCGGACTGCGCCCGAAGCACCGGAGCTCCTTGAAGGTCGCCTAAGTGTGGGTGGGGCTTTATGTCACGGGAAATGAGAAGACAAGGTTTTTGAGCAAGGAGTCAAAATCAGATCAGGACTGCTCTTTATGACGCATTTCTTCCACCAGTGTTTACCGAGGGCCTACTGTGTGCCAGGCGCTCTATTTGGTCCTGGGGATGCAGTGGTGACCAAGGCAAATAAATCAGGTCCCTGCTCCATGGAACTGACATTATCGGAAGCAGATACGGATGGACTGGAGGAGTGTGGGGCTGAGGAGCCCGGCTGGCGGGCCATTGATAGTTCCAGCAAGAGATAATGAGGGCCTGGTTTAAGGCAGCGGTAGTGAGATGATAAAGGAGAAGAGACAAAAGAAGCAACACGTTGTTGGCAGAACTCAGGGCCTGGGGCGGGGTGACAGGGCAGGTACGATGCATTAGCACACAAGGAAGGCAAGAACAACGAGTGGGCTTTATCCTGGTAGAGTTTGGGCAAATGGCACGCTGATTGGTTGTTAATGGCACCACTACTGCAGCATCTTAGCCAAATGATCATTTCTGAAGCAGTTGGGTTTTCTCACCAAACAGTAATTCTTAATTGAATCATATCCCCAGATTTGACACTGAGACTGACTAAACCTATGTTCAGCTCCTTTCCCAAAATACAGTATCAAAGACAGAGCCTGAGGACAAAGCATCTCTTGTCAGACAACCACTTGCTTTTAAGATGGTGAAAGACAAGACGAGAAGAAAGACTCCAGAGCATTCTTATGATATACTCCCACCTGCATGGAATAAAAATGTCCTCCAGCTGTGGTTTATGCCTGTGGATTTCTTCTTCCATAAACCTGAGTACAGCAAGGTCCGAGAGGGAATTTAGGGGCTACAGTTTGATAACTTGCTTAATGACCACCTTTGTGTTTGGGAGCAGTATATCCACAACTGAGCTGACCGTTTCCCTAAATGGATCTCTTATAATGTTCTAGATGGGGATTCCATGGCTATGCCAGGCTGAGAAAGGGCTCTGTGGTGCAAGACATAAAGCAAGATAAAGAAGTTGCATTGGCTTTGTTTTTCCTTTTTTCTTTTTTAAGATTTTATTTTATTTTTAGAGAGAGGGGAAGGGAGGGGGGAGGGAGGGCAAAGGGAGGGAGAGAAACATTGATGTACGAGAGACCCAGCCTGCACCCCAGGCATGTGCCCTGACTGGGAATCAAACCAGCAACCTTTTGGTTCACAGACCAGCGCTCAATCCACTGAGCCACACCAGCCAGGGCAGCTTTCTTGACCTATTCTTACAGACTGACCATTTCTTTCTATTTCTTTCTGAGGGAATGGGGAGGAGGCATGTGTAATAAATATGAAAATAGATTGGATCGTCCTCATGTCATTTGCACTTTGTCTCTCTTTGCTTTTCTGGGAGTAGGAATAAAGAGCCGGTAGAGTGATGTGAAAGACAGGTGGAGAGAAAAGACATCCTATTGTTCTCCATCTGAGTATTTTCAACAAAAGCATCAGATACTCTTACCTGAGAGTAAATTAGGGTAGAATTATTTTATCTATATTCTTAGCATCTAACACAGTGCTTGATACATAGTAGGGGCTTAAAATACTTAAGGAAATAAATGTGTTGAAAAAATAAATATTTGTAAAACAAATGTTTGTGTATAGAAATGAATAAACAAAGTCAGCTTTACTAATGAATCTTCTAGTTAACAGCTGCAAGTAACTGAACATTCAACAAACAGTAGTTTAGGTAATAGAGTTAATTGTCCTCACACAATAAGAAGTACAAGAGGTACAGTTGATGGTCACTGATGGTGTTTTAGATGTTCAAAGATATCACTGGGACCCTGAGAGCTTTCTGTCTTTTCATTCCCACATGCTCTTTCTTGCCGTCTCATGGTGGTAGGACAGACGCCCCAACCCTAGGCATTACATCCGCATCAAAACGAAATGAAAAGAGAAAGGATGGAGCAGTAATATCTGTCTTTCTCTTTTTTTAATCAAGAAAGTAAAAAGCTTTTCTAGAAATTCCCCAAAAAACTATTTTTCCAGGAAACATCTCTGGCAAAAACTATATCAGATGGTCATTTGTAGCTATAATGAAACCTCAGAAAATTAGCATTTGGCCATGTTCATTGCCCTCGTGTATAATGCCAGTCTTCTATGAGCAAGGCAAAAGGCGCAAGTGGGCACTGGGCAGGCAATTAACGGTGTCACACTGTTAAAGCCCTTCTCACGGCTCACCCCTTCTGAATACTCAAATTACGGAATTGGTCAAAAAGTTCATTTATTTTTTTCCATAAGATGGCTCAGTGGTGCTTAATTGTCTTTAACTTCATTTGAAACAATTTTGTTAGATTGTATTGTGACAGCTGTCATGTCAGCATGCATTTAAAAAAACATCAAAATTGGTGAAGTTTTGTGTAGCCATTTTAATATTGAAGATGGTAGAAAATACACAACATTTTTGGCATATTATGCTTTATTATTTTAAGAAAGGTAAAAATGCAGCTGAAACGCAAAAAGAAAAAGATTTGTGCAGTGTATGGAGATGGTGCTGTGACTGATCCAACATGTCAAAAGTGGTTTATGAAGTTTCGTGCTGGAGATTTCTTGCTGGACGATGCTCTGTGGTCAGGTAGACCAGTTGAAGTTGATAGTGATCAAATCAGACATTAATTATGGAGAACAATCAACATTACACCACATGGAAGATAGCCGATATACTCAAAATATCCAAATCAATAAAGTTACTGATGGAGATGAATAATGCGTCTTTTATTTTATGGAAAAAACTAAACAGACTTTTTGGCCAACCTGATACTTAAGGCCCTGTATTAACTTATTTTTGTCACATTTTCCCCTGAGTGAAGGCAGAACCTATGTTTTACTCATTCCTACCTATCTTTTACACAGTAGGCCCTCAATAAGTGTTGTTAAATAAACTAAAAACATTATGTTTTTTTGAAGTACATGTAAAATGATGCTTTTTAAGTAGCTATAAAAAGAAAAAAAACTATGAATTCATTTTTACATTTATGCATTAGCTACTACTCTATTTTAAACACACTAGTTAAAGTAGGCTTAAGTGTAGTTTCAGAAAGGAATGTAAGAAAAAATATAAACAACAAATATAAAACATCCTTATAATCTTAACAACAGTGCAGACAAAATTGAAATTCGCCTCCATAAAATGAAGTTAATGTCTTGTTTCTTTTTCTACTAATGCATTCTATACCATAAAGATAGATAAATTCTTCTAGAAACACTAATTCTTTCAAGTTTAGAAACCTTACCTTCAGTGGATCTCAATGCACATAAAAACTTTCCACATTCCTTGCTCCAGCGATCAGAACTGTACAATCTGGCCCCACCCAGCCTCCCTAGATCTGTCATTCACAGTTCTTGTATCAGAGGATTTTGCTCCAGCCAAATTCATCTACTCATTCCTCCTCACTGCCTCGTAGGCATCCTATTTCCCTTGACTTTGACTACCTTGGACTCCTCTCTTGGCTTGTCTGAATCTGACTTAGCCTTCAATGGGTGGCTCAGGTATCAAGTTAATAATTAGATAATATGAGTTTCCAGCATTCTTTTACCTTAAATTGATTTAGAGAGAGAGAAGGAAAAAAGAGAGAGATTTGTTGTTCCACTTATTTATGCATTCATTGGTTGGTTCTTTTATGTGCCCCGACAGGGGTCTAAACCTGCAACCTTGATGTATCAGGACGATGCTCTAATAACTGAGCTACCTGGCCAGATTCCAGCATTCTTTAGGCTGGACATACCCTCTGCATATGGAATATCTTCTGCCTATGTTGGGTTTTGTCACTTCAGTTGTCCAAGAGTCACATACGTAAACTATCGTCCTAACCCTTCCAGGTAATATCTTACTCAGCAGAGCACTGTGGCAGCAACTATTTCTTCTGTAATGGGGTCATCAGAATTCTGACAGTGGCTATAGTCACTGTTTCATTAACAATTACATAAGTAGTATGTTAGCTAACATTTACTATACAGGAGCTGTATAAAGAACTATAATTTGGTGCTTATAATATTATGAGGTACTATTTGTATTCCCATTTTGCAGATGAGGAAACAGAGGAAATATATTTTAGTTTCTCATCCAGAAGTCAGTAAATTTTTTCTGTAAAGGGCTATGTAGTAAATACGTTTACCTTGATAGGACATACAGTCTCTGTCACAACTACTCGGTTCTGCCACTGTAGGACAAAAGCAGTCACAGACCACTAAGTAAACAAATGGATGTAATTGTGCTCCAATAGAACTTTCCTTACACAAACAGGCAGTGAGCTGGATTTGGCACATGGGCTGTAGCTTGTTGACCTCTTCCGTAGTCCAAATAACCCATGTTATTTATTAGGCCAAGAGAAGACAAGCCACTTGCTCCAGGCTGCACCAGAGGCAGATCGAAAATCCAGATCTCCTAACTGGTTTTTCATTTGTTTTTAATACTAACTGAATTGGGAAAATTATTTCATAATAAATTAAGCTTTTGAAGCGATAAGGCAGGTCAGAAACTATTGTCAAATTAGATCATTTTAACCCAGATAATTAGACTTATACATGTGACCTTTATTCTACTTCTGCATCTTCCAGGGGTAAACAGACTTTTCAACTCCGCTTCTTTATTTATCTTTCAGAGGAAAGCATTTTCCAGACCAGACAATCACATGCCACAGTCGCATGGATAGCTAGGATTTAGTGCTTGTTAAAAGGCAGGGGTTGGTGCATTTGGTACCCCTGAAATGTTGTCAGAACAGTAGTCCCGTGACAAGATTCCTCCGAGTGGCTCTGAATACACACGGCTCCCTGCCAACTGTCTAACTTGGCCTCCTATTTCACCAGGGACATTCTGACATGGCTAGAAGGGGCAGGTATATCCTTTGTGGTGACAGAACAAAACCCATGATTGCTTGACCTCCTTGGCCCCATGCTCTAAAAAATTTAGTTCTGCATTGTTGATTCAACTCTTTGACAGGAAATAAAATTTCTGTGGGGTAAGCTGTTATTCTGTGACCTTTGTTCCTTCTATTAATAGCCATGGAATGTCATGGAAAATATACTTAATATTCTCTTGCAAATCTACTTCTTGAGAACTGTCATCAGCACCCTAAGTTTCTCGATCTTTTCCTTAGGATTCTGTAATGACATTAATAGCTCTCAAGAAGAATTTCTTGGAGCTGTAAGTATCATAACACTATATTTCAGGTTTTCTGTTGGGCCTGCACACTAAGCAAAAACTGAGAGAAGTAGATTGTGCCTATTATACTTTACTCTCCTGGGTAAAGACAAGATGCCGTTACCTTGGCCGCTTACGGTGACTAACCATGAGCAGACTGTCCTGACCACTGAGGAGCCTCACCGCATCAGAAGTCTGGGAGACGAGCTGATGCCAGAAGGTCAAGGCTTGGCTATCCTTCAAGCTTCTGCTGTAATTGTGGCCCCAGAGCATTCTTGTCCTTATGTCATGACCTGAGCTACGTTTTGATTCTGAGCATCCGTATCTTACCAGGTTATACACATCATATTTCAATACGTAGATCAACCTTGAAAGGGGTTCAGAATATTCACCAGCCTGTATAATTTTTGCTAGTCCAATCTGTCTTGAAGGGGGCTATAGACATTTTTTTTCCTTTGACTAGACAGAAGTATTTGCTGTGGATGACTGGGCAAAAGACACCTGCAGTGGTGTCTTAATAGTTGACACCTCTTAGCACTTAAGATATATGCAGCCCTGTGCTCTGAAGCCTGCTTTTGAAGAATGGAAAACAGTAAAAATATTTTATCAAAACAGTGGAAAAAGAGCTAGTTTTCCCAAATTTCAGAATCTATAACACAGTATTCGAGTGAATAAGAAAGCTGGACGTGATCTCCTGCTAGGGATAACATTCACGGAGCCTTGATCCAGTGCTATAAATATATTTTATCAATGCTGTAAAGTAAACGCTGATACTATATCCATTAGACAGAGGAGCAAACTGAGACTACAGAGAGTTAGGCAATTTTCCCAAGGTCACTTAGTTAGTAAATGATGGGGCTGGAATCTAAACTGAGACTCCAGAGCCTGAATGAGCCACTGCTCTAATCTGTACAGCCACCTGGTACAATCTATTTCCCTCAGTGGAGACTTGATGAGTGAGAGACAAAGCGTGGGTATAGCATGTTCCAGTTTCCTTATTTCCTAGAACACTACTGACATATCACCGAGGACATCCCACCTGGTGCTTCTGTCCATGCCTGAGCAGTCACAGAGGGAGAGACCTGTCACAGAAACCTGTGACTGCATTTCAACATCGCTACTTCCCAGCAGTGACCAAAGTCCACACCTTGCTTTTGTAAAATTATATAAGCAAAGGAGGAGGTATTAAGTTGTTAATGGATAAAATGGCCTATTTGGGGGTAGACAAGACTTGTATTTTTATAGTCATTTTCTCCTTTCATTATTTTAGACTCAGGAAACTCCTAGACCTCTGCATAACCATTAAGGCCATGACCAAATATTCCGGCTCTCGCTTTTCGGGCCAGTGCTAAGATTTTACTTCTCCGTCTTCTAGAAGTGACCTGCCTTGGCCAATGAAAGGTGAGCAGAAATGGTCTGCGTTGCTTCCAGGAGGAAGCCTTAAAAGTCAGTGTGTGCTTTGCTATGTTTCTCCTTCCGATGTGGTAACTGGCAAAACAGCAGCTGCACTGCCAGTGTAGGGCCCAAAGTGAGCATGACAGCCAACGTAATGAGCAACGCCCCCCGCCCACCTCTGACGAACACAAGAGTATAAGCAGGAGTAAAGCATTGTGGCTCCGAGCCCCCAAGATTTGGAGTCATTACTGCAGCTAGACCTAGCTTGGTCCACTCTTACAGGAAATATTGATGCCTAACTCAAAGCAGCAACATAGAGAATATGTTGAAGAAGAAGAAGGGGGTTGGGCTCCTGGCTGCTGTAAAGCCCATCAATGCCACCCGCTAACAGGAAATATGCAGATGTTGCCAAAAAGATGGGAAATAGCAGTACACAAAGAAAAAGTCCTCATTGCCCAGGGCTGGACCCTAGCCAGGATTTCTCTGGAAGCACAAATTGGAATTTCCATTTCCTACACCTGGCCCAAACTGCTGGAAGCGCCCAAGAAGCCCTAGATCTTTCCCATGTATCCTTAGACACGAACAAGCACACCCTGAAAGCAACGTGGAGTTTTTAAACTAAAAAGTGACCAGGCAGAGGTAACCACTCAGAAGCATACTGTTTTAACTTTCCTGACACATCTGATCAGTCAGTAGAGCAGCCAAGGGCTTTTCTCTCTCCTTTTCTCCTTTCAGTAATAATTGAAAAGAGCGATGCTGTGAGTTAGGGGTTTAAACAGAAAGAAATTGAAATCCATGACAGTGATGACTTAATAATATTGCAAATTATAGTTTTTAGTTCAGGTAATTTAGCATACCAAATCACAGTTTAATTTCCTTCTACAGAGCCAAGGCACGTAAGAGTGTACGGGAGAAGGGGCGAGGTAGGGTGGAAGACGGAGGTGAAGATGAGAGTAAGGAAAAAAATATTTTTAAGGCCTTTCAAATGCAGGTGCCCTTGAAAGACTAATAAAAATGACCTGGAGAACGTAAACAACAGTTTGTTAATATGCGCGAGGGCCACAGCCCTGACCTTTGGGAGGCCAGGAGTCCTGGCTCCCTTTTGTTTGGGTGCAGGCCTCTCCTGCCCGGAGGGGAACGTGAGGATCAAGTCCCCAGAAGAAATGCATAAAGTGTGCAGAGCCCTGACAGCTTCGAAAGGAAATGACTTTGAGAGTGTCAGCAAAACGGAGCTGCTGTTGAATGGCATGTGTCCTTGACTGTGCAGAGCATAACGGCATGAAAGAATGCAGGGGGCGGTGGGGGGGTGGGGTGGCTGAATCACTTAATGATCTGTCTTTTGTTCCAGGATCAACCTTCCAGAAATAAACCACTATTCAATCCTTACTCACCACTCACCTTGCAAAATATTCAAAATAGCTCTCTCAGATACATCAATTAATTTACCTGGCTGAAGCAGCGTCTACGTGTTTGTAAGAGAATTGGGGAAGAATTCTTTCACCTGAATTCCACTGAAATAATCACCTGAGTCCCAGCGACTACAGGGCAGTGAGGACCAGCCCCGGGAGCTAGCTTGAGAAACACTAGTTGCTCAACCCTGTCGGCCTCACCCACACTGCAGCTGATCAGCTAGTGCTCACCAGAGAAACTTGGAGTAATTACATACCTTTGCACGTTCCCGAGTTCAGAGGCTGAGGGGTCAAATAGCTAGGTTGAGTTTTAAGGCACTTGAAACGAAAGTTCTCAAACTCTAGTCTAGTCACTAAAAACCACCTAGTTAAAAAAGTTTCTGAGTCCCACTCCATTCTAACTGAATTAGAATCTCTTGTGGGTGGGGTTAAGGAATCTATGTTTTAAAACAGTCCCTTAGATGACTTTGATAAAAACTAGGGTCTTTTCTTTAAAATACCCTCAAATTTTGCTGAGTCATTAAAAAAAAACCAACCTCCTAGAAAATCACAAACACAAAAGCACCCAAAGAAACAAAGAACTCATATAAGTAGAGAGATCATACCCTTTATCATCTAAGCCAAGACACTTTAGAATGCGAAATTGGGCATTATTAATAAATACTACAGTAGGGTATAGTAAGTAAATGGGGGACTCTGCTAAGCAAACTGGTCTGGTCACCTGAGTTCTAAGACTAATCTAGGCAGGAAAGGTGATTAGGATTTAGGCCACCAAGACAGAAAGCCCTCATCCAAGTCTTGAAGCTTGTCAATCACTGCAATTATTTTCATAGGGAGGGGTTGATAAGCCCTAAACCCAGAGGATCTGGTCTGGAGGTATGCACTGGCTGGGACAGTGCAGGATAAACTCTCAGGTCCCAATTACCCTGACTAGGGATAGACCGGCAGAAGGCTTGACCTTGCCGAGGAGGAGTGCACACAGCAGCGACATCTGTCCACAGCAGCTTCGTGAAATGTGAAGGGCTGATCCTCAGGGGCACAGAGGAAGGTAGATAAACCCAGCTTTATTCTACTCCTTACACTCATCTTCCAGTTTCTAGGAAATGCCTTTTCCCCAAGTTTTCCATTT
The DNA here is from genome assembly GCA_004026545.1 of Mormoops blainvillei. Lineage (NCBI taxonomy): Eukaryota > Metazoa > Chordata > Mammalia > Chiroptera > Mormoopidae > Mormoops > Mormoops blainvillei. Next base: position 273,581 of record PVJD01000091.1, on the reverse strand, counting down.
TATTATCAAGTGGTTTGCACAAACCACCTAACAATTATTGTCATGCGGATTTCTGTGTGCTTTCTGTCTGGGGAAACTATCACGATAGTTTTGTATAACAGAGAAGGGGTTGTACATTTTCATCATTCAATGTGTGAGATGTAATCAGTGTGTAAAGAATATTTTAGAAGTGCAAAATAGCTAAATGCAAACCATGTGTTTCTAAGAAATTTCATTTATTTCTTTAGTTTTAATAATCCTTGTGATATAAAGTTACTTTTGCAAATAACTACAAGGAAGTTACTGCATATTTACTTTCAGATATTACTTCCATTTTAAAAATAAACTCAAAGTATAGTGTTTATTCAATTATGCACATCTCTTAGCAAACAAAATTCTACTCTTAGCTTTATGAGTAATTTCCCCAATATTGGACCCTCCTTCCTAAAACGTGAGGATTAAAGACAATGTATATGCAGAAGAATCTGTATCTTCATAAAGTAACTTCTCTTCTTGAAATCATATGCAGGGTAGATGGGGCCTCTCTGTGCGCAGTTGCTAGCGCATGGAATGGAAGGGGAGCATAATTGGTGTGCTGACCCCCAAGAGAAAAGCAATATCTGAGGAAACATTGAAATAATTACTAAGTGTGTGTATAAAAGAGGCAAGTGATAGTTACAGGAGACAGGAAAGAGAAGGAAAGGAAGGGAAAAATCGTTCTTAGATGATTATAAAATATATCTTATTTACCTGAGAGAGTTAAAGTGCATTGGCTATACTTTTTAAAAACTGGTCTTAATTACCCTTGAGACCAGAATTCCATATGAGGTAAATATGTTTTTAGATAGTTTTCTAAAATATGTATAATTTACTCAAGGAAAAAAGGACTGTGTCCTCTGGAGCCAATCGAGCCTCACAGGTAAATACACATTTAAGTAGATTCCTAAGAAGTATATTATGTATGGCGACTGATGGGGTGGAATGTCTATGAAGAAGCTGGGAAGGTCCGTCAGTTAAGTACATAATAAAAATGTATTGGAAAAATACATCGTTTTCTCAGTGGACTATAATTGGCTATGCATAGTAAGGAGCCTTATTTTCAAAAATGTATTCTGCATCCACAGAGTTTTAAATCTCAATAACTGTGTTATTTTTAAAACTCAAAATGCTAAGAAATATTAGTGAGAGTGACAGAAGAACCACATGGTAGATGTCATTCTATAATTTACAACTCTCTTTGACAACTTTTTTTCCTTCTTCTAAAGCAGGCTTCACCTAAAGCCATAGGTGAAAAGTTAAAGAAGATGGGGAACAAAACTTAACTTTCCTTACTAAACAGTTTAATTGATGCTTTCAGAAATGTCAAAGTACATTTAACTTTGAAAATACATCCTCTTTTATTATCCAGGAAGAATTTTCTATTACAAACCACAAAAAGGGAACGAAGACAATTTAAAGTGTCCAGAGTGGCGTGATTACCTTGTCCTGCCATTTACACCTTCATTTGGTGGGCAAGCCCTCCCTATCCCACTGATGAAGAGGTTTCCCCTTCCCAACTCTTCACCATTCTTCCATCCTATCTGCTCAGTTTTGGCTTTGCTTGTCTATTCCCTTATATGGACTTTATTGTACCTGTCATTATGGACTTTTTAAAAAAAATTGTCATTATGTCCTTTCTGTATTATCCTGTTTCTGTACAAATCATTCTGGGCTGTTGAGCTGTGGCCTCTCCTGCTTTGATTGCTACCTCCCGCCATGATGTTACGTGGCCCCAGACGGGCTTTCCTGGTTACTCAAGGATTTGTTCATTCATCTTGTGCTGACAGGTTATCGCATTCCTTCCACGTATTCTTTCAATCCTCCTCCTTTCTCCAGAGCCTCCCATTTCGACTTTCAGCTCACAATAGGGGAGTATTTCTTCCACTTTCCTGAGACAGCTGAGGCCACATATGTTTCCTCAGCACACACGCTTTCACCCAGGATCTCCCCATAGAACTTCATCCCTTCTCTTCTTGTGCTCGCTCTTCCACCCACCCCTGCCTCTTCTGAAACCTTGATCCTCTAGCTCTGGAATTCAGCCTTCCCTCCTGGTTCCTTCCAAAATAGCATGAGTTCTCCATTACTAAAACAAACCCTAAGTTCTTGCTGACTGCAGAAGTTCCTGTTCCTTCTCCTCTGCCCTTTCAGAGTCAAACCATTTTGAAGGGCACTTCATACAAACTGCCTTTGATCTGCGTTGCGCTTTCTGCTCTCACCACTCCAGGGAAACTATGAGCACCAGCGTCATGACTGAGCCAATCGTTACTATTCATGATGTTTCCCTCAGTTCTCATCATCCATGAGCCTTTGCCATATTGAATTCTAGTGAACTATTTCTCAAAACTCATGGTTCCCATGACAAGGACCCTCGCAATTCCCCTTCTGCCTCTCTGATGACCCCTCCTCAGCTGTTTGCTCCGTTCTTCACTCTTGCTGGCCCCTGAGATGGAGGCATCTCCACAGGGCTGTCCTTAGCACTTTCCCTTTCACTCTCAACAGCCACCGTTTCAGTAGTTACTTTTATTTCTAATGAGTACTTCTCAAATTTGAGTTTCTGGCCATAACCTTTGAATTCCAGGTTTCTATTTCTACTATCTGTTGGAATACCCAGTTTGATGGCCTGGGACATTTCAAACTCAGTATGTTAGAAACAGAAGTAATTTTCTTCCCCTCTAAAATCTATTCCTATTTAGGCGTTCTGTTCCATTTAATAGAATGACAATTTTCTTGAGCACCCCGGACCAATAACGCTGCTGCTGACAATAATGAAAATACTATCAATATTATTATACTTACAAAATTCTTACTATATCATAGATGTTGTCCTAATATTCATGCAAATTTACTCATTTAATCCTCATAACCTTACAAGGTAGGTACTATTATTAACTCCATTTTATAGATTAAGAAACTGAGCGATGGAGGTGAAATACTTTGCCCAAGATCACAGAGCATCCTGGTTCCAGGGCCAAAACCCTTAATCCCTATGCCTCAAGAAGTCTTCAGTATTGTTGGCAGTATTCTTAAGATGTGTTGTTGCTGAGAATGGCAGAAACATGTCTTATCTAAGGTATGGGGAGCTTGAATTTAGGTGGTGGTTCTGGGAATGGAGAAGAGAGCAATTAATGGGGACACGCTGGAGCCCTGTGACAACAGGGACTGCACTCAATTCTGAGTCATCTGTAGCACCACAGATACTGGTTGGGTCTCAGAGACCCGTGAATGGGGATAGGAATGAATTATATACCTAGGGAGCAGAAAGTTACTTTTTCTATCATTAGGAAGGGTAGATGCAAATCTGTTTTTAATGGGGGGTATAGATGTTAGAGAGATGACCGGAAAGTTATTGGAAAAATAAATGAAGATGATTTGACAGTAACTTTTCTTTTGTTTGTTAAGTAATATCTGTTATATAAAATGGCTAGTTTGAGTGGTTAGAGAACTCATGTCTGAATTGCTGTTTTTACATTTACAGGTATGTTTTTATTTATTGGGTAGGCAACTAAATGCTTACTTCTTTTTACCATCATGCATAATTGTGGGGTAGACACAGTAAAGACACAGAAAAATTAAATAAGATCATGAGTTAATAAACAGCATGGCAATGTGGCATCGTGGTTTAAATCACAGGCTTTGATGCCTAGGCTTTGATCTAATTTCAGCCTTTCTTTGTGACCTCGGACAAGTACTTAGTCTAGAAAAACAAGAGTCTCGTTTTTCTCATCTGCAAAATGTGCATGATAGAACCTATTTAATAGCGAAGAGGAAATAAAATGATGCATGTGAAGTGCTTAGCACAATGTTTGACACCTAATTCCACACAAAAAAATTGAAAGGGGAAAAAAGATGAATGTCAACTGAGGAGAACAAATGCATCGTTACATATTCTGAGCGGAGTGTTGGCTGGGATTGGGGTAGGGACAGATTCCAGTTGGACTTTAAAGGATGGCTGGGTCTTGAATAAGCAGGCAGAGCCTGTCATATAGATAGCAGGACAAAACATATATGTCAAGGGAATCAAAAGGAAGGCACGAAATGAGGAATATTACAACAGCACAGGGTATAGAATTTTTTATTATGGATTAGGCAGAGATAGAATCACCAAAGGTGATTTGAGTGTTTGAGTCTTCATGAGTAAAATAATTGTGCTACTCGTAGATATCCAGTATCACAATTATTAGCTGGAAAAGGAAACTATTTTAAGAGGAAGAATACAAGTTCAGGTTGAAATATACTGAGTTTGAGGCTATGATGGGACAACTTTCAATGTCTAAGAGAGTGGAAAAGAGACAACAGACTTGAAACGAAAAGCACACTGGAGATTTTTAGCTCCTCAAGAGAAAAGATTAGGTCTCATTTCTTTCAACCCCTCAGAGCATCTAGCACTGTGCTTTGAACACTCCAAGTACGTAATATATTGTTGCATGAATGAATACATGAATGAAAATAAAGATTCTGGAGTATATCCACTGAGGTGACAGTTAAAATTGTGGGTATAGGTTAGTTCTCTATGGAAGAACACAATTGGGAGGTACACCCAAACACCAGAGACAAAGCCCGAAATTAAAGTGTTCGAGTAATGCAATAGGAGTGTACAGGGAAATAGAGGGGGAAGTTAAAGGGTGGTCATGAGGGCAATGGCATAAACGCACTGAAAATGTAGAAGACCAAGTGAGATTACTGATGTCTTCAGGGAGCAAGTTTCAAGTTTAGTAAAGTGTTAAAGATAGAAACCAAAAAGCAAGAACAGAGACTGAACAATAGTGGGGCATAAATGGAGGCCGCAGGCGTGAAGCATTCCTGAGAGTGAAGGGGAATGAAGGAAAAGGAAGCTCATGGATAGATTTTGAGAATATCATGTTAGGTGAAATAAGTCAGACAGAAAAACTCAAGAAACATGTGATTTCACTCATATGTGTAATATGAAACCGAAAGCAACAAAGCAGCAAACAAGACAAACAAAATCTCATAGACGCAGACAACAGTATGGTGGATACCAGAGGGGAAGGGGAGTGGAGGGGAGGTAGAAGACGGTAAAGGGGGTCAAATACATAGTGATGGAAGGAGACTTGACTTTGGGTGGTGAACACACAATGTAATATATAGATGATATATCATAGAATCGTACACTTGAAACCTATATAATTTTATTAACCAATATCACCCCAATAAATTTAATAAAATTAAAGAAATGGAAAACTCATTATACTCTTTTCTTAAAAATGTGCTAATACATGATGTATATAATAGACATTTTTCATTGGTATGCAAATATTCATTAAGTGCATATAGGACAAATATGTGAGGGAATTAATGGAGTGAATCATCCATACTGAGTATGAGAAAAGCACCATATTTGGATTTATTTTAACTTCATCAGAAAGTTTCCACCTTCATTTCTGTGATGTTGGTGTGTAAATCGATGCACACATACCTGTAGGTGACAAAGTCGACCAACCCTTGTAAGATAAAAACTGATCTCTTTCTAACATACTCTTTTACCTGTTGTTATGGGAAGAAACCCACACAGGAGGTTATATCTCTATGATTTAGACTGTGGGTAGGGGACCGTTTATGAACAAATACAAGAACATTTAATTTTCATATTGATTGTTTAAGTATAAGCTATAAGCCCTCCACGTGGGTGGCCCCAAGTGGCTCCCATATGGATAGTTTATTTTATTAAAACTAATTGTTTTATATGTTTGGAAAATGTATAATTTTATCATCACAGAGAAAAGTCTGCACAATATCATTAAAATATGAAAAGCAAACATGACTTATGGAAACAAAGAACACCTGAAATCAATAAGCATCTATTTACTTTTCCTCATATAATGAGAAACAGATACCAAAAAATATTTTAGATATGGGTTTGCCTTTTTTAATGCTATGAAATTCATGCTGAGTGGAGAAAACTAATACTTGATACAGTCAACTTATAGTACATTTTCAAGGTGAATTACTAAATTCTCAAAACCTGACCTTCTAATGAAGGCACTGATGCAAGCACGGAGTTGGTGAAAAAACCACAAAGATATAAAAATGCATAGATATATGATCAACTAGGGACAAATTTTGAAGGAATTATCACCAGATCTCTACAGACAAGGCATATCTATCAAACATGCCTACTATAGGCTTTGATTCCATTAATTCCCTGAGAAAAGGCATCAGGTAGAGTTCTGGATACCAGGTGTGTAAACACTAAGAGATTCTGATATTACACTATCTTTCCCACAGAAATCCGAACACAACCCAACCAGATGCAGCAGCGAGCTTCCACTGGGAATGCTACCTACCCTTTTACTACTGGTATCATTATTTAAATGTTTAATGTAGGAGAAACTGAAGGCCAAAAAAGAACATGCCTGCACTTAATTTCAAGTGACAGCTAATACGGTGCATTAAAGGTGTAATACTATACACATGGTAGTTATATATAAATAGTAACATTAAAAGGGGTTACAACATCCCTAAGACATCCTAAGTCTAAAACACTTAAAAAGCACATTTGCAGTACAATTTATCTTAAATTATTTTAATTGGTTTCAAGAAGCCTTCAGATTAGTGATGGGCTTTGACTTTTTCTGATTATAAAAGAGAAACACAGATGAATGCTTTTTAGGCAGCCGAGTATCATTCCCGGGTGGACCACCATGTAACCTGTGCTACTTAAATGCCATTAACCATCAACGAACGGTATTTTCACATGTGTTTTATGGAAATTTTATTTTCCTGAAGTTGTTACTTCTCTTAATAAATATAGCTAGTGCAGAATGTCTTTTTTTTTTCTCTTTTGTTCATTCTTTGCATTCATTATCCAGGAATTTCTTCAAAGAGAAAGAGGTGGGGGCAGGGGAGGCAGAGCAACGAGCCTGAGTACTTAGCAACCATTTCACTGTTGAGGGTTTATATATATATCTATATAGATAGATATATATATAGATATATATATAATATGAAATGAAAAATAATCCAGTTACATTCTTCAGCTCGATTACTTACAAATAACTTATCTGAAGAAGAAAAAAATGAAGTAAATCTGTCAGTTGTGGAAGTTTTTTTTTCCATGTGTTATCTAGAGATAAGCCAGCCTGTACTATTAGATTTCCACTGACATAATTGTGCATGAATTCTGATCTGATTTGGTATTACATGGTGCAAAAGGTGACACATTTTCTCTAATATACCCCATTAGAAAGGAAAGAAATTGCCAAAGTATGAAATCTGAGGACCTTGATTCAGAAACTATGTGACTTTGAGGTCAGCTCAATGGAAAAAAAGAACTTGTTCAACCACCCCAGGCACTGAAGGTTGTGACAAGCAAATGTAATACCCAGGGCAGTTACTCTGTTGGATAATCAATAAACTCTTAACATTATCAGACTGCAACAGCTGTATATTCGTTTATCATATTGCCTTGTATGCCTCCAAAATATTCAAGTATGGAATCACAGAGAATACAGATGCTGGTCCCATTCCCAAATCACTACCGATCAGAATACTCAGCTAAGACACCAGTACCAAGAAATAGCATTTATGTGCACAACGTGCCAGACATTGATCTTTAACATTCACATACTGCTACTCACTACGGTGGAAAAACGTTAGCTCCAAGGATCCCTCAGAAGAGTCTTGACCGAGCTACTTACAGTTCCTACAGCAAAATTTTTAAAGACATTAGTGATTTTTAAATCCTATGAGAAATGTCCTTGAACAAATTAGTAAAATACCAGATGTGAACTGTTGGCAGTTTCAAATTACATTTTCTAAAACGTAGGAATACTTAGGTTTTAGGAAGAAAATGTTCTGCAACCTCCTTTTCTCACTCGACTTTTTTATTTTTGGCAACCAGAAAGAAAGTAAAGCCTGACTTCCAGAACACAGGACAGTGGCATTTTGTCTTCCCTCGCGGATGGAGGACAACAGATGTCCATCCCAATTTAAACAGGGATTTAATAAGGATTCTTTACAAGTCCTTTCTACTCCCCAACTAGCCTCAAGGGAGAGCTTAGCTAGCAGGTGAAGTTTTTGGACCGAATCTTTATCTATGAGTAAAGCAAAAGATGTTAAGTAGCCTCTGAGATTTCAGCACAGAAGTAACAATGACAATTCATACAGTCCTTGGTTGCATCTCATCTTGTAAATACAAAACAAAAAATGAAATAAAAACAAATAGGATAATAAAATTTGGATATATTGGGCAATTTGAAAGTGCTATGTTTGCTCGATTTTTTGAGATAACCTAACTCAGTGCTATGTGCTGATAAACCATAGATAAAGGGAGCGTCTCCTGGCAGGCAACAGGCTCCATATTCCTTAATGCTAGACAGCTGTTAGAGACGCTTTTGCTCTTTGGAAATTGTGGCTGATTTTATTTTCCAGAGATAGCCACATAATATCTCTCATTCCTTAGATTCTTACTCAGTATGACATTGACGTTCCTGATTAAGAGGTTGAATCGAATTCGCCCTCTCTTTGAATCTGAATCCTTAGTGACTTGTTGGACTAACATCAATAGTATATATGACAGAAGTGACATTCTGGGGATCTCATGGCTAGGTCATAAAAAGCCTTGCAGATTCCACTTGGTTCTCTTGAAACACTCACTTTTGGATTTTCCCTCTCGGGACTGAGCAGCCATACTATGAGAAGCTAGCAAAAAACCACTCATCATCAGATGGAGACACCTTGAATATTCAGCCTGGCCAAGCCTTTAGATGACCACAGTCCCAGATATCTGGTTAGAACCACAGGAGTGACTGGGGGAAAAACTGCCCAGGTGAACTCAGTCAACCCACTGAATAATGAAAGAATGGCAAATTATTGCTTTAGATCACGAATTTGTGTGTGCATTATGCAAAATATAGTGGGCTTTGGAAAAAGACTAGAGTCTGAAGTTTGGTTATTTCACTTTTGTGACTTTCAGCGAGTTACTTTATGTCTCGGAGGTCTTTTCATCTAAAAAACAGTGACAATAGCAGCCGCTCCTCAACTGACGCATGTTCCTCCAGCATCATTATTTTCCTGATGACTCTTAGATCAAAGCCAGAAAAAGCATGGTTGCTATAATACCTTTCGCTCTGAACCAACTTTTGAGGCATTAAATATATTTTGTCTCCTTTTACATTGATGCTTCTTATTTTTACATTGGATCTGTGTTTACTTGTTGAAAGCACACTGGGTAAAAGGCACTGTATATGGACCTACTGCAATCACATTTCCCAGTGTTCTCCTAAGACTGAGTTCCCCAGGGCAAAGAAGGCTGGGCAGGCGTGTAGGACACTTTCTCTGTCTGTACTGACCAGGACGGGTTGCGGTCATGGCTGTGCAAAACTGCCTTCCCAGTGGCCTAGCTGGCATCTCTACGTGGGTCGACAGGCTCTGCTACAACATGACCAGGAAGGAAAATTAACGAGAGGATTTGTTTTCTGATCTCATTTTTTCCACATCAGACAAGTTATCAAATTCCTACACTGAGCATCTCTATTAGATAAGTTAAGTTGTTTTTAGGCTCAACTACTTCTCTATTTTAGTCATATTAACTGATTTCTAATCTTAGCTCCTTCCCCATTAGTCAAGTTAATCTTTCTGACACTGAACCATGGGAATGATACTTGATAAGTCAATGCACAGCATTATTGTGAACATTAAATATGGTAAGGAAGGGAAAAATACTTTGAAACATGTACATTTTAAAAAAATATCTGAAGCAGTGCTATGCAGATATAAAGATGTCTCAGCTATGTATCTCATGGTCACCCACAATGCTAAATTTCCCCTTACACTATTCAACATGATGTTTAAAATACTCTTACTACATTTACTATTAAAAATCTCTTTCAAATTTGCTTCTATTATCATTATTACTATTCAAGTACAAGACGCCATTATTTCTTGCTGGGGCACCTCCTACCATATTTCCCTACTTCAAGTCTCATTTCCTTTATATTCCATCCTCTGTCCTATTGTCCAAGTTTTCTTCTTAAGGCACAAATTTCACCATAACAATTCCCTAATTCAGAGCTGTGTTTGATTCCTCATTGCTTGGAGAATATAATTCGAATTCCTGAAGTGATGGGTAAAGCCTTCAGTCTTTTTTTTATATTAATACCTTTCAGTGGTTCACACTGTTTCTTTTTTCCAGAAGAATTATAACAAATATACATGGAACTTAATGAGATTCAATACACTGGACAATCACAGACTCTAAACAAGACAAGTTCTAAAAGTACAATCCTTCTTGTGGGAGCAGAACCTTCCATTCCACTAAGCGGAGAGAACCATAAAGTGATTTGATTCGATCACTTCATACTGCCTATTGTTCTAATTTCAGAGACTGGCAGATTTGGAGACAGGGAAATTAAAAAAATAAATAAAACAACACGGTCAACTGCCTCAATTATCCTCTCCACTTTTCCTTTTCTCATTCTTGCCATACAACCAGGTGAGATGAGGGCGTGAAGCAGAGCCTTGGGGGACAGGGTTCAGTGCTCTGCTGACGGAATGCCAGGCAGACGCATGACTTCCCTGAGGTGGCTGAGAAATGTACTTTGAATCAACTCCTCGGTGTTGTGGCTGAAAAATATAAGCCGAGGGGAGGGAAAGAAAACGGAGCTATACAAGACGTGCTGGTGAGCGCAGCACGTGTTTTTCTTCACAATTATTCCAGTGTCATTTCCCCCAACTCCACCTGACCTCTAGGTTCCTTCTACACTGCATACTCCTTGATTTGATGTGCCACACTTCCTCTTACATTCTCATTCATCCTCCAAGGCCCCAACTAAGTGCCACTTTCTCTATGTACCATTTGATGACAAGAGTCACCCTCCTGATTTTCCCCACCCAAACTCTCTTCTTAACTTTATCATAATATTTTTCTCATGGTATTATAATTATTAGTTTATATAACTAAGGATCCCATCAGATAGTGACTACTGAAAGCCCATACTGTGTCATATTCATCTGCCTACTCAGTGATTTGTCCCACAATATATATTAATGGAAAACAGTATTATTTTTTGGTTAGAGAGGCACAATAACAAACGGTTAAACCTATACCTGAGATTGGGCTTCAAGGGGTTAGGGTAGGTCTGTGAACTTAGGAAAAGGTATTTTAAATCCTTCCTGAGACTTTGATTTTTTATAAAAGATTCATGTTTTATGCCAAATTAAAATATTAAGACATTGATTCACAACAGAGTTGTATGGGATGGGATGACGTATCTATCAGCCTAGACTAAATTATGTTGCAGTAACAAAGACCTCAAAATCATAGAGGCCTATAACAACACAGGTTTGTTTCTTGCTCACACTACGTGTCCATGTGGATTGGTGCTATGACGTCTTTATTTCAGAACTCAGGCTAAAGGAGGACATCCAAAGTGAACAGTTCCAGCTGTATTTCAGGAGCGAAGGAGAGATGGCAGAACCAAGCATAGCTCTTGAACCTCTTCTGGGAAGTGGCATGGGTGAGGGAAAGTGAGTTGCATGTCAAACCTGAAATCAGCCGGCAAAGAAGGTATTTTGAAAAGAAAGCAATTGGCCAAAGTTGCTATTATAGGTAAACAGGTGACACTGTCACTAACATGTCAAATCCTCTAGAATAGTTTCCTGTTGAAAAGCATTTAAGAAAACACCACACTAACATGATTACAGCCATATATCTGTGCTTATTTTGAGCCTAGCTTAAGTTGAAAATTTAAAAAGAAAGAGTGCCATAAAGTTTTCATATCTATTGATTTTATATTAACTATGCAAAGTGATGAAACACAAGAAGTAGAGTTATTTCTTGTGTAACAAGATTCTGGCCAATGGAAGTAGGAACCAATAAAGTCGAAGGAACACCTCTCACTGCCGACTTTGGAACTCTATTAGACAGTGTGGGTTTTTAAAATATAAAAACATCTTGATTTTTAAAGACTTGGACTTTGCCTGGCTTTGGATCTGCGCTAAGGAAAAGAAAACCATTTCTTTGAGTTCATTGTATTACCAAGAAAAATAACCCACATGCCACTGGAAATATTTTGGTGAAGCCACACATTTTCTTGAAGTTGTGTTCTCATCACATGATGTCAACGCTATGAGAATTTCTGACATTTGTTTAATATTTCCCTTTTGCATGTAACCTAATGAAAACAGATACCTGTATTTGCATAGCCAACTCCTGTTGGTAAGTTATTACAGTCAAGGAAGAATTCCTGCTTCATGAAGTCCTTTAGAATCTGCAGAGTCAATATCGTTAACATGGTAAAGACTTTCTTTGCCAAACAAACTTTCAGGCAGAATAAAAATCTTGGCACTCTGGACTCAGATGGAGCATCTGTGATGCTTGGCAACACATCTGGTTTTACTGGTTTGGTGAAAAAACATGCTCCTCATCTCAACATACAGTGGTGTCAGCCGGTGTCAACGACTCTGCCAGCGATACTGAAAAAAGCTGTGTCTATTTCCACGAATGTTGTCAACCTCCTGAGAGCCAGGGCTGACATGCTGCTATTTCGAGAGGTTTTGTCAAGAAATGGGAGTGGGGGAGGAAGTTCACTGCTGCAAATGCAGAAGAAGTTAACTAACTTTCCAGAGGACCTGTCTTGAAACATTTCATTGACCTTCAAATAGAAAGTTCTGCTTTTTTGAGGCAGAGGAAATTCAATTATTAGAATAACCCAACAGGAAAAAGTCCATTCATAGTTTGCTTTACTTGATGGATATTCTTGCCAAATTATCTAGGTAAATCTTTCCCTTTAAACTCTTTTAGCTCAGCTGCCAGGCTGGAAGGGCACAGAAGGCAGACATCCACCTGAACACTCCAAGGCTGGCTGGAGAAGTGTGTTTGCAAACTGAAGCAAGTAGTGACAAACTTCGCCAGTTTGCTTACGGAGAGAAGTATAGTTGGGATCATTAGACATAACTCTTGGCATGCTAATTCTGTCTCCAATGACCTTAATGTAAAACCAGGAATATATAGTCCTTTTTAAAAGAAATAGTGTAGCACTAACGATGCAGACTTTTCAAAAGATGATCTCATTGACACATTGTGAATCCAACAAGGATTCTGGAGGACTCTAAGAATCCCACTATGTCTAACAAAGCCACAGCAACTCCCATGTTGTTTGTTACTATTTTCTTTTGCCAAGTCAGTGTTTTCAAGCCTTACTGCCATGAAACTGAAAAGTCATAGTCAAACAGATGTCAAAAATAACAAGCCGATTGCTGTGTCAAAAACCACTCCACAATTTCAATATCAAAGCCAAACATCAGCCTTCTTGTAGAGGCTTACTTTTGAGCTGAATTAGGCTTTATTTTTACTTGCAAAATTTGCATTTACCTCAGGTGTTTGAAGAAAATAGGCATTAACGTGGATGGGGAGGGTGGTAAGCGCAATGTGCCTTTACAAAGATTCTTGATAGTCTTTGTGAAATAATTCAATTTCCATTACAAAAAATGGTATTGATAAGATTTTTTTATATGTGTATTTATGTGTTTTCTTCTGGGGAGAAAGTCGACAGCTTTCTTCAGAGTCTCAAAGGGTCTGCAGCCTAAATAAGGCTAGTACCCTCTGCCTTGGTGCTTTGTAGAGTGAAACATTTTAAGAGATGGAACAAATGTTGTGAGGAAGTGAAATTCTTCTGTTGAAAAATGAAGCTCCCTGTGCCTGGGAGCTGCACTCACCGATGACTAAAACAGGCTCCTAAACAGGAAAGGAACTAATTGCACTAGAGATGGGCACTAATCCACCCTCATTTTTGGACAAGCTTTTATAAAATAAAAACAGAAGCAATTTGGATTTGAAAATATTTGCTTTGTTAGATACTGTTTTTAGTTTACCTGCTCGGTGAAGAACTTGTGCCATGGACATGTAAAAGAGTAGGACTAAGTTAATAAGGAAAAACTAGGAGCTCAGATCTCGTGTTTTACAATGTAGTATTCTCTCGAGAAGTATAGAAAATGCAGTTGGAAGGCCCCTGTATGAGTTCCCAAAGCTGCTCTCATGAATTGCCATAAACCTAGTGGATTAAACAACACAAACCTATTATCTTAACAGTTCTGCAGTTCAGAAGGCAGAAATGGGTTTCACTGGGCTAAAATCGGGATGTGGGCAGGGCTGCATTTCTTTCTGGAAGCTCTAGGAAAGAATGCATTTCCTCGCTCTTTCCATCTTGCAGAGGCACCCACATTTCTTGGCTTGTGGCCCCCTTCCTTCACCTTCAAAGCCAATACAGCAACTCACAGCCTCCTCAGCCCACCCCTGGTCAGTTTGTGTTTCAATGGCGCTGACGCCCTGGGCCTGGCAGTGTGCTCTGCACTGGGTACTGGACAGCTGCACCTGCTGCTGCTGATTCTGGGCTTTTGCGTCTCCTTGTGCTGGCTGAGCACACGGTGCAGGGCACGTGCCTTCTTGGGCCACAGATACTGTGGCTTGTAGAACTTCCTGAGGCTCCCCTTCTGAGTTTGCTTCATGATAGTGAGAACAAGGGTGATGCACTTGCCAATAGCTCAGATCTTGGAGAGCCTGAACTTGGAGCTGCCTGTCACTTTGGCAACGTGCTGTTGGGAGAGTTCCATCATCCAGCTATTTTAGCAGCTCTTTCTTCTTGCCCTGAAGGTCCTGAGCACAGGTTTGGGCCATAGCTGTGTGAGCAGGCGTCAGCTGCCACACACTCTGATAGCCTCTTCTACTTTTAAGGCCACTTGTTACATCAAGCCCCCTCAGATAACCCAGCATAATCTCCCTACGGAAAGGTCAGCTGATGAGCAATCTTCCTCTGGTCTGCTACCTCAACAACTCTTTGTCATTCAGTGTAACAGATTCACAGGTTCCAAAGATTAGGACACAGACATCTTTGAGGGGCTATCATTCTGCCTCTCACACACATCCTTAGTTGGTATGGTGAGAAAGGGCTGAAAGTACAGGGGAACAGTGAGAAGTAGAAACCAGAAGTAAACAGGCCCTAGCCAGCATGCATGGAATGTTCCCTGATTATGTAACCAAAATACTTAAGATCATGCCTGAGGTAATTTGCCTCTGTACTTTTTTTTCCCTGGAAGACCTAATCTTAAGGAAGGGTTAAGATGCCAGACTTGGAAAACCTGAGTGTTAGTCCTGGCTCTGCCACTTATTATCTGTACCACCTTTGACAATTCACTTAAATTTGGCTGAACCACAGTTCCCTCATTTTAAAATGAAATTGAACCAGGAGAGGCAGGGAGAAGATGGGCTGGGAAGCATTGAGGATCGGGGGCTGCTCAGAGGAAGGCAGGTCTCCTGGGAGCTCCTGAGTTTTCTTGGCCTGCCAAGGGAATCCTGGGATGAGAAACAACTGGGTGCGTCTGGTGCCAGAGGACCCTAATCCCAGATTTTTGCTAAGAAGTCTGACTCACACCATTTACCAATCAAATCGCAACGCTCCTGGAAACCGTGCCTGATGGCCCAGTCAGAGCCACAGAGCTGCGGAGCCCCTCCCCAGGCACTCAGCCAGGTGAGGTGTTTGGGCTGTGCCTAAGGGCTATTTGGGGGCAGCACTGGCTGAGGCCAGAATGAGAATGTGAACTGCGCATGTACAGGCAGAATGCCTGTCGCCTCCTGGGAGGCACAAGGCCACAGGGTAGAGAGGCAGACTTCTGAGGGCTACTTGTCTTGGTTATCCTCCAGGTATAATGTTGCTGTGATTCTAGATTAAGGAGAGAGTGTTACTATTGTCTTGAGGTCAGTGGGCTGTCAGCTCAATAGATCTCAGCACCAGCAGGTCCCCAAAAGGAGGAACAGACTCATTCCCATTTTCGTCAGTTTCATTATTTGCTCTTCCATCCAGAAGGAGCGACAAAAGGAAAGAGCCCCCTGGGCTGCTTGTATGCCCAAGCCTCCCTTCACCCCAGGGCAGAATTAGGCAACAAGTGGAACATATTATACTGTAAAATATACCTCAGTTTATGCCTCTGGTGAGATGTTTCCTATACTTTTTGAAAGGACATGTCTGATTTGTTTCTTATAGGATAGTTACATCACAGTCTAGCAGGAGATACATACCAGGGACACAAACGTTGTTCCATTTCTGTTCTAGAGCACGGGTGGGTCTAGATGGTTGTAGTGGGCACAATTATGAGATGGTTGCCAAGATTCCACCTCCTAGGGTATATGTCCTGTACAATCCATTCATTCCCCCTGTGTGTGAGGGATCCAGAAATATGATGGGATAGTCATTCCCATGATCAGGTTATGATGGCACTGTTGACTTTAAAAAGGGAGGTTATTTGGGGGGAGCCTGACCTAATCATCAAGCCTTTAAAGGAACTAGGCTCTTTCTGAAGAAAGAGTTTTGAAGGGTAAGAGGGATTTGATAGAAGGGAGAGTCTCCATTGATGGGTATAAATATGGAGAGGGTCATGGAAAGTGGCCACTAAGAGGAAAGCCAACGAGAAAACGAGGACTTCGGTCTTCTAACTATGAGGAACTGAATTCTATGGACAAACTGAGTAAGCTTGGAAGTAGATTCTTCTGTAGAGCCTCTAGATGAGAATTCAGCTTGACTAAAACCTTGAGTGTGAGTGTCTGAGCAGAGAACTTGCTTGAACCATGCCTGGACTTCTGACCTACTGAACTGACAGCTAATGCATGTGTACTGTTTTAAGCCTCTAAATCTGTGGTAATTTGTTATGCAGCAATAGAAAACTAATAAACTAATAAAATGGTATTCTAGTTAAATATGACGTGGGATTTTTTTAAAAAGATCTTTTTTCTTGCCTCCTCTTTCCCTGCTTTTCTACAAAGTTTTAAACTGTTTTCCCACCATACAGTTATTTTACTGAATAAGAAAATGCCATATTGTCAGATTAAAATCTTCTCTCACATCATGTATCAGAGCTATGTTTTTTTTTTTTTCTCCCTTGCAGTTGGTTTGAGATGCAAAGATGTATGCATCTTGGGTATATTATATCCATGCTTAGGGCTGGAGAATCAAACTGGAAGGTACAGATTTCAAGAATTAAAGTAAACAATCTGTATTTTGAAGCAACTCAGATACGTTTCATTCACTGCATTTAGTTATCTTGATACACAGTAACCCTGACATAATGGTTGAGGAATAAGGAGAGGCAATGTGAGCACACATGCCTGGACATTTTAATATCTTTTACCAATAAACATAACTAGGATGCCATGCATTTGAATCCATGCTTTTCCTGAGGAAAACCTGCATTCTATCTTCTGCTTCCTGATATTGCAGCTGGATCCCATTACAAGGGTAGGACACACCATGGGAAACATGCCTAAACTTTTTAGGCTACAAAAGTTGATATTCATTAATTAGATGTTTAGATTATGCAGATTGACCACTGTATTATATACGACATAGTGAAAAACACTCTTATATGGCTTGTTGATAGCTCCTCCCAGGTAATTGAGCTAAGCCTTATTTACTAAGACAGTCTATTAACCACAAAGGTAGGACTTGGCGTCAGGTCAAAAATCAGATCGAACAGTAACTTGGTGTGTTTGATGGCTGAAAAAATGCTCTACAATAAAGGGAACTGAGAATGCAATATGATGTCTTTCTAACATTTAATTCAGGAAAAACTGCATCTCCAGCAAAGCTTAACATAGTGCTACTACATAATTCAGGTAAGTAAAAATATTAACAAGTCAGTGATTTAAGCAAACATCACCAGTGGATTCTAAAATGAAGGATAAGTCCAAGGATCAGAAACACTCAGCTGAATAATGGTTAGCTGTTTCAGTAAAAAGGAAGAACTCACATACCCAGAAATACTCAAAAGACCATCATCATGTACAACACTTAGGACGTGGGGATCCAGGTAAGGTATGACTTAACTTTTACCAACTTTAACCAAAGTCTCCCCAGGTGCTAAAGTCAACACTAAAGAAAGGGTATTACAAAACTACTACGTTAAGTAATTGTATCTTGGTCTGCTTCAACTTCTTATACCATCTATATAATTATGTTGAGAGAAAACACTCCAAGCTCAAATGAAATAAATGACTTCAGTTTATGCCCACACGGACCTTGTCAAGTAGCCAATGACTTGCCCTTTCATTGTGAGTGACTAATATCAATGCTGGCTCTAAAGAAAGACACTTTTCATAATCGCCCAACAATCTGCTAAGTGAAAACATATGGATAGGCTTAGGCAAAGCCTGCCAGGGGTCTTTGCTGAATGGAAAACAGGTGCTCCCATTCTGTGCCATGTAATACCCCATTTACCCCCAAGTCCAAAGGTTAGAGGACTAATAGTTGCCTTGTGGTAATCAGGGAAAGCCAAGACACTAGCCCTGGTGAAACATCTGGGACATATTTTACATACTTGCAACATATGCTTCAGGTTCAATTAAAGTGAGGCTTTGGCACATTTATTAATCTTTTTTACTTTTATCCTATAAGAGGACCCACTGACCTGACCCCACTATTATACCATATGAGAAAACAGAGAAATAATGAGAGCTAGAGGTCAGTACCTGCTCATATGGCAAAAAATACATTTGTTTTCTCATGAAATTCCATTACGCATGACTCTATACACAAACTTTAAATAGAGGAACCAATGAATTTTTTAAAGTAGGAAATTACCCTTCTCCCTCTCCGACACACTGATAGCCAAGGCTTACAGTTACCGCTGCGAGCGCCAGTCCAGGGAAGCTGGTAAATAGAAACTTGAGGGGTCCTTTCATATTTCCATTTCTTAGATTAAAACCTGTATATTTCAAAATGTCCACTCTAAGATTCTTCCCTCTATTATGCAAGCCCCTAAAGTCTATTTTAAACTATTACATTTGAGATTTTCTTTCTGTTCGGATATGATTTTAATGCTATAAATTGCATTATGAATAAAAAAGAGAAATCATATATCTCATTCCAATAAAGGACTAGATTTATAAAAATCAGCTCCCAGTCCTTTCACATGGAAAATACACTATTTGTCGGCATCCTGTACAGAAGAATCCAGGTGAATTCACATAGTAATTTAAGCATTCATTTCAATCAACTTTGGTAACTAGGTCTAAAAACATGTTAAGAAGGGGGTGTCAATTTCAGACAACCAAACACTGGACTCCAAAGGTCCTGGTGCCGTTTCCACCATGGCATGTTCTACTTGGCATCTATGTTGGGTTAGCTGGCTAACCAGGTTTGCTATTGATGTCCCGCTGCTAACATCCCCTCTATTAAAAAAATGACCATAAAGGGGAGATTACTGGTAGAGAATATCAACAAACTGGCTATAAAATACAGCCTGACTTCAAGCAGGGACACTGAAGTACTAGACTTCACTAAGGGTTCCCATTTATTAACAGTTCTGGGGAAACGCCCACTGCCGGAATGGATCTTTATGGTGGTTTTAATAATAAAGCAGCAACAAGCAAGGGAAAATGGCCATAAATGGATGGCAGCTCAGTGTTTATCAGCAGAGAAATGATGATTCAGAGCTGGCATGTTGAGTTAAAATACAAGCTCTCTACAGCTCTACAACCGACCTTAACAATAAATCATATCGCTTATTGCCATAAGTGTATGGTCTTGTTATTTAATATTAAAAACAAGCACATATGTGTTTTTGGAGGAAGATTTTTCTTAAGTTTGTTCGATGATGTTGCTAATGACTAAATGATGTACATAAGAAAAATTTTACATAAAAGCTCTATAATTCAAACATGTTTGAAACAGCATCAGAAGGGAAAAAGTGTGTCTGTGTGCGTGTGTGTGTGTGTTTCCATTTTCCTTTTAGCTTTAAATATTAGGGAAAAATCATTTGGGAGTTAACTAATCACTGTGAATTTTTTTTTTGACATTTCCAATGCTTGCCTCTAGCACACAAACTCTTAAACTAAAATATAACTGTACATCTCTACTGGAATCAAAGGTCAAGGGTATAAATTAAGACACACTGTTTTTCTCCTTCCTTCAGAAAAATTTCACTGCTTTACCGTAAGAGAATTCAGATAGATTCTGGTAAAAGCCAAAATCTGGTTTTCCATGCCAAACAACATAGAACTAATGAATGAGAGTCTCTCTCTCCCTCTCAATCTCGCCCCAGGACTTTTCGGAGTTCGGATCTTGAAGTGCCCAAGCATAACAAATGTGCATCGCCCTCCTTGTCACAGAAGGCCATTCTTCCAACCCCAGGTGCTGCTGCAGTGGGACAAGGTCATTCTAATTCCTCCCTCCAGTTGTCCTCTCTCCCCAGGGGACAACCAATCCAAGCAGTCCCAGAAACTAGCTGTTATTTACTGTGGACACCACCCCCAACCCAAGGAACAACTGAAAAACAAGCCTCTCCGATAGCGCTTTCCTGACCGAGGACACAGGGCCATTTCGAGTCAAGTCCAGGCAGAGGGCAGTGAGCACTGGGATTATTTAAATGCCCTCTGCTCACATGTGTTCCTTTGATCAGCGATTTTTCGAAAATTACAGACGACGATATCCACGCTCAACTTAGGCAGCCTATTATTTTCCCTCTTTCCTCTTCCCCCAAAGTGTAGCCCGATTTGTAATACTCAAGATAGGACAAATTTTTGCCCTTCAAAAACAGTTGTCACTGCCGTTATCTTCAGGAGAGCTATCAAGTTCCAGACAAGCTGAATTATTTTTTTTGTCCCTGGCAGAAAAATATTTGACCCAGCTCTGGACAAAAGCGAAGAGGATTTATAGCCCTCTCTCCTTCTTTGCAACATGCAGTGGCATTGTTAGGATGATAAACAGCACTGTCCAATTTTCTGGACTCAAACACTTCAACTCCTTTGTTAACTGTCTGTGAAAACAGTGTCATGTCTACATTTCCCCATCCCCAGGTACCCAAGTGCTGGGAAAGATAATTACCTTGTCATCTTTGTCATCTTCTTCTTCCTCGTCCTCTAGCATGTCCTCCACTACCTGCAGACAGAAACAGAAGTCGTTTTCATGCTCTTAAAGGAGAGAATTTTGTTCTGTCATTTTGAACCTTTTGGAAATGAAAACTTTATTAACATTTAAAACAGATGCACTGCGAGGGAGTATTTGATCTAGAGATGGGATGAGGAAAATGCCATACCTTTAATTGATTAAAACCAGGGAACTGGATCCCAGTCAGGGGAACCCCATTTGTGTGAAATATTCTGTGACAACTTAAAGAATCTGAAATATGCATAAGGTAAATGAACATTAATTTGATAGATGCTTTAAATCAGGAAATTTCCTTTTTACCTACTCTGCAGTCTATATTTATCAGGCACTTTAAATTTGGAGCTAGATAAGCAAGCAGAAAACAGCTCTGCTATTTTTAATTTGGTTTCACCAAACTCTGCCTGTTCATTGAATTATGCGGGTGGCCTGCAGCACGAGACTAGCCATGTCTTTCGTGGCCCAAGTTTTAATTCTGTATATGACCGTCAAGTCTTGACTGTCTCTGTATTACTTCTTGCTTTTGTGGATTACCTCATATGCTAACTTTAATTCTCTGTGATTTTATGATGAGAATGGACATTATTACTGAAAGAAAATTAGAAATGTATTTAATAATCAAATGTGTATAATACACATATGTTATAGGTGGATAAACATGCATGTCTTTTTTAATGGCTTCTAGTTTATCTCTTTCATCAGAATGGAAGAGTCATTTTGGATTTGCCGGAGAGTTTCTGCTTGCCTCAATCAGGACACAAGTGCAGCCATTATGAATGGGACTTCACTCTGTTTCAGGTGTTGTGTTACTGTCTCATACACATACACACAAGCACATGCACATGCATGTACACACAAACACTCCATGGAAACCAAAATTATTTTTACAAATGGGGGGGTGTTATTCAAGTAAGTGCCAGTTATGATTCTATTTATGTCATTTCTAAACCTTATGGCATTTCTATTTTTATCTAGTTGGTATCTTTAACTCTGAATAAACTCAATAGATAATGTAATTATCAAATAAAATATTGTTAACTTTTCTCCCAAAGTTCATAACCATGGAAGATAAGAGATCACTGGCCCTTCTTTCATGTGACTTAATGATATAAATAGGAATATGCATAGCTATTGAATGAAAACTTCAATAACTAAGACTGTATCATGCAAAGAGTTACATAAACTAAGAAGACATTTCAGGACTCTCGGTTATTCTAATAATTTTTTCTCAAATATTCTAAAAGCATTAACTGCTTTAAAAGAATAGCCCAAACAGAAACATCCAGTTCTTATGAACCGATATGTCTCAAAGCATCTGACAACCTGAGAGGTTGTTCTTAGTTTAATGTCATACTTTAAATCTTCTATTATATGGTATAATTTTGTGGTCTTTCATTCAGACAGTCAGCATTTTGAATGAACTGTAGTAACACAATGCATTGTTTCCAATATCACATGAGAGTTTACTCTTATTTGGAAGACATATAAAGCAATTCAGCCTCAGCAAGAAAGAAGGACTCTTGACCTGCTCTCTATAACTATATTCAGCCACTCCATATGCACTATTATAAACTCCCTTGGTCCAAGGAACACAGCACTAGGTAGTATGGGAATACAAAATGAGTAACACACAGGTAATTCACCTATACTCATGTCAGCTCTCAAAAGGCTTATAATGCAGTAGAATTTAAATGACAACTATCAGATAATTTTTCCAGTTGACTTTTAATTTTCTAAAATTTTGAAGTATTCATATCAAAGGTATACAGACTACAGTAGTAATGTATAAATGTATAATTTAGGTGCAATGTGCCAGGCTATTCCAGATTGGGCTATTTGTGTTGGAGGTTTAAACAGGAAAAGCAGCCACAATATTTCAACACATTGTGTTGTATCAAAAGAACTTAAAGAATTCACCTAAAAACAAGTAGGTGAACTAGAACTCAAACCCAGACTGTGGGATAGCAGAGAGTGAGCTGTCAACCCCTACCCAGTTCTTAGATAAATAAATAAATAAATTCACCTAACCCTCATGAGATGCTAAAAAATGATTATAATTTTGTATCTCCAATAAAATGGTGCTTTAAATTTTAGATTTAGAATAAGTAATTTTTTAAAGGTTGGTCATTATTTTATTTTTTTTCAGTGGCAACCTAAATATCCACTGACAGGCAAATGGATAAGGAAGTCATGGTACACATATACAGTGGACTATTGCTCAGTCATGAACTGTTATAGAGTGAAATATTGCCATTTGTGTCCATACAGATGGACCTTGGACCTACTGAGAATTACGCTAAGTGATATTAGTCAGAGAAAGACAATATCACATCCCTTGTATGTGAACTCTAAGAAACAAAATAAACAAACAAAACAGAACAAACTCATAGAGAACCATTTGATGGTGGCCAGATGGGAGGGGGTCGGTGCGATGAGTGAAAAGGGGGAAAGGATAAGATGTGCAAATTGGCAGTTATAGAAACAGTCACAGGGATGTAAAGTACAACATAGAGAATATAGTCGATATTTTAATAACTCAGTATGGAGCCAGATGGGTACTAGACTTAATTGAGGTGACCACTTGACAAGTTGTATGTGTCCAATCACTATGTTGTACACTTGAAATTAATATGCTATTGTATGTGAACTGTGACTGAAAAATATAAAATTATTTAAAAACAAATAAATAAAAATTATATATACTCATATGTAAGGTATACAACATGATGATTATAGACTAAGTAATTTTTTGCTAAAATTACCCGTGCAAAGTCATTTACCACAAATGTCGAGGAAAATAAATGAAGACTATACTTTTATTTCTGTGCACATACTCCAACAATATTTTCACTAGTTATTACTGAGACTCTCTTCAGTCCTTACCGTCATACTGCAGGTGCTAGGAAGGCAGAGTAGTGATGGTAAATTGTGCCTAGCAGATTGCAGGATACATAGCGGTCGTTCAAGAAATGTTTGTTGAAAGAGAGAACAGATGAATGTGTCATCTATTCTTCATATCCTTGAACACACTTTTTGGTAAAGTGCCTATCATTTATCTCACAGAACAGAACTAGCTCATCTGGAAAGACTTATACTTAATCAATTATGCAGATTAATAAAAGCAAATATTCAGCCCCAGTTTGTGTGGCTCAGTAGATCGAACGCCGGTCCATAAACCAAAGGGTCACCATTTCGAATCCCTGTCAGGGCACATGCCTGGGTTGCAAGCCAGGTCCCCAGAAGGGGGCGCGTGAGAGGCAACCACACGTTATGTTTCCCTCTCTTTCTCCCTCCCTCCCCCTCTCTAAAAATAAATAAAAATAGAATCTTTTTAAAAAAGCAAATATTCAAAATACCTTCAAATATTTGTCTGAAAATATAAACCATGAATATCTAAACTTTATTTTAAGATTTGGAGATCTCCACCATCATCCAATTGATTTTCAAAAATTCAAAATATTATTGAACCATAAAACAAATCAAAAGCTTAATTTACACGTTACAAATCAACTACAGATCTTATGTTCAAGAATGACTCAAAGTGGTCTACAGATTCAGGCTCTTCATTTGTGAAACCCAAACTGTTCCTACCCTTCACAAGTGGGTAATTGGCTACGCACAATTGCTCCACAAATGTGCCGCCAGAACCACCCAGTGCAGCCATTTGCTTTTACATTTGGCAGAAGAGTGTTGTGTTAGTGAGAGGCCTTTGTGTTTTGTTTAGCACTCTAGTGAGGGCTTTCCCCTCCTCCAGTGCTCTTTTAATGTTACATCATAAACATCTACAAGTGAGGATTTATAATATAGCTGGTTTCCTACTGATGCCTTTAAGCTGCTTCAGAATGGATCCTACTATTATATTTTGCTAAGATGAAGCTTAAGGTGGCTTGGAAAATAACGATAATAATAGCACCTATCCCACGTGTTGATTGTGAATCTAATGAGACAATGCATTTAAAGTGCTTAGCACTGTTCCTATATTGGACTACTCAAAATGTTAGCTATTAATGAAAGTAAAATTAATTTACTAGTATTTCAAACACTAATTTTTGGAAAATAAAGTATATATATAAAATTTTCCTGTGTTCTTAATAGCACACAAAATTCCAGTTCCTGTTTCACTAACACTAAGGCATATGTAGAAAAGCACAGGCAGAGGCATGGGTAAAGATTCCCAGTTAAACACACTAATTTTCAGGCTTTAGTGGTCCAATGAAATAGATGGCTTTGAAGGCAACAGTGTCTCAGAAGCTGGGCCGTGCTTGAAGACACGAGCCCTGGCCAAGTGCAATGAATATAGAGACTGCAAACTGAGCTTTTAAAAACAAACTGTATATATCACTGAAGTGCATTTAATGACTGCATAAAATTGCAACCTTTCCCAGAGAACTCAAATAACACCTGCTATTTAGAAAGAGAGCTCTGGAGTTTAACACAACCAAGGAAAACAAATAAAATAAAGGAGTTCTATTGTCCAATTCCAGCTCTTTGCTCTTCAAATAAAACCAAAGGCGGACTGCTTAGTTTTGTTTTCCAGTATACAAAGTCCAGTTGCCCAAACATTTGTCAGCAATAATTTAATAACCATACATATGTAGTATTTCCTTAAGAAAAAAACCTGAAGAGTGATGAAAAATGCGTGTGTTAGAAAATACATTTTTACAAAGTTGTTTGTTTTCTTTTTTGTTGAGGGGGAATATCTTAGATCAGCTCTAGAATTTTCTTTCCAAATTATCCTTTTTGATACCTTGCTTGAAAACAAGTAGTATTAATCAAACAAAGGAAGGGCACTAGGGAAATCAGAAAGATGTAATGCAAGCAGTTAAAAGTGACATGACCTTCTGTAATATCGCTCGTCACAGACTTATATGCCACACACTGAAGGAAGGTCTGGAAAGAAACTGATTCTTGGTACTATTCCTTGAATGTAATGCTAATAAAGATGACATTTTAAAAAACACACGTAGATAGCCCCAAATGCAGCATGTCAGCTACATTACAACCAAAAAGTAAAAAAAGCAGATTACATTATTTTTAAAAGCATAATATTTCTTCTTTCTTAGTCCATATCTGCTGCACATTTGTCATTACCATATAAATATAATATATGGCTGTACATTTCTAAAGAAGTCTATTTTCAAAATAAAGCAAAATTGTATCTGTAGGATCTATATATTTCATATAGATGGTTAGGAGCTTTTTTAATATTATGACTTTTAATTATAATTCAAGACAACTAAACACTTCATGATTTACAAGGAAATAAAATTTTATCTTGGTGAAAATGTTAATAATGATGTTGGTAATCTGAGTAAACATATGACAACATGGTTAACATTTTTCTACCAGACAAAGACGCATAGGTGAGGGGACAAGATGGAAGCAGAAAAGGAAGACCAAGACAGTGAAAGGATGAGGAAAAGTGAATTCAGGTAAACTTCATATTACAATCCTTATGGGTCAGTGGATACGAGTTATGCCTTTTTAATACCAATTTAGGGTGCAAGTTTTAAAACTGAAGTGACAAAAAGGGGTTAAAAGTTCCATGAATAATTATTGAAACATGTCATATAATGATGTTCCCTGGGATAAAGTCTTCCACTAATTTATATCCTTTTAAACAAAAAGGAACCAAAAGAATCCTGGTCATGTTACCCTTCTTTCGAGTACCACAAAGCCAAAAAACCTCACAAGTCAAAGCCGACACAAACCAGTGTCTTTCGTATGTTTACTTTTTCCTCGGAAATCTTTGAATTAAGTATACATTTTGCTATGTTCAGGATGAATAGTTGCAGAATTCAAACTGCTTTACTCAAACAGTCTATTAAAAAAGCAACACTTTTCAATTAAAGAAGAAATCACTGCTGTCCAGATTTGCAACTGTGATGTTAAAAAAATCAAAGAAAGAAAATTGTCACAAAAGAACGAAGTTTCAAATTTAGTTTAATATTCAATGAACATCCAAATGTGTAGAGATACTATTTGGATACACTACAAACTAAATGCCTATTTCCGCCCTAAAGATATGGAGGAATTTGGGGAGAGGAGTATTCTTCGGCATGGTCTAGAGCCCATTTATTCCACTTCCTGTGTGCATAATCCAAGCAAACCATGCATTTGTGTGCCAATGGGTCTATTACATGTATAAGTATTATATAGGTTGAGAAGATGCACATAATCATTCAGATTATTTCAGATCACTTTAAAGTACTGGGGGTTGGGCTGAAGACTTTTGTGGTCAGTAAGGTTATTGGAGGTGAGCTTGTGCTGTCGTTTTCACAACAGAACATCCGCTGCTCACAAGATTTTTGAGAAAAAACTTTTGCAAAATGAATGGTGCGATTAAATTGTACATATAATTCACTCCACATTTGAAAGAATAATAAGACCCATAAAAAGGTCTGGGATATACTGTCTCATCGAGTATATCTCAAAAGCAACTGCATACATGATGGCTGCTTAGTTTGATTCACGCTATTAAGAATTTGACCTTGGAGTATTTCAGCTACAGTAGTCATCAGGATAACTGAACCTCTAGATGTAATAATAATTAGTGTGATAGACTTGCCAGTGAGGTTGAATATATTGCAATACAAAAGAAGGCAGACTAAAAAGAAAAGCATTATTACTTACTGCTAAAAGACTTCCTGATTTTTAGAGAGACACTCAAATACAATTATTTCTTCTTACAGAATGCATTTCCTTGGCACATTCTGGGAAGTGCCATGTTGTAATTTAGTCTGATTCTTAATAGGAAATGTGGCTTTAATGTGGCTATCAGATGGCTTGTGATGCACACCACTGATTACATGCAGCCTGTATTCTGCGTCACCAACAACGGCATTCTTGTTTGCAGTGTAATGTGCTTTACTGTAAGGTGCAAGGACGGTAAATTTACTTTACTGGCCAAGAGTATGTAACCTTTTATTTTTTTAAGCGTCAGCTTAATATGCAGAAAAACCCTCCCATTAAGAAAGGCTAACTATAATATAAATTCTATAATCAGTATAAGCATCTTAAATGAATTTCTTCTTTTATTTCCTTCTCAGTATTCTTAAATGTTCATTCTTATACTTACACAAAGCACTGTGAACAGAATTCTTGTGTTTATTTGAACTATGTCTCCATCTAAAGGCTTCACACTGTATTGTATTTTTACTTGCAAGGGGATTCTAATGTTGGTTGTCTTAAGGATATTGCATATTAATGCAATTCAGTAGGGAAGATAGGTCAACTATTAACCTACAAGATGCTTTTTAAATAATGCTTTCTTAAACTATATTATTTGTCAGGTTAAAAGAAGTATGCAAAAGGTCAAAATATTGAATTGTTTAATGTGCCTTGCAAATGAAATGAGAAGAAAACTATCAGAATTTTAACTAATGTGTTTTATAAAATTTAGTATTTTCAAAGCGAAACATTTTTCCATTAACAATAAACATATTTCAAATAAAAAGAAAATTATACTTAAGACTTGCTATATAAAACAAAATTCCTATTCCAGGACCACAAATTTGTTAACAAAAAAAGGCATAATTTTAACTGTTTCAAATTTTAAAAACAACCTAAGGAATTTTTATTTTTAGAGTGTCTAATGAAAAGTCCACATTACCTATTTGAAATATTTTCTGCAAAGCAAGAAGGAGCTGCTATGACCTCTGAGAGAGTCCTATGTCCTTCAATTTCCGATCTTCTCAGAAATGTCCTTTGCTTTTTAACCCCATCAGATATGTTTGAAAGCATTAATGCTACAATAGATAAGAGGCTCTTTTTGAGGTAAATATATAGTTCAGCACATATAATGCAGGAAAATGCTACATTTTTGGAACATTAGAGACCTTTAAAGAATAGAATTGGGGGGAAAAATTGTTTTTCCTGAAGATTCATGGTAGCAAACTTTGTTAGGTTTGATTCGCTTGTTACAAAAATTCACAGCTACTGCCTATTTGAAGCAAAATATTGGGAGTAGTGAAGTGGGTGAAGGGAATAGGTGGACATTTGAAGAAAAAATTATTCTGATGCTAATTTGATTTTTCTTTCTTTTTTTTTTCTTGTGCCTAAAATATTTTGAGGCCTGAAAACAGTTTTAGAAAATCTAACTTTAAAAATGGAGCATGTTTTGAATATCAAAAATCATATCATCAGAAAACTTCATTATTTTTTCTTATATCCCTTTTCTATAAATAATAATGATAAAAACATTTTAAATCTTTTTTTTTTGTAAAGAATAATCATGTCACAAAAGACAATCCATGTGGGTTTACATTTGAACTGGAAAGAATGTCTGTGGTGAATGGTGAATTGTAGAATAAAAGCCTGAATGAAAAGAATGTTCATGAAACCTCACACAAAACCTTCGTAACCATTTTATCATGAGCTTCCCACAATGTAACACAAGAGCTCTATATTCTAGGAAAAGATGGCCTGGTCCAGTTATCATTTCGGCTTTATGTAGTGTACTGTGTGATTGCTAAATTAGTGCATAATGCATTTATAATATTTATAGTACCAACATTTAGTTAAATAACCTTTATGTAAGATTTATGTTGATTTTTTTATTTCTCATTTAATGGCAAATTATGAAGAGCATGTTTCATAAAGATAATTCTCCATTTAAATTCATCAGCCCATTAAATATTAAAATTATGTTTCTGATGCAATCGAGAACAAATTTGTCCAGCTTCAGTGATTATTTGTACTCATAAAAATTAGGCTTGATTAATAAAATTTAAATGCTTGATTAAGTTGACAGTTTCATGTTCTATTCTGATTTATTAAAATGAGTCCCTGTGCCCAGGCCTGGTACGCCAGTGTGGGTTTACCTTTCCCCTTCTCGTAGTCGCCATCCAGAGTGAGGTTGTTAGGATGGTGTTTTGTTTTGGATTCAGTGATGGCTACAGGAAAATGCCCTGTTCTTGGTCACAGTGCTTCCAGCCCTTGTCTTTATGCATTGTTCATGGTGGAGATTTATATAACAATAATCAAGAAAAATGTTTCTTTCAAGTATCTATAGATATCATCTGTATAATGGCACACATTTATAGTATTTCTGTAAAATTCAGTTACTAAGAATCTTTAATCTGTAGAAGATTGTTCAAATAACTTCATCTGCCTTTTCTGTTGATAAAAATACATTTAAAAAAATGTTGGGGGACTTCCAGGTACATAGCAGGGGGATTATAGACACAGGAAATCTTTCCGTGGCAATGCTGTTGTCTTTGTCTACAAGCTCAAAACCTAGAATGACTATGGCCATGTTAATCCATCTTCTCCAACAGTACTTACAAGGGAACAACTCTTCAGGAAAGGTAGTGACTTATATAATGTTTAAATTCCCATTATACTCACACTGGCTTGTCATGCTTTATACGGGGGTGCAGGCTTGATTGCCATTTATTGAGCACTCGCTATATGTTTATCGCAGTATGCTGACTGCCGCTAATCCTCACAAGACTCCAAGGTGGGCATTACCAGCTTTTTAACTCGTGAGAAAACTGAGGCTTAGGGGAATGAATAAATTTGTATAGCTAACAGATGGAACATGTGGAATTTAATCCCAGGTCGTTCTAATTTCACAGTTTGGGCTCTTAACCTCTACCAACTGGAAAGGGGTAGTGGCTATATTCCTTTTAAATATGGTTGGTTTTTTTTTGCTTTGCCCACTGGAATGTTAACTCATTTGGAAACTTTGTTTTGGGTAATTGTCTTTCATTTAAACACGATACCAGAATATTTGGTTATTTTTAAAATAAGTGATATGAAATAACAGTTATTTTATTTTTCTTGAATGATGAAATAAATTCTGTAACAAATACAGAAAATATATTTGAAGGTGTATTTAGCTTGGGTCGCCTACACGTACCATTCCAGTTCTATATATAGGATACTGGGAAGTCAAGTTGCATGCTCTTGATAAATGTACCTCAAGTAACACTAAAAAAAATAATACAAAACTCTCAGGGTTACTGGACTCCTAATAATAGTTCTGATTTATAAACATTTTTCACACATACATAAACACATATTATTTTGTTACCACTTTTAGTTTTATTAACAGAGGTCTTGCACTTTCCTGACACCTTTCTGAAATAGGGATAAGTCTACACAAATGTCATATGAAACCAGGTATTAACACCACCGATTACACAGGGTGTGATGATCAACACCAGTTATGCAAACCAATCATGGGGTCATGAGTCAGCCAGAAGGTGCTTCTGCTGGCCCTACATCCTACCTCTCTTGCCATAAAGCTTCAAAGAGTTGTGGCTGCCTACAAACAGTAGCATGCAAAATCGTTCAGAAAGAACGAACAGAACACCACTGTAAGTAGGTAGTATAACACGTCCACCTTGAGAACTGAGACCAAAAGTGTAGCTATCCTTTCTTCCCATTGCCCAAATCTCACTCTTTAATTATAGAATCGACAAGATTGTGGGGCAGGTCTTTTGGAAGAGCAGAGATAATAAAAACATTTGGTTAACGCATGGATAAATACTTGTTTTGGACGCATTAGAGAATCATATAGATGGTGAATTCTTTGGATCCACGGGAGGCTGTGATGGGAGTTTAAGAAGTTGATTTTCCAATGAGTTCCTGGGGCTCCAGTGGTCAACCGGGGTTCAAATAAGAGACAATCAGCCATTTATGGCGCAAGATCTAACGGTTTCCTTCAAGGATGCCAAGATAATTTATAGGGTGGAAAAGAAGCTGGGTTTCAGGGCAGAAATTGTCTAAAAGGATGAAGGGCGCCTCTTTACCCATTATCTTCGGAGAACCTGAGCAAGGTGGGAGGGCTTCCGGAAGACGGAGGGGGTGAAAATATAAGGTTAACTAGAAGCATCCTCTATGTCAGCTACTACTAATTTTAAATTCTAATTCTCTTTCCTGAGTCCTAATAGGCACAGGCAAGAAGTTTACACTCCCGTGAGGAAAATCTTCAGGAAACTGACTTTTAAAAATAGAAGTGTTTATCTTTACGTCTTTCTCTATCTAAACTGGCATGTCACATACAGGTAACGCTCATCTTCTACCATTCTACAATTTAATCTTTTCCATTTAAAGGTTAGCTGCAGTCTTAGGATAGAGTAAAATAACAGCCAATACACCGAAGAAGTATTAAAGGCAAACATGGAGTTAGTTACTGGGTGAAAGGGACAGCCTGAAGTATGGAATAAGAGCTGTGGTCACAGGTACAGGTAAAGAACCCTTTTCCTTATATATGCAGCGCGTGTGCGCGCGTGCGCACATACACACACACACACACATATCCGGGATGATCTAATGTCTTTTGGCTGCACACTCTGCCCATCATATATAGACCTCTAACACTGCACCTATTCTATTCAGGTATTTGAGTTAGGTAGCTGTTTCCTTCACTACAATCACCCGTGATGGGCAAGGACCAGGGCTTAATCATTTTTGAACAACAGCTAGCACCATGCCTGTAAGTGTTCAACCAATTTTTGTTGAATGGAAATAATTATGTAAGAAATTCAGACAATTTTTTATTTGGAAAGAGTAGACTAAAATATTTACTCATTCGTCAAACATTTTTTGAGCAACTATTATGTTGCTATGTCTGAGACATACTGCACTGCGCTGGAATTACATGCAGAAATGGACGATATAATCAGAATAATGTCAGGCTGGTGGGGAAGACTAACAATGAGCTGATTATTAAAACACAGTAGTGGGATATGGGATCTCAGGGGTGAGTTCACTTAACCTCTTAGAGAGTGTACTGGTAGAAGTGGGCCAGCAGTAGGGAGCGAGTGTGACAGAAGTCGGGAATGGCTCTCCAGAGGAGATGGTAAAGATAACTGGTGAATACCCAGGCATATATGTATCAAATATTAAAACCTTAATGGGCCGCAAAAATATTCAGAATGCATACACTCTGACTCAAAAATTCTCCTTCAAGGACTTTATCAAAGGACATGACTGGAGACCTGCTCAAAATGTTGGGATTTTCTTTGCAGCATTAGTTGAGATGGCAAAAACATTTGAAACACTTCTAAAATGAGTGTTTAAGAAAAAGCACTCATGTGGTGAAAACTATATAGCCATTAATAATCATGTGGTTTTCTGGTAATATGAGGGATACTTCATCTATGTTGCTGAATATAAAAAGTAGGTACACTAGGAGTGCATTTAATGTGATTTAATTTTTGTAAAAATAAAATATGTATGCCAAGCAAAGCAATATATATTATATTCATAAATACTATATTTTTAAAGAACAGTGTAGAATGCATGCAGAGAGCGTATCCACTACTGGAGGAACTACAAATATAGGTACTCCACTCCAGACACTGCTGCGACCACCCCAGTCACCCTGGTCCTCCTCTCCTGAGGCCATAAACCTACCACCAGCCCTCGAAACTCTCCTTTTTCACCAAGACAGAAAGCCTTTCCTTTATCTCTTCCTCTGTGGTGGGGCCTTAAAGCCTGCGGCTAACCGAAGCCAACATCTGCCTGTTGAAGCCGACAGGGTCTCCTAAAAGTTCCCAGCACAGGTCAAGGATGTGCCCCAGGAGAGCTGGGCCCTCAGAAGGAAGTGTGTCCTGTCTTTGTTAGACCCAGTGGCTGCAGAATCTCTGTGTATTGTCCTGGACCTGAATCCCTGCTATACGGCTCCGGCTCCGGTGGCAAGGACTTTAAGCACCATAGCCACTTGTCTAGCATGGTGCCATACACCACACCAAGGCTGGGTGGCTGCACTGTCTGTCCCTGGTGCGCACTTGGCTGTCAGGACTCCACGGAGCTGGTGCAGCATGTGCACCGCCACTAAGTTCAAGACCCAGGTTGCACTGTCCTTCCCTGGGCCACCGTGTCTGTCTCAGTCATTTTCTCTCTAGAGGTTACTGCCTTATCCTAGGCCTCGGTTTTCCCGTCTATACAAAGAGAGAAGCATCCTTCCTGCCCTGTTTCCTACTGCGTTATACTGACCAAGTCTTTGCCTTCCTGGAGCCTGCGAAATAGGTGATTTGGAGGAGAGGCAGAAAACACTTGCCTGGGAGCCAGTCAGAACGGGGTTCAGGTCACCTTGTGCTATGTGAGCCTTCACAAGTGACATAACCTATCTAGTCTTGGATTCATGCTTTCCCAAGTGGCGAATGGTTGATTTCAGGTAAAAGAGACGGCAAAAGAACATGGGCATCATCTGGTTCATTTCTATAGCTTTCCCTGTCTTCCTACTACCCTCACCTTTTGCACATTAAACATTCTGTACACAGAAACACGCACACACACACACACACACACATACAATCCTGCCGGAAAACAGGTGAGATAAAGCTGAAGCTATGGTTTGGATGGAGCCTGCTTATAAGGAATTTCGTATGTCATGCTTGAAGACGTCCTGGAAAGACGAAGTAGCAGAGGGAGATAGAACTTTATTTCAGAACTATCGTCTTCTATAAGTCTTCGGGTAAGAATACCAGGAGTGATTTGGGGTAAAGTTGCCAGAAAAATACAGGACATCCAATTAAATTGGAAGTTGCAATAAATAATAACTATTATTTTAGTACAAATATCTCTCATTGTTTATCGGAAATTACAATTTAACTGGGAGTCTATTTTTATTTGCTAAAAATAGGTTTATAGGCAACCCTACCTTGGGGACAAATTCAAGAGGCTTCAGGGGCTGGAATTTGAGGGAATTTTATAAAGTAGAAGGCCTGGTGGTTCACCGAGAGGGAGGAGGTGGTAGCATAGTGGCGGTGAAGAGTAGATAAAACGTGGAAAGCCTGTTGGTCTGTGTCCAGAGACGGGTGAGGCGATGGTCATCAGTGTGTGGGGAGACCAGTTTGTGCAGTGAGCAGCTGGCATAGCTCAGTAGTTGGTAAACAGCTTTGCAAGGGGTCACAGGGGACGAACTTTTCTACTGACATCTGATTGGCTGTTGATGTCTACTTTTTTATGCTAGTGATTTTGTTGGAAAACTAAAGGTCTGATGCTTTTCATGGTCCTTCTCACATTTTTTTGCAAGCTGGTGACCTTCTGAAAAAATTGAGAAAATTGCTGTTGAAATAAGCAGGAAAGAGAAAAGAGTGATTATCCATTTTTAGATGTGTTTACAGGCTGCGTGACTCAGCGCTGCTTCTGGTAAGAGCAAGCATGTGGTCTCTTTTGGTGCTGAGATACAAACACGGGAGGCTGTGGTCTACGGCACTTTCCGTGAGTGGTGAAGCCCTGATGAATATGAGGGCCTGACTGGACATCCAGGTGCTTTACCTACAGAGTCCTTTCCTCTCGGCTTGGCTTTGGCCCATCTCTTTAGGTTCCGTTAGGAATATTTCACTTATTCAATAGTTCATTTACTCAAATATTTCATCATGGATTTCTCTGCAACTGAGAACACTGACTGAGAAAATAAGAAGTTTGATTTATAGGAACTCAGGTCAAACAATCAGATGTTTCTTTGGTGACTTGTACCTGGTGGACCATCCCATATTGTCCAATCAACAGCAGCATTTAGGGAGGCCAAGAAAATTCTTGGGGTGGGGTCATCAGTATGGCAGTGTGAGAAGACCTCTAGGTCTCCCCCTTAGTGTACAACAAATTGGACAGCTATAATTCACCAAAGGATTCCCTGCTCCACACACAAACATGTCTGAGAGATCCACGCATTAAGACATCTGAAGGTGAGTATGTCAGAGGGAGCAGAGTGGGAGGATAGGGAAGGACAGAGAAGGAGCTGCAGACAGAGTCCAGCACTCACAGTGGTCCCAACGACTTGGTAGCAGTGGAGGGTCAGACTGAAGCACTCATTGGGCAGGTCACGAAAGAACAGAAGCAAGATTCCAGCCTTAGTGGCCAGTACACGTCGCAGTGAAACCCAGTGGAAAAAACAAAGTCATAGATACATAAACCCTCCTCCCTACCCCCATCTAGTATAAGGAACTCAGTAGAGGCTGCTGGGTATTTCAGCTGCTACAGCATTGCTGATGGGTTCTGGTTGCAGGAAACAAGCACTGGGAACTCAGGCCTAGAGCCCCACTTCCTGCATGCCCCACCTCCTGCACACCCCACCATGGTGCGGTGCCCTGAGACCAAGGTTACCCAGTCACAGAGGGGACACTCACCTAGCAAAATATGGGGCATTTTCAATGGCTAAGGAGATATAGCTCCACCAAGATTCTGGAAGTCCCAGTAGTACATACAGATTACTCTATCCAGCAAAGCTATCATTTAGAATGGAAGGGCAGATAAAGTGCTTCCTAGACAAGGTAAAGCTAAAGGAGTAGTTCATCATCACCAAGCCGTTATTACATGAAATGTTAAAGGGGCTTATTTAAGGAAAAAAAGGTCAAAACTATGAATATTAAAAAGGCAGCAAATGCACAACTATCAACAACTGAATCTAAAACAAAACAACAAAACTAAGTAAACAACCAGAATAGGAACAGAATCATAGGTACAGAAATCATTTGGAGGGTTATCACCTGGGAGAGGGAAGGGATAGAATGAGGGAAAAGGTGTGCAGGGATTAAAAAGCATAACTGGGAGAAAACAAAGACTTGCTCTATAGCACCATCTATTGGAAAACAAAGAAAGACCTGTGTAACATCATAAAATGGAAAAGCCTTAGGTGGGGACGGTGGGGAGGGTGATAGTTGTGGGGGTTGGGGGAATGGAGACAACAGTACTTTAACAACAATAAAAAAAAAAGAAAAGATTGTTAAAAATTAAATAGTATGCAGCAGAAAGAAGGATCTCCTACCCTTCACGACAGCATGGATGGACTGAAGAGCACTATGCTAAGTGAAATAAGCCAGGTAGCGAAACACAAATATCATATGATCTCACCTATAAGTGGAACCTAATCAACAAAACGAAAAAATCCACAAACAAATGAGCAAGAGAGAACCAGAGACATGGAAATAAAGAACAAACTGACAGTGACCAGAGGGGAGGGGGAAGGAGGATGATGGGGTAAAGAAGGGGAAGGGTCAAGTCAAGGAACACGTACAAAAGGACCCATGGTAAAGGACAATGGGGTGGGGATTGTCTTTGGGAGTGGGGGTTGGACAGGGCAGGGGAGAGCAACTGGGGGAAAAATGGGGACAACTGTAACTGAACTACAATTTTTTAAAAAATCAGAACTCAAAAAATAAAATTTCAATTCCTCAAATGCCCTGGCAGAGAAATAATCTATCAAATACCATGAATAACCAAGGTATCAAGGTAGCTAGAAAGAAAATAAAAAGTCTCCAGGAAACAGACTCAAAGACTCAGAAGACTATGGTTTAAATGACTGAGAATTCAAGATCGCAGTTCTGAAATAACTCAACAAGATGCAAGAAAACTCAGAAAGGCAGTTCAATGAGCTCAGGAATAAAAATCAATGAACAAAAGAGATTTCTGTTCCTTTCACTCTTTTGTCAAAGAGATTGAAACTATAAAAAAGAACCAAACAAAAATACTGAAGCTGAAGAACTCAATAAATGAGATGAAGAATGAGCTAGGGAGCTTAGGAATAGAGCAGACCAGATGAAAGAATTAGTGATTTTGAAGATAGAAATCTAGAAATAACTCAGAAGAAAAGAGAGAATTGGGAAGTTTAAAAAAAAATGAAAGAAGTCTATGCAAACTATCTTACTCCATTAGAAAAAACAACATAAGACTAATGTGTATACCAAGGAAGAAGAGAGGGAGAAGGGAACAGAGAGCCTATTGAAACAAATAATCAATGAGAACTTCCTCAAACCACAGAAAGAGCTGGACCCTCGAATCCAAGAAGCTAACAGAATATCTAATTATCGCAAAACAGAAAGATCCTCTTGCAAACACATTACGTTAAAATTGTCAAAAGTTAATGACAAAGACAGAATTCTTAAGGCAGCCAGAAAAAAAACAGAAAACTATAACCCATAAAGAAAACTCCATCAGATTATTATTGGATTTTTCAGCAAAAACATTATAAGTCAGAAGGACATAGAATAAAATATTCAAAATATTAAAAGAGAGAAATCACCAGCTAAGAGCAATATATTCAGCAAAGATATCCTTTATATATGAGGGAGAAATACTTTTCCAGACAAACAAGCTGAGGAAATGTACCACCATAAGACCTGAATTACAAGAAATGTTGAAAGGGTTTCTTCTACCTGAAGAAAAAAGACAAAAGGATTTAAAACTGTAAGATGACATATAGACAGTAGCAGAAAACTGTAACTCTATTTCAGAATAGGTATTAAACACATAATTATAACAAAAGTTACTGGGGGTAAAAGCAATAAAGACAATAGCTTCTGCAATTTGGAAACAAAGGCACTGTATTAAAAAAAAGGATTAATTTGTGACGACAAAAACACAAAAGGGGAGGTGAAAAAGTACTGAACTTGCACAGATGAATGGAGATAAGGTGCAATCAGAAGAAGAGGGCTATTGCATATGTGAAACTTTTTTTTTTTGCATAACATAATGGTAATTACAAAATAAAAATCGAGAATTAACACATGTAACATTAAAAAAAGCAATCAGAGGAAAAAAAATCATAGGCCACCACCAAAACAACACACAGAAACATAAGGGAAAAGAAACAATGGAGATACAGAACAGCCAGAAAAGAAAAGATAAAATGACTGCAGTAAGTCCTCATATATAAATAATCACCCTAAGTGTAAATGGAGTAACTCACCAATTAAAAGGCACAGAGTAGTGGGATGGATTAAAAAAATAAGACTCAACTGTTTGTTGCCTTCAGGAGATCCAGCTCAGCTACAAAGACAAATATACTAGGAGGGACACAAAGAACGCAGAAATTTACTTATCAAAAAAATGTGTATTTATTCTTACATGTTTAAACTTCAGTCACCTTCAAAATGTGCTCCATTTGATGCAATACACCTCTCAAGACATTTTTCCCAGTGCTCAAAACAATTTTGAACTTGTTGATTTTGATGCCTTTCAGTGCTTCTGCCATTTTTTGTTTCACCTCTTCCCCATCAGTGAAATGTTTCTCTTTGATGACTTTTTTCCATCCCAAGAAACCAAAAAAGGCCCTCGGGTGAGATCAGATGAATAGGGAAAGTAGGGCACAGGGGTCATGATGTTTTTGGTCAAAAACTGCTGAACACTTAGCACAGTGTGGGCAAGTGTGCTCATAAATCACCCATCATGAAATGGGCAAACATTTTGAAAGAGTCTTAAAAAAAAATTTGCCTGAAGCTACACTCAGCCTCTCACAACAATGCCAGCTGGTACACTGATACAGATGGGTTCCTAGAACACTCACCTAGTCGGGGAAGCCTGTACCACATGAGGCCAACCCTCCAGATGATAATTCCTTCTTTTTTTCGGTGTCCACCCTTGTAGACTCAAAGTAAAGAGGTGTAAGATAATACTTAAAGAAAATCATATGTAGCTATGCTTATATAAAAAAAATAGATTTCCAGATAAAAAGGTAACAAAAGAAAAAGATGGGCATTTTATAGTGATAAAGGGGATAGTTCATCAAGGAGACATAACAGTTATCAACATATATGCACCTACTTGGGAGCACCAAAATGTATGAAACAATTACTGGCAGATGTAAAGGGAGAAACTGAGAAACACACAGTTATAGTAGGGCACCTAAATACCCCACTGACAGCAATGGACAGATCAGTCAAATAGCGTGTCAATAGGAAATACATTAAATGACACATCAGACAAAATGAACATACTATTTACAGTTTTTCAACCCAAAACAACAGAATATACATTTTTCTCAAGTGTATCTGGAAAATTCTCAAGGATAGACCATACATTGGGGCACAAAACAAGTTTCAATAAATTTCAGAAGATTGTAATCATGCCAAGCATATTTTTCAACCATAAAGGTATGAAACAGGAAATTAACTACCAGAAAAACACAGAAAAAAAGTACAGATATGTGGAGAATAAACAGTATGCTACTGAACAACTGTTGAGTCAAATAAAAAATAAAAAGATATTAAAAAATTCATAGAGACAAATAAAAATGACAGTTTGGCATATCAAAATTTGGTGGAATGCAGCAAAAGCAGGAATAAGAGGGACGTTTATAGCCTTACAGGCCTACTGTAAGAAACGAGAAAAATCTCAATTAATCTAGCATTTCAACTTGAAGAACTAGAAACGTAAGAATAAATGAAGCCCAAAATAAGTAGAAAGAAGGAAATAATAAGAACTATAGCAGAATTAAAAGAAACAGTACACAAAGACAATAGAAAAATAAGGAAACAAAAGCTGGATCTTTGAAAAGATAAATAAAATTGACAAACCTCTGGCTAGGCTTACCAAGGAAAAATAAGAAATGACTCAAAAATCAGTAATGAAATAGAAGTTACAGTGAGCACTGCAGAAGTACAAAGGATTATAAAAGAATACTATGAAATATGCCACCAAATTTGGCAACCTGGAAGATATGGACAAATTCTTAGGGATGTGTAGCCTTCCTAGACAGAACCATGAAGAACCAGAAAACCTAAACAGATTGATCAACAGTAAAGAAATTGAAACAGCATTCAAAAGCCTCCCAAAACACCAAAGTCCAGGGCCTAATGGTGTCACTGGTGAATTCTAACAAATGTTCAAAGAATATTTAATAACTATACTCTTTAAAAATACTGAAGAAGAGGGAGTACTTTTTAACTCATTTTATGAGGCCAACATTACTCTGATACCAAAATCAGGCAAGGACACCATACACACAAAAAAGTATTATAGGCAAATATCTCTCATGAATATAGGTGCAAAAATTCTCAACAAAATACTAACAAAATGAATACAATAATAAATAAAAAAGATAATATATAGCAATCAAGTGGGGTTCATTCTGGTATGCAAGGATGTTTTAACATTGCAAATCAATTAATGTGATATACCACACTAATAAAATAAATAAAAATTATGCAATCATGTCAACAGATGCAATAAAAGCATTTCACAACATATAACACCTACTGATGATTAACACACTCCATAAAATGGGTAGAGAAGGAAAGTACGTCAACATATATGACAAAACCCAGCTAATATAATACTCAACTGTGAAAAACTGAAAGCTTTTCTGTTAAGATCAGGAACAAGATGATGCCCATTGTTATTCAGCATAGTACTGGAAGTCCTAGCCAGAGCAATCAGGTAAGAGCAAGAAATGAAAGGCTTCTAAATTGGGAATGAAGAACTACAACCGTCACTATTTGCAGATAACATAATTCTGCATAGAGAAACCCTAAGATTCCACCAAAAGACTATTAGAAACAATATAGTAAAGTTCGTAGAATATAAAAGTCAGTATAGAGAATCTGTGCTCTTATATACTATCAATGAAATATTAGAAAAAAATGAAAAAATGCATTTGCAATTGCAAGAATAAAGAAAAATACTTAGGAATAAACTTAAAGGAAATGGAGGACCTGTACGCTGAAAACTACAAGATGTTTTTGAAAGAACTGAAGACACAGAGAAATGGAAAGATATTCCATGTTCATGAACTGGAAGAATTAACACAGTTAAAATGGCCATATTACTTAAAGTAATATATATATTTAAGGTAATCCCCATCAAAATTCCAATGGCATTTTTCAAAAAAATAAGACAAAAACATCCTCATATTTGTATGGAACTGCAAAAGACCCTGAATAGCCATAGCAGTTCCTGGGGAAAAAGAACCAAGCCAAAGGTATCTCACTCCCTGAATTCAAAGCTATAATAATTGAAACAGTATGGCATTGGCAGAAGAACTGACACACAGACCAATGGAATGGAACTGAGAGTCCAGAGGTAAACCCGCACATACATGGGCAACTAATTTTCAACAAAGGAGCCAAAAACATACAATGTAGAAAGGAAATCCTCTTCAATAAATGAGACTGGGAAAATCTGAAAGCCATATGCAAAAAATGAAACTACCCAGCTATCTGACAAAAATTAACTCAAAAGTGGATTGAAGACTTGAATATAAGACGTGAAAACAATAAAATACACAGAAGAAAACATAGGCACTAAACTTACGGACCCTGGTCTCAGAGGAATTTTTGTAAACTTGACCCCAAATGTATGTGAAGTAAAAGCAAAAATAAATGAATATGATTACAACAAACTGTGCTTCTGTGCAGCAAAAGAAACCATCAACAAAACAAAAAGGTAATCAACCCAATGAGAGAAGATATTTACAAACAATACTTCCGACAAGGGGCTAATATCCAAAATACAACGAAGAACTCATACAACTCAACAACAAAAAACAAACAATCTAACTAAAAAAGAGGCAGAGGACCTGAACAGATACTTTTCCAAGAAGACATACCAATGGCCAACAGATATTCGTATATGAAAAGATACTCAACCTTACTGGCTATAAGGGAAATGCAAATCAAAACCCCAATTAGATATCACCTCACACTTGTTAGAATGGCTACTATCAATAAGACAAGAAATACCTCAGCTGGTATAACTCAGTGGATTGTGTGTTGGCCTGCAAACCAAAGGGTCACCAGTTCAATTCCCAGTCAAAGCACATGCCTGGATTGCAGACCAGGTCCCCAGTAAGGAGTGTGCGAGAGGCAACCACACATTGATGTTTCTCTTCCTGTCTTTCTCACTCCCTACCCCTCTGTGTAAAAAAAAAAAAGAAAAAGAAAAAGAAAGAAATAACAAATGTTGGATAGAATGTTGAGAAAATGGAATCCTTGTACACTGCTGGTGGGAGTGTAAATTGGAGCCCCCTATGGAAAACAATATGGCAGTTCCTCAAAAAATTAAGAATAGAGTTACCATATGACCCAGCAATCCCTCTCCTAGGTTTCTACTCAAAAAAATTTGAAAACACTTATTCATAAAGCTCTATGTACCGTTATGTTCATTGCAGCATTATTCACAATTGCCAAGGCTATTGCGAATAATCTAAGTGTCCTTTAATGGATGATTGGATAAAGAAGATGTGGTACACGTATACAATAACACACTACTGAAGTCATAAAAAAGATGAAATATTGCCATTTGCCACAACATGGATGGATCTTGAGAATATCATGACAAGTGAAATAAGTCAGGTGGAAAAGGACAAAAAACATGTGATTTCACTCATATGGGGGAAATATAACAGAAAGCAACAAATGAACAAACGAAAACAACCCTTACAGACACATACAACAGTATGGTGATTACCAGTGGGGTGGGGCGGGGGGGCGTTGAGAAAGGTAAAAGGGGCCAAAACACGGCGATGGAAGAAAACCAGAGTCTGGGTGGGGAGCACAGAATGCAATACACAAATGTATTCTAGAATTGTATACCTGAAACTTATATAATGTTATTAACCAATATTACCCTAATAAATTTAATTAAATTTAAAAAAGAAAATATTCACTTCTTACAAGCCGTATTTCTAGAGATAAGGGCTCTGGGCCTAATTGGAACAGACCCAAGAAGAAACAATATTCAAACCGAGAAAAGAAGCTCCAAGGTCTTTACCATGTGAGGGAACTAACAAACCTTTCAGGATTTACTAAAGTATTTTAGCAAGCGGACTTTGGCTCGATTTGTGTCACAGCAGATCCTGAGTCAGAAAATGATTTCATTGATCTGCTCTGCTCTTCAGTCTTAATGCCTCCATTGATTAAGCAACTGAGACTATGTGGGAGGAATATCATAACAGTAAAAATGAATGTTCTTTTAAAGTGTAATTTAAAAAATGCTGTTGAAGAATTTTTGTATGTCAAAGACATTTAAAGACTTTCTTTACTAATGTGAAGGATTTTCAGCTTTAATTACTCCTTCCATGCTCACCAGGGTGGATGGAAAGTAGTCCTCCAGGTCAGGAATGATTCTGAAATTAATGGGGTCACCTGGGATCAAACAGCACTAGTTCTTGAGAGGTCAGTGGGTACCTTACAAGGAATCTGAGCCTCCCTGGGATTCCCTGTAAGCTCCTGGACACTTAGAAAGCAATCCCTTGGGAAATTCATGCCCAAGGGTGTACCATGGAAACTTTCCACTGGCCAGGGTTTCAGAATATAGTAGCACTGGGTTCACATCTCACTTACTCTGTGGAGTTCATTATTTATCCTTTTTGGTTTTCTCATTTGTAAAATGAGGATAAAATCATGCAGAATAATTTATTTGACCCAGTTATGGTAAAGAACAAAAAGAGATGATGTCTCTAAAAGGCTTAGCAGAACACCGATACATTAAAGTTGCTTAATCAATATCTGGTCCATTTTCCTGAATGAGAGGTAAGGAGACTATGGGGTGGGGTGGAATGAGCAAAATAAGGGTTTTCCTTCAATGAGTG
The DNA here is from genome assembly GCA_004026545.1 of Mormoops blainvillei. Taxonomy (NCBI): domain Eukaryota; kingdom Metazoa; phylum Chordata; class Mammalia; order Chiroptera; family Mormoopidae; genus Mormoops; species Mormoops blainvillei. Next base: position 229,412 of record PVJD01000091.1, on the reverse strand, counting down.
TGCTTAAAGGTAGAGTGAGTGCTACTGACTTCTGCAACTCAAGTAAGAAACTTGCTCTAAATGTTACCAAAACACAGCCCAAAGAGGGAATGTGACTGACTGGTGGTAAGGAGAACAGCACAAAGGTCAGGCAGACTGACATGTTCTAATACACATTCTGCTACTTTCTAACTGTGTGCTTTTGGCTAAGCTATTTAACCTCACTGCCCTATTTCCCTGGATGTAAAGTAGTGATAATGATACGTGTCTCATAGAGGTGCGACCGACCCCTGTCTGCTTGGCTAACCCATTTCTTTCATTCTCTGAGACAGGATTCTCCTCTTGTAGCCATGCTTATGCCGCATGAATATGTTCCCTTGCTTGTCATAAAGGAAGAGACTAAGGGTCACCTGACTTAGGAGAACCCAGCCTATTGGCTGGACTGGCACAATCAGCTTTTCTCTCCTGGGGGAGGACTAAATGACATGAAATAAAGTGCTTTAACACAGTGTGATGCCCAGGGTGTAATGAGGAGTCAGTAGTAAGTAAAGTCCATAGTAAAGGCCACTTCCTGGCAACTATTCTTCAACATACAAAATTTCAGTCCACAGTAACTTGATGTGAAAGGTTGGCACAAATCTCATGAGCAGTGCAGGGGGAGCTTCTCCCCAGGTTTTGCATTGACAGCTCAAACCAAGACACATTCCTATCTTTATATTCCCTTCATGCCAGAGACATTTCTGAATGGAGTGTGTTTTAAACAGTTTTCTCTGGAAAAGCCTGACAACTCTCATGCTGGAAATTTTAATGTCATGATCCAAGTATAGGTAGATTCAGATCTAGGATTGCTTATTTTTAACAAGTCCAACTAGGAAACAGCAGAGGTGAAATACCAATTCTAACCATGCCTCTTTCTCCGGGCACCTCAGAGTCTACAGCATTCGCCTCAGGAATGACTATTTCCTTATCCCGTCCTCCACTGGCTCCGCTCATTAAGGGAAGCAAAAGGTGCTCGGCAAGGATCACATGTCATTTTTCTCATTAACTGGAACAGGCACCATGGTGGGAAAAAGATAGGGGGTTTCAGCTCCTGTGATCTTAAGTCTCCAAGAAAGGAAATGATCTCCTAAATAAACAATAAACACACAAAGAAATCCCTTCCTATTTTAGTATTAATCTCAACTATCAATCAATATGTTGAAGACAGAATTTTTACCCATCTATGCACTTTTCATCTTTCACAGTGTTTATTTTCTTTTCTCTTTCAACTCCTTACACAAGTGATATTTCCTTTTCTCTCTTTGCTATACAAACCCGAAGGTCATTTTGATTTATATTTTTTTATAATTTTCATCCTAATTGAATTTTCTCAGCTGAATGTACAGATGAGATTTTGTTTTTCATGACAGAAAATTCATTTATATTCATTTATTCATAATTCATATTCTCTTTCTCTCTCTACCCGCCCCCCTCCCCACCCTCTAAACAGAAAGTTTCATAGTTTGGAATCAGCCAACAGTGTGATTAAAGCACTTCAGACATTCCCTAAAGTTTTCACACAAGCGGAAAAAATTCTGCATTGTTTTGTGGATACCAATAAGAACTTAGAGCAAAATACTATTCTTCTAGTGCTCTGCACTGTGCAGTAGTCACTTAAGAACAGCATGGCAACTCCTACAAACACTTTCCTTTAATTTATGTGTGTGTGAATATATATGTACAAAAATGTGTGTGTAATATATATATATATATATATATATATACACACACACACACATAAAATTTATAACTAGCAAAGAATAATAGCATAATCCAGATTTCTTTTCAAAAGGGGCAACCAGTTCAAATGCACAGCTGGATATGGCAGAAAACACAATTAGACAAATTGGATTTAAGAGTTACATGAGGTCTCTACTGAGCCAGTGAATGAGAAGCTGAATAAAACATTGTGATTGCTGCTCTGGTGTCTCGAAAGAACAAACTATGTGACTATGTGTGTTTTGGGCAAAGAAAAGGCAATTACTGGGAGTTATGGAGTATCGTTGGCATTCCATGAAAGTTAGGCTGTACAGCGTTTCACAGAGGGCTGTGTTGGGAATAAAATGTTGTCCATGGCTTAAAGCAGGAGTCTGTTAGAAGCATGACTAAAAGAAAAGATTTGGCAAATATTATTTTCAAGTTATATTTTTTGGGGAAAAAACGAAGTAGAAAAATTTACATAATATGTAACTTTTCAATAGGTTTATAAAAATTCTTAGGGAATATTAAGTACAAAGGAATACATTATATATTATTTCCCCTCTAGAAGTGAACCTTTTCAGCTAAAGCAGGTATATTCTGGAGAAGACAACAAGCAAAGTCTATAGTTTCAAAATTTTTCACTAAGAATACTCAAACCAATGACTAAATATTGAAGGTAAGCACCCTTATAGGATTAGAAAACTGAAACTAAATTACCACTTTTCGCTATTTGCAAATAATCTTATTTGCAAATTTGTCTCAAGGCAACCGAATGAAAAGTAGATATTCTTGTCTCTCAACAATCTCCCCGAAATAAATGGGACAAAAAAGCAATTGTCTGAGAGAGTTCTATTTTCTTAAAGAAAACATCTTGTATTAATTGACGAAAGTACATGAGTCCCCTTGACACCAATGCTTACGGTATTTGTGGCTTGTCTCTCAGTGTGCAACCTAGAAACATATCCATAAAATTCTTGCCAACAATAATAACTTCTTGTGTGTTGATGCTGTCTAACCAGTAAAATCTCTATTAGTAATCTCACATTTAGTTTGTTAAACTTTATAAAAAATGTTTTGAACATTTCTAATGTGCAAAGCATGTGCTAGACAGCGGCAAGTACAAAGATGAACAGAGCGCCCTCCCTCGAATTTATAATCCGGTGAGAGAGAGACAGATTTGTTGGCAACTTTGCCACATACTTGATGGCTGTGCATCAGGGTTTTTCTCTTATTTTGATGACAAAGCTAATTATTAAGAGTGTGTTTTGCTTGTATTACCAATTGAAATATATTTTGCTAGTGTTCTTTAAAAGGGAAACTCTTATGTCACAGGTATGTCTGTGTGACCATTATGGTGCTATTATAATAAAGTATTACATGTATTACATGTTATTAAGCTGATGATCAAATAACTGTTTCTGCATTATAATGGCAAAAAGTTCTGATTATAAATCAAATGAAGACACTTAATGGGAAGCAAAAAAAAAAAATCTATGTAACCTGATGAGGACATATAACTGCCAAGGTTTCTCATGTTTGACAAAACTTTAAATTCTTGTCAACAGTTGTCTATTGAGTTATCAAACTGCAAATGTCCTGTTTGAAGAAGTAACCCCCCTCCCATTTATTTATATATGAGAAAGCTTTTTGAAGTTGTATGTTTGCTAAAGGTATAGCAATTGAGTTCATCCAAGAGGAATCAAAGTTGGTAGAAGAACAACAAACATGATTGTTCTGTGCCTAGCTTCTGCTTCTCAGTCTAAAACTCTTTTAGAGAGAGAGAAGGTGGTCTCACACATCCTAAAAACTTTTTAAAATGCCAGAGAGGGCAAGGGTTCTGTATAACTTTCCCTTGGTTAAATGAAATCTCTTTATCCTGGAGCAGGTATCCTAATACACCCCTGACACAGAGAAGGATATTTGTTGTAGTTCAGTGAATGTTTATTGAATTAAGGTACTTTTATGTGCTTGTTCAGGCCAACGACCATCATCAATCCTACCTTCATTCTAATGATAGTCCACACAGAAATGTCTTAAATAAAACACACTTCATTTGGTCCAATTATTAATAATTTTGTGATATTATGTTTTAATTCAAAACTTATTAGGACAAAAAGCAAATAAAAAGAATGAAAGAAATAATCATTTGGAATAATGCATTTATAATGAAAGATTGTAGCTCATACTTTGGTGTGCTTCCAATTTTAGTTCCAAGGTGAGTAATGTCAGAAACTGTGAATACTTTCTATTGTGTTAGAACCAACGAGTTGTTAGTTTTAAAGTGATAAAACTTTGCTCCGAACCTGAATATTTATGGACAGAACTCCTGGTGTGTAAAACCAAATTCAATGTTGATCTTGTCAGGGGGACTAGACATAAGAACAAAAACACAGACAAATAAGAAAGTAAGAGACTTACTGTATCACGTTGCCTGTTATCTTTCCCTGATATTATCAAGAAGTAGTTCCATGTCAATAGTAACAACAAAACCAGTGGTATCATGTAGAGCTCAAAGTTCCAGACAACAAAGAGAAAGAGCTGGAGGAGAGAGAAAAGAGAAAAAAAGATGAGTCAATTCTAAATTTCATTAAATTGACTCTCTTATCCATACTCCACTTCAAAAAACACAAAACTAAATGCTTCAAAACAAAAAGATTTATCTTGAAAACAAAGCCTTGAAACTTGTGAGGCATTTTTTTTATAAAAGCAAAAGTGACCCCTGGAAAGTCACAAGTAAGAGTTTTATTTTGTTTAATTTCTGTGAAGGAAAAACTGGTATCATTGCATTGTCAATGAGGTAATTTTAATTTTTCTCCTTAATGAAATTACTATGAGGTTGAACAAAATATAATTTTTTTAAAAAGGCAGCAAAATGAGCTTCACTACATTGTCAGAAATGGTTGGTCTATCTTAATAATAAAGAATGAATCACAATTTAATATCAAGGACTTTAAAAAAAATCTCACTTGGATAACATAATGTAACAAGCATAATAGGCAGATGAAAATTCCAACTCTATACAAGAGAGCCTCGAACATTCCACAATACAAATGAAAGCATACCTACCAACAAGTGTAAAAAAAGAATGGCTTAACAGTCAGGATTACCATAGAAATCAAAAAGTTATTTCAAAAAAAATTTTTGCTGAAGAAAACTTTAAAATGTCTATTTCTATTATCTTTAAAAAAAACCCCTACTTCTCTAAGTATATATGTGACTTTTTAAAATTGTGAGACAATTATTAGATTAAGAACTCACCTAGGTGGGCAGAACAAGCCATTTTAAGAGCATGCGCATTGTAAATAACTAGCATCGGATATAAAGTGTGACTCTCCTACATCCCCCACCAGACTCTTATAATCTTGGACAGATCATTTAAGTTTTCTGGGTCTGTGGCAGTTGCTGCTAAATCAAGATCATGTTAAGTCAGACGACAGGTAAGAGCCAGATTCCACTGATGCTCACTCGCCCCATAACCTTCTGGCATCACACATATTTTCCCTTCAGTTTCTTCCTCTGTAACATGAGGCTGATACAAGTATCTACCAGAGAGGTTGTGAGAATTAAATAGCTGAAACATTTTAAAGATTTAAACACTGCTTAGTACCCAGTAAATGCTCAAAACATACCATGGTGTAAATGATATCAATACCTTTTAAAACTCAGAAAGTTAATTATTGACTAAGGTCCTCAGGTAATGCATATTTTAATAGTGAAAACCCGAAAGTCATCTGCCTGCTAGGATTTAACTGAACCATAGTATAACTGGGAATTTGAGCCAGGTGGTAACACAAACACCTTGCATTTGATAGACCGGAAGAGTGGGGAACTTTACCCTAAGTCGCTAGTGTCGGGAAGAGCAGCTCGGCCCTTCGTAGCCTTCTTAATGAACCCCTGCCAAGTCTACAGTCTATTCCAGCGGCAGAGAAAATAAAACTGTGTGAAGAGGTTCTGAGCCTTAGAAAGTCACTCTGCCTCCCTGTTTTAATTTCTAAACAGAGGTCTATAGACCTCTAACATACTTTAGAACAGAGGTCTATTCACCTCTAACATACTTTCTCCAATATCTAAAGTGACATTATGATATTACTGTACTATTAGGATTTTTTTTAATGTGACATTAAATTTTGAAAGTTGCATATTTTACTGAATTACTTGATATTTATAACCCAGCTAGACCCCCAAAGCATAATAATGGTTTACTAACCCAAGAAATGAATTTTGGACAGACTTACATGATAACTATAGAGTCAAATTCCTGGGGGGAAAAGAAAATCTCCGTATGTCTGTGCATCAAACATGAGCCATATCTTTTCTTTCACCAGAAAGATGAAAAAATTTCCAGCAAAGGAAATATTTCCCTTTATTTTTAAAAATGTATACATAAATTATAATTGGTGACTATGATTATTATGTTAAAGTGTATTTTTGAAAGATAATTCTTCACCTAGGAAGTAAATTAAGGCAAATTTGGCAGATGTCAACACATGTAGAGGGAAAATCATTTCTGGCAAGAATCCATACTAATTCTTTACACATTTATCTGTAAAATTTAAGTAATCACTAGAATATAAGCTCTTATGAGTAGGGACTGTTTCTTTTTGTTCAGAGATCTATCCCCAGAGCCTAGAACAATGCTTGAGGCACAGTGGGTGTTCAATAAATATATACTTGCTGGATTACTGAATAAATGGACAATGGGTTTCCAAGTCATTTAACATAAGTCCTCTCAATTATTTGTATTAGTAAATGTACAACAGAGCCACTGTATAAAACCAAGTGACTTCAGGAAAATGTATATAGAATTTCAACCTGGATGCCACTAGCAAATTTCTCTGAGGCGCACATGGTAGAAGTGCCTTGTATTCGAGAGAGATTCTCTTTCCATCCTTTCAATGCAGTCGTGAACTGTCTTGTGTATTATGGCCTGACCACAGTCTTCCTAGTCACTTTTTGCTGAGGACATTCGTTTGACTCAGTGCATCCTGGCCTCCTGTGATTCCACTGCTAAATAAACCAACTGTAATTACTTTTAACCTGTTGAGCATATATATATATATATATATATTCCCCCTTGTAATATCTACTTATCAGTGTTAGATTCCTGTTGTTGCTCGTAATAAAATTCCTTGTAATGTCCACATATTGGTGTTAGTTATAGGCGAGATGTTGCACAGAATAAACTTTCTCGAGGGTAATCCTGTAAGTAATCAAGACATCTGTCATGCCTTTTTCTTCTCTAGGTTCAACATCACTAGTGACTTCAAGTACCAGTTACAGAAACCACCTTGTCATTCTATATGACAGGTAACTTCTCACCATATACAAATCACTGCATCAGTAGTTTCCTTGAAGTACAGCACTCAGAGCTGACAACAGTCCTCATGAATACCTACGGTTATTGATATGCCCTTATATCATGAGTACCAGAACTCAGGATGGAGAAAAATATAAAAGAGACAAAGGAAGAAACTGCATCAGTTTTGTGGATTCTGGCAGTGCAAAAATAGTACCTTTTCCTATTGTGTGTTCTTTAAGAATCTAATTTTTTGGTAGCTATTCAAGGAGCCCATGGTGTTGGAAATATCTTTAAAAAGAGTACATTTATAAAAACTATAACACACTGAAGAAAGAAATTGAACAAGATACAAATAAAAGGAAGAATACATTTTACTCATGGATTAGAAAGGTTAATGTTCTTAAAATGTCCTCATTACCTAAATTAATAGACAGATTCAATGCAACCCCTATTAAAACACCAATAGCATTCTTCTCAGAATTAGAACCACTAATCCTAAAATTTATATGGAACCACAAAAGACCCAAAATAGCCAAAGAAATCTTGAGAAAGAACAGAGTGGGAGATAACATGCAACCTGATATCAAACTATACTAAAGAACTAGAGTAACCAAAACAACATGGTACTGGAAAAAAAACAAAGATACATAGCCAATGGAATGGAATAGCGAGCTCAGAATGAAACCTCCACTTACTTACTCAATTGATCTATGACACATGTGGCAAAGAAACACAATGGGGTAGAGTCAGTCTTTATGTAATGGTGGGAAAATTGGACAGGTACATGCAAAAAAAAAAAAAGGAATCGGATCACTTTCCTACCCCATAAACAAAAATAAATTCTAAATGAATTAAAGATTTAAATGTTAGGTCTAAAACTATGGAACTCCTTGAAAAAAACATAAGCAATAAACTGACACTAGCCATATCTTTCTGGATATATTGCCTCAAGCAAGGAAAACAAATGAAAAACAAATGAGACTACATCGAACTAAAAAGTTTTCCACTGAAGGAAACCATCAACGAAATGAAAGGACAGCCTATTAAAAGGGAGAGGACATTCACCAATGATACATCTGATAAGTGATTAATATCCAAAATATATTTTAAAAACTTATAAAACTTAACACCAAACAAATGATGCAATAAAAAAAACAAAAACTGTCAGAGGACCTGAAAAGACATTTCTCCCAAGAGGCTATACAGATGACCAACAGACATATGAAAAGATGCTCAACATCACTATCATCAGGGAAATGCAAGTCATGATGAGGCATCACCTCACACCAGTCAGAATGGCTATCATCAATAAATCAATAAAGGACAGTGTTGATGAAGAAGTAGAGACAAGGGAATCCTTGTATACTGTTGGTAAGATTGTACATTAGTGCAGTTACATTAGTGCAACTTCTCTCTCTCTCTCTCCCCCTCTCTCTCTCCATATATATATATATATTGTACACACACTACATATATATATATATTGTACACACACAGTAGAATATTATTCAGCAGTAAAAAAGAATGAAATCTGGTCATCTGCGACAACATGGATGGACCTAGAGGGTATTATGCTAAGTAAAATAAAGTCAGACAAAGACAAATATAGTATTTCACTTATGTGTGGAGTCTAAAAAAGCAAAATAGCAGTGGCTGATGTGGCTCAGTGGATTGAGTACCGGCCTGTGAACCAAGAGGTCACTGACCGGTTCAATTCCTGGTCAGGGCCCATGACTGGGTTACGGGCTGGGTCCCTGGTTGGGGGACTGTGAGGGGCAACCGACTGATGTTTCTCTCGCACATCAATGTTTTTCTCCCTCTCCTTCTCTCTCTCTTCCCCTCTCTGAAAATAAATAAATAAAACCTTTAAAAAAAACCCAAAAATTTAAAAGCAAAATAAATGAATAAAAAAAGAGAAGCAGATCCACAAGATGTAGAGAATAAATTTATGGTTGCAAGGGGAAGTGATAAGGGGATGGGAACAAAAAAATAACGAAGCAATACATAAACAAAGAAATACATAAACAAGAGTTCTTTGAATAAAGATTAAATACAAAAGCATTTTTTTCCCTTTCTGAATATCAAACTGCGGATTTCAAATGTTCATGTGTTAACGAAATGTATTTATTGAACACTTACTATGTGCTATGTAATACTGGGTATTCAAATTAAGAGATGACATAGTTTCTGGAGTCAGATTGCTAAGGATCCCTAAGAAAAAAGCTGCTGTTCACTATTGCGTTAGTGATGTTTCTAACACTTGGTAGTGGAAAGGATCTTCTAACAAAGAGAGCCTTTAGAGGAAGAAGGGCATCGTTTTAGTTCATTCTCTTCACACTGAGCTTCACTTCTCCTTGGGTCCCACCTGCACTAATATTGGTCCTCTCCTCTTTCCTACAAAAAGCCAAGATAGTGTATGGCTGGGTCTTCAGGGTCTTACTAGGACAGCAAGAGAAAGAAGGCAGCTCAGAGAAATCCTGGAAGGACCAAGACAGTGCAGGATGTGTCCTTGTTCCTGACCACGCTTTTCATAGATTTGGGTGGAGGGAGGGGAAGATATAATGGGCTAAAATTAGGTTAAAAAAAAAATTGCAGACGCATCCGCACAATAAAAATTTAAACCATAAAATGCCCAGCATTTTATCCCAACCCAATACTTCCAGAACCCCTTTTGGCCTGTGAGGGACATGGAAAGAGGACTCCGTGATTCTAGAATTTCTCAATGTTAAATTAGGTAATAAGGACTCTTGCCCATTTGTACAGTATTTAATTTTCTTTGCCTCCATCACTATGGCATTCTTTCTTTATTTTTCCTGTTTCTACCATAGTCTCTCCACCTTTCCCCAACTCTCCCAATTCTTTTATAATAAGTAAACCTGGTCGACCTACATTTTACTGTAATGAAATCAATACCCCCATTCCGAACTAAACATTTAGCTCTACATTAGTTATTCTTGCTCAGTAGAGACTAAAACTATTCCAAAAATTTGGTGATTTTCTGTTTGAAATCACTAGATAGCTGTTATAACTTACAATTAGAATTCTATAGCATAAAATCTTCATGAGACATTAGTCAAATGGTGACAAGTACACATAACCTCCTTTACTAGAAAAAAAGATATTGAGAGTTTTACTCATTCTGGATGTTAGAAGCTCTCTGTCCATCTGCGCCGGGTGGCCAGCCATGACCACAGAACCCCTCCAGAAGCTGCTGCAGTTTGGTGCGGTGGAAAGAGCACAGGTGTTTGAATCAGGAACACCTCCATGCTCTCTGGTCACTAGTTATGTGACCTTGGGCAAGTTACTAGATTTCTTTTAGTTTATCATCTGAAAAATGGAATTTATGGTATTTACTTTGCAGATTTGAGAAGGAAATTCGCCTAGTATCTGGCACCTATAATATGCTCATTGAGCAGTAAGTGTTATTACAAGCAGGAATCTGCGGACTCACACTACATATAAGATTTTTGACCCTTTTGGCAACTCATCGCTTTTTTTATATCTCCCTCGAATCCATAGATAATGGTTGTTTCGATCCTAAGAGTGATGTTAAGGAAGCCAAGCCAACTACAGGAGGAAGAGGTGATGAAATGAGTGCCATTTTCAGTCTTTTCATATTTAGCTTGTGGTGACTGCATGCAGTAATAACCCCATTTGTTTATGCCTGCCTGTACACATGCCTTTTGTCATACCATCCCATAATGACACTGGGATTGGGCAGATGTCCTGCTCGGACCATCAGAAGAAAGGTAAATATGATGAACAGAGACTTAAAAAGCACTTGCTCACTGGGTTTTGCCCTCTGCACTCTCACAACCCTGAGCTACCACATCAGCGGGCCCAGGCCCCTCAGCTGCCTGCGAAGGGGTGCGTGGCACAGTTGCCTCCATCACCCCAGCTGAAGGCCAGGCAGCACCCAGCAGCAAAACTGCCTAGCTGACCGGAAGCTGGCTAGAGGTGCATGGGTGAATCCCGTGGAGAACAGAAGAAATACCCTGCCGAGCTTGGTCCAGATTGTTGACCCGAAGAATCATTGCTACAAAAATGGTAGTTACTTTAAGCTACTAATTATGGAGTGGGGTTTTTATAGTACAAAAGCTAACTGGTACATAATATGTCTCCAAAGGGACAATGTGGTATGGACCAGAAGCCTTCAAAAACTGGTCTTAATTTTATTTCTGCTATTTGATCATCATAGGACCTTGGGCAAGTCACTTACCCTCTTTCATCTAAGTCTATAAAATAGAGATTGTGATACCTGCTTATTTCACAAGCTGACTGTAGGAAACAAGTGATATATGTGAAAATGTTTTATGACAGTACTATCAATTTAATGTCTTTCATATTTAAAATTATTTCGGAAAAATTAGAGACTTTATAAACTAATACTACAAGATAAGTTAGTATAATAATTGTTCTTTGAGCAGTTAAAGGGAATGGGTAGTGTTCCTTAGGAGGTTTTGTGTGTGGTAGGGGAAAAAGGCATTTGTTGAAAGTCATAAGTATTAAACGCAGGGGTCACAGTTAAAATTTTTACTACTAATAAAAAAGTCCAAATCTTTACAGAAACTCATTATTATTAGTAAACAGTATCAGCATACAAGTGTGGATTTTGTGAACTCTCAAGTTGAAATAATTAGGTTTTTAAATGTTAACAATTTTTAACAACCTCATGCCCACAGATATAAAAGAATCTCATTCCGAACTAGTAGTTTTATAAATGTCAATTCCTGCCCATAATTTTTTTTTACTTTTAAATCTCCATATCTTTTATCTAAATTAATGTTATCCTGCCAGTGCTATTAGCATCACTGTCACAAAATGCAATCCCGCATTATCTATTAGGGCAAGGCTTTAAGAGCAATCTACATTTATATTGTAGATTGTAACGGCCGGAACAGCTTGTTGGAAAATATATAATTTATTGAAAGGTAAATAACTTAACTTGTCCTGTGTAGTATCTTATATCACACTGCACAGAATGAACTTTAGGGAAAAAGTCCTGAGAGGCAGGCCAGGAAGACAGAAACTATTATCTCAATTTTACAAAGGAGGGGGTCGAGGCTTGGCTGACTTGTCAGAGACTTGTCTAAGGACACCCTCTACTGAGTGGCAGACCCAGGTCTTCTGATTCCCAACCTGGTGCGCTCTTCCCATAATGCTCTATTGCCTCTGAGGTGAAGGATTTGATGTGAAGGTCAATGTCCTGAAGGTATTGATTTTTTAGGAACAGATCATTCAATTTGTAGATTCCTGTACCTCTATTTCTTTTCCTTCCTCTTGGTTTGGGATAACCACTTTTGCATTAGTGGAAAGAAATGGAATACCGCTTCCTAGGTGTTCTGGTAAAGGTTTGTTATTGCAAAGAGGTCAAAAACTAAGGGTTGAAATAAGGTTTGTGGAGCCAATTTTATTCTTCCTTTTTTTTTCCCCATTATCTCACTAGGCTCCGAATAATCAAAAGTTGGCTATTCACAAGGTTTCTATTAAGTGGGGTTTTCTTCTGTCCAAAATGTTTAGAAGAGGTTAGCAAGGTGGCTGGAAAGGCAAAGATTGGAAAATGAATGAGCCAATTACATTTTTACAGACAAAAAAAAAAAGCCTAAGATTATACAAACAAACAAACAAAAAACCTCTTTTCTACTCAGAAGCTAAGTGAAGGTGGACTAAGACTTTTCACTTCTATTTAAACAAGGTAAATTATATACAGGGAACAATTTGAAATATTAAGATTTTATAGCAACACCATTTCTTAGTAGGTACAAGACAGGCATGGTTTTTATTTCTTTGAGTCTGGGGCTTTTAGTGTCCCAGGCAGGCCTGGGCCACTCACATCATCCCATCAATTGCTGCTCTCATTGAAGTACAGTGGAGGATGCCTGCATTCAATGATCATTCAGTGCGACATATGACAGTATCCCTGGGGGACCGCACTTCAAAAAAATCATTTAAGTTGGAATATTGAATATCCTATTCTTTTGCAAACTACAGTATATTTTAAAAAGAAATCTCATCCAAAATGATTAACACTTCCTACTGTTCAGGAAAAAAGCCTGCCCTTTCAGACTAGCAGCTGTGGATCATTAGCTCTCCAGTGATGGGATGTGTTTGATGAGTATTTTTCTTTCTAATTAAGAGATGAGATTCTCTATTTGACTGTCTCTTCAAAAAGAAGTGAAGAAAAAAATTCTCTGCCTACATGGAAAGGCCATCTCCTACAAAACAATTAATTATTTCCCAGCCCTTTTAGAAAATCCTTTTCCTCTCTCATTTCAATTCATTTTTTCCTTAAACTTAACACATTTACACCCACACTTCACAGTATTAACCCATTTTCCACCCAACCTTTACCCTCTGATTTTTCTGTTTGGTTCATTATTCAACAATATATTTTTTTCAGAATATATATATATATCACATATACTCATACCTTAACAGAGATCATTTGGTACAGAAATATTCTCTGAAGTGAGAGAGGCCTCCAATTAGAAAGATAACAATGGCATTGCATTTGCCTCTTGGGGAATTCGGTAATGCTTTAAAAAAAATAAAAACTTAAAGGTACCTAACAATATATAAAAACTTGTTTTTAATTAGTTAATCTTTAAAAGGAAACTTAATCTCACCTTTGCCAATAAGACTGGCCTTGAAGAAGAAGTTAGGGAATGTCAAGTGAGATCTCAAATATATGGCTTTTCTTTCTGACAAAGCCATCATCGAGGTTGTAAAATCTCCGATTTAAAAACATGACTGAAAAGAATAGTAAGAAGCAAATGAAAACACTGTAAATTAACCCTATCAATGGCCTCCTTAATCCTTTTTGGTACAAGGGAAATAAGGAGAGAAGGGAGAGAAGAGGGTCAACTTTCAAACATTTGGGTGCTGTGCTGACACGTCTCTCCCCCGGAGCACATGGAAATAGGTAGGGATGTTTTTAGTTGCCCTAATCCCTGGTGTGAAACAGAGCAGAAACTGCCATTTAGTAAGTGGAGCCGGGGGTGTGAAACACCCTCACACACGTAGAACAGTCCACTAGGATGAGAAATTTTCCTGTCCAAATGCTAACGATACTTTGAGAAACCCTGACAACTTCTCACATAGACAATAGGATATCCTACAATTAACCTAAAAAAGAAGAAATAGTATGTATATATGCAAAGGTAACCCAAAGGAGGCTAGGTATATTTCCTAGATGGTGACATGAATTATGACTTAAGGATTTAGGGAAAGACAATAGCAGAGGGGAAAAAAGTTACACTCACTCATAAGCATTTACACTAGGTTCTCTTTTGCCTCCTATTAATGTTTAATATTTCTTAAATGTATGCCTAAAGAAGAACTGGAAGTGAACCTTTTCTGCCCATTTACTCCCCTTTAGATTAAGTCGGGCTACATATATCACCATCAGAGTCCTCAGAGCGGCATCTTCTGGAAAGGGGGTGGTTTTGCCTTGATTTAACTAGCCAGATGGTACCACCACCTGCTTTAAGGTCTTTCCTTCTGGTTGGTTCCACTAAAGCCTTTGTACCACTGCCATTCAACAGAGGAGAGAAGATCAGCAAAATGCACCTGATTAATTCCAGCATCATGATAGAGTTCTCAAGGTGGTTTTAAAGTATGACGCATTGCTCTCTTGAGGAGAAGTTTTGGTTTGCTTGGACAATTTTCTAAAATAAACAGCAGCAAATTGGTGACAAGCTGCATCACCCCAACACGTTCTGCTGTTTCCTGTGGTCATGCCACCAGTGCCTTATCATGCTCATATACATGTTCTTATAAAGGGCTTCTGTCTCCTCTCTCAATTAGAATGACAACTGACATGGTTCCCTCCTCTGCCTTCTTTCCAAGCAGTTTCACCAAGACACCAAACTGACAAGACTTTTACTGTGCTTTTGCGGGGGGTGTGGTTTATGTATTTATAGGAAAAAATCAAAGTGCACTCTCTACAAAGTGATCCCTTATATTAATTAGGCACATTATGTCAAGAAAACCATCTATGTCCATTCTGGTGACAGAATGAGTGTATGGTTAGGATTAGAAAAAAGAAGAGAGAAAGTGGTTGAGTTCAAAGGCACAACTTTGAATCAAGGGCACATATTATAACTTTGTTCATTTATTTACTGATGTTGTTGAAAAATCATTGTTTACTCAGATTTACTTAGACTACTTATAAAATACACATCAGAAAGTCCCAATTCCTTACTGTGAGAAATTGTACACTGGGTTTTTGAAGTGGCTATCTGAATCTTAAAGTCCACAATCTTAATGCATTCATGCCTTTTCGAAAGGCATGGCTTGACTCAGTCTATTAAAGAAGCAAGTGTGACAACCAGATAGGACTCATCTGAAGATGTCTTACATACAACCCACGAAAATACCTACTGAAGAATCTCCACAACAAAAATGGACCAAAACAACCTCAGAAATGGAGGAATCGACTAACGATAGCATGATGCCCACTACTTCCCTTGATGGAGATATTATATCAATAGACTCTGCCAGCCAGGAGGCCTGGGAAGTTATTTATTTATTTAGATATTTTCTTATTCCTTTCCAGATTACAAGTTGTACTGATATTTTGTGTCATTTTTATCAGTCAGAGATGAAAGGCTCTGGCTTTGCTTTGAGAACACTGACGACTCCAAAAAGCAAAGCCCAGAGCATGTCCAACCTGAGCATCACATCAAGCACAGATGAATAACTGATAAGAAATCCTTGCAAGGTTGCGAATTTAATGTTAGTCAAAGTTTGGATGTAGAATGAAAGCTACAAATGCGTTTAAATGCCTGGAGAATTCCAATTCTCTGAGGTCCCTTTCATTAAAAATTAGTACTTTACCTATAAGTTTGTCAGGCCTACCGCAGTACCCAGTACAGTTGTGTGGTTTCATTTTAACAGCTTTGTCATTCACAGCAGTTGTGTTCAAAAGCAGGCTGCATGCAGAGTCCATTCTTGCAGATTGAAGATCAACACATATGTATGGTTTTAAGTCAACAAATATGGACAATTAAGTGGAACTGGTGAATCGCTACTATTTGGTTCATGAAGAGATTGCTGGTATCAAGTAACAAGCACTCTAAAAAATACTTAAGGACTAGGTCAAAGAAACATGTAAGAATGAGTTAAGGTTATTAAGTTCTTTGAAGCTTGTGATTCTCCAGTTTTCCATTTCTCCCAGATCCAACTGGTTCTGGAAGGACCCACAACTATCTCACTAGTGTAGGTAAAGAACAGTCCGTGTTGTAATTATTTTCTAAGTTAAAAAAAAAAGTGTTTTAATGTCATGTCTCAATTTTTCTTTTTCTTTTATTTATGCCTCCAGTGTCAATGAAAAAAGTAATCTCTTTTCCCCCTTCTATTCTAATCATTATATAATTTTCTGGTATCACTTCATGCCTTTTAAGTTCACAAACTATTGTTTAACAAAATTGTCAGATTAAATGTGTTATTTTATTTAGGGATGCTGTCTTGTAAATGTACCATTTCTATATATTTTCTAGGTCTTTAGAAGTGCTGTAAAAATTTGTTAAATCTTATTAAAGATAGTTATCTTTTTCATGTTTAAAGAACTGAATCTGTTACTGTTACGGTTTTGAAGTAGGGTATTGATCAACTCCGCTCTTTATGTGTGTAAGTGCTGTGTCTACACACACAAATCTGATACCAATGTTTGCTGATGTACAGAACATAAAATTTTCCCCTAAGCTTGAAATCTGGCTTTAAAGCTATCTCTATCGTGAGCAGGTACAATATTTAGGGCAACAGCTGGCACTGAGCTGCTCATGGGGGAAACTCCCTCTGTTCTGTATACTGTGCCAGGAAATACGGTACCCAGCTAACCAGCCAAATGCATGGTAGTGAAGTCTGTGACACAAGTTACTTTAAAAATTCGTCCTGTAGTCTTTATATTCGCCATCCTATCTCACTGAACAGGAACACCTTTAAAAAAGCAGATGATCGATTACAGGGACTGCTTTTTTATGCAGTAGCTGATATGCCAAGATGCTGAGGGCTGCACTCTGCCAAGTTTTGGGATGTTTGGTACCATTCTGATTCATCCCCGCTCAAGTGATCTTACTCAGACCTATCTGACTCATCATGACTATCTTCCCTGGGCTACTGATTTCTGATCTTTCTTTTTAATCCTTCATAATATAACCTAGCTGTTACTGCCGGTTATTCTTCGTCCAGATTTAATATCTTCATTTCAATTTTAAAATCACAGAGCCAAAGTCAGAGAGTGTGTTTTTAAATTTTCACCCTCATAAATAGATTTAAGACCTAATAATATCACATATTTCCTCTATCTTACCAGCTTCTGAAACTTCATCTCCCATTCTGTCTTATAATTTTCTAATTTTCTCCTTCACTGGTCTCATTCCCCCCAATCCCTCTGTTCTGGAAAAACGTCAAGAGTTATGTTTAGCAGCTCTAGCTATGTCTGAACATTTCTCTTTGCAATTCAAATAATCATCTTAGGCTGATTTTAACAGCCTCCTTTACTCCACTCCACCCCTTACCCTTGCTGTGTAATGTTTACTGATGAATGTCTTTCTCCCCATTTCTTAGCGGATCTAAGTGGTCTGGTTACTGCACGGGAAGCCTCGAGGTTTGAACACTAAGTATACATTTCTCTTGGCTATTTTCCATACCTCTAAACATTCTCTTAAATGCAACAGGGCTTGTGTTGCAATGGTAACAGAAGTTATCAGAGAACACTAGTTTAGACAGCAAGCAAGCCGAACTCCAACTGTTCAAACAGCCTGACTTTTACAGTAAAAGGAAAGGCCCTGGGCCAAGACCACTGAGATGAGCAGGTATTTTTAGTTCACTTGTAGGCCAGCTCTAATGTAATTCTGAAATGTTTTCTTCAAACCAAACCCAACTTTTTCAGGGCTGTCCAAATCTGTTTTCTTTTATAGCAAGTACAAATTCTTGGAGCAAGGGAAGCATGCGTATCATTTGCGATGCTGCTGCATGTCTATGGTGTTGATGCCCGATGGCTCAGATTAGTCCGCAAAACAGATGAGCGCATTGTAATTAGCTCTTGTCAAACTGTTAGAAATACAAAAACCATTTCCACTGTAATAAAAATTACGAAAAAGAAAAATCTCTCATCTCATTGTCAGCCAAAATAGTTCCTGAAATGTCTGGTAGTTTAGGATTCCAGAGTTCTAAAAGAAGGCCATTTCATTTTCGGAACGCTTTCACCGCATTGACATGTAGATGCTGAGATGTGTTATCTTTCAGGCATTTCTGTTGTATCTGATTGCCTATGAAACCTCATTTCTAAAAATGACCTGTTAGGAGTGGACACAGTTTGTTCATCCGCACGGCACTGATGTATGATTCTCAACACATATACTTCTTTGAATAGTTTTTAAGTCGAGATTTTCTGAACTTTTGCTAGCAGTCTGTTAGCATTATCAGTTTCCCTGAATAACTGGTGCATTCTGCTTAAACAAAAGAGTACTTGATTCAGGAGGCAGAATCCTATGTTCTGATGGGGTAACTTCGATATTCAACTCTCATGTGATGTTTCGGTTTCTTAATGATGATTTACTTGGATATTTATTGTTGAGACAGTGACTCAATAGACTATATTTTGCTCAACACTTAAATTATTCACGACCTTCAGGAGGGTTCTGGAGCTCTCTGAAATTCAATGTCCTCCCAAAGAAAAATATGGGCTATTAAGTGGTGATTTCAAAAAGTAAATTTAAATACTAACCAAAGGGTAGTGCAGCTTGAGATTAAGTCAGATATACCAAAAATTTACCCCCTTCTACTTGCTTTCAGAACTTTCCTGAAGACATTTTCAGGTGAAATTATGGGAATAAGCAGGATGGTATCAATGTAGCTATCTTTAATTTGATAAAATTACCATATATGAAACTTAATACAAAATTGATCATAGAGCTAAAACTATAAAACTTCTTGAAGAAAACATTGGAGAGAATAGCTGTGGCCTTGGGCTCTGCAAAGAATTCATAGATATAACACCAAAAGCACAATCTAAGTATGTATTAAAAAAATAAGACTTCATTAAAGTTAAAAACTTTTGTGCTTCAAAAGTCACCATTAAGAAAATAAGGATAAGCCACACACTGGGACAGAAGAATTGCAAATTATATACATATTTGATACAGGACTTGTATCCAGAGTATATGAAGAGCACTTAAAACTTAATGTATGAAGACAAAATCCAATTAAAAATGGGCAACAGGTTTGATCAGACATATCACCAAAGAAAACACATGAATGGCTAAGAAGTACATGAAAATATGGTCAGCATCAACAGGCAACAGGGAAATGTAAATTTAACCACAATGAGATACTGCTTCACCCACTGCAATGAATACGATCAAAGCAGAAGGTACTAAATGAGGATACAGAGAAACTGAAACTCTCATACATTGCTGGTGAGGATGTAAAATGGTGCAGACACTTTGGAAAGCAGTCTGGGAGTTTCTTAAAAAGGTAGATGAACAAACTCAACATATCAGCCAGCAATTCTACTCCTAGTTATCTACCCCAAAGAACTAAAAACAAATGCCTACCTAAGGATTCATAAATGAATGCTCATTTGTAACAGTTTTATTCATGATACTCTCAAAATGGAAGCAACCCTATTGTTTATCAACTGGTGAACAGATAATCAAAACATTCTATATCCATACAATGGAATACTACAACACCAAAAAGACACCGCGGACACATTCTATGTCATGGGCTCAGAAATATTATGCTAAATGACATAAGTCAGATGTAAAAGACCACACATGTGAGATTCCACTTATGTGAAATGTGGAGAAAAATTACATCACCAGAGATAGGAAGCAGGCTCCCGGTTGTTAAAGTCTTGAGGTGGGAAAAGGAGTGACTATAATTGGCATGATGGATCTTTTTGAGGTGATGGTCATACGACTCTGTAAATTGACTAAAAATTAGTGAATCATACACTTAAAATGGGTGAATTTCATGGTATATAAATCAAACTTCATGATAGTTGTTAAAATAAAAAGCAATAACTTCTGTGGAGGTAAATTTCAATCCAAAGATCTGAGAGGCTGAGGCAGTGGATGATCATAGATCTTGGACGTATCTTACCAACACTCTCAAAATATTTAAAACGTGAGCTGATGACGCCATCTACAATGTAACTCTTTGGACAGTTGCTGCTCCTTTGAGTTCAGAGAAGTTTTGCAAAGGCTATTGGGAAATAGCTAAAGCAAACGTTGGTATCAATCATCGCTAATTATAGTTAGGAAAGCAAGGTCATAGAGGCAGGTGATGAAAAAATGGCAGCAAAATGCTACCACCCTAAGGTGAGACTGTTACCATCAATTCTGACAAATAAAATGTTAAAACCCTTACACTCGAATTAAGAAATTGCCGAAAAGGTGCAAGAAAAATGCTAAGAAAAATTCAGAGAAGATATGGGGAGAAGATAGAAAGAGAAGGAAGGACAGCTTAGAGCAATGGGCTAAAAGAAAAAAAAGTCAAATAAAGCAAAACAGAACAAATCTTAGCACAGGAGAATGGAAATAGAGCATCCAAGGTCATCTTTCCTGCCCAGAAGAAAGCCCTACTGGGTAAACATGACACTGTGTTCTTACTTTGCAATCATGCTGGGAAGCTCTTTTAATTTGGGCCTAGAGTCTTAGACTTTCATTTGAATTCATCAGGGATCTCTATTACCAAGTTACCTACAGTACCACCTATCAGGAAATAAAACTTCTCAGGCCCTACTTCCATCCACGAAAATAGCAGGAAAGCATTAGGAGGGATTTGTTTTATTTTTCTGGTCAGCAACAGTCAGCAGCTCCCTTTGGTTGATTGGGTTTGTTTTTTTTCTCGGGATATTACATCAAGAAAATAGAAATGAAAACTGCTGAACACAGCAGGAAGAGTGAAATAAATCTGAAAACCGCTTCCAACTGTTTTTATTCAAGCACTTCTAAAACTCTAGGACAATCCTGTATCTTCCTGTACTTCTACATACATTTTTAAAACTTTTTTCACGACAAAGCTTAATATATGTGTTTGTAAGTTAACTAAATTATATCAGGCATGGAGAAGCAGGTGAGCCCTGGCAGATTTCCCATTGTTTTTACAACCATTTTCTCCCTCTATCAATTGCTGCAATCTAACCTGGCTCCCTGTTCTGCTGTCAGAGCCACAGAGCTGTTCTGTCTCCCAGGGCGACAGGTGTGGCTTTGTCCTCCAAGTGCATGACACCGGGCAAAATCCAGCTCACCTTTCAGAAGCTCACTCTTGTGGCAACACTGCACTTCTTTTATTAACATCTCCACCTTTCAGACATGTTTGACCACATTTCTGTCCAGAAGTGTTCGTGGAGTTTCTTGCTCTAATAAAGACATCAACCCAGTGGCAACTCTGGATTCAGCGCTTATTGGTGTAATAGAGGGGAAGTGGTGTGTTTCCTCTTTTCTAGCTCTAGGTTGATCTTGAAGAGGCAGGGAGAGGTGTATGGCTTCTAAATACCAACCAGAGAAGAGCAACATAGTGCAAATTACAGCAAAAGTAAATGGATTGGGGTCGATGTCAAAGAGAGAGCAATACACTCCTTAAAAACAAAACACGTACCGCACCAACTATCATAAAATTCTCGGGATTGACTCTATAGTTGTATTTCCCTCCCCTTTATGCCTAATCTGTGCAACATAAAGAGTAACTGGCATACAGACAAAGAGGCCGAGCCTCAAAGCGAACACTACGGGAAGGTAAAATCAAAAGGGCTGAAACATTGCTTCTAAGATTTGTCCCATAATATTATTGTCCGTTTTTCTTTCTATTAAGAAGCTTTACACACAAGACCCTTAAATCAGCTGAAACACTTTAGTGTTCAGGTAAAATAGGTTATGTAGAAATATATTTACCAAGTGTGTATATGAATATAAAATGTAGGTATATAAATTTATATCAAAATTTTGTCTATATCTAACTATACCTTTATTTGTCCCATCAGAATGCATCTATACATATTAATTGTGTATAGGCCCCTCTCCTTCAGCTGTAGAATGGAAATATCAATTCAATTATAATGTGAAAGTTCATTAAATGCTGTTAATGATATAGTTTATCTCACTTCTAAGGAAATAATTTTACATGGGATTAATATAGTACTGTTAATATAGTTAAGGAATTTTATTATTCTTTAATAGGAATTGAAAATGAAGCCTGCTTTAAATAATTTTAATTAAGTAAAATTATTACCATGGAGGTATAATTATATCTAAGTATTTCTTATGCCCCAAGGGACCATTTAACTTTTTTTGCCTTTATAATTTTTAATTACTTTTATTCCCATATTGCAGACAGGAAAGTTGAGTTTAAGGTAAAGAAAGTGTTTTCTAACATTAGTTCTAATTTTTAACCTCTACTTTGTTATGTTATT
The DNA here is from genome assembly GCA_004026545.1 of Mormoops blainvillei. Taxonomy (NCBI): domain Eukaryota; kingdom Metazoa; phylum Chordata; class Mammalia; order Chiroptera; family Mormoopidae; genus Mormoops; species Mormoops blainvillei. Next base: position 206,973 of record PVJD01000091.1, on the reverse strand, counting down.
TCCAGAAATCAGGTAGCAGAGCTGGGCAAGATTTTAAACAACGTTTGTAGCCTGTCTTCAAGATCATATAAAAAGCCCTAAATATACATTTTTAAAGCTTGTTAAATGTAAAAGAATATTCTTATATGATTTAAAGGCATCCTTTTATTAATCTACTTTAAGAACTTCTCCCTTCCCATCTTAAGATCTATTTAAAAGACTGTGTTAAAGATAAAAGGTGTCAAAGATAAGAAATGTTCTTGATAACTGGTATTGAAAACCTGTAACAGAGAAATCCTACACCTTGCTGAAAACCTCTTATCTTCTCACATCTTCAAGACTCACCCAGTGCCTTGGCATAGCTAAAATGTAGCTGGCCTACCGGACAGGAGTAGCTGAAACTTGCAATCCATCATAACCTTTCAATTCTACCATCTTTCTAACAGTTACAAGGGTCTTAGTTCCCAGATGCACTGGGTATCTAAAAAAGTACAGTATTGGTTCTGTTTTGGGGTTGCTTTCATTATTCTGTCTTTTGTTTCAACCTCAATTCTAGGTAAGTATTAGTTGTATGAGGTTGACTTCATCTGCAACACAAGAAAGTTAGTGTGGGGAGGGACAGCCATGCCCCACGAAAAATCAGTTAATTAGTTTGTTATTTACATGTGGTAGTTCCTATTCTCACGACTGTTGGTTCAAACATACAATGGTTACTGTCTTTATTAGGACTGATGATCCATCCGCCATCAATCTATAGCCGACCTCTTGTTTCTTTACTCACACCCAGAATTTCCTTGTGGAACCATCTGCCACTCTCAGTTGATGGTTTCTGGAGGAGCTGATCCCACCTTTGGTTGCAGAGGGATGGACATCTGACCAAGCCTTGGTCAGTGAGAGCAGCACCTGCTCCTGGTCATAGTCATTGGTTCAAGGACAGGCCAATCAAAACAAGTGCGGCTCAACTCTGGGTCTTTGGGGCTACCAAAAAAGAGAACCTCTTGTGTTTCCTGACTAAAAGCTAGACTAATGTAACCCCAGAGGTGCTGATGACCACTTAGGGGAAATCATGCCTAAGATCAATGTTAACACAGCAAAAACTAGGCCAAGAAAGGAGGGGAAACTGAGCTCTGACTGAATCAGTTGAGTGACTAGATCCATACATGTCTGAAAGTATCATTTAGCCTTCTACACATACACATACACAAGAAGTATTTCAATGCAATTCTCCTAGTTTTTGAAAAATTTAGAATTCATCCATCCCTCCTGGCCCCACCAGGCTGACTGAATCATCATCTGTGGCAGTGGAGCCCTAGAATCTGTATTGTCAATCATTCCTGCAATGTTTCTGGTTACCAGCTAATTTGGGGAGCCACTGTGGACATTCATCAAAAAATATCACTACTCTTCCAACACCATCAGCAGGCCAGACGACGTTAACATAATGCCTCAGAGGCCTCCCAGAGAACGTACTATAAGCAATAAGGTATGCTGAGGGCCAGTTTTTCTTTTTTTCTGATAGCTTTAATGTCACCACCCCCGCTTTCTTTTCCCCTCCAGTCAAGGAGGAGAAGAGACTGCAATTATGTGGGAGAGACTTTAATGAAGGGAGATCTCCTTTCCTCTTTTCAATAGCTTATTGGTAAATTAAAATGGTCTCTTAATTCATCTGTATTCTAGAAAGTGAGGAGCTTACTTTCCTGGTACCTGTTTGACTAGGACTGGTCAAACTAAGATGATCAGATACAATATAATTGGAAAAAGAGCAACCAAATTTAATTTTTCTCAATGTCTTAGAAAATTAGGTAAACTGTATAACAGAAGGAGCTGACTTTGTCTGTTAGTTCTTTAAATTATTTATTCTGATTATTTTGGGTATACAGTTTCATAGTTTCAAATTATTTATTAAGATATTTTTGGGACATAGTTTCCCAAGATGTACATGGAGTGGGATCTCAATTGACCGGCTGCATTTCCTATCTCCCCCCCCCCCCCATCTTATAGCAATAGAGATTACTCCAAATTTATCTTCCTGTGTTTCTGATTGGCTTCCAGTAGCACTCTCCACATAGTACAGTTGTTTAGAAAGGTTGAGATAAGCAAAATCTCCAGAGAAGATTTCCTGCCTTCAGCCCTGCTATGGGTGGTTTCCAATCCCTAAAGATTTTTCATCTATATCAAATCTAATTTTAGGCAATAGGCCCAGTTTGAGTAGCTCATTAAAAAGAGATGACTGTTTATTTTCCAAATTATCAGTGTTTCTTATGTATCATTAGACATTCTGAGCTAGTTTTCCCTGTAATAATTCTCCAGTCAGCCTTCTCCGGCCAAAGTTTTATCTGAGGAGCAGGCCAGTTCTAGGCACAGCTTTCTACCACTGACAAGCGTACCTTTTATGGAACTGGCCACGAACAATATGCTTTCAGACAGTTCATTCTGGGGCTTTTCCAAACGGACAGGAATTCACTATAGGCAAGATGCACAAGGTCCTCTGCATCTGCAACAGTTAGCGATCCTACAGAACCTGTCTCTTTGTGTCATCTTGAGTTGGGTTTTATGGGCGAGTTGTCTTAAGGGACTGAAATTTCTACTGAGACAAAATAGGATGTGTTCTACCCTCCTTCACACTAGCCCACACTTTCTTTTTAATTTGTACCTTAACGACATCTCTTTTGACTGAGAAGATGAAAAAACAGAGAAGAGAAAAGAGAAAAAGCATTTCCTGAAGTATTAATCTCATGGCTTTATTGTCACAAAATAGGTGTGAGTTCGAAAAACATATAGCCTACTATTTGGTTAGTATTAAAAACTGCATTAAGATTAATCATCCTAAAACTCAAATAATTATTTTTGGCCGATGCTCTGTAACACTTCACTCTCTTATAGCTAACCACTATGAACAGGATTTTACCACCTACGATTAACACGTTTAGGTAGAGGAGTCACAGGAAGTTCTAAGGTTAGCTATTCTTTGAGTACTCTAATGGGACCTTCCTTACGCCTATGGCAGTGGGAATTTTATAACATTCTCTTTAACATTTTTGCAGGCTAAAATAATCAGTCATGCTCTTTGGCATAGAATTTTGAGGTTTGTGAGAAAAATCTTGTCCCATTCTCAGCCCATGTCCATGTGGAGGCGAGGTGGCATTTTACAGACGTATGTTTTGGTTCAGCTTCTCAACTTTTAAAAGAGTTGTCAACTGTATTCCCATCTCCGCTGAGGCTTAAAGCATGGTCTGTCCCTAATTGGTAACAGGATATTTGCACTCCCAGTACTTGTCAAAAGAGGATAACACTGAGTCCTTGCTGCCCAGTGCTTATCAAAAATCAGTCATGAGAACTTATATTTATGGAAGGTTGCCTGAAGGACATGCATTCCCTTTTAGATCTCCTCAATTTTATTTTGGATTTAGCCAAACCATTTGAGAGTAACATACTTAGACCCCATGGCTAGGTCATCTCAAAATGATAGCTATCATTTGCGATCATGTGCCTAGCACCGAGTTAGGTGCTTTTTACATATTAGTAATAATCTTTCAAATAAACATGCAAAGTAGGGGTTAATATCTGTTTTCCAGATGAGGAAACAATCCTAGCACCATCAAACTACTTGCCGAAGACCACCCAGCAAGTAAACGGCAGAGTCACAATTCCAACCAAAGTTTGTCTGGCTCTGAATTTCATGCCCTGTATACAAAGCTAGAGTTGCTTTTACTGAATTATTTTGGTGTTGCAGCAGGCCTCTGTTCAGGAAAATTCAAAGACAGAATTCTGTGAAACACAGCATTGTTTTAACTCTGGAGATTTTGTTTACATTATACAGCATCAGCTTTATGGGGGCTCCTGGATAAGGATTCTTGAGGTCTCAGTACTGGAAATAGCTGGGCTTTCATCGAGTGACAGGTAGGCTTAATATAAAAATATTAAGAAGATTGCGAGTCATGTAACTGATAGTTTTTTTCCTTCATCTACTGTCTGGGACACTCAGATCCCAAGTTTTGACCTTCTTCTATCTAGTACTTGAGCTCCGCATTTTATGTGACCCCTGTACCACTAGCACCATCTATTGTGTCTGCCCACTCTCTGGCCTTCAGTGTGGTTCCTTTACCCACACTTTAGCTGTTACACAGCATGTATCTTTGTAACCCACTGCTATTACTTTTTTGGAATGAGGTAGGATATAATAAAACTCAAATAAGAAGTCTTAGGCATTTCATTTCAAGAGCTGTGCTAACTGGTATGATATGATATTATACTTTCTTTTTGTAACCCTTATAATTACTGTGAATTAGGTTATATTATTAGCCCAGTTTTACCGATGAGGAAAATTAGGCTCAGAGAGGTTAAGTAGAACACCCGCGTTTACAGAGGAGAGTCAGATTTCTGGCTGATCCCAGAATCTGAACCTCTAACGACTACACATGCCTCTTCAGATCCACAAGATGGTCAGTTAACAAGAGGAGAAGCATACAGTAGAATGGGAATAACAGGTTACAAAGGGGAAAGGAAAGGGATGAGAAAGAGATACACTAAAGGGAAGAAAAGGAGTAAGCAAAAATATATGAGAGAGAAAAGTAAGGTAGAGAACAGGACTGAAAGGTAATAGAGAAAAAGGAGGACACAGGTCAGGGAAGGAATGTGTTCACAACTCTGCCTCCAAAGTGTATAACTGAACTCTCCTTTTTCTCTTGAAGTTTCAGCCTTGAATATTAGCAACACACAGACATCAACTCTTCGCTGTACACCTCTGTACCTCTTTTTGTCTGAACCATTCCTTGGCACAAGTTTATGCTATGCTCTTTAGCCATTTATCCTGTTTGTGTTTCTGCTCTCAACCCAAGTAGAGTCTACCACTTGACAGAAGATGGTTTTATTGCATTTGACCTAGTAGAGGCAGCATCCATGAAATTTCATAATGTTAATGTCCAGGAAAGAGCCTGGTATGTTTTTTCTCTCCAAATAAATTCATCTCTGTTACCATCCATGGAAGTAAATAAAAAGAAGATTCAAGCATACAAACAAAAACAAAACCTACTCCTTTTTCCCCCCCTGATGCCAGACAAAGAAAATATCACTTTTCATTGTCCTTCCATAGCCAGGGGCATAAAAAATAAATGTGAAAAAAATCATTCCTGAGAAGTACAGCTATTTACATGGGCTTATATATATCAGAATAAGTTATCCCTGGAATTTGAATTTATAATTAACTCTCCAAAAAAACTTTAAAGGTAGCCCTTGCTGCATTAGAAAACAGCTTCCCTCCTTTTACTTTTAAATTTAAGATTTTTCAAATAAGGCTTTCTTTTCCCATGAAATTTCAAAGGATATGTTACAGCTTAAGGAATGCTATGTGTTTTAAAAGTTCACATTGGAACTAGCTAGGTGTCTGTAAATTCACCAGCTGGAAATGCCTTTAAGATTTAGTATCTGTCATGCTGGTAGTCTTTGAGAGAATTAGGCTATATAATTACTGATTTCTTTATGTCTTATTTGGATTTGACATTCCAAATATGATAATTTCTTTGAATTCTCATTTTCTGGATCAAAGCTCATTTTTTTATTAAGTTGGTTCCTCATGGAGCAAATACATGTTTGGGGCTGAACATTTCTTGTTTCCATAGTCACACTCTTGGCTTCTTTCCTTATCTCCATGGAAGAGATTTCTAAACACAGAAAAGATGGGTCATTTCTTAAGTTGCATAGTCTCTTCTGAACTGAAAGAGACTATAAAATGGCGAAGTAAAACTGGGTTTGGTTCCAGGTTTAGCCCCAAATCCACCACCCATGTCGTGGGCCACTCTGGGAAAACCATGGCCCAACCAATCATACGAGATTGCTTTGAAGATAATATATGTGAACATGCTTTGTAAATGGTAAAACATTCACAAATTAAATATAATTAAATCCAGACCCAGGTCCTTATCTAGATATAAACAAAGGAAAGACTCTGGATTTTCATTCTGCTGCTGCCAATTAGCTAACACTTACTGAGCGCTGTTCGATTACGCAGGAACACATGGAGCCACAGGCTTCTCCTTTAAAGTGCAGGCTGCTGAAGTGCAGGGTCACACTCATAACTCAACACCAGTGTTATTTGTAAAACACCCATCGTTGCCAGTAGACTGGAGACTGAGAATTAAGTTTGCAAGTAGGGATGCCAAGAAAAATTCTAGACTACTATATGATAACAGGCTCATACAGTACAGAGTTGATGGCGTTACGTCAAGGAAGTCTCTGAATGGCACAAAATGGGCCTACCTGTTAAGCTCTGGCTCAGGCACTTTTTTATCACTAGGTGTCCACAAAAGCCTCCAAACCACTGCTGTATGCTTCCAACTTGCAAAAAATTATAAAGAATTGACTTTATCTTTTATAACAATATACCAATAAAAATACATTTACAAAGGATTTTTATAAGACCTTGGTTTAGTTTTTAAACTCCCAAACATAATGTCAGAAACAATCTTTGAATGTCCTTTAAGGACACACTGAAAAGTTTCTTCTTGCAGCTGACAGACACCTCACATTTTAGCCACTGTGCACGGTGCTCCATCTTGTCTAGAGGATGCATGCTTAGGAGTCAAAGCTGCTTAAGTAAGAATCCTCTTTATAAATTAAACTCAAGTTAAGATAGTTAAGAGTATAAATGTCCACAAGGATTTCATGGGATAAATATATACATTTTCTGGTGGCAAATAGAGGTATTTAGTTATTTAAATAACAATAAAAAGATAAGAAATTTGTTAATGCCAATAATATTCAGGCTAGAGAGAAGGGAAAACATTCTAACGAAGGAAGACTATGAAAATCTTTTATTTTTTTAAAGATTTTATTTTATTTTTAGACAGAAGGGAAGGGAGGAAGAAAAACATCAATGTGTGGTTGCCTCTCGCACACCCACTACTGGGGACCTGGACCGCAACCCAGGCATGTGCCCTGACTGGGGAATTGAACTGGCGACCCTTTGGTTCACAGGCCAACGTTCAATCCACTGAGGTACACCAGCCAGAGCCCATTGAAAATCTTTTACTGATCAGGTAGTAATCTAGGACAATTTCTTTAATGAATCTGCTAATGTTTGATTAGGATATTAAGATTTCTAAAATCTGGGGCAATCCCAAGGGTTCTGCAGTTTCGGTGATAGCCTTAATTAATTCCACCTTGAGTTCATCATTCAAAAACTGCTTTGGAAAAATAAAAGGTCTGCATCTCTTCACACAAATGTTCGGGAGTTTTTATAATGCAGTCCCCCCTTGCATAAGCTATTTATTCTAAACTAGATTAAGAAAAGATACTCATTACATTGCTAAAGGAGTGAGAAAAGTCATCCTCTACTTTCCTCTATGCAGGAAAAAGAAAGTTTTCAAGTAACTGCCAATACCCATGTCAAGAACACAGGGCTGTTTCTTCCCCAGCTTACACAGCTTCATTTCTACTTAAGATAAGTTTTTTCTGGGGAAATATTCTAGTGATTTCTTTGATCAGTAACTTAAATATTTAGATCTCCCTCTATAAACTGCTTTGAAAAAAGTACACTGGGCTTCGTTGGTTCACAGTCCCCATTTATCCTTTTTCTTCTTTTAGTCATTTTGACACAGGTTCTCTTCTCTTCCTTTGGGCTATCTGAGCTCTCTGTCTCTCTCTCTCTCCCACCCCCGTCTCTCTCCCCGCACCCCCGTCTCTTCCTCCCCATCCCTCCCCCTCTCCACCCCTCCCCCTCTCTCTCCCGCACACACACACGCACGCACGCACATGCATGCTCCCCTTCAGACCGACTTCATGACCAGCGGTCTGATTCTGAACACTACCTTAAATTTCAGCTGCCCTGTTGGTTCCTGTACTTACAAAGTCTGAATTTATTGTTGGCCCTTGTAGTGCAATTTTTGACACATCATTAAGCTCCCTTTTCATTGGGAGCCTAGAGGCATACACAGCCTGACTGCGAAAAGCTAGCCTAAATAACGGTTAACACACGTGTCATGAGCTGCAAGAGGCTTGTTTGCCAGCAGGGCAAACAGTTCACTGCAGCTCAAGCAATACCCTACAACAGGGTGGGTGGGTATAATGAGATAACCACACACCACAAGTGAGTTGTTCATCTTTGTCTTCAAGCATCTAAGAACACAGTTATCTCAGTAGGATGGTGCACCCTGGAGAGTTATAAATATCTTTCAGAAGGTAAAGAAAAACAGTACAAAAAAAAAATACCCGAAAAATATAAGCAAAAGAAGAGTTGTGAAAAATATTTTAAAGCAAAATTTCAGCTGTACCAGAACTTACTGAATTAGGCCAATAAGTTCTGAGTGCCTTTTTTGCAATATGGTTTACTTTAATTGTATGCAGGTTTATTCTAATGTTATGATGCTAATCAACTTGTGTAGCCATAATAAAATAAAGGCAATGTCAACACCTCATCAACTAATCACACTGCTTCTTTTATCCTAGACACCGTATCCTCTCTACACAACACCAAACTACTATAAAAATTATTTATTCAAATAAACTATTATCTAAAGACGGAAAAGGCATAAATTATGCGTAATATGACCCAATTATGTGGTAATTTCTTTGTTTTAATTATTTGCATATTTTAATGAAGGGGTTGCTAGAAGGTGGAACCATTTTTATATTTAATGGGAAAAACAAATTCGTTTTTAAGAATGAAAACAAAGATAATTATCTCTTAAATTAGAGGCATACTAATATATGCATGTTCCTAAATTATTACCAGTGTTATTACTTTGTTTGTGCTGTCAAAACTTTTTCTTTCTGGAGCTCTGATGTTGGCTATTCAAGTTATTTTTCCCATTTCTGTAAAATGTATTAATATCTTGCTGTTCATCAAGTGCCAAAATAAAGGTTAAAAAAGTTCCCTAGATTATCTACAGAAGAAAAATACTGGTGGGTGATGACAACTATGATCTTTCAAGATGCAGTCTACGAATTCATAATAACTTAAGAAAGTGAGAAAAAATAGATTTATCAAGAAAAGAGAGAACCATCCTAAATTCAACACAGTAAATCAGCAAATTTCTTCAGGGAGAGACATCAAATTTGAAAGGCATCAATACTTTTCTGCTGTCACCAAACTGTTATTTACGCTCATGCGCCAGCTGGATTTGGGTATGTGCACGCATAATCTTTTTCTCACCACTGATGTCATCATTAAAGCTGTGCAAGAATTTTGATTTTCGCTTTGCACAATCTTCAGGGGAGACTTGGACATTATGGTGAAAGTTTGTGACAAGTTTAGAAAGTAAGAAAAGGAGGCTTTAAGGGAGCAAAATTTCAGCCCTGCAAAACAGAGGAATCTGGCCTAACTGTAGGATTTGGACTGTCCAGTCCACAGTGAAGAAACTACATAGAGCAATTAAAGAGAAATATAGTTGACTTTTTTTTTTTAAGTGGAGGGAAGAAAAACATTTAGTATTACACACTTAACACTCCACAGAACTAGCTGGTCTTCCTGAATTTTCAAGCACATTCTAGAATTCTTTCAAGACATATGTATTTATGATGCACAGAAATATATTGACCAGTGGACAACAGTTTCTCAAGGCTGATACTAGTACCACGTTGTAATGGCTGTAAGCCCTGCGAGGCTTATGAAGGCTTCAAGATGCTAAGATATTTAAGAATTTTAGTTTATAAAATCTCAAAGCTGTAATGAATTAATTTTCAGACCAGGTAGCAATAATCAGGAACAAAGAGACAACATATGGTGACCCAGAAGCAGCTGATTCTGGAGTTGAAGAGCTGAGGGTTGCAGAGGAGACAACTTGTGCAGAGCATGGAGTGGGGAGCCTGGGAAAGGCGTCCCTTCCTCTCTCTCATGAATGTGGCTTCACTCAATGCTCGTTTTGACTGACCTGGCAGCCCCCACGTCAGGGAACATATTCTTCAGTCTAATTCTTTCAGGGATGTTTTAGTTTTTCCAGGAACAATCTAACCCAAATAACCTATGTTTCCCTACCAAAAACTTCATTTGATGACCTAGTAACTGGACTACATGATAGTGTAAGGTTCTTCCACATTATGTTTTTTAATTCAGTTAGTAGTTATGAATGCAAGGCTTGAGGGTTTGGGTGCTGGGGAGGGGGATTATGAGGGAAGGCAAACTTGGGAGTGGCTCACAGATCCCTACAAGGTAGGTATGAGTTTCCCCATTCTGAAAAAAGGAGTTAACCAAAGGTCAGACAATTTAGCTCACTTATCCAAGGTGGGAATTATAATAGGAAGAAGTGAGTCACAATGGCCTGGGCGTGAACCCTGATTCTGTCCTACCAACTCTGTGGGTCTGACCCATCACATGTGCCCACTAAAAAAGTTGCTTCTGCCCACGCTGTGATCTCCGGGACCTCTCATAACCACGACACCATCACTACCATTCTTAGCAGAGTAATAATTTGCATTCAGGTTGTCTTACTTCAAAGCACTTGCCCTTTCCTCCATATAGTTCCTCAAAGTGGATCATGGGAAGAAATGAATGAAAGAACAAGCCTGTCTGTACGTCAGCATTGTGTCATTGAGAGGTGCCAATGGTACAGAAAGTGCTAACCAGTCCTCAGGGCTTACTATCCAGTTGGGGAGAGAAAACACATATATAGGACTGATTCAATACACACGATGATATTGTGTCATTAAGCAGCAGAATGAGCCGCAAAGACAGAAAGCATTTTAGGAGTTGAGGGGTTTTCGTTGCTATATTTCTTTGCCTTCTCCAGTCTCCCGTGCTTTTCTGGTTACCATGGCGGCTGGAATCAACTCAGATTCTTTATAAAGACACCCGGGGTTGAGACTTAACACTGGAAGGTTTAGGCTGTGAAATTCCCTTTCCCTAGTGATTTTCTGATTTCACAGTCTGAGTCTCTGTCTTTGGAATAGATTTAAAAGATCCACCGTATTGCTTGTGGCTCTGTTCTGAGTGGCGACGTTAATTTCTTATATAAACTAGAGCTGATAAAATTTACCATTTCCTATTTATAACATCTTTGCTTCCCTTATCCAAAAGAACAAGATAAGCAAGGTAATTATTGGATTCTGCTCTGTGGTTTAAAAATCATGGGTTTAAGATATGAAAGCAGCTCAAATGTCCAGCAATAGGTGAGTGGATGAAACAATTATGGGGCATTTACACAATGGAATACTACTCAGCTGTATAAAAGAAACTGTTACCCTTTGTGACAGCATGGATGGACCTGGAGAGCATTATGCTGATTGAAATAAGCCAGTCAGAGAAAGACAAATACCATATGATTTCATTCATACGTGGAATCTAATGAACTGAACTAACAAGCAAAATACAGACAGATTCATAGACAGAGAGCAGGATGACAGCTAAGCAGGGTGGTGGGGGAAGAGGAGAGCAGTGCAGCATTGAGCGAAAAAGAAAAAGGACTCATGGACATGGACAACAGTGTGGCGATTGGGGGGCAGGGAGGTATAAGGGGACTAAATGGTAATGGAAAAAACACAAGAAAAAAATTATGGGGCCATTTGCATCCCAAGAAGCAGAGGGGTTTTGATTGGGAATACGTTCTGCTGTATATAGGACTATTAGTAACGCCAGTGGTAGAATGCTTTTCTCCCCCCACTAAAAGCAAATCTTGTTGAAAATCTACTTCTACTCTCTTTCCAGGACAGTTCTAAGGTTTTGATATAAGTAAAAATGAGCCACAGTGTACCCGGAGGAGCGGCAGAGCACGGTGGCTCAGGACAAAGCCAGGAGCCAGACTGTTTGGGGACATGATCTACTACTTAGCAGCTCTGGGTTCCCTGGCAAATCACTTCACTTTTCTGTCCCTCAGTGTCTTCACCTGTATGTAAAATTAAAATAACAGGAGTAACTACCTTATGAGATCAGGAGGGTTAAGTGAGCTACTGTTTATAAAGTTCTTAGAACAAAGATTGGCACCCAGTAAGCACAATGTAAGTGTAAGTTAAATGGGTAAAGAGAGTTGAATGTGCTTGCTAGTCTTCTTTAAAGCTTCTCTCCAGTTAGAGGGATGAAAAGTGAATATCTGAAAGGCGAAGCCCTAGGGTTTGAGGGTGGAGATTGGGAGGCAGGTTAACTGATCAGTCATCTCTTAACGTAGAATGAGTCTTAGTAAGGGCCCCCAAATCAGATTACTCCTCATGCTCAAGTAAGGGTAAAGTATTAATCTGTATTTTTAACATTACTTTATATTTGCAAGGAGTCAGGAAGGCAGATACCCTGAGGCACAGCTCTTGGACAGGACTTTTGGCGATAATATTTAAACACTCCTTTATATACCACTGTTTGATTTAAGGCAGTAATTTGTTAACTGGGTCAACTGTTAACACATATCCCTTCCTTTTTTAGGAAATACACCTGTTTCTGCGATTTGATTTGGCTCCTAATTCAAACAGACTTCCAAGTGCTCTGAAACAAAATCAACCTAAAATTGTACACTTATCTAGAGTTACATTTAGGCCATATGGTTTAAGTTGTCCAAATGTCACAGAAGCAACAGCAGCAGCCATCACCATGCTTGACACTCACCCAGCATCTTTCCTGCCAGAATATTATGTTATAAAAGTTTCATTAAGACAGAGGTGTTAACCCTAATTCCAAAGGACCAGTTACTTAACGGCTGTGTTTTGGTTTAGCTGTTTCACACTGAATTGCTACATAAGAGTTTCTCAAAGTCCATAATAGTTTCATGATGGTATTCTTATAACTGATAATCTAAACTGTGAAATCCTATGATATGGAAGAGATGGGAAGCATGTAGGAACCAAGACCATTTTCTTGTTTCTCTGAGAAGACTCAACTAAATTATTAGACACGCAGGATTAGAGTCAGAGCAATGGCTGGGATGCCATTTCTGGAAACTCCTTTAAAATGCATTGGAAGAGTCTGGGCAGGGAGGACCTTAAAGCGCATCACCTTAAGTCCTTACCCATCTGAACTTGAAATTTTCTATCAGATTTCCAGTTCTGCTTCTAAGCATCCAGCACAATGCCAGATATACTAGAGGTGCTCAATAAATAAATGAGTGGACAAATAAATGCCTAATTAACCTGTTGCAACTTAACGAGAGGTTTTTACAGTATATGTTTGGGGCAGGTGTGAGAATTTAAATACAGAAAAGGCACTAAGATGATGGTAGGGTTAGCAGGGGCAGGTGTGGACTGGCTGGACTGAAGGGATCCTGGGAAGTGTCACTGTTAAATTCTCTTAGGATAGCGTGACTCAAAACAAAATGCCATCATTATTTTTCCTAGAGTTAGTTCTATTGAATGTCTGGGTCTGGAATTATGTAGGCTGGAACACTGTGCAGATCTATGCTTGCCTGCTCATTAACCAACTAACCAATCAACCAATTAACCAACCAAGCCATGTGATCTTCTCATGAATACTTCTTTCAGATGCCACCTCTATAATCAGTAAACTCACAATGAAATGTAAGAGATAAAAAATTCAATCTTTTGAAATAGGTCCTAGATTTTATCAAGTACTAGTACTTGGCTATCAACTCCAAGTTGAAGTCATTGCACCTGAATATCCAGAAACTTTTATAATCAACCATAGCCATACCTTTGGGTAAATATCCCTTTACTCCAAGTTGCTGCTTTACCTGCTAACCCAGAATATGAGGATTTATACAGCTAATAGATAGTATTTTCCCTGCAGTCAAGTATTCACACTGGAACACTAAAAAACTCTTAGGGTTTACCCAGCAGTTTGCTGAAGGTTAACCAAAATAGACTAAGACTAAGCAAGATAGGAGACCTTTTTTTTAATGGTAGTAATATTTGTTTTTAAAAATCTATAATAAAGATGAAAATGTTCCAGAGTAGAATGGCTAATTCATATTTATTTCCAAGTATTATAAGAGACTTCCAAAAAAAAAAGTCTCACCTATGCACAGTCCATCTCCAACTGGGTCCGTGCAGGCCTCCTAGGGATGAGTGTTCGCTCTGCATACTGACGGGGTATCCAGAAAGCACCAAGATGCAAACCCAGACAATGGATTTGAAGCCTGGCTCTAGCACTTCCTAACTCTATGATCTTAGGCAAGTGTCTCTTTCAGGGCTTTGATTTCTTCTTCCACGAATGGTGAAGCAACAGCATCTTCCTTAAGAGATGATTATAAAGATCACATGATGACATTTGCACACTGCCAGGCATATAATATATGCTCAATAAATATTCATTCTCCTTAATTGAAAGAAACTAATTCGCACATCAAATTCTAGGACTTCCTATACCTTCCATTCAGTGTTTAATTATGTCCTCTGGTAATAATTAGAGATCCAGAGTAATGACCTCAGGCTAAGCACTAGAAATATGCCTGCATCTGACCACCACAGGGGATACAAAGCCAAGTCCTTTGAATAAACCTGGACTCACCGTAAATGAATCCCATATGCTAAAACTGGATTGGGTTTCAAGTGACACCCATCTTCAACTCAATAATGTAGCTAAGGAAAATCCCCTTTTCCTCACTTCTCAGGGGGATTCTTGGAGCCACCTAAGTCGGTCTGATAGTGGAAAAAACAATGAAAACTGTTTCTCATTTAAGAATGCAAACAGTATTAACAGGAAAACAGGACAAAATTGAGAAGCCTAGGATAGAGAGGAACAGAGATGGCAAATAGCCTCTTCCCTCTTTTCTCATTCCTGAGAAGAAAAAAGCTTTGCTTGGATCTTCCAAGGGAAGAGCTTATACTGTGAGAAGGTATTTTGACCCTATTAGGGCCACTTGATTGGGGCTTTTAGTCTCCAGCGCTGCTCTGGATTTCTTACGGCTCTCATCCTTTCCCTGCAACCCTTTGGTCCCCCTTTCTTTCTTATTTGGGGCTGGGAGAGAGAAATGCCTGGACTGACCATGGCTTACTAGCCATGTGCTATCGAGCAAAGGACTTAAACTTACTGAACTCAGTTTTCATTTCCAAAATAGGAATACTATCACATGGCTCAAGTACTCTTATAAGAGAAAAACAGTCTAATATTTGCAGTATAATCTGGATAATAATACCTCCTAGTTTCTAGAAAGGTGCCGTTACCATCAGAAAGATAACTAGATTTGTTTTGAAGTTGCATTTGAATATTACACAAGTTGTTTTTAATGAGCATCCGTGTTCATTTGAGGTGGCTCTTCTCTCTCTCTTATTTTATTTTTTTGGTGAGAAGTTGTGATGGGGAGTATCACCCTTAGGTTAGGTTTGGCCTCTTCAGATAAAACATCTAACTACTTGGCACACATTAGGTGCTCAGTGTGGGAAGCACCTTTGCACTGGAGTGCTACAGGAGGCAGACGAGCACAGGGCTGGCTGTCAGCGTGTATCTTAGTCTTAAAGCATGGGTCCTTCCCTTGTCCCTCTAGGACTGCCAGATCAGTTCATTAGGGAATGAAGGTAGGGATTCAAGGGCACATCCCTTGGTGGAAATTTTGACCTAAAAATCAAATAATGGCATTTCAAAGAAAGCACTTAATAGACTGGCAAAAGGTAGCTTAAATTTCAAATCTATGGTCAATCACAAAGATTGGCATTTAAGATTGGAAAAGCTCTTAGGATATGATGTTTTTCTATTAAAATAACTGAAAAACAAAGCTGATTTTCTATGCTATTGCTACTCACTATTTCATAGTGGTTCAACTCCCACCCCAAATGTCGTGGAATTGCATTCCGAATAGATTTGTTTATCAGTTCGTCTAGTCTATCCATTTTTCAGCAGCTGATTAGTCTCCCTGGGATGTAGACACATCTCTGATCAAGAGTTGCTTGACTCTCCCATCCTTACACATGCATCTCAATATCCACATTACTTATAATAAATGTGCTTATATGTACATATATAAACACATTTGTATGCATATATGTTCGCAATACTGTATTCAAAGACACATTCCAAATGGATGTATATATGCACTCATATACATATAGGAATCCAACTGAATTCCCACAGGGAAATGTGGAACACATTGTTAAAATGTCTGTCATCCATGTAAGAGAAACAGAAATGAGCTGGGCATTAAATTTGCATACAGCCCCAAGCACAGAGGTTCCTGTATGTGCACTGTTCTCCTGTTCTTGATGATGGGCATATCTGACAGAAAGATTCTGTCAGGATTAGCTCAGGAAAAACACCCCCAAGGAGATAATTTGAAGACATACTGAGAATTTGCCTCAATACATGAAAATAAACATGAAATCCACAGCACTCTGTGTGCATTGAGAAGTTCCCACCAACACCCTGCTGCACACCAGGGGATAATCTGCTGGAGCTAATTAATACACAGTCATACACAACGCTGTTAGAAGTGGTTGCCACTTAGGATTGATTTAGTTGCTGCAGTGCTTTAAAGAGACTTGAGAAGATTTTTGTGTGAGGAAAGAAGAGGAAATAAAAGTGTAAAAACAGCTGCAAAACTAAAAGGTGTTACGGTCTCTCCCTGCCCTCCCCCCTCCGCCACCCCAAAGATATTAAGGAAAGTTACTGAGAAACTATTAGTATTCTAGTGAAGAAAGCTTTTTACTTGATTTTATGTTTCCTTCCATATCGAGATAAAACACACACACACACCCTACTCTCAATACGGTCTATAGGTTGTGGCTAAGAAAAGGGGCATGTTTTACTTCATAAGCAAACAAGCTCTTCATTACATGCTCACATATGGATTGTCTCATCCAGGAAAAAAAAATCTTTTTCCATGTCTATGGTTCCCTTTATTTTTGTCTTTCTGATTTATATAGATTTTCAGCTGAGTTATTAATTAGTACCATGTCTTGGGGAAAATCATCAAGGAATATAGGGCCACAAACAATTTTTTCTTATTTAATTTTGTGATATAACAAGGGTAAAACACATCTAACTATTTAAAAATGTTCTTCCCTTAAACTGAATATTATGGATGCTCTCTTATGTATAAACGATACCCTTAATAATAATGATAGTGAAATACCACAACCAAATAAATAGAGAGGCTTTAGCAGCCTGCTTTTTATGACTGAAACATGATGGAAATAATGCAGAAAAGACCATTAGTGTAAACCCCATTATGTCAGGCTTCGTGAAAATCTAGAGAGTTGCAATTGATTTTTTACCCTGATAAAAGGGTTTACTAAAGAAAATTATAATGACATAAAAAGTATTTCAGGGAACAGAGTGTTTACTTTGGAGCTGAGAATCCACTTTTTTTATTTTAGCCGTATCGTTTGTATCCAAAATAGCTAGAAATCATCCTTGATTCAGGGTAATTCTATCTGGCTATATTTTGCTTTCCAGTAATTGAGACATTACTTATTAAGAATAAAACCTACATGAAAAATGTCCTATATATTTTTCCATCAGGTTAGACTAGCTTACAAAATAAAATTCAACAAAAATGCATCGACATTGAGTATCTGTTATGCACAAAGCCCTCTACCACATCCTGTAAAGAATACAAAAAAAAAAGATATAACCTCTTCTCCACTCTTTATAGGCTCAAACCCAGGAGGGAAGACAAACACATTTGCAAAGAATTAGGGAACAACAAACAACTTCAGCTTGAGAACCAACTCTAAATATCTGGCAGTTGTAGCTTGGAGTGTTTTGGTGAGATATGATACCTACTTGTGCACAGGCACATGTGCTGGAATTAACTTATAACGTCTGCCAAGAGAAAGGGCATCTGAATGGCAGGCCATAGACAATGCCACCGCCACTTCCAGCCTAGAAAATACAATGTAAGAGTGGGATGGGACTATACGTAAGAAACAAGCTTAGAATGGTTAGTGAGGTTTTATTTTCAATATTTTTCAAAAAAACAAATTGTTAGCAATGGTTTTGGGACCATTAATTATTGCTTCTTATATGAATTTTAGAGTGGTTTATGGAGAAAATAAAACCATGAACAAAATGTTCCATACTAAATCTGAAGATATAAAACTTGACAAGTGTCATGTAAATGCAAGTGAGAGATTACTTTGAACTGGGCACAATACTAGAGAAGAATTTGTGGGTTCTGGGAATTTTCAAAGTGGGACCAGTGTATCTGAATGAAGCAACCTTATTAACTAGAAAGGTTGTGCTTCTGCAAAACTAAAGTTTTTTTTTTTGTTGTTGTTTTTTTTTGCTATGTCTCCAAATGTTAAAAAAGATTAGCTGGAAGCAGCTGCTCAGTCTACTCTAAATAGAACAGATACCAAGTACCAAAAAGGACTATGAAAGATCACCCTCTTCCTACATTTCGCTGTAGTCGGCTTCTTGGATATTCCCCTAGAACACTTGTCACTTGACTTGATGACAATGTCACTGTCATCAAGTGACATTATAAACTGACTAGGCTTTCAGTCTTCATCTTTAAAAGAAGGAGTTGGATAAAAATGGTACTGCCTTTTGACCCAGCAATTCCAATGCTGGGATTATACCCTCAGAATCCCGAAACACCAGTTCAAAAGAACCTATGCACCCCAGTGTTCATAGCAGCACAATTTACAATAGCCAAGAATTGGAAGCAACCTAAGTGCCCAACAGTAAATGAGTGGATCAAAAAACTATGGTACATTTACACAATGGAATACTATGCAGCAGAAAGAAAGAATGAGCTTTTGTGACAGTGTGGATGGAACTGGAGAGCATTATGCTAAGTGAAATAAGCCAGGTAGTGAAAGGCAAGTACCATATGATCTCACCTATAAGTGGAACCTCATCAACAAAACAAACAAGCAAGCAAAATATAACCAGCACCATTAAAATAAAAAACAAACTGACAGTAACCAGCGGGAAGGTGGGAGGAGGATAACGGGGAAAAGGAGGAGAAGGGTCATCAAGGAACATGCATAAAGGACCCAACAACAAAGCCAAATGGGGGAAGGATTGAGAGTGGAGGTGGGGATGGGTGGGGCTGGGGAAAGTGGTGGCAGGAAAATGCTGACCAAAAAAAAAAAGTCTCCCCCGCCTAAGAATAGTATAGAAAATTGAGAAGCCAAAGAACTGATATGTACATCCCATAAACATGAACCAAGAGATGTGGGGATGACGGGATGGGGTGCAGGGCAGAGGGAATAAAGGGGAGGAAAAAATGGGACAACTGTAAAGGCATATTCAATAAAATATACAAAAATAATAATAAAAATACTTTTAGAAAAGGAGCTGGAGAGATAAGGCAAGTTTTTAAGTATTTCAAGAAATGTGTGGACATTTTATTTTTACTCATTTCATTAATTCATTTCTAGAGCTATGCTCATCTATCTGCTCCAAGAGAACTGAAACCCTGAGGAGACCACTTCAAGGGGCTGCTTCTGCTTCGGGTCTCAGGTACAGAAGGCTCCGAGGGAGCAAGATGGGCTGAGCTGTGCCAGGACGTCAGTGTTCGTGGAATCCCAGTAGCTCCCCAGCTGCCAGTTATAAGAACATTTTTCTGAACCTTGTTCACTCATAAGCTTTAGTTTATGTTGCTGTAAAAAACAAAAAAATGGATCTTTACCGTATCTCTCACCTCCTCCTTTGGCAATTTCTGGCTCCTTTCTTCACTTTTGAAACTTTGCCTCCTTTCTTCTCTTGGTTTAGCTCTTTCTCTTCCAATGTATTACATACCCTTTCGTGGAAGGCACCCAGGTGGGTTTTTTATACTGACTTCACACTAGAATGACCTAAGGGTAGTTAGATTTTACTCATCATACCTGAGCCCTATCCAATACCAGTTAAATCAGAATCACTGAAGGACAGAAACTGCTGTGTGTGGGGGTGGGGGTGTGTGTTTGTGCGAGTTCTTCTAATGCAACCTTGGTGATTCTAATGAGTATCCAGCAGAGTGGACTGCAGTAGACCGGTGGTTCTCAAAGTGTAGTTAGTCCCTGCACCATTATCATCATCTTCATCTGTAAACCTATTAAAAATGCAATCACTTGAGTTCCACCTCCATCCTATTACATTGCAAACCTTGAAACAGAAGCCTAGATTTCTGTGTTTTTAAGAACTTTCCAGATTATTCCAAAACATGCTTAAGTTTGAAAAACTATGTTCTAGATCACTGACATTTTTTGTCTAAGTTAAGATCATTAGTAAGGTCTTATTTAAAGCGTGGTCCCCAACCAGAAGCATCAGGATCACCTAAAAGCTCTACCCTTGGCCACCTGAGGTTTGTAATCTGGGTTTTTAACAAAATCCCCAGGTGACATGCATGCATATAAAAGCCTGAGAAGCACAGTTCTAAGAACTTATTCAAAGTTCCATTCACTCTGCCAAGGAGCTGGCTCCTATGATCTTATTAATAAATATAATAATTATTCATCCCTCAAAGTAGGACTTATTTATTCTTTAGCTATTAAAAGAGAAACAAAGTTGTTTTTCCAAAATGGTGCCAGGTCTAAGTCTTTTTCTATACTTCGTTTCCAGTTCAAAAGGTATTTTCACATGTCTTGAGAAAATGAAGACCTAAAAGATCAAAATTCCTGATGCTTTCCTTAGTTCTGAGATATATCCATTTTATTCCCCTGGAAATGAGATTTCTGAGGTTTGACAGAGAACAAAGACAGTTTCTTTGCTCAGTGTCCTCTCCCACACACAGGAAGGGATCACTGGGAGTAAAACAAAAAATCTTCATTGACTGTATTGGGAGACGGCAATGTGTGCACTTGCATTCATATTGGGGTGGGTAAAGAGAGAGAGAGGGAGGGAGAGAAATGTCATCCCCCCAAGCCAAGTTCATCGCCCCTTAAGGTCAAGCCCTGACGTGAGGAGGCCCCAGACTTCTCTTAACAGAGAGAGCTCTGTAGCTCTTGTGATTATTCTAAAACAATGAGAACCAGTGCGATGGCAAGAGATCACAAACCCACCTGCTCAAGCACCTGTTTTTCCACTTTTCTATTTTCATATGCAACTTCAGCCTCATTTAGCTCAGATAAGAACTGATCCCTTGATACTGCAGGTCCTTCACCTGTTTGGTATCCTAGCCTAAACCTTGGTTTGGAAGGGGTGGTGAGCAGGTGGAGGAGAGGGACTGTTGGGTGATCTACATTTTTTCACTAATAGGAAGAACATTTTCAGAACTGAAAAGAACATACTAAAAAATAATGTTTTAACGGTATGCCCAAATCTGATTAAAACCAACATGTATATCAAGTACACTTCATAAGGGAATATGTCATTGAATCTTATAATCCGAAAGTCTTGGGAAAATAAAGAAGGATTCAGAATCAGAGGTGTAACATTATGAAAAAGCCTCCCTACCACATTAAAGTTATTTTTCTCATCTGAGTTTCACCAGTAGGTTTGAAACTTCTTAGTCACTTAGATTATTTCTTTCTGATCTTCTCCCCCCACAACCAGCCCGGGGGTTACCCTGTGAGAAAATGACTTCTCTATCTAACCACTTAAGATGTGAATATTTGTTGTGAACCAGCTGCAGCTCTAATAACCACTGATCCATGGAATCAAAGGCTACTCTTCACAAACAATAAGCTCTTCTTGTTCCTGAGACTGCACTCTGTAACCTTTGCAAGTATTATAAAAAGTGGGCATGACAGGTCCAAAATGCAATCACAGCCATAAGTTTCTTAAGACTGGATTAATTTCAAACTTTAGAAAAGTAAGTAGTTGAAGTTTTATCAACAAAGGTGGTAACTGATAATATACAATTTCTAGGACTATGGGGCAATTTTTTCAAAATAAGATGCATCACATTGCCAATTTGGTCAACAGCCGAAAGTTAAATTACTGACGGTTCAAAATATGTTGACATAGCGGTGACAATCAAAGGTTTGTTTCTTTCCCATTTAAGTATAATATTCCACATTAAGAAATACAATCATTCAGAAACAATTTGTTCAAAGGATCCCTGAAATGGACCAGGCTCCATTCTCTAAAATGCAGTAAGTTCCTTGGTAGCAAACAACAAACATAGGGATGAAGGTTTATGATTTTTTTTGAACTCCACAAAATTAACCTGGAATCAGACATTCATAGGTATAAAACATTAACCTGAGAGTAAAATACACTGATAAAATTTCAGTGTAATTAAAATCCATTTCCCTGCTCTGTAAGATGTAGCTTTAATGAGAATATAAATGTTTTCAGAGTCAGGTCCTAAGCAATTTGAACCCCAATCAGGAATAGAACTTGGACACATAGTGGGCACCCGGTCACTGTGAGAAAGGAAGGAATGAAAGAAGATCAGGATGGACAAATAGCTCTGCTAACAAAAGAGAACTTATCTTTCTAAAAGAAATCAAAAGTTATACTGTTGAATATTTTCAATATTTCAATTTTAAAAACATCATCATGTACTATTTTCAACCCATTAATTGAAATGAAGAAACACTTTGGTACCTGTTTGGCAACTGTTTGAATTAATATACTAATCAAATATTAAAAAAACAGTTAAGAAGAAAGAAAATGACCCTCTTTGCCATTTAAATATATATATAATATAAATATATAATATATATTGCATATATACATGCAATGGCACCCTGTAGTATTTGTTTAAAAATAGCAAATTACAATTAATAATGTCGGTTCTTTTGGCCTTTAACTGTTCTTCACAAAAATACAATTAAACAACAACAAAAAAAGAAGTACAATTAAACAGATCTAAACTAGTAAAGGTTCTGAAATGTTAACAGCAACTGCCTCACTGCATGCGAGAGTCCCTGACTTCAGAAGCCCTTTTGCAATAATCTTTGCTACACAAGTACTAAAATAGTATTCTATATTTTAGACGACTTGTGGATTTCTCTTCTATATAAAGGGTTGTAAGAGAAACAAAACATTATGTTTCAGACAAGAGGCCTTATGATTATCAAGATTCCAGGTTATGCACCCAAGCATTCGGCTGTCTCCTACCTACACGGGGTCACAATGCAAAGTAAAGTCACCTCTGAGCAAAACCGTGAACTTCGAGGCCAAACAACTGCATAAATAATCTGTAGGCCACAGACCATCATCAAAGTCTGGAATTTATGCAAATAACACTGTTTACATTTAACAGATCTGTAATGGTGTAAGCTTTTCTAGCCTAAATAAATGAGCAAATGGAGAGCTTTTTATGGTGCAAGATTGCTACCTACAGGCCAAACTGCAGAATGACATATTCAATACAAGACAATCGGGGTGGGGGAGAAAAAGGTAAACAATTTTTATAATGGCACGTAAGTTATCTGCTGACAAGTAGACAAGCCCAGGAGCACGTAAGATTTCATAATAAACATCAGGATATTTATTGACAGCTTTTGTTTTAAAACCACAATCCAGTTTTAGTTTTCTATGATTTGTCACTTTTTTCTTTTGGGCGTTTCTTTATCTTCTGAAAAATGTAAATTGCTTTTCTGACGGGGGAAGAAGTTCTCTTTAAGTGATATATTCTAACAGCTCTGATTACAGACTGATTCTATACGTAGGTTTTATGTGGAATCTATATTGGTAATTTTATTGCTTTGGGTAGAGTGATCAATCACAAAACTTGGAACTAGTTAGCATGGTCTGAATGAGTCAGGAGGCGGTGATGGGGGAGGGGACTGTTTCTACCACATTTTCCCTGTCTCTGTATAGCTTTAAAATTCATTTGCTCAATAACTACTTTCATTTTTAGAGTAACTTAAAGATTATGTAGGTTTTAGCCTATATTCCTTCTTTAAGAAAATATCAAATACTTTCATTATGAAGCTCAGAAAATAGCTCATCTTACAATAAAGGAATCTGATTTTTACTTGCCAAAAATGTAAAATCTATACTGAATTCTCATAAATTTATATTACAGGCCACATACTCTAAAATACAGAGAGTGATTTTTAAAATACAGATCTTTAAATTGATAAGACAAGTTATTAGAAATGCATTTTTCCTTCAATTATAAAGAAATTCCAACTCTAAAGAGAGTAGGTTTCAAAACTGAATAATATATTATGGTTAAAACACATCAACAATCTGTCACACCATATGTACAAATAAACATTTCCCACTATTACTGCACATGCCATAAATGACGCCAATGAAACATCTGAAAAGGTAGAGCAAATTTTTTCTCATACTGCTGTAGACGCTGAGTAACATTGTCAACATATTCTAAGATATGCATAAAGGAAAGTTAATCACTCTTTAACACTGCTATTTTTACAGTTCAAACATTCTGCTTGCCCATCTGATGAAGATGTTTCACACATCCTTAATTTTAAACACAATTTAGAGCATATTCAGGTTGAGTAAGGAAAGAATAGTATTCTTTATAATTGAATTTTGGTTTCAAATAGTAAAATTTTATTTATGGCATATCATTAAAATATTTAGACATTATAATCTTAAATGAAATGCAATTAAAGAGTTCAAATATAACAAAATCATCAATGGAAAGGCATTGTACTAGTAATACATATGCTAGTTTATTTTGATTTATAGCCAACTGTATATGATTCAGTATTTTTCCCGAAATAAAGTATGAATTTTAAGCAATTAGGTGATGTAATAAATGAGTGTCACAGAGTCTATAACTTTAAAAGTGGAAGTGGTGAAGACATCAACCGACAGGTGTTTTTTCCCAATCCTTACAGTCTCATGAAGAGCAAATGTTTTATATACGGTGTTTAATTGTATATAATGATAATATACATGTAATGATTAAATGCTTTCAATTTTATTTTAATTAAGTAGATAATCTTTTTATTAGAAACAGTTTTCTATAATTAAATTGTTTACAAAATATTTTAATAAAGATTGAGGATGAACCACATAATTTCTAAAAGTGGATTCAGAACAAATTTTCTGTGAAATTAATATTTAATTCATCTAACAATGTTTTCCCTCTTATATAGTTCTCAGTAAATTGTGTTGTTACTTGCCAACTGATTTATTCTTTCTCAATCAGCATAACTGTGAGCAGAATTAGTGAAAATGTTTGGGATATGCAAGAGAATTGTTATTTAAGGGTTAAAAAAAATTTAATATTGCCCTTTTAGGAAAAATAGATTATAAAGGCCTTATTATTATTTACTCAGGGCAAATAAATTCAAATGTAGCCCTAATTCCACCATAACATAATTATAAACCATAATCAAGGGTAAGACTTTTCCTATTTGCATTTAAGGAGGTTTTAGAAAGAAAATATACAGCTGAAAAATAAAAACTGTATCATGACTGGTAGATACTTATCCTAAGGATGTATTTATCAAACTCATCTTAAATTATTGATCATAAGAAATAGTGTCATTATTCCGTGGCACAACTGTAATGCTCATAGCAGGGTAGCCTACTGTGTTTATATGTTGTTTTAATGTGAATTGTGTATTGGGAAAATTGCCCACAATAACCTTTTTTTTTTTTTTAGTTTGAGAAACTGTACTCAACATTTTTCTTCTTATTTGTGTATTTTCATTGTTCTCATGTTAAACATGAATGAATTCTAAAACTAAATTCCCATTATCACTATGAATTCTAAGCCCATCAGGACTCTTGCTAGCAAGGCATGTTACTTTTATCTTTGTTACATGCTCTGCAAAACTTACTGGTAACATACTTTCAGAAAATGCCAGCCAATAAACTGCACTAAAATAATTTTCTTTATAAAAGCGCAGTGATCTTTGGCATCATTCACTATTTTCAAAGCCATAAAAGAACAGATAACAAATATATGACTCACAAATTATCAATTATGAAAAATAATCTGGTTCAGAAAGCTGCGGTAATGTAAAAAGATGGATCACTTGTCACAAACCAATAAAGGCTATTGTTTGTGAATCCAATATTTGATTTTATCATTTATGTTGGTCAACTTAAAATGATTTTTAAACTGCATTACTTTTTGAAAAAAAAATGCTATAAAGGTGAACATGGGGGCTGGAGGGGGAAGAAACCAAATGCATAATCTGTCATCCATGAAACAATTTATATTCTTACATTGAATCCAGCTTACAAACCCAAGTTGCAAAGACCTAGTCAGCAAGGACAGATGCATGAGAAAGATCGTACAGTGTTCCAGAGAGTAGGGAGTAGCAGGAATGTTAGTATGACTTTGATTGTATCTTTCCTTTTGATGTGCCACCCCTATGGCTGGAAATTTGCAGCTATCATACATCCTGATGTAGTGAAATTTAAACCTCGTGTTTTTTTTTTTTAAAGCTAAGTGTGGTTTGTTACACTTCTTATGTGGATATCTGCTTTTGCTTATTGTGTTACACAGAGAAAAGTCTAATGAAGCTACCAAGCTCAGAAAACCTTTATGCCCAGTTCTCCTCCAGATTGTGTCACAGAAGGAAGAGGTACAATTCTCATCAACCAAGAAGAGCATCTGTGTGTGTGACTGGGTCCATTTTAATGCTCTACCTGCTCTCTGATATCCCAATTACAGCCTTTTTACACCTGCTTGTAAATAGGACCAGAATGGCAGGGAAAATCAGAAATACTTTGTCTACAAGATCAGTGATAAAATGTGCATATGTTATCTAGGGGTGGCCCCATTCCTACTCCTAGAGAACAGATTCGATCATAAGACGATACAGGGCACAGGTGAGTTTCACTAACAGTAGCAGGAATCATAATAGGGAAGACACGGGCAAAGGGTAGCAGGGACCATAACGCACATAATGGTCGGTGATCCCAGGGAAATTATGTGCCCCGATGGGTATCTGGTGGGGAGACTAGAGAACAGTGAAAATAAGGTGGTCACACCCTAGAGATGTTATCAACAATGGAATTTTACCATTTAACACTTCTTTCCTCGCCTGACTCAGTGAAGAAACACTAGAAATCCTGAAATAGAAAAAGGGAAAGTCCAAGGGTCTAGTTACCCATGCCAAAACACAGCAAGAAAAAGTGTAAGTATTAAGCCCTGAGTCGACCTCTAGCAGCCCGTTTGAGGTGGGGCTCATGAGTGTTCTTGGACATATTCCTACTTGGACTCTGAAAAGAAGTGAAAACGAAGTGGGAGATGAATATAATTGAGTAACTATTCAATTATGGCAACTGCTAGCTAATGGAGACCTATTACAACTAAGTTTTTAATAGAAAATGTGCTAATTGACTATGTTGGAGCTCAGAATAAGCATATGGCTAAGATGTTTGATTACCTAGTCTGGCTCCATGTCAGTGATCAACAATAACACTGTAAAAATGAGTGTTTCTATGACAACTACTGAGCTTGCTGACTAAGGAGTGGGTGACCGATTCGAGGGATAAATTTCTCCAAATATATGATCCATTAATCCCCACACTGTGTGACCTGGAAGCTCATCAGCTAAGGTATGCTTTCTCTTGTCCCACACTCGAAACACTGACCTTTCTCTCAGCCTGGGCAAAGCTGGAGTCAGGCTCTTAGGCAAAGAATATTGCATAGGGTTAATTTTTTTTTAATTAGAAAGGGTACATAATCCTATGAATTTAATCTTCTTACACAAGGGAAACAAGTCGACATACTCCAACCGGCTCTGAGTGTAACATTCAACCTCATGGAAAGTGATTACATTAATTTCTGAAATTTTTGGACAGGGCCAGCCTTGCAGTCAAAGACAAGCTATGTAGTAACTTACGGGAGATGGCTATTTCATCATCCTCAATTTTATACGAACTTTCTTTTCCAATGTCATTCTAAACTAAAATTCAAAACAGGTGTTTGATGCTAAGGCTGTAACCAAACTATTCCCCTTATAACCTGCAACTCCGATAAGACTTCCCTCGGAAATATAATGGTTACATAGCCCTTGTATGGCTTTAACAAACCCCTATTTTCTTCTTTCTGCACCATACAATGTGCAGTCTATTTGCACCCATTCAGGACTAAATTACAGATAAAGTTACAGCAAATTTGTTTTCTCAAAAAAGCAGTCAGCCCTAATATCCCTTGAGTAATAAAAGCCTTGTCTTTCATTCAGAACTGGAACTGGCATAATTTTCTCCAAGAAACAAACTCTACTTCCTGTGACAATGGACCTGTTCTTAAAATTCTGAATGGGATACAGCTCAATTTGCAGGTGTTCAGGTATAAAGGTAAAAGGGCATTTGACCCCCCAACTGGCAATTGTTGCTGTGGTAGGTAACTTCAGTCTCCTAGTTATATCACTCTATTAGATAAGCTGCCAGAGTTTTCAGCTCTGAATTACAGAGGTAGGCTCAAGTGAATCAATAATTTATACAGATATATCTCATTCATTCTGATGGTATAAAGATACATATTAACAGCCTGCTGCAGCCACAGAACAAAGCCAGAAAGACATTCAAAAAAAAAGAGGGGGAGAGAGAAACTCATTTATCTATGTGAGCAAAACCATTACGTAATAACGACCTAATGGCTTATTAATTTTATTTTTCAACTGATTTAACAAATACTGTGATGAGATAAATAAGCTCTCTATGAATCTCAATAAGGTTACTCTGGCGAGTGTTAAGCTAACATTTAAAACTTTCAGATTCATTTTTAAAAAAAGAATGATATTTTGCATAGCAATGTGATGCAAATCATTTGAAAAAAAATTCATGAATCTAAGAAGTTTACATTACCTAGCTTATTAAACCCTCTAATATTTTATTACTGAATTTCAGTACCAAATTACATTCTAAAAGATGATAATCAAATACATTTAGGGACTGTACACTAAGAGTATTGTTAATATAGCCTTATGCTGTTAATCATTACCTGGGGAAAATTATATAGTGTTTTATTCACTAATACTATGACACTTTTATTAACTCATAATCCCTGTGCTAACAGTGGTGCATTAAACAAGTTATAATTAAGAGGGCAGCAAATATTAAAAATGCCTTCTTTAAAATTCTTCAATCATGTTAAAGGGAATCCTCGAACACATGAGTCCTTCTAAAGGACAGTACCAAAAACAGTGTGGTTATAATGTAAATTAATAATAGCCTGGATGGCTTAAATAATATTTCTGTAAGTTCCTGTTGTCCTTAACGATGAAGGGAATTTGTGGTTTAAAACATGACAAAAAAATCTGTCCTAGCAACTTTAATTATAAACAGTGACTACAGATATGAAAATTTGAAGATCAGATGTTATTAGAAGTTGGTCCCTTGCCCATTTTACCTCTTTCAGTTCAATGCCAGACATGCATCCAGCGTGGACACGTGAGCCAACAGCACTCAGACTGGGTTTAGGAAGACTGTGCAAATCAATTAGGGCAACAGATTCCTGAGAAAGAGGAGAGCATTTAGAGGTAACAGACAGGTACCATATTTTTCTCCACATGCGGAAAATATCTTTTCCCTTCTTTTCCAAGAAAACCCCTTGGGAAAGAGAACAGATGAGAAAAATCTGAAAAAAAATAAATAAATAAAAGTGCACACATGAGAGGAAAATAGTGAGAGCAAGAGAGAGACCAATGCTCTGGTCTCTAGGTAAAGTCCATAAGCCTTTTTATGCTATACTCTGGGGCTGCCTGCTGTAAACAGTTAACATTTCTGGCCTTCCAAGAAAATGTTACAAGTCCCTTAAAAGTACAGAGAGGAGGGAGAAATAATGGAGTGCCCCATTTCTGACAGTCAAGAGGGAGAGAAGAGAAATGTTCCCACACTGATCTCATTAAGATGACAGAAATAATGAGTGTGAATCTTATGTATGAATCTCATAGTAGATAGAGGAGAGCATAAATGTACCCCACATTTACCCTTTTATGATGCCTGATATACTACATTTATTCTCAGCTTCATCTGATACTACTGTTGGGGGTTTCTGTTACAATATTACAGCTTTAACTTCAAGTTTTGCCGCCGAAGTCATCTGAGTCAGTCATTCAACACAGTTTTATTGAGTGTGCATGAAAACGGGGAAGATCTTTTAATGGCAACTGGAATGCATCTCAAGCAGAACAGCCTGAATTTATTTCCTGTCACTGGTTCTAGTAATGGATTAAAAATACTGACAAATGATATTTTTAAGTTTACAATCTATTTTATTTCCTAGTTCCTTAAACTTAGGTTAAGCATTCTAGTCAATTAGAAATAGAACCTAGGTATTATTAAATATGTCTCCAGTATATATTTGGAAGAAAAATCATGCATTTTCAGCAAACATTGATGGAATATTTTTCCTTGTGATTTATCTCTCTCTCTCTTAGGTCCAACACAGAATATTTTCAAATAATACTTTTAAGCTAAATCATTTTTCAAGATTAATACGTAGCTCTCAGAAACAAAAACTTGGGTTGTTGTGATCCCGTACATTATTCAAGCCTAAATGATCCACAGGCCCTTGTAGTTAAGGACTTCAAAGCATTTCATACAGATGATTTAATTTAGCTGTCTTCACTCCAGTAACTCCAATTGCAATAAATTGGTGCACTGAGTTTATAGCAAACTATACCTCACATAATTGATATAATGAAGTCAGCAACACCCTACAAATTCTAACAGTATCTCAAAATATGAGATACTGTTAATTTACAACTTATTAATTTAAGATAAGAGCAATACAATGAAGCTGGATCACCAGCTTTCCTAATAATTCAGAATAGATATACTTTTTTCCCCTGGCATTTATTTAGTCTAATGGAAACTGAGCCCATGTACAGGTTCATCTTAGCTACAATTAAATCAATATGGATCAATATAGATGGTTTAAACTGTTTAAGCAACTCAGTGATAATATATGTTTGAAACCTGGGAAATATATTCTTAATGAGTCTACATTTACCTTTGGGAATATGTAATTTATATTACTTAGAGGCCAAATGACATTTCTTTACTTGTCTAAAACGTACCTCATTTAAACACACAGTGAACTCTTTAAGAGTTCTTTATTACCATTCACACATATCTGCAATGTTTTGGGGAGCTATTGTGTGGTATGATCTCAACTAATAGAAAAGTTCATCAAAATATAAGCTACACGCTTACTACTTAAACCACAGGAGTAATACTAAGCAAAGTGAACACAGACTTACTATTTCAAATAGGCAATTCCAGCCCTCCAAAATCAACACATTCTTTAACAGGAAATATCACTTAGGAACTGTACTCCAATTTTACGTTCTTAGAACTCTACAGAGTAACATCAGACATTTGGTTTTTCATAATTAAGGACTTATGAGCTTCAGGGTAACATTCTCTCTCTCCCCCTCCCCCTCTCTGTCTCTTTGCCCTTCTATCTTCTCAATGCTGCTGTCTTTGTAGCCCCCAATACCAGCAAGTGGGGGAGAAGCAGAGTTAGTGTTTCAGTGAGTCCCTTTACCTTTTAGCACTTTAATTTCCTGTACTGTAAAATGATCTCTAAACTCCCTTTCAAACTGTACTCTTCTATGACTTTACCTGCACCTTTCAAAGCCCATACAATCTCCGCCTTTGCAGGCCCCATACCTTCGCCACCAGAAAGATGCTCTGTCCCGAAGCTGATGTTGGACAGGTGTGTTCCTAGCATCCTCAGCACTCAGCTATGATTCCACTGAATCTCCTTCCCACATGGAATGTTCCTATTCTACTGCTACTGCTCTATGAAGGGCTCAATCGGCTTTGCAAGCACTTTTATGTCACACTCTATGTGACATTGCTACTATGGGGAAATGTGTTCCAAGGTCTGGGCGACTACTTTACAGAACTCCTTTTACATCTTATTTGGAGGGAAGGAGCCTATATGAAAAATATTTAGGAGTTAGAAATAAAACCATGTTAGGAAGCTCATATTCTGAGAATTTTAGATATGAAAACCGTGCACACCCAGACATATTAGTAGATCCTGAGTTTAAAGAACTCTCTTATAAATACCAGTTTCCTGGTCTAGAGATACAATAGGCTTTTGCAATGGAAGAACCCAAATCTATTTAAAGTAATTTAAACAAAATCAGATAAGTTTTCAGTATTGCTATCTAACTAGAAAAAGTCAACTCAGCTATCTGAGTTTCTATATTTATGAATTAATTTTCTCTGAGTAGCAGCCATCCCTTCACTATTATCACTTCAAAAATATAACCCCTCTCTTAAATA
This sequence comes from Mormoops blainvillei, assembly GCA_004026545.1. Lineage (NCBI taxonomy): Eukaryota > Metazoa > Chordata > Mammalia > Chiroptera > Mormoopidae > Mormoops > Mormoops blainvillei. Next base: position 175,124 of record PVJD01000091.1, on the reverse strand, counting down.
ATCTCAGGATCCCAACTTGTGGATAATTAATGGTCTGCTTTAAACCTTGGTGATCTATTATTTTAAACCCAAAAGGTCTCTTTAATTGATTATGGGAAATAATATTTAATTCACCAACATTTTATGACAAAAGTGGGTGCTATATTCTTATTTGAAACATGTAAGTATTGCCTGAAGTCTGCTGGGTAGGAACTGCCTAGAATGCTAACTATGGAAAATGCAGTAGAATTATTTGTATTTTAGTACAGTGGGTATAAAACATCATACATTTACACAGTATTGATAGATTGCAGCAGTGGAAGCTTTTTGATTCCTGTGGGGAACTGGGGAACTTGCCATGTAGAATAGCTAGTGGAACATGTGTCTTTACTGTTTCAAATGACGTTCCTACTCTACCACCTTTATTCCTGCCCTTCCAATGAAGATCTAATAGGCAATTGAGCCTAATGAAGTATGCTTTTATATCTCTGACATAATGATATTCACTTAAGAATATAAAGATTATCTATTAGTCATAAATATACTGAAAAGTATGGACAAAACCCATCAAACCCTCATAATGAGAGATGTTATATTACTTAGGCCAGAATTAATGTTCACCCCACTTCTTCATTTCAGTGAAGCACAACAGTGCACCCTTGGAATTGGTGGAGAGAAGGAAACTCTCATATGGATTTTCATATGGAGAAGGTTTAATTCTTCTCTATCTACGAAGCCAAACACAATTTTTCTTTTAGTCGGACTCCAATGTAGTCAATGATTTTGTATAGAGATAACAAATTCTCCTTCTCCAGACTGAATATCTATGGGGATAATTTGCATTGTATGCAAATGATAGTAAAGCCAAACATCATGAAAGCAAACATAGCTAAACTCACATTAAACTTCATTTAGAGCACGCTTTCCCAATGGAGGCTACATGGCACCCAAGGGGGCAAAGATTGGTTCTTTGAAGAGAGAAAAAAAAAATCTTAAAATATCACTATGATTCGTGGCCCTCCAAAACTCAACACTCTCTGATAAAATCATATTCCTTAGTATTCAATTTCTCTCATTAAATGAAATGAAATTTTTCTCCTTAGATGGTGAATATGAAAGAGATTGATTTAAGGTATTTAAAAGCCAAGTTTTACCTCTAAAATTTTTGATTCATCCTTAAAATCAGGATTGACTTTCACTTTTATCCAATACCTGTTTACACTTGATATAATTTCCATCTTTCCTTGCTTCTTAGCTTTTCTCTCATTTCTCTGCATTACTTCCCTTTGAGCCTGTAGCTGATAACTGGTGTGAACACGAGAAATGGTAACTCATCTTCCTCTGTTACTGATCTCTAATGTTGCCACTTGCTGAGTGTTGAACCTCTGTCATCACAGCGGAGGAGAAGATGCAATCAATGCAGTCATAAGGCACAGTTCTGCTGAGGCAAGACCGACTACTGTCTTTATATCCAATTCTGACTGTTCTAGTAAAATGGCGAGAAAAGGGGCAATGAAGAGCAGGAACAGCCTCCGTAACGTATCCCCGGTTAGCTTCTCACTTGGTAAATTATCTCTAATACATTCATAATACTAAGGGATATCTTCATATCTGATCAAAATAGAAAAAATGGGATAACAGAAGGCATTCTACTATTTCTTAATATTTATTCAATACAAAGGGGCATTAAAATACGGGGAGAGTGAACTTACTATCTAAAGTATATTAATGAGTGTGTTTGTATTATAATTTACAATCTTTCAAAAGTTACTACTCTTATTTTCCAAAATTTTACTAAAATAAAAAATATAATTTTCTTATTCATTGAAACATTTTTCTTTGAAAAACACTTTACATGAAAATATTTTGCAATGGAAAATGGCTTGCTAGTGTGTTCAGAATGCATGCTCCTAACAACTTCAATTAAAGCAGCAAGGTAGAAAATTCTTCAGACAAGAACTTTGCTTTAGGAATCTGGGGACACATAGCAAGACTGTTCTGATTTTATCATTTTGTCACTTTTGATCCTTAAGTCAACTCTGTTATAAAGTCTGGACCATGCACGATATTTTTCAGGGTCTCATAAAGGTTTTGAGACTACAACTAAGTGACAAGTGATGCAATGAGGCTGCTTGAGGTGAATGGGAGGGACAGCAAAAGGGGGGCTACACTCAGGCACTGCTGCCCCCGCCCCAACCTTCACTGCGGGTACCGTTAAGGTTCATGAGAAGGCTCATTCCTAGAGTCAATATCATAGCATAGCTATTTTGGTGCTATCTGTGGTTTGTGTTTGATTGTAATATAGCACAACAGCACTATACTTGAGAAAAAGTGAAAGAATTTTCCCCAAATCACCCGCAGAAGAAAATGTCCTCGGGTTATAGCATCTCACTGCTTCCTGCATTAGAGGACACAGGAGGGGCAGTAGAAACAACAGAATGTGTGTGATGTGCTATAAGAATTAAATTCTTATTATTATAAATATGAAGTAAAATTTAAGAGGAATAAGCTTTTCAGAGAGTGGTGCTCTCTGTGGCTTATGTGATTATCTCCCTCCAAAGAACAGGAGGCCCTTTTGCTGACACCTATTAAAATAAACCAAAAAAGTGTGTTGGCACCATTTAAAGAGAACTAAGCAGTGATTTGAGGAAGTACTGTATCTGTATATGTAACAGCTACAAAAAACAAAGCAAAAAGATTATACATTTAAATAGATCTCCAAACTGAACTAGAACATTATTCCTCCAGAAGGATTAGAGAAATCTAGTCAAAATGCTTGTTCCATTCATATCTGATTTGCTACATTTCCTGATTCAGAGGTGATTTTAGCTCACTTGATCAATCCTAAAACTCAATTTGCTTCCAAATTGTGGTTTTTGATGCAATCATAAAAATTTATATGCAATGCTTTGTAAAAGGCACCAATTAAGGAAACCTAATTTTGCAGAGGCCAATGTTTGAAAAAAAATTATTCTTCCTTGGAATTCAGATAAATTTTGGGAAAATGTATATTTTGAGTATTAACTTAAAGTGCCACCATGTCCATATGAATTGGGCACACAATCTATTTACGGAAAATAAAACTGTAGTACTAGAATCTTCTAGTTGTCAATCATCTTTGACTTGGTAAAAGAAATTTTAGGCAATTTTGGAGGCATATCATCTTCTCAATCAATGAAATTTTATTCATTATATGGGCTTTCTTCTTTCCTAACACATTTGCGAAAGCAATGTTTAAAGTACCTTTAAAATATCTATACATGAAATTGTAAATATTGTGTACTAACCTTAGTGTTTATATCAGAGAAAAGTAGAAACGAAGAAGGGCTTGGGGATTTAGATTTACATCAAGAATACAGGGGTATGACCAACAATTATAGATAATTTTGCTTTAGTACTCATTTCTTGATTTTGGGGGCTCCTGTTTTGCTATTGCAGGGAAGTAACAAAAATTACATCTGGAACATTTCCAACTTTTCTTATAACCCTAAAATAAAATCATGGCAATGACAGCATCGAAAAACCTCTATAAAAATCATCTGACAATTGCCATGGACTTGAAGCATAATGTTCTTTCTTGGTGTAGTATTAGCGATGTCTCTGAAAATTTTTTAAACAGGAATTTCTGTTGGAAACCTAAAGTTACCTTCCATATGTAGTACAATCACCCTATATTGTTCAGTAATATGAATGCTAAAACTTGAACTACTGGTGACACAGACATGCCTTTGTTTTCACATTGATATTTCTCCTAAAGCAATGCTCCCTTTTTAGGCCCTGAACATGAAGGCCACTAAAGATGTCCTTACTGTTTGTAATAACTTTTAGAAAAATCCATGTTACTTGATAGCAGCCCGCTTTCTACTCAGGAAGTACTTGATAAGGAATGTTCGAGAGCCTATTGTCTTCAGAACATTGTATTAATATCCATTGGCTCTGCAAGTAAGTTCTTCCTCCTGTGATTGTTGTGCATCCTCCATTGTTTTCATCATTTGGCTACACGGAGCTGCCCCATGTCTTTCTTTGCAAATATCATCTCTGTTTTTTCTCTTTTCCTGCATAATGGTTCAGCTTTTCTGAGAGTAGCTGTTGTCCTGAGTATGACCCTTTACTAACATGGGGATTGAATGAAGGCGGGGAACAAATTATCTGGAAGCAAAGGAAAACGAGGCATTTGAAAGGGACTCAGAAAGGAACAAGTAATGAACCAGAGTGGCCTCGATGAATTGCTATAGATGGGATTTTCAGTTTTGACACAAATGGAACACATGGATACCAAGGAAAACCTAGGGAGAGAGTCTCAGTAGGAAGCCTGCCTCATGGGTTGGTCAGTACATAGGGTCAAAGCCAGCAGCTCTCAGATATGAACAGAAACAAACGTATTTTAAGAGTAACAGTTAAGCCTTCAAACATGCCGTTTTGGAGCATAAGGTACTTGAGGAGTTGACATCCCTTCATAATTCATGTTCATTGTTCCTCTAAGTAAAATATGTGTCTTTCTGTAGTTACTCTGTTAGGAATTGTACTTTAAAGGCAAGAGGACATTTTTGATAATGCACATCTTAAACTTTTCATTAAACTACCAAATTTAAATTCTACCTTTTTGTGCACTCTGACATTTTTGTCTGGCATTTTCATTAATTTTGCGACATACATAAATGTAGCTGAAATGTTAACTGATCAATACTTTGTCTCTCTCATGTAGCACTAGCACTCCGTTCCCTAAGGACCACACAGCAGAACAGAAATTAAATGTGTAAAATATCAAATGTTAATGTTAAACACAGCGGCACTTACTGTATAACGACAGAAAAGGCTAAAACAATTCCAAATGGACAGATGGTACCACAAATTATCTACAATCACATTTAAAGATTAAAGTTTGTCCTGTAAAATAATTCTTTGACGCACACTGAAGTGTGTCCTTTTACTGATAGCTCAGTTGTCCAATTATTTTTGTGCTCATTACAGTGAGAAATGACAGTACTGAAGAGAAAGAGAGAATGTGCACTCTTTTTTTCCCCCGTGTTGTACCCACTGACATCCATAAGAACACAAATGTCTGGTCAAGAGCCTGATGAAAATTAGGCCCAATTTATGAGACATTTCCACGTCTACAAATAGATGAATCCAATAGGCAAGCAGTGCCTTCTGCACCACATCCTTCTGTGTTCGCTCTCAGGCATACAATATTCATAGCAAAATTTAAAAACCTAATTCATGGCACAAAAACATAGACATTCCCAGGAACATGTTCACTTATATTTTATCCATCACCTTCTAGGCCAATTTCAGCTTCTAATATTGGCAGCTGGCTTTGAATCTTCCCCACAGCACATAGCTATAGTGCTAGAGAGGCCAGAGCAGCGCGAGCCCTGGCATTTCTCGTTCTCTCCACTTTACTTGACATTAGGACAAAAAGTAGTCTTTTTCCATTTTGATTCCTTTATTTTACATTTATTTTGGGGTAGTAAATTAGAAAAGAAAAATAAAACAGAATAGAAAATAAGGCACTTAAACGTTGGAAAGTTTACTGATCCTAAAACCAAGCTGCATAATGGTACAAATGCACATGCTCCACGAGGCAGCTGCGCTTATGAAAAAGTGGACCAAGTGGAACCAATATTATAATAATAGACCCATGGTCCAGCCACGGGGAATGATGGGAATAATACGTTTATAACAATGGGGTACTGCTCATACGCTTCTCCTAATGGAAAGCAGTTCTTTTCAATAAACTGGCCTTAAAAGGCTCTGGTTATGCAATTATATATTTGAAGTATTTCATTTTTAAGTGCTCACATCATTTACTCTCTATAAGATAAATAAAAATCCTACAACAGATTTTTTTTTTCTGATTGTAAAGATTACACAGTACCTACTAAATTTATTTTTTTAGGAAGGAAATGATATTTGCTGTGTGACTTTGGCCAAGGTACTTAACTTCTGTGCCTCAGTTTCCTCCTCTGTATATTGGAAAATAGTAGCATGTACCTCATAATAAGGTTGTTGGAATATTAAACTCCTTAATGCACAAAAAGCATTCCTGTTTCAAAAAACAGTTCCCTGGCACATGAATGTTTAATAAATGTTAGTTGTTATTATTATATAAAAATCTTTTTGTATCAGAATTTAATCTGAGGTTAAAATAAATGATTGATAGATTATAAAATAGTTTAGACTGTAAAAGGAAGGTCAAGGGAAAATTTCTACAAAGTTGTGTCTATCATCATTTAATAACTAGTTTTGTTAGCACAAACACCTTATTTATCTGGCACCATTGAATAAAAAGTTTCTCCACATAAGAAAAATTTCCAGATTGGTTCATTGGTTGGTTGGTCAGTTTGGAGAGCCATTTACATGGAGCCTACTAGATGACAGGCACTCTGTAGGTGATGCTGGAGGACCTACGGAAAAGGTAGGATTCCCATGCTCAGGGAACTCTCAGTTCAGGTCTAACTAAGTGAAGCTTGGCTTTATCATTCATTGTTTTCATCACATTCAATAGAATGTAATTCAGCGCTTTTCTCTAATCAATAAAACATTTAGTATTATTGTTTCTTCTCAAAAGTACCCTTCCTATGTGTTCCCATATTAGCCTGTGATCTCCTTTTCACCATTGGTGTCAGCAGTCCCTTTTCCCACCTTTATTGTACCCTCCCTCCCTTTGTTGCAAGCATCTTACATTCAGCTTGTTTCACAGGACTGAGTCCCTCAGAAACCGACCACCAGCTAACAGAAATATTGCATTTCTTACCCAGTGAACTTTGACCCTCTTACAGTGAAATCACTCAAGTATTATCATGTATGTGTACCTATGTTTCTCAGAATTTTGGCATGTGACTTTTTTTTTTAATCAGAAAGAAATTTTAAACAAATTCTGCCATCTTGAATTCACTTCACATGAGTGACACGTAGAAGCCAGATGAATTTTACAAAGACTTACAAAACACACTGTAGTGCTAAAGTTTTAAGAATGAATGTTCTTGAACAAATTACAGAATTAGGTAGATTTCTCTGTTTTCAAATTCTGCAAACAGCTGTGGAGAATGACTTTGGAAGGACTGAATCAAAGATGGCAGCAGCATCTTCTCAGTAGAATATTATTGTGTCTGTGATAAGGAACCAGGGAACTTGGATGTAATGGCATGAAATATACAAAGAAACTCAGTATCATTTTCTTCTCATTAACATCAAAGTGCCTCTATGATAGTGAAAAATCATAATAAAGTTTGCTTAACAGTACCCCCACCCTCTAAAGTACTTGATATGTGAAAGAACTAAATAAAAGAATAGTGAAAGAGGCAGAGTTTCCTTTCTAAAACTTAATGATGATGACAGTCTTTCTTTAAGGAGATAACATGTCTATGGGAAGCAGGCTGCCTAACTTTCTGGTAACTTACAACATAATGGGACATATACACTCTTTGTTCCATGTGTTCAGACATTAATGAAAATCCCATACAAGGCCTGAGAGGAGGACAGAGCTCAAAGTACTAAACAAATGTGCACACACTCATTTGAATGGTAATACTAAAACATTGATTTGTTACTATAATTAAGGATCTTCTTGTAAGCTCCCATAATAAAGTCATATTCTGCTAAACTGGCAACTATAAGAAAGCATCAGGTACTCATATTCTAACAAATGTGACAATAATATAAAGGATTTCAAAAGAAGGACTCCACTTAAACTTCAAACTGAAATCCTGAATAAGCAAAAATAATGTGAGAGCAGAAAATTCCAGCTAAAGCTCAGAGGAGAATATTCTTTCAGATTTTCAGGCTTTGCAAGGTGGTCTCATCAGCAGTTTTTAAATAACCAGAGTAAAAGGCTACAAGATGAACATTGTTAGAGGACTCTTCGGATCTATCAAATTCTCACTTGTGCCTTTTTAAAACCTGGAAATCTCAGAAATAATAAAATGCTGCTTAAATAGGTCACATCTACTTCCAATTGATCCACATATTAAAGAATTACCAGCTAGCATTCTAATGTCAGTGATTTCCATATTTTGAAAAAATATCTATAGAATGAATACAAGTAAAATGAGGATGGTCAAGATTATAACTTTTTTTTTTTTAACACTAAGGACTTTTCTTGGCTCTGCTATTGGGATGTGGGATTATGCAATATATAAAATTTTACTTTTTAGCTGTCACGGAGAAAATTATACATTGGCAGAGATGTTTGTGTTCCGGAAGTCTGGGGTGGGGGGTGTATTCTTGGACTCAGACCTTGAACGATCCATCAGGTTCTGCCCACGGCAAATCTGTCCAGTCAAGTCTTAAAATAGGAGTTTTAAAATGGCCACATCAACATAACTGTTACTATAGCCACAGAAACACACAGCTCTGATTACTGAATTTAATGAATAACAATGTAAGTATAACAGTATGATCATACCACAAAAGCAGCAAGGCTCCTTGGGGGTGAGTCCCAATCAAAGCAACTATTAACGTAGTATGCAGCATTTACAAGCACCATGACACAACGCTTCGTTCTGATAAAGTTTCTTAGTAGCAGCTGTAATAAAGATGAAATATTATTAGAATCTGCAGGACTAAAAGCCATCAGATACACTGCAAAATTCTTCAAGCTTACTGTGATTTAAAAAAGATTCAGAAAGTTAATAAGGTTAAAAGAATATACCACACAATTTGGCTCATGAGTTAAAGGAAAAGAAGTATCTCTGGAGAAAGTGGGAGAAGCTGAACTGTAAGCGCAATTTCTTAGCATTTTAAATATATTATTTTAATAATATTGTCAGGTAGGTTAGACTACCTTTGTTCAAAAGAAAAAAAAATCTCCAAAGGATTAATAACATTTTTGCTACTTACATACTACAAACCTTAAGTATATTTTTAACTCTTAAATCTTATTGAGGTTTTAAGATTCTTTAATGCTCTAATTCTAAGCTATTTCAAAGTGAAATGGATAACTTGGGATGTTTGTATTTAGGGTCTTAGAGAAAAACCTGCCAAGTATTCCTTTATTATAGAAAACATTTTTCCCACCATTTTAGTAGGACTCTCCCTTTCTTACTATTATATGCTCATTTTCTCTTTCTTTCCTTCTCCCTTTCTTTATCTCTACCTTTCTCTTTCCCAGAATAAATTTAACCTATATTTTCTCATAGTTCTGGAGTCAGGGAAAAAATTATGATAACCGTGTGCCTTACAAAATCTTTTACTAAAAAAGGTATATAAGAATTGATATAATTTAAATTTTAAATTTAAAACTAAGGCATGATTATAGCTAAACAAAGAACTAGATGATGTTCAAAAAATTAGCTACAGCTATGTTAATAATTAGAATAATATGTCTGCAAGTTAATATGTTACTTCCAAATATATTTTAATGCTGATCTGGTATTTTAAGGAAGTAGCAATGTGAAGTTTACTGAGATCATATGGAAAAACTACATATGTGTAAATATAGATGCAAGTACGTGCACACTAATTTTAACAAGTTACTCAAATTCAAATTCCTTTCAGTCAAATTTAAGAGTCTCCCTACTTGTTTTCGTTCTTGGCCCCTGATCATTTCCTTTAAGAGCTACTTTATTAATTTTATCTCTAAGTGTAGAAAAATGTAATCTGTATTTCTGTTTAGACAGATATTGCATTTGTCACTCACACACTGTCTTTAAACAATCCAAGATCCCACTGTTTATGGTGAATTGATTGGATTAAAAATAAAGATTAGTCTTCTAACGGTACAAAAATTATTCAATATTTTTACACACACAAATGAGTTCTGTAAACTTTATAGGTATATTAATACATTTTATTTTAGCTGTGTTAATTAGAAGTAAACATTTTTTAAAGGGGTCACTTAGTACTCTTTCTTAACTTGATTCAAACCTAATTTAAAACTATCAGTCTAATTACAAGCTATCAAGCCTAATTTAAAATTTCTTCATGACAGAAAAATCAGAGTTCCTGATTTTTTATTTTCTTAGCTGAAAATGTCAATAAAAGTTCACTTCGAAAAGATCATAGTCAAAATCTCATTAAGAAGGTTTCCCTTAAAAGATGGAGCCCCCTCTCTTGTGGATTAGAGGGAAGAGCTTTGTGCTGGGCTCGCTTTACACACACCTGCATCATACCTGTGGGTGGTCTGGGCAAATATTTGAACCTCAGCTTTTGGTGTTCTCATTTACACATTCCATGGCAATCAAATTGTATTTTATGTTCAAAATGATCATTCTTTTGCTAACGCATGAATACATATCCATTCTATGCATATCCATTCAACATCTACAGTATCCCCTTTCCTTCTTGACCACCCCCATTCAATTTATTAGTTTGGTATTGTCCTTGTTTGATCACTTAAGGAAAGGAAGGAAAGAGAGAAAAAGAAAGAGAAAAAGAGCGAGCCATTTCACATGAGTAGATGATCAAAAATTTCAGTCTTCCCCCCCTCCACACGTCCAAAGTGTATTTGAATTTAGTTAGATGTTTTACAGATATAATCAGGCCTTCCCAGAGGGATTAATCTTTCCTCGCTTTTTACCTGTTTAGAGAGTCTGTTTTCCTCTTCAATGTACTTCTGTTCTTTGGGTATTAATGTTCGTAAGCTGGCTTTCACCTATACATCAACATATGTGTCTGTTATGGATTAATATATTACAAACGTTTACAAGTTTTTCATGCAGTTCAATTTGTAATAATTTCTAAAGTTTCCAAGTCCTGGCTGCTGTGCTCATAAAACATAAATGTATACAGTGGCACACGCATGCACTTCCATTTCTTACGCAGGCAGGCAGCGGCTGGAGTTCAGCCGCAGCGGCAGCCGCCAAGTATAACAGAAAGTGTGGGTGTGCCAGGCAGTGGCAGAAGCGTATTCTCCAGGATACATCAAGGTTTAGAGAAAATGAGGAATGACAGAAATTCTCTACAAATCAGGAACAAAAGCTTTCATGAAACTGAACTCTTTAGCAGTACAAAAAAGCCAAAGTTAAGACTTACAGCATTAAAAATCACATCTATTTCAAGATAGATGACCCCCTTTGTTGGCCCTGTCAGCTGCTTGTTTTTCAAGACGTAGGCTTTCTGTTCACCATTTTGAATCTGCGGGAAAAGGACATGACAGCCGTCTGTCTCACGGTCTCCACTGAATACACTCCCTCAGTGACCTTTGACCCCCAGCTGCTGAAACTGACAGAGAACCCAAAACAACTGTGGCAATTCTGACAAGTACCTGTTCATTACCAGGATCAAGTCTGTCAGGAAAAATTAACTATCATGGGATTCAACATGGCCGTGAATTGAGTATGTTAAAATTTTTAGTGTTCTTATTACAGACCTTGGTTGAGAAATGACAGATATAGAGCTAAGGTTTTTTTTTTTTTTTTTTCCTTGAGCAAAAGCAACACAGAGCAGTGTGTCAGGTGAATAAAACTTACAGACAGCAATGGTATAGCAACTTTGCCCAGAAAGTCAGCACTTCGATCTCGATCTTCATCATAAACTGTCACTTCAAGAACTGAATGGATATCTTTAATGTTGCTGCATAATAAACATACGTAAGAAAAATAAAGACTTCATCAGTAGAGAACAAGAATAAAAATGCTTTTGAAAATTTAGGTAGCTCCAGCTGATTTTGTATGTGTGTTTTTATGAATGCTATTTGCATACACACATACACAAGGTAGCTTGGTATCTGACAGAATTTCCCACAATGCACCTTAGTTAGACAACAGTGATGGTTCTATTATCTGGAACTGTGAACACCATCGATATTTCAAGTTATAATTTTTTAATGAAATGTAATTTTCCATCTGGATGGGTGCAGAATAAATTATTATATAAAAACAAACCACCAATAAGTGGCTCTGGTATTTTTTAGACTTTTCCTCCTTCCCACTATCACAGTAATTCCTATCTTCCTATTATCCTACACAAAGACATCACCAGGTTTGATATTAGCAAGAGCCACAATTTACTTAATATAATTTTGTTTTTTATTATAATAGGACATCTTTTTGTTTACGGTTCTGATGAAAACATTGACTTATTTCTTTTGGGTTTATAGTAAAAATTAACTAAAACAGAAAACAGAATGGGGAAAATGTAACATTGATAGCTACTGTACCACCCTAGGATGTAGAAATTAGGTAGTGTTCTATTATGTTCTAAAGACAACGTATGTTAATAAAGAACTATGTAAGCTCCTCATATTTTTGTTTCTGGAAAAATAAGCCCCAATTGTCGACAGCATTTTTTCTTTGATCAAACTGTTTACCAAGAAAACACAAATTAAGAGAAGATAAAAAGTGAATATATTCATTACTGAAAGACTGCAACCACATGTGAGAAGAGGCTTTATCAGGGCACAATCAATTAATGGCTTTGATAATAATCAAACCTATTCATTCAATTATGCATTCCAGAGAAAAACACTCTCTACGACCGTCTTAGGAGTGCAAGTCTCCTGACCAAGGCTTTCATCTTTTATAAAAATGTGGAATTCCTTAAAGATAAATTGGTCAGATAATTAAATTTGATTAGTTACTGGCTCTTAAGCAGAGGCATTATAAGACATTAATATGAAATTTAGAAGTTTTTCAAATACAAAAAGAAACTATATTAGAAAACTTTAAAGAAGTACTTCTGTTTGGAGTTTTCCCTTGTTTATAATTCATTACTAAAGACCAGTTTAAAAAAACAAAAACAAACAAACAAACAAAAAAGGCCTTAGGGGATACTATAGTGTAGCATTGCCAGCTTTTACAGTGCATGATAAAAATGGTTTATAAACTTTTTAAAACAAAAGAAAAATCAACTCATAGGGTGCCTGGGTAACTAGGACAATACTTAATATTCTTATGGTGCTAAAATGCAACAAACCAAAACTAAAGCATCTGCCGAATGGGAGACCGGATTGTTTGCTGATTTGAGCAATGGAACAAATAGAGCTTTGTCTTGCTTGGTGTCAGTGCAATTGAGGAGAATTTCAATAGAAAGTATAAAAGGAAGAAGCAGTATGGCAATTCCGTTAATGGGAGCAAAATCCTTAGACAAATCATAAAGAAAGTAAGTTTAAAAAATACCTGTGAGAACAAAGAAAAATGGCTTGGCCTTTCCCCAGGTTTCACTATAGGAAGGTATTGCAATTATGATGCTCATCACTGCTAGCAAAGGCAGCCCAGATGCACTGAGTTGTTCATCAGTTAAGAACAAATGCACACACAAAATCTCAAAAGTAAATGTTGTTTAGCACCATTTTTGAAATGAGCTCAAGGTAATGGCTACTTACAACGTGAAGACTTTGTTCCACTCAGGACTGAGATTTTTGTAGACGGTGTGTGTTAGCAGCCTATCATTGTTCAGCTCGACTACACAAAATGGGTCACTTTTACCTGCAAGAGATTCAGGGGGAATATTTGCAGTATAAATAGCACCCACAGCTCAGAGTGTCGTAATTATGACCACATCTCTCGTTAAAATTTTTTTATAATAAACAAAAAATGAAGTACAATTAAAAAAATTTTAAACAACATCAAAATAGAGTTAGCTGTAATGGGATGATGTTAATCACTGTGACTCACTGAAATACAGAACCAGAAAAAAAGTGAAAGAATGCAAATTATATAGCCGATATTTGAATTTGTAAGTTTTTACCAAAAATAATTTAACTTCTAATTATGAGGGAAAATGTGATGCACGTCCACCCCGGGTCAGTTTTTATTTCATTCTCTAGTGACCATTTGGAAGGGTCAGGCTCTTTACTTTTATCTCTATATTTTCCAACTCATATGTCTAGTAACTTGTAACGGAAATTTCTAAACAAGTTGATTTGGGGAAAACTGCTATATTGCAGAATTATAACATTTTAATCTGATTTAAGATTGTCTTCTGAAATATCTAAGACATCACAAGAAGGTAAATTAGAACCTCTGAGGCAGAAAAAATTCTGTCATTTGAAACTTAACCTCAACAAACAATCTGCATGTTAAAGAGCAGTCTTTTATTTTTGTCTACTGAGAGTAAAGGATCTGGCAGTTATCTGTTTACAGCAACTCCGTTCTTTCATAGTCAAATCTCGTCCATTCAGCAAGTGTATTTTGTGATGTCCTCAATATTTTGTAATGTCATGTCCTGTATTATAAGAACCCATAAAGTCAAAGGCTCTATGGGGGCAGCATTAATGATATTAGTGCAGCATGTAATTTGTTTGATACCTTATACAAATGACAATGAAATCAATATTTAGACAAAGCTGTCCAGAGGTCATATCTTTTAAACTACAATATTGATTTAGACTACATAAGAGGTTAATGTGCATATTATTAACTTTAACGATAAAGAATAATTGTTTTAAATGCATTGTGAATTATAGTCACAGTAGTTTACACTTCTGTGAAAGCTTAAATATCATTGAAGATTTTCAATTAAATTTTAATAGGGAAAGAATTCATTAGCTATAGTGACAGATAAGCTATGTATTCTCACACAGCAGTGTATTTACTTTCCATATTGTAGTTCTTAAAATGAGCTGTACAAACTTCAACTCACCTTTAATTTATTAATTTCATATTAAAAAGGAGATTTAATATGTGTGTGTTAGTTCAGTGGCCTCATATACCCCAGGATAATTGCATAATTTAACATTATGGTAGTCTTCTCAATTTTTGGTCTTGGGAACAATTTTCAATAAAGATTAGAGGACTGGAAAGTCTTCTAGGTCTGGTGCAAATTAACCTGTGGCTTAGGATGTGTGTTACCTTTTTTTCCCCCACCTTCATTCCTCTTGCCCTACCTGCTACCATCCTCACAACTCATACACCGTGGAACATAGTATTCAAAAAAGAATATTTTGTTTATTTCACACATTGTAATAAGTTTTGTTTGCCACATAAACAACTATTTTTCTCCCATATACTTCATGTGCAAGTATAAAAATTCCATTCAAACAGTTCTTACAACCTTACTTATCTTAAGGCCATATTAAGTGGCTTCTTTCCACCCAGCTTTGTGCTGGGCACTAGGACATAGACAAAAGAACAGAGAATATAAACCACAACCTCAAATAATTCACAGAAGTACTGGAAAGATAAAAATATCTACTGTAATGAGAGAGAAAACTAAAGTCATGTTTATGACAGAATTCCTTGTCAAAAGAGTAACTGCATCAGTTTCACTTTAGATAAGACTTTAGATCAAACGATTCGCTTCGGAAGCACATACTTAAAAGACAGGTATTGCTCTTACACTCTTCTTTGGACTTCCTTTTAATTTTTCTCATACATTCTTCTTAATCTTAACTCAGTAAAAAAGGACGATATAAAGGTAGTACTTTTGGTATTTTTGTTTCCCCCTTTTCACTTGCTTTACTTCAATTACTAGTCTGTTTCAACTGAGGTGGTTTCACTTGCCCTCAACTGACCAACAACGTGCAATAGATTCAGTCAAAATTGTAACACCTGTCCTCCAGAAAAAACATACCAACTAACTCCAGAGACTAATATCTGGGGTGGGGGGGAGGGGCAGAGACCTTAAACATCTACAAGAAGAGGATGAATATCTTCATTTGCTTTTTTTCACAGAAATTATATTCAATTGTGTGAAAAGCTTCCATTTTTAAAAAATTAACCCCATGGAAAATCTCTTAAATCATCATCTTCTTTGTTAGTGTATCTTTATTTGCTAGCAAAAAGGGATCTTGAGTCAATGGTTGGCTGAACGATCTTAAAGAAACAAAATCTGTTCTTAATGTTTAACACTTCCCATATCTTGTTAAGAAACTAATACATTTAACAAACCTTATGCCCTGACTATTCAAATGTTCTTAGTTGATTATTTCATAAGGTCATTCCTAGGGAAAACCAATATTAGCCATCTATTATTACATTACTTAACTCTCTCACTCTTTACTATTGGGATAAAGGTGTTAAATCACTAGAGACCAAAATAACATTTTGAGCACCTTCTGAAACCACTTTTCAGTCATTTTGCTATTTTAAATGCCAGTGTCATACTATCATTATCAAAAACTATTGTCCTAGCTGCATTTGTCTTATAACTTGAAATGGGTAGGCAATATAATTTTTAAGAGACCATGCTATTAGATACTTGTAAAATGTAATGGTGCTTAGTGTTTTTTTAAAAAGAGCCTTTGCCTAAGACCAAACTCCTATTTAACATGGCTTTAATTTATACTGATTTTTCCCAGTCTAAAATCCATTATTCTTAATGCTCTTAGAGTCATATTAAAAGACTGAACTGTGCTCAGTGACATGAACCAAACCTTGAAAATTGTGCCATTTTACCCTTCTCTGAAATTCTCAAGTTTAACACCTTTGATGTCTTCCCAGAGCCTGTAGGTTAAAATCCACACTGCATGGCATGGGAGATAGTCTTCAGCTTTACTTCCTATCTCAAGGCCATTTCAGCCCCTCCTTGAGCTATACCATGCCTTTCAAATCCTCAACTACCCCATGTACTTCCAAGAGCACTGGGTAAGGCACTGAAGTTAAAGTGAGAGGACAGTAGTCTGGGGGAAAAGGTCTAAATTTCAGAGGCTGAACAAACTGCAATTGAACACTTGGCCCATGGTCCTGGGCATGTTCCCTTCTGTAAAACGTAGTGACTGTAATGGCCCCTTGCAGAGATAATATTTAGAATATAACTAGCAGAGTGTCTGGCTCACATGTAGAGCATCAGTAAGTCACAGCTTTAAGTGATGTCTTTTCAAGCAGAAATATTTAAAGCACCAAAATGTGCTTTAAAGTACAAAAAAATAATAGGAAACAATTTATACCTTGGGTTAAATCTCCTGGTGAAAAAAGTAAACATTTGTACAAGATTTTATTTAAAAATTAGCAAATAAGGGGCAATTATAATACTTACAGTCCTTGTAAACATTTACTGAGTTTTGTATCATTATAAGCCCAACATCCTGTTTTATGTTCATTTGCCTGAAGACTTTATGAGCACTCTACAAGAAAGGAACTTTTACTATCCCCATTTTACAGATGAGAAAACTGAGAGTGGGAGATTATAGAACTCACCAGGTCACAGGTTGTAAGTAGTAGAGCTGTTGTTTAAACCCAGTTCTATCTGACCTTGGGAGCCTTTGTTCTACCCCTAGGGTCTACGTTCCCGTCAATGAAATATATTTCAATGCAAGCCATTAGGCAAGACCTTTCCTAATAACAATGTCACATCTTAGTGGTTAGTAGGCCACACACAGGAAGAACTGGCTAATGTTTTTACCGCACAGTCATTCATTCAACAAATGCTTATTACTTATCATGTACCAGGCAGTGTTCTATGTGTTGAGGAGAGATAAGTGCATAAAACATGGAAAAAACAACCCTGAATTCATGGAAGTTACACTGAGAAAGCAGATACATAATGAATAACATTTTAGAGCATTTTAGAAGGTAATAAGTACTATGAAGAAAAAAAAGATGGGAAGGGTGATGAGGGCTGCTGCTGTGTATGTGCAGTTTTGAAAGAGGCTGCTGAAGAAGGTCTCATTGATAAAGGGACATGGGCAAAGGAATGAAGGAGGCAGGGACTGAGCGCCGGGTTACCTGGAGGAACAGGTCACGGAAAGGTCAGAGAAGTGACTGTGTCTGATGTTTCTAGGAATGGCCAGGTAGTCACTGTGACTGGAGGAATGGACCGTGGCGGGGAGGACAACAGATGACATAGTCAGAGAGGTACAGGGAGGGTGGCAGGCCTCTGTAGGCTGTCACTAAAGGGAGGGGAAAGCTTTCGGAGGGATATGAGTTGACGTGACATGATCTGATGACTGCTATCTGGAGAACAGGTAGAGGGAGGGCAATGGAGGAGTTCGGGAGAAGTGTCAGGAGGCTATTGCAATAATCCAGGTGATGAAAAGTAGTTAGGTTCTGGATATATTTTGAAGGTAAAACTAACAGGGTTCAAAGATGTCAATACCAAACAATCTATTATGCCTGATACTGTTACTTGGAGGTTAAAAACAACAACAACAACAACAATTCATTGAGCTTAGCCAAACCTGTGCTTTTTTCCAAGATCAAGAAGCATTCAACAAAGTGCACAGACTGGATATCCAAAATCTAGCAGAGGAGAATTTAGGTAAGAAAATAGCAGGCTATTTTGCATTAACTTCTATTTACCTTTTCCTTATAAAAAGGTATCTTTTTACAGGTATCCGTAATGGATGCCAAGATCAGGTTATTACACAGTGTGTAATTTTTGACTAATTTAGAAAGTGTCCTTCTGCCACAGCATGATTCAAGGGCAATTAAAAATTAACAGCAATTTCAACCAAAATAACAGTAAATGTATAATATTGAATACTATAAAGTTACTACTAAAAAGCATACACTGTAGTTTTATTTTAAAGAAGTGGTTACACACGGTTAATGTGCTTATCTGGTTTGCTAAATGATGCTTTAAATGACTGCCTTTTCAGTTCCTAAATTTTGCAGCCCCGATTATGTGCCGCTTAAACAAATGAAAACAATCACAGAAATACCAGTGATGGACTTAACCATTAATTATCTCCTTAATTATTCCTTCCTTTCATCCTTTTATCATTCCAGTTAGATGCTGTGCTATGCTGCCTTGCCGGCTGATAGTATCCGAGGAGTGAGGTTGACTACAGGATGGAGTGTTGATGTCTCTGAAGTGCATTATACTCTGCAAAGCTCAGAGAGTGATGCAGGGCCGTACCCTGGGATGCTTTTATTCAACGCGGTAGGGCTAGGAGAGTAAAAGAATAAAGGCAGCATCCAAAATTGAAGTGCATTTTGTTTCTGATGATGTCTGGTTATTTAAAGAGCCTAAATGTAAGGGAACGCAGATTATATAATCTCATCTCCCTCTAATCATTCCTGTCATTAAGACTAAAGCAGACCTCCGGGTAACAATGGGTTTTTCCTTAAGTGTTCACCATTTTAGCCAAAAAAAAAAAAAAAAGTGCTTCTTCTTGCCCTTTGCAGTACAGAAAACTGGAGATTTTGGTTTGGGTACAAGACAGGAATTGCAGCAGTGCTGACTGAGGGCGAGGGCGGTGGGGTTGTTTGCATGAGGCGCCATGACAGCTGGAAGAGAATCTTAGCTTTCCTTGAGAACGTGGTAATTTTCCATGTTGACAATTTTCTAGGAAGAAACGGGAATACCTTTTGAAGCATTAATTACTTATGGAGTGCCTGCTCTTCTCACCCCAGAATTATAAGTATGATTACGACAGTCCAGCTCTCAAGGCACACACAATTTCGAGGGCATGATAGACATGTAAATGCACAAGCACGGTGAAGGGCTGTAAGCACTGCAATAAAGGTAAGCGAAGGGTTTAATAGCAGCAATGAGAAGAAAGCATACCATGCTCTCACTCTAGAACAGAAAGGAGAAAAGGAAGAGAAGACTTTCCCCAGCGGAGACACCGCTGGTGATCCGTGGTGACTATACCTCTCTATCACCAGCAATTTTAGAAGGGAAAGGCAATTATATAAAAAGAAGACTAACAATTTATGATCGGGGATACTTAGCTTCAACCTATTTGTGTATCCTTTTAATTAGGTTCTCTATAATGCAAAACTCTAGATCTATGTTAACACATCTCCTATAAAATAGATTATAAAATAAAGCCATTCAAAATATACTAAAAATATTATATGAGGGCTGGTGCATTTATACATAATCTAGTTAAATACTGAGGTCTATTTTTTTCCTACAGATTTTTAAAGGAAAAAAAAAATCTCCTAAGGGAATTAAAAGAGACTTTTTTACCTTAACTCATAAAAGTAAATCGATAACAGATTTTAAAGCATATACTCTATTACCTCAGTTCTTCTTATGGTGAAAAGCCATTCCTACAACAATAAAAACAAATGTCAGAATCGTCTTCAATGGGCATCCTTTCTGGCAATCTTCAAAACGGCACTGAGGATTAAATGAAGTGCATGGACTGGCTAATTCTCTCTCACTGTTTAGCCCTTGATCTCTGAGGTCACAACACTGACATATTTATAAAGAACTGTGGGAAAGTCTGCACCACCCCTGTTCACTTGCTACCTGTTTTATGGGCAAGTCAACGACTTCAGTTTTTGCAAACTACTGGTTTGAGCATTAAAGTCACTCAAAAGATACTGAATGATATTCTTACTCCCAGAATAGAAAGTTAATCCTGATCCATCAGTGGTGGGCTTTGTCCAGGGTCATTTTGCTGCTGACAAGTAGCTCAGTCTGCTGGATGTGATGTGTTATAAAAATGTGTGCGGGGTGGGGTGGAGGGGGGGACCCAGTGACCACTTCTTTGTTGCCACACTCTGTAAACACAGAAGGCTTTGAACAGCATGGAAAGTGATTCATACTCATGGGGGCCTTTTATTTTGGGCCCACCTTGCACGAATTAAGCTCTGGCTTAATTTCCTTAGTTGCCACAGTTTGAAATAGCTATACTTTAATCTTTTTAAAAAAACTGTAATCAAGGTTTCCCTCTGTCCTTTCTACAAACTGAAATTTCAATCATAACATATAACAATGTTGTAGTGAGGGAATTCAATAGGATCCACCAGAACAAAAAGCAACACGTGTTGGGGACATCTTCTAATCCTCCCCTTATCACTGGTGTGGGGGCTTTGACCTTAGCCTTTTTCACTCACTGACCTAAACATATTTTAAACGTCTGATTGGTAGAATTACATTAACTGACACTTTTCCCTAGGTTCCCACTGGATCTGATTCAGAGACTGAATCATAATAACAGAGCTTCTCTTTTCTCACCGAGTCACAAAACAGGTTTCACTGTGGCAGGAAAATTGACCCCCTGGAGTTGTGGTTCATGGCCCTGTAGATCTAATACATCTTTTTTTCATATTGAAGATTTTGTGATTCCCTCCCTACTATTATGAAATAAAATAAAACTGACCCATCTATGACTTCAAAATTTAATAGAATGCCTTAATGCTATTATAAAGGAGACTAAATAAAATATTGTTTATAATAAAAATGTCTGTTGATTTATTTAACGAGTATTTATTGAGTGTCTACTATGAACAAAAAAGGCCATGTGAACAAAAAAGGAAAGGTTTCTGGTTTCTTGGAGTTTACTTGAGGTGGCAAGGAAAGAAAAAGAGAATAAATACTGGACATTAATAATAAGTAGGTTATATTGTATATCACAGAGTGATGCCTACTAATGCAAAACTGAAAAATACAGAACAGGATAAGAGGTTTGACGAGTACGCAGAAGAGGCACAGTTTATAAATGTAATTAGGGTGGTTAGCATAGGACTCAGTTAGAAGGTGAGGTCTGAGCAAACGACGGAGGAAGCGAAGGAGCAGTCAGGTGGGTGTCTGGGAAAAGCCTGGCACGGGAAAGGGCCAGTCCAAAGCCTGGTGGCTCAGGGCCCCCGACAGTGGGGCACAGTGAGCAATGGAAAGAACAGGAGAACATATCAAAGAACTTATTGGGGAACATGCAGGAAGCGCCTTGAGGGTCACCCTAAGTTCGTTGGTGTTTATGGTGTAAAATGGCAGCCATTTGCAAGGCTTGTGTAAATAATATGTATTTTAGGATGTAACTGAGGCTCAGATAATCATGAAACAAAATTTAAATCTATATCAATGTCCATACTTAGTCATGTAGGACATGGGACAGTTTTCACTATTTAAGAGTGTCTAATAATTCTGAGGACGTTTAGCGCCCCTAACTCCCTGCCATCAAATACCCGATCACTGTTGTAATTAAATTTCCCCACAAATCTCTAAAATGCCCCAAGGGCTAACACTGACCTCCCCCAAATATAAATCAGCACTCCTCAGCAACAGTTTTTAATCATTTTGGTCTTAGGAACTTTTAAAAGTTATTGAAGATCTTAAAAGGCTTTTGGTACATAGGTTAGATCTATCAAAATTTACCATTTTAGAAATTAAAAATGAGAACATGTAAAACTATTAATTATTCATTCAAAAATAATAATAAATTCATGACATGTTAACATCAGAGTGATCAAATATTATGTAGCCTTTGAAAAATTGCATTGTACACTCATGAGAGAATGAGAGTGAAAAAAACCAAATAATATCTTAGTATTATTATGAAAGTAGTTGTGACTTTACAGACCGTTGAAAGGGTATTAGGGATCCCCAGAAGTTTTGGGGCCACACTTTGAGAACCATGACAAAGAGCAATGGAAATAAAACTTTGCATAAGTATGAGTTTATTTCCCCTGGGATCTGAAACTAGATGCAAAAGAATATTTATAGCATTGTGTGTAACCATTTACATTCTTGAGTCCTAGAATTGAATCATCTCAGTATATTCTGTGAAGCTTAAAATTTATGACAAGAGAATAGGAAATAAAATAGGACAGATAAGAAACTGGAAAAGAAAGAAAAAGAAGACTATGGGGTCTATAAAACTAAGGAGAGGCTCTGAAAAATTATGTCTAAGCTTTTAAGGGTCTATATAAATTGTGCTAAAAATGTTTAACTACTTTATTTTCTATTAATATTTAATACAGAAACTATATGCAAGTGACTTGTTACAAGATAGGAACACAAAAGTTGTTTGGTCTAAAATGAGTATAAAAATATATTACAAGCTCCTTTCTCTTTACAAGTTCTCACAGATATTTTAGGACCTGCAGTAAATATATATTCAATTAGATGCTCCATAGAAAGTCATGACGTTTCAGATAATCTTCCCTATAAGTAAATTAATTAGGCAAAGAGATCTTTTGCAGTGGAATAAAATTCTTTAGACTTAAAAAAAAATTACATATTGTATAAGTGATTACATCTTTTTTATATTTTTTAGGTAATAAAACTGAAAATTGTCATATGCCAAGCCTTTGTCTTTAGAATGATATCTCTGTCCTTTTATTTCTCTTCTACATAATATCTACTCATTCAGGAGTCTGTTATTCATCTTGGTACCTACTGCAAGATCTCAGTCCTGAGAGGTGGGAAGAGCAGCCTTAAAAGCGAAGTTCAAAAGCTCTTCTAGGGTTTGAATCTCTGCAACCATGGGGTCATAGAGGCTCTGCTTCCACTGTTCCAGTGACAAGGAAATCAACACCTCCTCAGGAAAGTGCTGATCTATTTTTTGGCAATTCATTTTTGAGAAATGTTTCTTTACATTGTGCACAAAACTATGTCTCTGTAGCTTTATTTATTCTATGAGGTGCCCACTGTAGTAACTTTGAAGTTTAAATAAATTAATGGGCGCCCTGGTTGGTGTGGCTCGGTGGATTGAGTGCCAGCCTGAGAACCAAAGGGTCACCAGTTCCATTCCCAGGCAGGGTACATGCCTGGGTTGCAGGCCAGGTCCCCAGTGGGGGATGCGTGAGAGGTAACCACACATGGATGTTTCTCTCCCTCTCTTTCTCCCTCCCTTTCCCTCTGTCTGAAAATGATTAAATAAAAATCTTTTTAAAAATAAAACTAATTAATTAATTGATTCATTAATTATTTAATGGGTATACCCTGCGGTCACTTGGTATCTGATTAATGTTCATCACATGCCCTCCTGTACTAGATAGTGTGGATGTCTTGCTGAGCATCTATTCTAACTACCTTGTAGCATCTCTTCCAGAACTAGAGAGGCCAAAAAGGCCAAAGTGACATTTCTAGACTTTCTTGCAGCCGGGACCGCAGATGTAATTTAGGTTGTACGGATCAGATACACTAAGATTTGACATTCACACTCAGTTAACTGAGCATGTGGAGTCTGTTTCAATGCTGCAGACTGCAAGCAGGAATCATGGGAAGAGTTGTCACAGTGGCTTCCCAGTATGCCAACGTAGACAAGTTGCCAGCCTCTCTACGTCGCACTTCTCTAATTTGTAAAGGGAGGACAACAGTACCTAATTAGGTTGCTGTGAGATTAATTGTGATCATCCTTTGACCAAGTTTGGGTGGTGTCTGACATGTGACAAGGGTTCAATAACTGTTAGTTGTTACTATAATTACTATGACTATTATCATTTTCCCTGGCCTATTCTCAATAGACTGACTTTAAACACCAAATATTCCAATCCAGAATATATTCTGATTTGTTTGCCAAAAAGAACCACCTCCAAAACTGAATTCATACTACACGGTGCCAGATAGGTCCAGGAGAGGGTACCATTCTCAACATTTCCCTTTTATTCAGTGTAACGACAGTGACGCATATATGATTCGCTCTCATGGAGTTTAAGCTCAATTCAAACTCTAAAATATTTTCTATAGTTCCTACTGTTAAAGCAAGACAGCACTCTTTGTACTCAGGTGAGGCCTTGATTTGTATTTTTTTTAATTTATTTTTTATTTTAGTATAGTTGGTATACAATCTTATATTGGTCACAGTACATTAGTTTCAGGTGAACAATATAACGATTCAACTTTTTTATACCTTAAATTGTGATCACACTACTAATTCTAGTAATCACCTGTCACCAAAAAAACTTACTGCAATGTTATTGACTATATTCATTTGCACTATTTAATGCTCATCATGTTGAACCAAGCCTACTTATTTCATTCTGAACTAAGCCTATTATATAATTATATAAATCTATAGATTGGTCTCATATCAGATGAATTAACTATCCCTCTGAGCAAGTTTGATAAAGAAATAATTATCTACTCTAAGTCATTAGTAAATAGGTGAACAGGTTAGACCAAGGACAGATGCCTGTATTCCACAGTTCGGCTTGCTCATTGACATCAACCCTTTAATATAATCACTCCTTGAGCTTGATTGTTCAGTCATTTATGTATCTAAATATATTATCATATAACCCAAATATTCTTGCAGTAAGATTTTTTTCAGATGCTCTCTGTTGGCAGCATTTTCCAAATCCAACTTTCTAGGACATGCATTACTTATTTACACAATGGTATCATGTCACAAAATATAAATTATAGTTTAATTTTAAACAATGATTTGACATCTGAAAGCATGTCTTCAAGCACTGAGTGTAATCCTGGAGCTAGCCCTCTAAACCAAATCAGCAATTCTCTATTTCTTTACTCAAAGGATCATTTTGTAATCTTAGTTCTACAGAACTCAATTAATTATTTTATGGTATTTCTCCCTTCCTCATTTCCCAGTGATAGTGGGACCACCACTCTCTCAGCCCATAGTCTTTCACCTCTACAGCACATCAAACCTAATTATTAATCTCTTTTGTCATCCACCTATTCTTCCAGAGCAGAATCTTCTAACCATGTGACTTGCATATGAATCACACACGATTTCTGCAATTCCCTATAAACCACTACCTCATACTTAGGCCTTGCCAGTCTTTGTGTTAAGTTGTCATTCTAATTCCTCTTTTCACAAATATTTAATATCGATTGTTTGGCTTTAGAATACTTTTGCATTTCCATAATTAGAATAGGATTTTTTAAAAATGCAATTACTAAATGGAAGTAACTTTTGTATCTATGTGGTGACACAAAAGAATGAAAATCACTGATTTGCTTTCTTTCCTTTTGATGCCTTTATATAGTCTCATTCTTAAGGAAGAGGTTTATATAGTATTCAGGTATTTAACATGTATATGTGTAATATTGTTTTCTAACTTAGGTATATTATAATGATAAGACTGTCAGGTGCTGGATATTTTTGATGTATTATAAATTGCATGAAATTTCTTCTCAAAGTATATGATCTGCTTAGTAGTCTTTACAAGCTTAATCATTAAAAAGCAAACAGGGATAACGTCAAGTTATATAATGGAAATAAAGCAGACTTTGGGCAATTTTCAATACATTTTGTGTAAGACTTAGTTTTTTGTTTGTTTCAAGCAATATAATTTTAAGATTTTTAGATAGTGAAAGTTCAAAAATTAAAAAATGACATCCACAAATAACCCCTTTTATTTAGTAAATGATTTCACCTTGGCAATTTATGAATATGAAGGACTTCCACTATATTTTATATATTATAATACTGTCAGTGGAACTATGTAGAGTTTAAAGGATATATATTCTCTCTTCTTCCAACACAGGTTTTAAATAAGGATCATAAAATTGAAGGCTGCATTTATCAGATATAATCAATGTTACTGAATGTGATAATGGCGATTCAAGTAACCAGCTATTAAAAATTCAAACTGTTACAATTCTATAAAAGAAGTAATGCAGCTACTTCTTCCAGTAGGCCTATTGTATTCTGAAGGCCACTCAAGCAACAATTGCATATGTCTTAATGCAATCTGCTCGAACAACCCACACACAAAATTTTTTAAAGGACAATATCATGTATATGTTATGTATATGTGGTTGGCATTTCTCCATCTGTATATAAAACTTTCAAAGAATAGATTCGCCTTTTTCTGTGCAGCTACCTTTTCACTTTCTTTCTCTGAATAGACCCATAATGTTCAGGGAAAATACCAAGAATAATAAATCCAAATCTCTGTATAAAATATACCTTCATGATACACACAAGCTGGAAATCACAGGAACCAATAAAAATGCAGGCAGCCTACTGATAATGAGGTCAGAAATACAAATAAATTTACTTTTAATGAAGACTGGAGGCACAGTAATCAAAGTGTTAAAATTCATTTCATGCATATCTCATTTGCTTCTTAGCTGATATTTACCACGCGATTCTGTGAGAAAGTAGAGGCCTAAGATGCTCCAGATAAATGGCTCAATTAATTGTACAGAGGTAGACCTCTTTGAGCTGAGCCAGAGCTGTGAGCTCTTTATTAAAAGCACTATTCTGTAGCCCATAACCTTGTTCCTTGACTCCTCTCTGGTTTCCAATTTAAACAAGTCCCCATGCGGCCTGCTCTAAAGGGCTTTGTCTCCCTGTCATTGTTAAGAGAGCTGAGGCATCCTGGAAGTGTGAAATCAGACCTCATGAGTTGAACGGTTCCCCAGGGAACGCTGGACTGCGCAGAAGGTCAAAGTCATGGGCCGGACCATCTAAAAGTGTCTGATCGCCGGTCTGTGACACAGCAAGTTGGGGAGGGGGGAGGGCTAGACTGAGAGGACTGAAATTGAACACATCTTAATTAAAGCCCACAGACAGCAAAACAAAATGTTTTCTAGGCAGCCTGTCAAATGGGGCTTAAATTTAGCTCTGCTAATGAATCTGAGCTGCTAACTGTTATTTCTTAAGATAATAAGACTCTCACAGGAAGCTGGGGAAAAAAAAAAAACTGTAGCATGTCTTTTTCTGCTGTTTTGCTACTTAAATATTTTCCAACAAAGAGGATGGTTTTCCTAAAGAAAAAACATGGGAAAAGTCTATGCAAATAAAGGGGTAGTAAATGTCTCTCTTAATAACTAGTAGGTTTCCAGACTATGGGGCTGGTAAGTCGAAGGCAAGTCTATATTTGGAGCTTTGCTTTAGAAAAAGATATGCTCATTTAAATGGGGCTACTTCAGTGACAGATTATGTTAATTGTAAAATTCTCTCTCTTCCTTTTCTTCTCCTTCTCCCTCTATTGTTTCCTGAAAGAGATGGTGCATTAATTTGAGATCTCAATTCACCCAGGGTGCAGAAGTTTTATATTAGTGTACCTTTTAACACAGTGAAAAGGTAGGGCATCTTTTGAAAGGGTTTCACAGTGCTCCCATATCACTGTTTCTGAAACTGAGTGGTTTATATCCCTAGGGAGGCTGTGACCTCTTCCACCGGAGCTTAAAAAAAAAAAAAAAAGAACCCGGGGAAAACAAAGGGGGAGGGGCTGAAGAGAGAATTCTTTTCTCTAACTTCTCTTAGAACTTGAAAGAACCAATGGGCCAGGTCTAAATACTCTGCGAAGAAAGCCTCACTCACTACAGACTTTAAATGTTCTGTTGAAAGCAGAAATTAGGATCTGTCCAAGGAAAAGAATAATTCGCCCGAAAAGGCAAATTCCAACATGAACTGTTTCTCACCACCAAAAAAATAAATAAGCCCCTCCCCCCCACCATTGGTCTTTCTCTTCTCAGCATCTCTCCAATTTTAAGGAATACTTGATTTAGTGGTAGAGAGAACCCTCCCCAGTGCACACAGGGCCAGACAGTCTTTATGTTTTGCTTTGATGGCATAGAGAGACTTTGACCTTTTCACTGGTTAGTTGAAAGGTAAGTAAGTTGTACTGCACAGTATTTTTCAGTTAACCAAACTTTTTCCCTCACGAAGAATTTAGCTGACCAGCTTTGAAAACCAGAGTCCCACTTTCTCAGGCTGTGAAAGGCAGCCCACAATTTGACTGAAATTTCAATCCACTCTTATGCCTTGCTCAATGCATGTGTATGTGTGGGAGTTGTAAATTGAGGCCTTAACCACCAGGCTTAATCTCTTTTAAATCTGTATTAACCTTAATGATTTGAAGTGCACTGTCCAACACTGGGCTATTGAGACTGAAGAAAAAACTACCCACAACTATCAACAGTTTATTAGGGGCTTAACTGAAGTGACCTACTGTAGTAGTGTTCAGCTGAACAAGGCTATAGGCTTTTTGTGGAAAGGGAAAGAATTGAGGGTTTCATTAAAAAGTAATTTGTGCTTTATACTCACTCATTCAAAGAGTCTCAATTGCTCTTTATTCACACAGAGTTAATACAGTATCACAATGTTTCTCAATGAATGTGTTGTAACAAAAGAAAAATTTTACATTTTGAAAGGAAAAATTCTTTGAAAGTGTGGTAAGATGGATGGCTACTTAAAAGATTACAGAATCTCTTCTTCCTGTGCTCATATTAAATGATGAAATATTGTAATTTAAAATTATTTGCTTGAATTATGGAAGTTTATGTTTGAATCATTAAAAATATTTTTAAAATAGAGCAAAGTTGATCTTGTTAGACTTGTCCAGCAAGAAATGTTCCAAAGTCAACTGAGCATCTTACAGTAATAGCTTCATTTATATCATGTCATAAAATATTCTTCACTTAGTACAGGCAGTTATCAGTGATTTAAAACCTCCCCTGTCCATCCGCAATGTCCCTAAATGGATGCTAATTTGAGGATTTGAAGACAGCACCATTGACTCGATTCCCTGTTTTTCTAAACTGTTGGTGAATATCCTGTAGAGCCCAATTATGATTATCCACTGAAATGTACAACATAGTTTTAATGTATTTCTTTTAACAAGTAAAGGATGAAATATACAAAAAACTTATATGTGCCCCACATTTAATGATAAAGACTCTGGATGATCAGTACATGTATAAATATCTATCCTTTTCAGAAGTACAGATTTTTTTTAATCGGTAGTGTATTCAGGTATTTCTGACCTAAATATATGCTCCTCAGTTTCTGTGACCATCACAAATGTCATAGACACCACAAAAGGTCCAATAGTGAGCAAAGTCAAAGACTGAATTATCCCTTTGCCCCTCAATAGCTCAACGTCTCTCTTGTCCAATTCAGAGCACATTACATTATAAAGCCACTGTGGAATGAAGAATCATTATTTTTATAGCCCCAAAACTGGAGGGAAGAAATGAAGAACCTGTTATTTAGTAATCTCTAAATTAAAGTTTATTTTATCAGATCAAAATTATGCATCATTGAATCACCAGGAAGAAGACTATTGTTGTTCACATTAATTTACATATTAGGACATTACAACCATTGGAAAGAAATGTATCTATTTTTGTCAGCTTTGAAAGAACATGTACTTTAACTTCCACAGTGGCATAGGGGTCAACGGGGTTAACATAGCTTGCATATTCATGAAGTTTTGAAAGTAATGTCAGCTTCTCTCTAAGAGACACAAACTAAATAATTGCATTCAACTTGTGTAATGGGCAGGTATCTAAGCTTGTAAAGCAAATAGCACTTGAATTTTTCTATAAGAAATTATTGTGCCTATTATAAATGTTCAGCTACAGTTCTGAGCACTTAGATGCCCTCTGAGATACTGATTAGTTTAGGTTTTTCTTCCTATTTCTGATGTTTTCAGCAAAACACTGGGTACTCACTCCCCTCCCCTACAGAAAATCCTGGAGAAAAGCGAACGTGTCTCCCAAGAGACAATGTCACTGCCCTGAATTCCTTAATCTACCTGCTGCTGGGAATCGCAGGCTCGGCATAACCTCTGCAGTGAAAACACAATACTATGTTTCTATTACGATCTTCAAGTTCATGCCCAAAGTGAACAAAAAAAGAGTAGTTAGTCAATCATTTATTGTTGACTGTTGGCTTTAATAATAAATGCAGCATAATAATAGAAATCACTGTATCCATATTAATTTGATTACAACCACATCTGAAATTTTTAAAAAATGAATAAAGTTAACATTCACTAATTGTTTAGTACAAGGAGCCAAATCAGCATGTATCCAGAAAGATTGTAAACTATCGTCTCTCCAGCTATTTTCAGGTATGCCTATTTTGAAAGAATAGTTGATAGCTGTTATCTTCTTGCTTACAAATGAGTTGATAATTATCTCTTTAAAGAAACTGTAAACTCTCAACATTTTTATCACACAATAGTCATACAATAATGTGCAAACTTTAAAATATTTAAATATTGCTATTTTGCAGCAATAATCTGTTATTTTAGTTTTGAGGCATGTGATCTTTTAATTTGGTTTTGATTTGGTGAATTAAAGAAGGGTACCAGTGACCGTGTAATGGATTTGCAAACTCTTAGAGCAGTGATTTTCAAATGGTGTGCCACAAGAACTTTTAAAACGTGCAATATCTGACTATTTAGTCAGGGGCATGGACCTCTTCTTCCTTAGATTGTTAAATTAAAAAAAAAATGACAATAGCCAACACAACAGACATCTGATATGAATGAATCAAAATTACACCTATTTTTTTGTCAGATCAGCAAGAAAATATATATTTTTGGTGTGCCGCAGAATTTTAGTACTTAGTTTATGTGTGCCATGAGATGAAGAAGGTTGCAAATTGCCGCCTTAGATGGGAGGAAATGTACATTCCTCTCCTTCAAACAAGTCGGCTACCTTTGTAGGGTCAACTTCCTGGACATACAACGGTAAGCATATTTCCACAAATAAGAAGTGGATCCTTTCTTTCAGAAACAGTGAAATTTGCACAAAAATTGGTTGTCAGTTCTATTTATTATCCATTTTGAGATGGACAATTAAAGAATTGGTATAAAAATCCCCAAATCCTATAGAATTAAATAATAAATGAATGGTCACATAGTTGCAAATTCAAACCAATGATTTAATTCTGGAAATTGATGAAATAATTACCATTAGTCAATTAATATATTACAGAAACAACAATATTCGAATCATAAAGTTTAAGAGACATGACTAATTTTGGCATTTTTACAGGCCTTTTTCTTGGGTTAAAATATTTAGAACAATGTGGATGCTTAGTTTCGATCTAAAATTATCTCTGGAATATCCTAAGAAATTTGGACAACTAACAAATTGGATTAGCAGCCCAAATACCAAGAGTTCGTGCCAAGTAACTGAGTATTATGCACGTTTGAATTATAAGTGTTGAAGCTCTGGTATCATCTTACGTAAGCCGATACCCTCTGAGGCGAGATATAGCATTACCCTAAAATGCTAAAATGACAAAACCAGGAAGGAAAATCCCTACTATGTTGACGGAACTTCAGAGGATGCAACAATTCAAAACTTATTTTATATTTTATTGTTTATTTTTTATTATATTACCCTTCTTTTAAAAAGCAGTGACAATATAAAAATTGGTGGTTGGCCAATTTCAAAATTCAAAATTCAAAAATTGGTGGTGGGCCAATTTTGAAATCTTTGTAAGATCAACCCTGAAACTTTATGTTATGTACTTTGAAAACCCAATAAGGTCAAATGAAGAGTCCATCATTGGATGGCACAGATCGTGCATGCTGCTTGATATCGACACCTAAATCTATATCTATACTATACATACACACAATAGGGTAATTGCATCATTTCTTACCTGTGACATCGGCAGCCATTAATCCTTCTGCTCTGATTACTTTCACCTGGAGAAATCCCACATCTTTCAGGTTGTGAAATATCCTCAATGGACTCTGAAAGACCCCAACATCAGTATTAGAAAAGAAACATCCTAAACATTCTCAAAGAGTATTCTAAGAAAACACTAAGCTTTATGGTTGATTTCAGGATGCTGCTTAAATGATTCAAAGGATATTTGTGTTTCTTCAGTATAGATTATACTGCCACCATCACGAATGTGTATACACACACACACATTTACGTAAGTAGTTGTTGCTATGTAAGTATATTTTTTGAAAGAATTTAAAAAACCCACAACATTTCTTCCTCATAAATAATTATCTATAGATGATGAAAAATAAATTATAAAATAGGATATGTCTGCTTTTTTTCCCCTTCAATCTTCTTTACCAAAGCACTACAAGAAAGCTTTCCACTATGGATATGATGGTTTGAAGACTAATGCTTCTTAATATTGAATCTTAAGTTGTTGGTTATGCAATATTTCAGACTTTGGGAGTAAGAAAGTCAACACTAAATCAATTAATTATTTTTTTACTATTTTCTTCTTGATGAGCATTGGAAATTCCATGTGCTAGATGAAGGTTAAATTATTGAAAGACTGCTTTCTATATTTAATTTAAAAGACTTAGGTATTTTATAAACCTTTTAGGAGGAAGACATAATCTTGAGAAAAATCAAATTCATCACTAAAAATAAACTCAAATGTCATGAGTAATTTTTTTTAAATTTGTAATTTATTTACCATTGTAGCATGTATAGACATAGAAGTAGAGAAATTATAATAGAAGAGTCAGATCCAAATGATGAAACCTATTTAATTTCATAAATTAATAATGGTAGTGTTTTAATAAGTGTAGTTGGAAGGGATTAAAAGAGGGATACCAATACAATAATTCAGAACTCTAATTAATGGGCACAAATACTGAGAGAGTAAAATGAACATTTAGAACTTTATATGCATTTGTTTATTTATAAATCATAGCATTTCTCTGTACAGTATCAGCATTTCTACCTAGGTAAATCAAAGGTATTTTTTATCATAATCTTTAAAATGCTTTCTGGCCGGAGAGCATAACATACTTTTGCCTAATAAAGTTAGCTATTAAAATGTTACTAAAGAACATTTGCATCCTTGTATTAAGCACGTGAAAATACTAGGGAGCAAAAGTTTACTGCGATATTAACTTCGTCGTCCCATATGGCCAGTCCTTGTTTACATTGCAGCTATGACCTTGGTATACTGAGAGGAGGAAATGCAGATATGTGTGTGATCTCATAACCTAATTTTTCAAAAATGTGCTTAGCACAAGGATTAGCTCTTAATCTTTTATTGTTTTTAAATAGTTGTTTATCTCCCAGGACTGTTTAAGCTACCCAGATAATAGGGTTAAATAAAAAGGTACTTCTCTCTCCATTTAAATTCCTGTAAACTAAGGGTTTAACAGTGGGGGAGTTTAGGCAGCAGTATTAGAATTCAGAGGTCTTGTAGGCATGTGGTCTGCCTCAGGTAGTAATGATCAGGTTTGGGAAGCTTCTTATCTCAGAGCTTACTGAGTGTTACAGACCAGGTAAGTCTATCCTAACCACGGGGAAGAGTTTTCTAAAAAGTTCCTGTCCTTTAATTTTCAGAAGCAATTTAAACCAAGTTTCACTGTGACTAAAACAAATATTATCAGCCTTATGTCTGAGAATCGCTCCATGCTGCTAACCTCACTGCACAGGCATATGTAGCCGCTGGTGCTTCAGCTCCGACGCTCTGCCCCCCCTTGGAGGGGTAATTATTGTGTGAAGCTTTCATTTCCTTGAATCAGCTGACACTCAGTAATTTATTGTGAACTTCAACTATTTAGGCCAGTGACATATCAATTATGATAAGAATTCCAAAAAAGCAAAAGACACATGAATATAACTGATAACTGATATGTATATAACTGATAACTGATATATATATATTAACTGATATTAACTGATATATATATATATATATATCAGTTAAAAAATAAAACTTTAAGCAATGATTCATCAAGAGGCATTCCTGCCTTGTTATTTATGGTTATTTTAGAAGGCTTCCCAAACCTGGATGGCTTCTGAAGCCAGAAATTTCCATAGCAGAGGAATCTATGATTTGCTGTGAATCCTTTCAGCCCTCAATAGATGGGGAAAGATTGAAATGCTCTGGAGAGGAGTCCTCTTTATTTTTTTAATGAAAGGCTGTATAATATATTTTCTCTATGGCTGCAGCAGCTGTCAGGGAGAGCATCTCAGTTCAGCTCTATTACGGGAGAGGCAATACCCCATCCTATGGCATCGAGATGCTCTGAGGGGCCAGGGCTGATTGACAGCTTGTCACCGTGACGTCTTATTCCATCTCTGTTATGGAGAAAATTAATGTCACACCACCAGCCTTATGACTCGCTGTCATCTTAGGACTGCTCACCTTTTATCAATGCTCTAAATAACATTTCAAGCCCATCGTCTCACGGTGGACAATCCGGTCAAGGGACATTAAATCAGATGACTGTGAAATGTCATAATAAAAATGGAATGCTAACAACTTCTTCTCTAAACTAGCTCCTCTGGTTTTTAAACTGTGACAAGGGGGAGCAAGGGTTCGGCATACCCGTTCTGAAAAGGTCATACAATCGCTCTTGGTCTACTACCCATTACTACCCGCCCCCTGTTGACCTTCCTTGCTTTCCTCCCCCCAAAAGAAGAGGAAAAAAAAGAAAAATGGAATTAGCCATCTTTTCAGAACGTGGAGATCAAATAATGGCTCACACAGTAATGTCTGTTTAATTTGTGGGGCTTCAGTGCTTTGCAATGAACTGCTGAATGACAGCAATGGAAAGCCTTTTCAGGGCTCTTTCATGTGAGAGTAGAGAAACTCATCAACCTTCCCCACCACAGCCATATCCTTAAGTTTAACCTAAATTTTAAAAAATACACAGGTTCTCACAAGAAAACATATAAAAAAATTTCCAAATAAACTTCTTTACATGTTTCGCTAAAACAAGTGATACTTCAGACATGATGTACCATTCATTCATTTCATAATCTATATAATAAAACAGAAACACACTGAAACCTAAAATATAGGCCTTTGTCCTTGTATTGCTATGACTAATTATAACACACATGCTATTGCACACAGTAGCTTCTTGGCAAGTACGTCTGTAGAGGGAGATACAGGCCAATGCTTGAAATTTGGGACTAAAAACAAATATATTTAAATGTCTATTCATTTTTTAATATAATGAGCAGAACATTATCTGAGAAGTAGCTGGAACATCCACATAATATTTTATATTTTATTGAAATAATAACTAACATTTGAAAGAAGGCATGGAAACAAATACTCAAATTCTGAATGGAATGGCCAAGTTAAAGAAGCCTGTCTAGCCAAAAAAAAAAAAAAAAAATCAATAATAGTTGGATTATTTCCAATTACCTAGCTTGCAGTACCATTCTAATATATGGGATTAATCCATGAAATACAGTATTATAAAATCTAGAATAATTTTTATGTTAATATATACACTAACTAATTCTTTTACATTGTTTTAATTCCTGAAGCTCATTGCTGGTACCAGGAGGCTATGTTTTGGTAGGTATCGAAATGTGAAACAATTTTCATAATTGCAATTGTATATTAGAAGATGCCACACAATACTTTAGGTTCTTAGTTAGTTTAAACATATATACTATTTTGCCTTGCTAAGTCACCTCCATTAAACTGTTTCTGATAACACCATTGGTGGATGAGTTGTACAAGCCTTAGCAGACAGCTGATTTAGGGGAGATATTAGCCAGAATAAATTTGCTGAAGCGCACATCCTGCTAATCTGTTTGAAGAATATTGTAGAGCATTAGTACCAGCACTTCATGTTATCTGCACAGCCTGATAAGGTACATCTTTATTAAATTCAGTTATTGAAAGGATGTCAGTCAGCAAATAGGAATATTTTAAAATCTAGAAAAAAATTAAGTGGTTCTTTGTTAGTCGGAGCTTGGTTTCATAGCTGAGTGTCTAGAGGAGCCTTCCAAACACCTGGCAGCATCGTACAATACCAGCTTTGTGATTTTTAAGTGGAAAAGCTTTTTTCCCAGTTTCATGGGTACTGAGGTATTCACTTTTTCGAGCCTCCACTGAGAGAGAACGGTGGAGTAAGAGCTCCCCTCTCTGTTGCTTCAAGAAAACTACATGGTGGGAAATGTATATGTGAGGTTGCTGGGAAATAGGTAGATTCGGCTGTGAATATTTTGGTTTTGTAAAAATTGAGAAGGGTACTTATTTTAGTGACTCACTGCTTTACCCTGTCTCTCTATATTTGATCAAAAGATAAGGAGACTTCTTTTTAACTACATTTCACATTCAACCAAAAAAATTAAAGGAATAAAGTAAGGCTTTTTTTAAACAGTTGAGAAGAAAAATGATTTCTGTGAATACCCTCTAGTTGCCAAGCTGCTAATTAATGCAAGTGCCATTAACTCCGCTCCAAACTGGGAAAGACAAAGAAATATGAATTGCAATTACAATGAGTCAATGATTTAATTTTGAAGTAATACTATGTAAACTTGACTTTCCTTTATGGGAAGTTTCCCTGAATAATTGTGCTGCACAATAAAATCACTGAGGAAAATCTCAGAATCTAGAACGTGCTCTGGAGGAGGCTCTAGAAAAAGCCTGGGCTACAGACATCAGTGGGGAATGAAAAGTGAGGCTGCAAAGATATGTGTGGCATTGGCTTTTGCCCCACTTTTTTGTTGCCTGATCTGTTAGCTTTTCAGATGCACTTCTGTCACTCTCGGCAAATTATTTACAACCTCATCTAGGCACCTACAACCCAGAGAGGGGAGGGCTACATACGTACATATCTCTTTAATATTTCCTCCCGTTCTTTCTGGTCGTCCAGGGAGTTGACAGAGAGGTCAGAGATACTGACTGTGGCCGAAGCTGTCAGGGTGACCAGCAGCACCAGGTGTCCCTCACCCTCTTCCAGCTGCAATTCCAACTTGTGTGTCTGCTCCCTACTGAGGACCGACAGGTCGACCTGGCACCTAGAAACAAATGTTTTGAATTAGCAAGTGGTTTTTTTCCCGACATCAAACAGGGGTAGTGCAGGCTGCTCAGGGCTATGTGAAAAGTAAATCAATAGGAATACTATTGGATCACTGGAAGAATATTCTTTCATGTTAGCTGACTTTCTTCACAAAATTCAGCCTCTGATTGTTTTAGTGTCTAATTGCTGATTTCCGGAAAGATACAAAAAAAAAATGCTTATCTGATTCAATTACTACTCATGTTCACATATCAGCAGGACCTTCAGTCCCTGGATGGCCTAGGTCAGTGGGGCTTTGCTTACAGAACGACTACTGTCAGCCATCTAGAGGAGCAAACTACCAAGGGTCTGAATTTTTGTGTCGCTTTAAACCAATGTTGTTTTTTTTTTACCCCTTCATTCATAAATGTTATATATAAAGCAGTGATTACAATATGCACTCTGGTGATGCCATAAGTTTTACATTTTTAAAATCATGCCAATCTAGTCATAGAACACTCATAAATCTAAATAAAAAACAAACAAATCCTCTGAAAAATTATAGCTCAAATGTTATGTACCAGAATTATCCTGAGAGGTTTCGTAATGTGGCAGCCCAAGGACAAGAGCCACTCTCTCAGAGCTAAACACCTTGTAAGCTTTGTTCATAAAAATGTCTGTTGATTTGCAAGAGAAAGATACTGTGGTCACCATAGGTCAATAAAGGGAGAGAAAGGGGCATATATGAATAAAAGGAATTTAAAACAGGAAATAGCCAATTACAGGAATAAATGCGGTAACACATAAACATGGTGGTCAGCTATCAGGGACAGATTAAATTATTGCACCTTCTTATTCTTCACCCTAGTTATTGTTTATTGTTTTGCTTTTAAATTAAATGTCTTTAAATAGGGCCTCAAAGCTTATCATTGTGCTCAAGCACCTCTTTAGGGATGAGTGATTTTAAGAACTGAACCAATGTCTGACACTTACCTTTCATTTTTGCCTATCAAAAATGACATCAGAGATGGACAGGACTAGAAACAGTTGGGAGGAAGAGGAATATAGACACAAGAAACAAACAAACAAAAAATGCCCTGGTCAATGACAGAAAAATGTGTGTGCTAAATGCTAACTATTGAGAAAGAAGGAAATTAAAGTCTGTGGCAAGTCTGAAAAATACCTCCTTAAAGTTAGAATATATATCAAATGACCTCATTGTTTCTGTGAACACAACATCCATTTCAAAATACTCTCACGCTGTCTCCTTAAATTATAAAGGACGAAATGACATATCAAATGCCTCCTTATCTAATATTCTAATTTTAATTGAAATTAAGTTATTATCAATAACTTTAATTCCAACACCTGGAACAAATTGAAGATAAAATACATACAATAGCGCAGAATAACCAAATCATTATTCTCTAATAAAAAGAAAAACATCAATATCATTTTCTATAGCATCTGCACAGTGCCTAGCCTGTAGTTTGTGGAATGGGAATGAATCTTTGGACTAGGTTAGGAGTCTGACACTAGAGAGTTGAACAGAGATTACAGTTCAGGTAGTACTTTTGGTTGGATAGAGTTGGGACCAAGAGGGGTCTTTCACTCACTTCAATCATACATTTTCCAGTCCAGTCCTTGTCTTATTCTTTGGTATGACATTGCATCACTCTTAAAACACTAAAATGCATTAAAGCTTTCCAGAGGATTTCCTCCTATGCCAATTACCATTTCGCACGGGTCAAGTAGATGCTGGGCTACTTCTCATTCATATTAGAGTTTCTGCATTAATTGCTGTAGGTTGGGAAAGATGCGCTAAACATAACCTGGTCCAGGTAGTGCAAACTGGCAACTTTCAGGTCAAATCTGTTCCATGGGTTTGTTGATTTTCCATGTAGTGTTAAAGTCTTGAAGTTAAATAATTTTAAAGACAGAGTAAATGTCCTCTGATTTAATTAGTGTCCCCAATGCTGTCTATGATTTATAGCTGGACTACGTCACTTAATTCTGTGCCTGGTTCCAGTAGGCATAAGGATTTGTGATCCTTGAAGTCTCCTTAATTTACCGATGAGAAAACTGAGAGCCAGAGAAGTTACATGACCTAATGGAAATATAGTTAATTATTAGCCAAGCCAGGCTCTGAACTTAGGGCTCTAGAATCCAGTATCTAGGCTTTTTTTCTTTACCAGCCTGTCGTTAAGTCACTGTTCTTCCCAGGAGGAAGTGTGTGCTATTTGCAGTGGTTCTTAAACTGGGTAGATCTGGATTCATTTTAAACAGAAAAAATTGTCTCAGTTTTAAAACATGGAATCATGTCATTTTTAAGACTTAAATATATATAAACTAGGGAAGAAGGCTGTAAGCTATCACTCTTATAAGATAATAAACTAAGAAAAATTAAAAAACTGAATTTTAAAAACTCTGAAAGTAATAAAATTTAAATTAACCTATAAATTTATAGGGGGATCATGCTTTTCTGCTGCAAGTAAATTTCCAATATCAGTGTACTCATAGAAATAGACTTAACTCCTGTCCTATATTTAATGTTTCAGAATTTTGACTTTAATCATCCTAATGTAGAAAATGTCTATTTATACAAATATATTGGACAAGAGAGAATTAATGGCTTCAAGGTTCTTTTTGCTAGTTGAGTTTATACATATCTCCTATTCATCTAAACAGTCTGCTCAAGAGTAATCCTCTGAAGCCATTTTAAATGAAATTCTCCATGTTGCCTGTCCATGTGTGGCTAAGTAGGTACACCTGCTGAGCAATCAGCTGTGTCTCTGAAACACAGGAAGCAGTGGCCAGCCCAGTAACGTATCACTTTACATTGCTTCCTGGTCTTCCCTGCCTCATGTTTTCTTTTTCACTCTCAGTGCCTGGGATTGTACCTCCTAATAAAGCATCGGCACTGAATCATTGCCCCAAGCTCTATTTCCTAAGGAACCCGGGCTAAGGCAGAAGCCATTGGTAAAATTCAGTCCCCTTAATTACAGATGTCTAAAACATAAACCTGACCATGTCCCTCCGTTGGCTTCTCACCCCCTTTGAAATATCCTTAGCAAGGTAACAGTACCCTCCACAACCTACCATCAGCTTGTGTGTCACTTGCTGACTCACCACTTAAGACATTCGAGACCACTTATAATTCTTTCACCATCCATGCTAGAGCTCAGCTGTTTCTTTGTGTTTGGACAAGGCAACCTCTCTGTCTATCTTTGCTTTGCTAACTTTTACTAATTCTCATTGAAACAACCTGCAGTTGTTTTTCCAATGTCAGTATCCTGAGATACCTTGAGGGCAGGCACCTAGCATAGCACCTGGAATGTAGTTGGTGCTCTGTAAGTTTTAAAGTACTTATGGACCAGGAGGTGAAATTTCAGAGAGGCCAAAATTTACCCATGGTGATGGCACCAGAGCAGAACTAGTATATAATGCTCTCACTCTATCACTTCTATATTATCTTCCTAGAAAGTAGTCTGATTTCTTTCCAACACTCGTTTCATTCATTTGTTCATTCATTCATTCATTCATTATTTATTTATTTATTAAGCACTTTATGTGTCAGGTCTCTGTTAGTTCTGGGGGATTCAGCTCTTTGTAAGCCTTCTAGTTTCTCACATCTTCATTTTTAGAACTACCACAGACTCGGTGTTTGTAGTTTTATTACCACATATACTTTATTATTTTGATATTGGAAAATTACAAAACTTACTATCTGTACTGAGCCTAACTTATCAATTGATCAATAGAAGAATCAAAACAAACTCAAAACTAAAGATTCCAGGGCTACTCTAATCTGTATACATAAATGGGGAAATTGAGGCTTAGAGAGGTTAAGTGATGGCAAGAACTCAAACCACATTTCCTGACTTCCGCATCAAAGATTAATATTTTCTGTACTTCTAAAACACTATATGTATTTATTTAGACAAATGAAAGGAATATGTCACATTTATTTGGTGATATTTTCCCCTAAGAGTTCAAGGAGAGAAATTTCAGTGTTTCTATCACCTTTTTCCTCCCCTGCCTTTTTATCTGCCATGCCTGAACCAGTAACCAATGACATTCTAATCAGATGAAACAGTTTTGGGTGTAGTCCCTAGATGCTAATTACATGTGTGAGTCCACTGGGGTGCAGGAAGTAAATGTTATGACTATTTGGATTTTTAAAAAATTTAAAAATAAGATCATTTTCAGGGACTTCCAGTCAAGATGGAGGCATAGTAAACAAACTTTGCCGCCTCACACAACTATAGAAAAAATTAAACTAGACTACAAAACAAATATCACCCAGAGCTGTCAGAAATTCGAGCTGTATGGAAGTCTGAAAACCAAGGATATAAAGAAGCCACATATTCCAGACGGGTAGGAGGGATGGAGATGCGGAGAGAGGTAGAGAGGCGGGGAGCGACAGAACTGCAGGGCGTCACAGACAGGCAGCTGAATGGGCACTCAAATATTTACATGTGGTGGATAAAAATCTGGAGGGATACCTCGGGAACGAGGGATCCCAGATGCAAACCAGATTATCCAGCAACCCAGGGTTCCAGCACCAGGAAGATAAATCCCTGTAACTTCTGGCTATAAAAACCAGTGGGGGTTGGGGCAGCAGAAGAAACTGCTGGATTCTCAGAAGACTACTCTTAAGGGGCTCACAAGGACTTTGGACTTACGCAGATCCATCTCCCTGGAATTTAGCACCAGGGCAACAGCAGGAAGGGCGCAAGTGGCATACAGGGAGAAAAATGAAGTGACTGGAAACAGGATGAGTGCTGGGAGAAGCTTCTTCCTGGGCAAATCTCCAGAAACCAGGCAGCGTCACTGTCCCCTCTCTGAGCCCTTCCCTTAAACAGAGCCACAAAGTGGTGAAATGGGTTGCCCCTCCCTGGCTATCAACTAAGGCTCCACCACACACAATTTACAGGTCCGCTCTTCTACAATAGGCCACACTATTAAGACAGGGAGTCAAAGCAGCTCCACCTAATACACAGGAACAAACACAGGGAGGCTACCAAACTGAGGAGACAAAGAAATATGGTGCAAATGAAAGAGCAGAGCAAAACTCCAGAAAAAGAACTAAACAAAATGGAGAGAAACAATCTATCAGAGGCAGAGTTCAAAACAGTGCTGATCAGGATGCTCAAAGGACTCATTGAGTATGGCAACAAAATAAAAAAGACCCACACAGAAATGATGGTTACATTAAGTGAAATAAGGAGAAATCTATGGGGAACCAACAGTGGAGGGGGTGAACCTGAGAACTGAATCAATGATTTGGAACATAAGGAAGAAAAAAGCATTGAATCAGAGCAGCAAGACAAAGAAAGAATTTAAAAAATGAGGATAGACTTAGGAGCCTCTGGGGCATCTCCAAACATACCAACATCTGAATCCTAAGGATACCAGAAGAAAACAAGGAAGAACAAGAAATTGAAAACTTATTTGAAAACATAATGAAAGAAAACTTCCCTAATTTGGTAAAGAAAATAGATATACAAGTCCAGGAAACACAGACAGTCCCAAACAAATTGGACCCAAAGAGGACCATACCAAGACACATCATAATTAAAATGCCAAAGGTTGAAGATAGAGAATCTTAAAAGCATCAAGAGAAAAACTGAGAGTTACCTACAAAGGAGTTCCCCCAAAACTGTCAGCTGATTTCTGAAAAAGAGGGTTAGAAAGGACTGATAAGAAGTATTCAAAGTGATGAAAAGCAAGGACCTACAACCAAGATTACTCTACCCAGCAAAGCTACCATTTAGAATGGAAGGACAGATAAAGTGCTTCCCAGACAAGGTAAAGCTAAAGGAGTTCATCATCACCAAGCCATTATTATATGAAGTATTAAAGGGACTTATTTA
Organism: Mormoops blainvillei; assembly: GCA_004026545.1. Classification (NCBI taxonomy): domain Eukaryota; kingdom Metazoa; phylum Chordata; class Mammalia; order Chiroptera; family Mormoopidae; genus Mormoops; species Mormoops blainvillei. Next base: position 132,364 of record PVJD01000091.1, on the reverse strand, counting down.
AGAAAAAGAAGACCAATACCATGAACATTAAAAATGCAACAGATTTACAACTATCAACAATTGAATCTAAAAAGTAAACTAAGCAAGCAAGCAGGACGGGAACAGAATCATAGATATGGAGGTTGCTTGGAGGGTTATCAGCTTGGGCAGGGAGTAGCTAGAATAGGGAAAAGGGTACAGGGATTAAGAAGTACAAATTGGTAGGTATGGAATAGATAGGGGGATGTTAAGAATAGTATAGGAAATAGAGAAGCCAAAGAGCTTATATGCATGACCCATGGACATGAACTAAGTGGGGGGATTGCTAGAGGGAATGGGAGTACCAGGAGGAGGAGGACAAAGGGGGAAAAATTAGGATAACTATGACAGCATAATCAAAATATATTAATTTTGCATAAACAGTAAAGTAAAATATATGTTTAAAATTTTAAAAATAAGATAGGAGTTGTATTTTATAAATACTTTATGTATGCATTAACACAGACAGCCCATACATCAGATATGTCATGCATGGCCTGCAGGTGTTTTGAGGGGAGAGTAGGAGCTGTATAACATAGAGGGGCTGAGAGCTGCCCCTTCCTTGCTGACTTGCTTTCACTGAATTGCAGTTTAAATATGTCCTGTTAAGTGGACTTACAGATTAGAAAATCTAGATTTAACTGAACTAATCCTCACAAAATGCACAACTGGCATGAAAAGATCCCGGTAAAGAAACTGTGGACCAAAGATAATGCTAATTGAACAAGCACAAGTGAACAGAATGATAAACAAGAATACACAGAGCTGATGCTTCTCACTGAGCTCCACGTGCGCTCACACCAAAGGCGCTAAACCAGATTCAACAGGGATTCAGCAAAAACAACTCAAAATCATCAAGAGGAATATTTGAAAGAGAAATGTACATCTACTGTCTTTAACAACGAACTTCTAAGTGTATGTTGTGCCTTGAAGTATAAGCTAATGATATTAATAAGCCATCATGATTAGCAAGACATTTCAAAACAAAGCTTTCTGAATAAAACCATAAGCCTTTATAGAATTTCTTGGGTGGGAGTAATTTTTTTAAAAAATATTTTACATAATTTTGTCCAAATTTAACAATAAAACTGTGAAGCCTTTTTCAGATTTCTTAATATATGGGAACAACATTACATTAGTAAAACTAATAATACATAATATATTATAAAAATCTTACATTTTAAATCAATATAGTACCTAATTCCTTGGAATTTTGCATTGTTAAGAATGCAATGTGTAACCGGTGAAGTGTCCGCAAGTTTCACCATTATGCTGAAGTCTTATGCCATCCCTGACACCACAGAATGCTGGTGCTGCTACTACCTTTCTCCTGTCAGAGTCTGTCACTGTTTAACTGTCTTTGGGGGCATTGCTTTATCAGAGCATAACTTCTGTAAACTTGTGAAGTTTCTCATTCATTGACTGGAAGATAAACTGCCCATTGTATAAGAAATATTGCAGTGAGTATAACCTTTCTGAGAATATCTTCAGAAGAAAAAATAGTAACCATGAAAGCGAATAGATTAAAAAGATTAGATTAACCTCCAATAGATTAATACATTTGGTTTAGGTTGAGTTTTTGAAAAACCAAGAAAAAGATCAATGAAACACTCCACTCTTTACTTAAATGTCCATCTTCCTAATGAAATATTTCATTCCATCCTTAGTAAGAAAAATGCTGGAATATAATGATTTCATAAAAAAACATCTTCAGTGTTGAATTGTCTGATAATCTATGTGCTTTCAAATTAATAATGCATCAGGACTGCTCCTACCTTTATTTACATAGGAAGTAAAAGAATCATTGTAGTACTGGTCTCACAAATGAAAAGCAAATTGGAATCTATGGAATGTCGACTGCTCAAATGCGTTGATCTTCAACTTTCAGAAAACTTTCCTGTGGTTAAGATCTGATGTCATTTCTCCACTACACCTGAATTCACCTACATGTGCCCCAACACAGCCCACATTTTCTTTCATTCAGCATTACGTACAGAAGTATCGATTTATTGTTATGATTGTCGAATTTGAAAGCATTTGTTTTTCAACCCACAACTTATCCATTTGGAAGAAGTTTTTCTTATGCTACATCATTAATAACAATTTTGTTGAAATAGAACTCTCTACTCAAGCTTATATCTGTAACTCTTTGTTGTCATGGGCAGCCACAGCCCTGATAACAATGCAAGAAATGAAGTCAGTTGCAATTCACCAACCTAAAATACATGTACCCCAAATCAATGCCACTTTACAGATAAACAAGCATTTTGCACACTAATAAATAATGCCATAAATCTTGCTATATTGGATTGCAAATAACTCCAACTGAATAAAATTGCTTGACACGGGATTTACTTATTCTGCATGTTCATAAAAACAACTTGTTCTCTGACAGCACTCATTCTTGGCAATTTACCACAGCTGTCAGCAACCAATGTTCAGATTACTGCTCTGCATAAAAGTGTAACAATCACAAGGATTTATTAGCTGATTATCGTAAAGGTGGCAGTTCGTCTTGCCTGCCAAAATGCAGGTGATCAGAAAGTGAAATAATTACATGCAGATTAACATTATTTCACCTTCACTTGAAATTTGCAGTTCAGTGACAGGTAAAATTTGTTGTTTAAACTTGCAGGATCGTGTACAACACTCAGGTTGGTTTGCTGACTACTCAGCATTTTATTGAGCACTTAATCACTTCAGAACATACTGAATAGAAGACCGAGGTGAAAGATTCATGGACTGTCGACTCAGGTGTCCTGGATTTGAGTCTCAGGTCACCCAGTTTCAAAACAGCTAGGCAACCTCTAACCCTCCAGCTGCCCCACTTTTTGCATCTGTAAAACTGTTTTATGAACCACTCTCATTATCCCCTAACGTTAAGCAAAGGGATGTAATAGTGTAATAGTGCCCTTTAAGTTGTAAAGCATTATCATTATCGTTTCCTTCTATTCATGGTAAATTTATTTTTGTGTAAAATTTAACAACCAGATGGAGTTAACTCTGTAGATATTATAATGATGAAAAAGTTATGATAAATACATATATCTGTATATCGATAAATGTATAGGCTTTTTTTCCCAAACAATTCAGTATTTTTTTAAGTATAAGGGTTACTCAAACACTTTTAGACTTTAACTCATTAATTCTCCCCTGTTGAGTTATATACAAATATCTTCCCTCAATAACACTGAAACTGTACCTTCCACTAAGACATGTTGTTCTGATTGCCTTTTCATTAACACCTGGTATCAAATTCTGTATTTATTTAGAGAAGAGCCATGATTTCCAGTATTAAATCAAGTTTCAGATATTTAAAGTCCTGCAAATATTTATCGAGCACCTATTATGTACCAGACACTTTTCTAGGCATCATGGATACCACACTGTATAAAACACTCAAAAACCCTTATGGAACAAAACCCACATGAAGCATAGATTATAGTAATGAGAAATAAATGATAATGCACAGTATGTCAAGTGCGGCTTACTTCCACTGAGAAAACAGAGCAGGGTAACGAAAAGGGAATGCCTAGGAAAAGGGGTTTCAACTTTAAACAGGGTGGCTACGGCTGCCTCTCTAACGTGACAATTGTGCACAGACCTGAAGAAGGTAAAGCAGCAAGGCAGGTGGCCACCCAAGAAAAGAGTCTGACAGGCCGAGGAAAGGGTCCTGAAGTGAGAGTGTTCAGGGTGCTTGAGAAACAGCAAAGAGGCTAGAGCAGCATGAAGAGAGGGCAGGACAGAACAAGAGAGGTTCAAGATAGAGGGGTCACAGGGCCAGACCATGAGGAGCATTGCAAACTACTGTAAGGAAGCTGGTTTTATCCAGATTATTATGGGAAACAATGGAAGGGATTTGAGAAGAGGAGTTTAATTATTTTATTAATGTTCTGTGGAAGGAAGAACAGGAGGTTACTGCTATTGCCCACGTGAAAGCTGATGGTGGCTTCAAACAGAAGCGTAATATCAAGATAGAGGAGTGAATTCTGAATACATTTTGAAGAAAAAGTAAATTCCTGAAGGATTTAATGAGAGCAAGAAAAAGACATGAATCAAAAATGACTCCAAGAGTTTTGGTGTTAACAAGAACCTAGGGAGAACCCTGAAGGAAGGGCAGATTTGGGGGACAGAATTGGAGAAGCCTATTATTAGATACTGAAGAGGAGGTATGGAGTAGGCAATCGGATGTGGGAATCTGGAGTTTAGGTGACTTATGGAGTGGAGCGGTACCTTTGTCATTGTTTTTCTTAGATGGCAGAAAAGCGTGAGTGAATGAAGTCACCACAGGAGCAAGTATAGACAGAGAAGATGCAGAAGGAGGAGGTTCCAAAGCTCTCCAGAACTAAAACAGGAGGAAGATGAGAAAACATGGCATAGGAGACCAAGGAAGGGCATGCGGTGAGGTAAGAGGAAAGCACTCTGGCGTCCTGGAAGCCAAGTGGAAACAACGTTTCAAGGTCAGGAAGTGATCAGTCAAGTCCACCTCTGCTACTGGGTCAGCTAAAATGAAGGCTGAAAACTGGCCATGGATTCTACAACTTGGCAGTCACAAGAGACCTCCATTATGAAAAAACAAAAACAGCCCTGTTATTGAATACACATTTACAAAACACATTTCCAAAAATCACTTTATATGACCAAAACTAGAAAATAAAGGGGATAATAACAAAAACTATAACACGATAAACTATGCTATGTAAATAATCTAATTTATACAAAGTGTTCTCAAATTTGGGACTGAATTTAAACAGTATCCTTAAAAAGAGGTTATTAGGCACTGAAGGGACAGTATTACCCCTTCAACACCCAACTTTTAATTTACTCATCGACGACCAGCTGACTCCCAAAATAGCCTCTAACTTTTCATACAGACATATCTTAATTATTCTCACCACAAAGAAGAAATTATAATTATGTGATGTGATAGAAGTGCTAACTATAGCTGTGATGGCAATCATATTACAGTATATAAATGTGTCAAATCAACATGTTATGCACCTTAAATTTACATAGTTATATGTCAGATGTGTTTCAATAAAAATAAATAAATAAATAAAAAGCTTAATATATAGAATGTTGCAATGATAGTTTGCAAAAGAAGACAGAAGACCACAACTACAGTTTTGCTCCTATTACTTTACCCTTAAAACTCAAATTTAATTGGGAATTAAGTCAATTCTCTTCTAAACTATTCTAGGAACCAAGGAATTCTATTATAATCTGCATTATTTCCACTGTTACCACACAACCTTTACATAAACAAAAGTGACTGTACATGCCTCAATTTAGGTACAAATGTTGTTTTTCAGTGACAGAATGTGTTTCAAGTAACTTTTAAAAAACATAAAGTTAGAAACCTAGGGTCCCCAGTGCTATCTGGACATCTAATAGATTAGAAATGATGATATACCATAGTCATTTTCTAGTTTTTTTTAGTGAGGCTGATGCCAGATAAATTTTTGCTATATTTATTTTTATTTTTTAAATTTTTTATTGTTTATAGTTTTCATTATATTTAGAAAAAAAACATGTAACTGAAAATAAAAGTAAGCCATTCAAAATAAATGAGAGTTTTAAAAACCCTTATTATTCTTTAATGGTTGCATCTGGAATCACTGCACAAGCCAGTTTTAATACAACCAAGATATCGGGAAGCAGAGCAAACAGTTGTGCCTCGGAGGGCGTTGGAGCCCAGGACTGATTCCGCTGGCTGGGTTCTCCGCATGACAGGCACCACCAGCACGAACACGTCCAACAACCCAGGTGAAGCTGGGGCCAGAAACTACATGTGGGTGGTAAATACCTCCAACGGTCAGGAAATATAAGAAAGAAGGATACACTTCCGACTAGGTTACTAGTTTATTGCAAAAAAACCCCAAAAACATGCAATGAAGACCTGTCCTTTTAAAAGAATTAAAATGTAACATACTATTCGGTTACAGTAGTGTTTTTCTCATTTCACTTTATAAGTAAAATATTAAAGGGTACCGAAAGCTAATCTTTGACCTCTCACTTTATACTCCTAGGAAGAAAACCAAAAAATATATATCAGAATAACAAACAAGCAAAGAAAAAACAGGTAAATATGTTGGATTGGATTCCTTTTCTTGCTTTTCTATCATAAAATTCCATTTGTTAGTGTCCGTGCAGTTCTTCAGACTGTATGTTTAGAGACTTGGAAGTATGAACTGCAATGAAGAATTTTCTGAACTAACAAATTCTTCTGTACAGTGTGCTTTATTTAAGTATTGGCAGGTTTCAATATGTTTTTCTACAGAGACACAAATAAAACTACCAAGAAATATAAAAATAGGCTTTCAGGTGAGAAAAGGATTCATATACTCAAGCAGGCATTCAAAATAACTTTGTGCAGGGGTATCATGGAAGCCTCAGAGGAGCCCTTTCTTCTTTGCATCATAACCCTAACAGGATCTGCCTCACTTAACACTTCCTTCACTAAAGCTTGGGAGCTCTACCAGTTTATGAACTCCTAGACCTAGAAGATTATAAAGACTCTTCACCTTGTGCGGAGTTTTAGGAAACTGCATTTTACAGTAACAATATGCTTTACGAAAAGAAATACAATCTCAGATCACTTTACAATGAATATGCTCTTTGTTCCTTTAAGTGTCTTTTATCAAGTGAGATTCTTCTTTCTCAATTCCCGTAACTTTTATGCTCAATGTTTCTGACATCTGGAGAAAATTTCTGGATATCAAATTTGGATAGCCTGTCCATCAACTGGTCAAAACTGCCACCTACTGGTCAGTCTTCAAACCTAGTTTGCAGTTCAACCAAGCACTGCCTTACCATGGTAAGATCCCTTCCTTCTAAATAGTACAGATCATTTACGATAACCAGACTTAAAGCAAATATTCTCTTACCAAAATTCCTCCTCCCCAGGGTGAATCAAAAATATCAAATTGAACAAACCTGCCAATAAAATCATCTCTTTTCCCAGCATCTTTGTCCCATGCAGTGATATCAATAATTCCACCTCTTTCTTCATAGAGATGAAAATCAAATTGTTCTCTCCACTGAGGATTCAAAGTTTTTGGCATTATCTGCAAAACCAAAAAAGTCATTATTGTCTCATCAATATCAGTTTAAAAAAATTAAACTTGAGACATTCAATCCAACTTTAGGTACTGTCTAGAAAGGCATGTAAGGGTGAGATTTGAACAAAAGCTCCCAGAAACGATGAAAATGAGTCATTACATCTCTAGCATGTTTACTGCATATTGTCTGAAAGAACCGTAAAGGATGTGTCCTGAAAACCAAAGACACCTCCTCATCATCTTGAATAACAGAATAACAGATGAGGGAAATGTATTATATAGAAAAGGCAAAAACATAATTTATAAGTGAAATACAGCTCCCTCAGACACCAGCATTTATTTTACATAACCAGCTTATGCACAAAGACATAACTAGGTGTCTGTCATCTCATAATAAGGGAAGCTGACGGCTCCCAGAGTTTCCTTTTTTCTTATTTCCCATACATGAGAATTCCTGAGCTGAACACACAAAAATAAAAATAAAGTTCTGTGGGAGGAGAAAAAAGCAAGTAACTTTGGGGTGGCCAGGTAAACATATCCTAGAATTATATCATTGATATATCATCTCCATTTCATATATGAAAAAACCAAGACCTGGAATTTAAGTGACTCATCCGAGGTCATTACGTTTTAGTATCTAGACTCTGAGTAAAGTCTTTGATTAAAGCTTCAGATCTTTTCCCCCAAAACGATATGTCAAAAATGTTTGTGAATGAATATGAATATGTGTGTGTATGTATAATCTCCACGTTGCACATATGAGAAAGATACCTTATCTGAAGTGTAATTTTGTAACTTAAAGTATTGAGATAAGACACCTCGTGGAATCAATCAATAAAGTGATCCATACTGATTTCCTTCAAAATTCCATTCCCCATTGGATTAAACAACATTCATATTTGTTTCCCTAATCTTTCCTTTTAGCAGGAGGGCAAGCAGTGGCCTTTTCTCTTTTTAATGCATGGGAGACAGATCTTTAGATGTAAAGACTTTGAAAGCAATGAAGTATGTTATGTGCAAAGGTAATGCAAATGAATCACAATTTTTAAAGTTCATAATCCGAAATTAATCAGCAATAGATCACAGAAAGAAAGAGCAAAGAGGGACACGTGTCCATAGCTGGGTTTCATATTTCATAACTAAAGAGCAGAACTATAAAAATAAGTAATGTTTTAAGCCTACCAGAACATTGAAATGATGTTAATTGACAAAGGACAAGACAAAGTGGCCATAGGTAACTATTTTTGGAATCAGTAGTTTCTTTAAAGTATGTTATTAAGCCCATGGCAGAGAAAAAGATGGCATTGGATAGATGTTATGATAATTCAAATGTCTTGTAACTAGGCTCAAATGAACCCCTACGATATTTTGGGGAGTGGGCTTGTCTTACTTATTTGGTCATAAAGTGCCTAACTTTCCAGCTTCCTTTTTTAGGATGGTCCTTCCTATACGATTTCCTTCAGATCAGAAATGATACCCTCCCTCTCTGTGTGGGCGCTCAGGAAGATAACTGGTGAGCTGGAGAGCAGTTCTCACTGCCTGCTAACAGGTCAGCGCTGTGATACTTCCAGCTACGTCAGGTTCTGATAAAAACTTCCTGGGCCAGAAGGAACCTAGGCAGGCTGTTTATCAACAATTCATTAAGATAATGATGTCAAGGCCAAGACAGTCCCATCGAGGTAGAATGTGATATCTAATATGAGATGGATGTGATCAGTTGCCCCAAGCTGTCTATGAATAGCAGCTGTAAAGGCTGACCGTTAGGAGGTTGAATTTGAATACAACGAAGATAAGACGTACGCCCCAAATATAACTATGACCACTATGACCTTTGCTAATTATTATCACTTCTCTCAATAATATGATTACAATATGATTAGTCAATATAGTATTAATAATATAATAGTTATCACACAATATGCTTACTGCTTACTCCTGCTACTCTTCCTCTTCTTTCTGCCACTACCACTGATTATTTATTATAAGCACGGCAGAATTCCCAGTACTTTACATGTGTAAAATATTTATCCAGTCTTCTCAATAACTTTATTAGGTAGGTATTACTTTAATTCTCGTTTTTACAAATAGGAAGTTGGGGCATGAAGAGAGAAATTGACTTGCCCCATTTCTCACTGCTAGTAGAGGCAGCAGGACTCCTTGTTTTCTAAATAAATGTTCAAACGACGTTCCATCTGCACTGGTGAAAATCAGTTTGAAAAATGGCTCAGAGTAATTTACATGGGGTTTTATGTCCTGTAAAATAATGCTATTTGTAGTGCTGAAACTGCTACTAGTTGTAATAGTAAGAGGGCCGGCACTCTTTGAGCACTTAATGTGCCCAGCATTGACTCAGGTTTGTTGCAACCTTTTTGTTGTTGTTGCTATAGATGGTTTCTACTTTTATTCCTGTGTTATAAATGAAGAAACTGTGACATACAGACATTAAGTAGTTCACCCAAGGTCACATGGCACATGAAGTAAGAGATGCAATGCAACTGTTGGTCTTGTTCATTGACACGATGTTCAAAAGTTCTGTTACGCATTTTAAAAAGAGTAGGGTTTTCATCTTACAAAATATGGCTATTGACTAACGACCGCTTTCCAAAAACTGACAGGAACACAGAAGAGATATGGTCACCTTGCTCTTGTACTTCTGATGCCCAAGCCGAAACTTCACGTAGGGGTCACTCAACCCGTTTGAATCCATCGCCTTGAGGTCTCGCCCCTCGATCAACGTGATACTGACTATTCCTCGCCAAAGGTGTGATTTTCTGTGTGCATCTGATAGACGTAAACTTTGGGTCTGAAACTTTTGGCAAAAGAAGGCAGAGTTAGCTTATTGTGTTTGAAACCAAAATATCTTATTTGGCACTACCTCTTCTGATGTTGTTACAATTTTTCAAAAACAAAAATTAGGCAGCTGTAAATTTTTTAAATAAAAATAATTTATGGATTCTTTATTAGTGATATAATTATTAATAAAGATGAAATTATCATCTCATGATAAATTTAAGGATGTGTAAAAAAGGCAAATGTTCAAAATAAAGTATAATTTTTCAGCTCTTAAAATTACAAGCTGTAGGTACTTCAAGAATATCAGAGAATATTTGCATGTATCAAACATGCTTGTGTCAAAATTAGAATAAAGTAAATATAAATATGAAAGCCCTCATCCACACTGTGATATTTAAGTTTTAACCATGTATGGATATTTGAAAATCTTTTTTTCGGGTTACAAATGGATTTTACAGGTGGTTTTTAGTTCTAAGTTTAGTTATAAGTTCTGTTCACTCTATTGCCACACATTTAAAACACATCTTTATTGTCATATTAAAAACGTTTCAGCTCACTATAGAACTATTTAGGTACCAAAGAACAGAAAACAGAGTCAATATGTCCACCCCAAGTGTCTTGCTTATGTTTGAAACTTACATTACAAATTTTAAAATTTACATATGTGATTTATATTAGCAGGTATGTTTCTGAATTTATTTCTCACTCTAGCATTTAAACATTTTCTTTAATCAGCCCTGGTTGGTGTGGTTCAAGCGGATTGAGCACCAGCCTGTGAACCAAAGGGTCACCGCTTCGATTCCCAGTCAGGTCACATGCCTGGGTTGCGGGCCAGGTCCCCAGTAGGGGGTGCGCGAGAGGCAACCACACATTGATGTTTCTCTCCCTCTCTTTTTCCCTCCCTTCCCCTCTGCCTAAAAATAAAATAAATAAAATCTTTAAAAAAACATTTCCTTTAATGATTTTTATTGTGCTCAGTTCTAATTCATAATATTTTAGTCAGTGAACCAAATCAGAAGTTTTGAAAAGCAGTAATTCTACTAAAAATGGGCATATAGTCTCTTTGAACTAAACAGCACATAAAAAAAGCCAGAGAAAGTGGCTAAAATGTTAAAATCTTTACAGTCTGTATTCAGTAACACAGATACTGCTGCTTGTTTCATATTGTCAAGCACGTTTTCTTCACGTATGGTCATTTCATGAAAAAAATTCGACATTTCTCTCAACTTCAAATTATTCCACTTCTAACTGATGAATTAGCTCCACTTTTGGCCTAATTACTTCTGTGTCAATGTTATAACATTATAGCCTATTTTGTGTACTCCCCTCCCATTTTGAATTCCTATGTTTATTGTACACCATAGTAATGCCAGACATTTCTATCTGTCACCATCAAAAGTTACGCATTTCAGGGTGCTTTGATTAGGAAAATGAAAACTACTTTTGATTCTTCAAAAGACAACACTTTCCATAGTGGAACATTTTGGTGGAACTCATGCCAAATCACATTACATGTTTCCCTACCTTGGCGATCAGCAAATTTTGAACAACATTGCTTGACGGTTCTGCCTTACTAATCGCAACGTGAGACTTTGCCTCCACATTCCTCACCTCTATGAGCTCCAAGGGCAGCGTTCAACTGCGCTCTGAAGTGCAGCAGGAGTTTCACGGAGCATCTGTGACTTCCGAGCACTCCAAGCCCCACTTCAGCTAGAGCCCCTCTGCCCCCATCTGCTTCACACAATTGATTTCAGTGTGCCTGTTTGTCTACCTGTCCATCCACTTCCTGCCACTGTGGAAGCTACCTCTAACAGCAGATGTTAGAGACTGGGATCTAAATTTTGGGTCTGCAACTTTTGTTAAGGAATACGAGTGGCAAAGAAGGAAAGAAGAGAAATAACTTTGTTTTTGCAAGTAAGAAGAAATAATCATCTTAGTGAAGGCCAAGGAATTACTAACTGCCCATTTATATTTAGCTTTAGAATTTAAAAGTGTGTACGTGAACATTACATCATGCGATTTTCACTAAAACCTAAAGAAGCAGGAAGGCAAGGCCTGCTATTGCCGCCTTACTGAGGCGGAATTTGATGCACAAGATCTTGACTTACGGGGTGGGAAGGACAAAGGAGGCTTTCCATGGGATCCTTCATGCCTTCACAGAAATAAGTGGTTTGTCTAATAAATAGTGGACATGTGACTGGAACCCAGTGTTCCTGACCTTTATTCCTGCTCTTCTCCCAATGTTGGTCTTTAGGGCAGAGACTCTCTCCTAGGTTTAAAAATAATCATTTAAATAAAATGTTGCTAAAAGAGTCCTTTCCAGTTAAAAGAGTTGAATATGTTTGAAATTCCAGGCTAGATTTTCCTACATAGCTAACATATGACATCACCTTCTACTTTATTATTATATGAGCACATGTATTCATACTTACAAAATTCCAGCTTGCTGGCGGATACCTTTAATGACATTGTCTATGCATTCTAGAAGCAGAAGTCATACATAGCTCTCAGTAAAACAAGAGTGGGTTCAATCTAGGTTACATAGCATCTTCAGTCAGCAAGGCTAAGTTAGGTTCTTGAAGGGTAGGTACCACGTCTGAAACTGGTGCGCTCCTCCTCCCATTTTTCACATGAGAACAAGAACTTGACTCACAGGGTGGCAAGGACAAAGAATCCTTTCCATAGGATCCTTCATGCCTTCACAGAAATAAGACGAACTAAATGAAAGTTTTACCTACTGTCATTAGTTGTTACAAAATGCTTTTTTATGACCTGGAAGAACATTCCCGAAACAACTTGGGAAGCTAAGAGGGAGGGGGAGAGAGAGTATTTCTACGCAAAACAGGGCTAATGAATGTGTAAATTAAGGTATAAAAGGTTTAAAGAAAAAAAGGGGGATGTCTCCAAAGACATACTAATCAGATATCATTTTTTAAAGTGATTTTTCCTTCTTCATTATTTGTTTGTTAAATTGGTACTCTTCTAAAAAAGAAACACCAGTAATTTACCTGTGATTTGTTTAACTGCATAGTCATGAAACAGATAAATATTCAGTCTAAGTGTGAATAATGGGAATTTGAAATAAAATGATAAGGTAAAGGGGGAAGAGATAAACTTAGGTCAGCAATAGTTGAAAACATAAGTGCTTAACATGCACACCTACACACAGCTTTCTAGCAACCTCTGACCATGTGACCTGGGGATGTCTCCTTAACTGCGGCTATCCAGACTGTGCCCCAGGACCCGGCGTGCTGAGAGCACTCTTCCGTCTGTGTTGGGGGGCGGTGGTGGTGAGGGGTGTCTGTGTGTTGGGAGGCCCGCATAGAAAAATATATATCCCATAAACAAAGGTTTAACCTGCTTTGGCTGGCAATTTATTACTTTTACTTATTTTTTAAGTTAAAATTTGGGGGAGTGCATCAAAGGAGTGGTGACGAGTAGAATTCTAAAACTAAAAAAAGAAAAACCTTTGAAAACCACTAGCTGTAATGCTCCCCGAGGCCCCTTCTGGGTCGCCTGCTGCTCTGTGTCGAGTTTCCTCGCTCTGTGTAGTACAGTTCTCACAGTGTAGTCCACAGGCCAATGGCATCAGGGGCACTTGGGAACTTGTTAGAAATTCAAATTTTTTAGCCCCATCCCAGACCAACATGATCAGAGCTGTGGGGGTGAAGGTGCAGCAGTGAAATTTCACCAGCCCTCGCTCCAGGGGGCCCTGATGCACTGGCAAGCATGGGCAGCCCTGCTTTCAACGTTCTGAGGTGCATGGGCTCTGGCCTTTGCCTATGTTCTAACAACTACAATGAATCGCTATAATTGTAGCATTATCCGCTCTCTCACATGGGCATGATAGATGCTGATTAAAGTCCTTCTTTAGTCCTGCTTCTCAATTTACGGGTTAGGGAAGCATATTGGCCTGGATATATGGAGCATTTAAAAAGAGAAGTAATGGCCTACTGAAAAATTAGGTGAAGCTTGTTCATTACTTCCTTCCTTGGTTAATGTTTTTTCTCATAAAAATATATTAAATGATATATATTACTTGGAATATTGATCAGTCAACCAAAAATTACTTAGTGAGGCAAGGAGTGTTAAACAAATACAAGATATCTCTCAATAAAATTAACACATTACAACTGCTACCTAGTTACCTAAGGTGATGTTTACAACTATGTACTTGTTGAAACAGAATTCTATTTGAGGAGAGAAAGAAAAACATGGAAAACCACCCTAGCTTCAAAGCAAAGAACCAGTTCTGCAAAAGGAAGAAATGCTCTTCACACTTTTAAAGCAACAGTTCCAGAGTCTTAGTAGGCAATTTGCTGAAATCACCAGCAAGGCCACAAGTATAGTTCTAACATGTGACCCGGGTCATTTCATGCATAACAATGACATTCTCTCAAAAGGAATATTGATCCAAGGTCAGATTTAATAAAGAATATCAATATACATATCAAAGTCTGAGGCAATTAGTCAATGATATTTACCTTTAGTAAGGTTTTAGAATTAGTGAGCTGGCATGTTAAAGAGAATATTAGTTTATGTATATTATTCTTTGAAAAGAAACACAAGATTTCAATTTCTAATGACATGGGTAAAAGAGGTCAGGATAGGGAATGGGTTTTCATTAGAGTAAATCAGCTATGAGAATCACAGCTCATGCAAGCTCAGAAAAAAAATAAATAAAAGGAACGGTGGGACTTACGTGTGCATTTTGGGAATAAGCGCTCTGCAGCTCTGCTCTGCAGAAGCCCAGGACAGGAAAAGCAGGCCTGCTGCACGTCTGGATGGAAATGAATGGTCAGAGCTGCATGGGAAAGCTTTGGACCACTATCAACACCTCACTGTAATCAGAGTTTAGCATTACTCTTCAAAAAACAATATTTGAAAAAAATATGTATTTGCTCCTTAAATCACTGTAAGAAAATATCTCCTAGTACAATGAGGATAAATGTCAGGGCAACGATATAGTTCCCAGCCACTATTTCCTTTAGTAGCATAATGCTGCAGTGGTCAAGAAAATAAAGGACAGAGATTATATGGTCATAGGCCCCTCCCTGAGTGATTTCTGGTTTTCGTTACGAGGTGTAGCAGAAAAAGAAACATAGCAAGAGAAATCATGGAAAGAATCATTTTCCCAAGTGTGCTGTATCAAAAAGCTTCTGAGACTGTTTTCAATGATATTTTGTTTTGTTTTCAATGTCAAAAGAAGTATAAGTCCCGAGAAAAATAAAAGTCACACGAACAGAAAATAACTATGACCATGTTAACTGCATCCTACATGTTAATATTTTATAATGATTAAAGAGATATCTCTAAAGTAATAGAGAAATGTTGCCCCATATAACAATTGCCTTTGTTGCCTCTGCTACTCAAGAAACAACCCAAAGATACCTTTAGTGCTACAACCGAGAGTAGCAAGAGATGGATTAAGAAAGACACAACTGAACAAGAAATACTGGAAGGAAATTATGGTGGGGCTAAAACTTTATATTAAATGACTTACAGAGCAGCTAGATAGTTTCCAAACAATAGCATGATGAGATGAGAGTCAGCAGCTTAATAACACGAACAGAACGGATTGAGCGGGGTCAGTCCGAAAGATAGATTAGATCACACAGAAGGAAACGAGCACACCCTGAGCAGCCACTATGTGCTGGAGTTTTCATACTCCAGGGTTTTTCATGACAAGCACTTTTAGCGTAAGGAAACTGAGGCACAGAGAAGATAAATACTCCACTCAAAGCCATATGGGTAGAGATTGGCAAAGCTGAAATTTGAATCTAGGGTTGCTGATACGTAACTGATGATTTTTCCCGCTGTATCTCATTTTGGGGGGCAGAGCCTAAGAAGTTCATGATACAAAAGAAAGAAGTTAATTTGTACAGGATGTGTTGAAATATTTTGACTTACATTTAGATAAAATATATTCTTGGGTATTAATTATTGAGAAAGGCTAATCAGGGTCTTAGAGGAAGCAAAAGTTGGCAGATGATAATAACGCCAGTATATATTGCTCAGGAAAGCATTTGAGCATTAACTGTACTCCATAAGAAATGACAGCCTACTGTCTATTAATAAGATGGTGAAGTTGTTGTAGAATCTTGCATATAAACTGAGAGCGCTTATATATTCCATTTCTAGTTAATAAATTTAATTAATTCTATTTACTGAAAAACTGAATCACTAGTAACAGTAGATATCCTGATTAAAAAGCAAATCAAAAAACCCCCTAAATAAAAGTCTATTTAGACCTAATATGTGGCTAAAGGAACACTCACTCAGCCATACTAATCTCCCGATATGTGCAAATAATCCTTGGCTTTTGTTAGTCTGGATTTTATTACCTGTATACAACCTAATCCTTCCAAATGAGACCCAGACACTGTGAATCTGGAATGAAAGACACTGCTTGTGTCTTTACAATAGCAGTGTATGGAGTCAGCCCTTTCCTCTATTTTTAGCAGAGAGGTGAGCATGCCTTTATTTAATCAAATGATTCACTGAGACGCTACAAAGGAAAGATAATGACAGCCTAGACAGACTGTTTTGTGCTGCAAAGCCTGGAGCGTGGAACAATTATTAGCTCAATCCCAGGCACAAACATGTTCTATCTTTTCCTTTTCCTGCTGAGTTTATTCCCGTGAATTGCACCTGGATGATGAAGACCAACAAGTAGATTTGCTCTACAGCCGTCCACCTTCTCAAAGCATGATTGCCTTTACAGAAAACCGTCCAGTGCTTTGTGCAGCCTAGTTTGAAGTGTCTCGTCGAATAATAAAGCTTCGATCCCTTTTCTCTTAGAAGATGATTCACTGACACTATAATCCTTAAAGATTCTTTCCTATTTCCACTGCTTCCCAGTGTCAGGAAAGTATTTATATTTACTTCAAATGTTTTAACTACCCTCCCTAAACTTAATTGTGGCCAAACAAAAGTTCATAATCTTTTACTATATATTTACTATATTTACTATTATTAGTATATCAAAATACATACTGATAAAAAACCATCATATATGCTGTAATCATGTTGGTTTGCTAAAGTAATCTATCAGTTTTCACCAGTAATCTGGTGAAAAAAAAAACCAAACAAAACAAAACAATGAGTTCTGGGTTTGATTTACAGAGGCTTTTTTTTTTTGAGACTTTTTATTAAAAATTACAAGGTTTTGGTGTTTTTTTTCCCCTAAGAGTCTTACTTTCATCTCCGAGGAGAAAAATAATAGCTGAGCTTTTCTTGAGTGTATATGTCACGTGCAGTTGAGTTGTTCAGAGTACAAGCACTTCAGCAGAGGACCGCATTCTTGTTTTGCCAAGCCGACACCTCTTCTTGGTCTGCAGGTTCTTCCTTCAGACACACTTTTGTTTGACCTTGCCCTAAGGTGGGGCTCTGATGTAATTCCTAACAGTTCTATAATCTATGCATTATTTTTTGCCCATTTCATATTATGATCTGTTTTTCAATTTCTTTATAGACCGTATCTTGGCATCGTCCAGTCTTCTTCATTTAAACAATATTAAAATTTATTTTAATTCACTACAATGTTCTCATACACTTGGTTTGTTCAATTAACTTTCAGTCATCAGAATCTAAATGTCTAATCAATGAGATAACTGGAAAAAAACTTAAATGTATTAAATATTTGAAAAAATTAGTCCTGGCTGGTGTGGTTCAGTGGACTGAGCACCAGCCTGTGACCCAAAGGTTTGCTGATTCGATTCCCAGTCAGGGCACATGCCTGGGTTGTGGGCCAGGCGCCCAGTAGGGGGTGCACAACAGGCAACCACACATTGATATTTCCCTCCCTCTCCCACTCCCTTCTCTTCTGTCTAAAAATAAATAAAATCTTTAAATATATATATATATTTTAAAAAAGAAAAACATTATACTGTTACCATCCTTTAATTGAAAGTTAAAAGTCTAAAAAGCATAATCCAAATGGGTTTACATAATTTTTATTAAATTTCATGAAAACCATGGTAATTGCCATACCCACTGCTTAATGTTTTGTGTCCTTAAGATAATGTGTCTTGTTGAATTATAAATGCTATCCTTTTGGAAAATTAAAATATCCCTATATCACTTCAGTCTACTCTTTCCACTATTCTGCTCTCAAGAAAATTAAGGTACAGCAAATAGCTCTGATATTTACTTGAGCAAGTTCTCACCAAGATTCAGTTTTACTCAGTGTGACTCAGTTGCTATCTCCTGGACACATGTATTGGTCCTTATAAGCAAGGGGATAAAATTTTCTTTCAAATCACATCCTGTTTAACTCACAAAGCACACGTACACTCTTTATGCAAAATGTCATCTGAGCTACTTAGGTTTCCTGCATGTCTGAAAATATCTATGGAAAACTTCCTTTCAGACACCTTTCTTCTAAAAGTTCATCAGAATATAAATATTGCTTGGGCAAAGAGCAATGAGGTCAGTTATCAGAATGACCCTTGAATGTAAGTGTGAAAGATCACACTCATCAAAAGTGGACTTGGTCACTGATTTGATAAAATGGGCCCTCAAACACAGCTACATCATAGAAACACAGCCACCCATCAGTGGCTTAAGAAGCTGTGGACAGGGGTTGTATAATGCAAGAAGAATTTGAAAGGGTATCACTAAGACAAACCAAGAGGCAGCTCTATTTATACAGCACACCTCTAATCATCATCGACCCAAAAAGGAACTCTGATGCTTTAAGCTGCCACCAAAACATTAATTTCTATGACATTCGGAGAGAAAAATGTTGGTCCTAATCATGCCGTCTAGGTGCTACAGGCCAAGGAACTCGCTCGTCCGGGCCTTAGTTTCCTTATTGGGAAAATAAATGATCACAAAAGGTTTGGCCTTTATAATTTAGTTTGTTGTCATTTAACATATTTTCAGAAAAAAAGACATTAGATGACGGTACCTAAAATATAAAAAAAGTTATCTTTTAAATGTGCCTATTTGTGATTCTAAAATAAGACAGTTCAAGAGATCAATAAAGGTTAATAGGGAACACTTAAGGATGAATACAACCAAATGGAACGTACTGATTAGTGAATGGCTAAGTTGGAAAAGCAAAGTGGAAAGAAGTTGTTGAAAGAGTCATTTGAAAGGGAAATCCTTAAAAAGCATCACATATGGAATTGGTGCTGCTAGCAAGCCTTCATTCATAAGGATGAGTCCGCACATTTGCTGCACACAGAACAAGCTCAATGCAGAACACCCCAAATTCTGCTCTCTTGGCAAAGTGGTATGCCGTATGAATTCACCATATTTGTGGGTCTTAAGAAAACACAGACAAATTTTTGGAAAAAATCCATTTTCTGTTTATGGTAATGAGACGATTCAAAGGCAGTCACTTCGTGTGTTCGTGGATAATGCAAGAACATATAAAAGGAATTATTATTATTTTAGCAAAGGTAGAGACTAACATCAGTGAAGGCAGCCGCCAGCAGGCTGAAAGGGAAGCAAGAAGCTGTAATAATTAAAATAAGCTCCCAACAATGAAAGGCTGCAAGAAAAGTGTGTGTGGAGGGAACAGAGAACGAATAGATGGGGTTTACGTTTGCTCACTGGTCAAGTCAATGAATGACTTACTGTAGTGCCTGTGGTTGGCTTAAAAGACACCACAACAAATCTTAAAAATTTAAAGGAGAAAAGTAGTTTTCAGTCATGAGCAGTTTAAGAGAAAGTGAATAAATAAATAAATAAGGCAAAGCCCTACAAGTGTAGCATTTTCATTGCAGTATCTATTGCTAAAGTAATCGTGTATCAAGTGTGAATTTTCAAAGGAGACTCTTGAAAGCAAAGCAGTGAGTACATTAGCAATACATCATGCTGTGCATAATGCAGAATTATAGCAGAGGAGAAAGGAGACACAACTCATTATGTTTTAGTCATGAAAGAGTAAATAATATTAAATTGCAATGGCATTTAAAACATTCTCTGGAATTTTCATTTTTTCTTTATTTAAATCAAATGCAGAGTTGCTGTTTTCTAATTCATAAGACTTTTTTTAAAAAAGAAAGAACACTGATTTTCTAGTATGTATACAGTGTAAGAGCACTGCAATAGAAGAAAATTTTTCTCAAAGAGATGGAGTAGATTTTAAAAGAAGGGGGAAAGGAACCTAAACGGATCCCCTAGAGAGCACCATCGTATTCTGGCGAGGTCTGTGGGCCTCTAAGCTGCTAAGAGTTTGGGACAAACTCGGTCCCACAAGGAACTGACTTCAAAGTAATATATTAAATATAGGAAGTTCTTAGTTTTTACAAATAGAGAAATGAGTCAGTCACCTGAATGACTTAAAATCAAAGTCAATAAAGTAGGCAAATGAATGCATTTAAGAGCCTATTTTTAAAAATAAATTTCTTAATTCATATTTAACTTTCAAAATTACTATTCAAAACCCAAAAGCAAGATTATTAATAAAAAGGATTTAGACATTACCCTCCAAAAGAAAGACTTCACAGAGAAATAAGATCCAACCACTTCATTTTTTGAGAGTTCCTAAAAACAAACAAATATTTAGCTAAATTTTGAGGTGTTCTTGAGAGAGTACTTTATTAGTCCAGCAAATTCAAAACAAATAAAAAACCCAAAATTACATATCCTAAAGATACTCTGGGTCTTTATAAATTGTAAATTGTCTTCCCTTGAATTAGTTAAAGCTTTTATCTTATTCATATCTGATATTGATAGTAGTACAGTGTAGAGAGGATAATTTCTGTAATTTTTTAAAGAATCTACTTACCTCTTAATTCTCAATTGTTGATTAATATATCTGAAAGACTAACATTTTATTTTAGAAAGAACTGTTTTTAACATATGTTATGAATTTAAAATAAGCCAGATAGTACATGTTCCTTTTAACAAAACAATATAACACCGCAGATCTTCAGAGTATTTCTAAAGAATGGCAGAAGTATTACTTATAAACACATACCTAGTCAAATTTGGTTTGACTTCTTACTAAAATCTTCCTAGTTTTATGATATATAATATATATGATATATAATATATGAAAATGAGTTAGTTAACTTGAGCTTTCCAAAAATAAGTTTTAAAGGAATGAATACTGAGGAAGGTGCTTATTGGGCTGGAAATGAAGCAACTAATTCATGTTGGATAGTTTATTATTTAATTCTCAGATTTTATAATGTGAAACCAATTTGACTTTAGGAAATAAAAAAACATAGTTACATACTTTTAAACAGAAAATTTGAATTACATGCATCCTTTAAACTTTCATGTTTTGCATGCTGTATCTGGTTGTCATTTATGGTAAAATTAAGGGAAACTGATGACAGTTATGGGAAAGTAGCAACCTTTGACATTGTGATGAAGAGGAAGCAGTTTCATAACTTCTCTGATTATTCCATGATTTTATATTAGCAACTAAGATAGCAGTGGTCCAGCCTCTCAAATGATGCCTAATGCAGAGCAGATGCTCAGTAAATATCTGTTGATTGACTGTTAGCCACTTGGAGTTTTATTTGGTAGGGGATACATATTCCTTCCAAGTGGGATAGCAAAAGTATCTGAAAATAATAATGAACTAAAGTACTTTAGGGTGTCAGCAATTTGAATAATTTACGTTTAAAAGTAGAATTATGTCAGGGATCACCTATGCAATCTACCTGTGCTTTTCTTTCTGAACTCTATTTCTTAAAGAAACTAATTATATTTTCCCAAGTTACCTGCATAGGGTTTGGTTAGGTAGCATGACTAATGTCAAAGATCACAGAGAAAAAGCCTTGGGTTTAAGTCATTCGTTTACCATCACTACAAAGTTACAATTCATTTACATTTACAGTTATGGTTCTCATCTGTCACACTTAGCACATTGTCACATCAGTTTCTGAAAAAACATCCTTAAGGAATATACTATTATTTGTACAATGGGGCACAAACCTCAGATGGAATGACTGCAGTCTTTTCTTGATGCTACACTATTGTTTAACTCAAAAAACTTATTCTAATTTTTAGAAAAGATGCATGTTTTCTTTTTCTATTGCCAATTCTTTTCTTACTTTGATTCTCAGTTCTTTCTTAATTAAGCAGCATGTTTAGCAACATGTGAAAAAATTTTCAAGTATCAGATTAAAGAAATAATTGCTTGAAGTCTCCTTACACAAATATTTTTCCCAGAATCAATAACATAAGCTGTACAACTAACAGTAAGTTTTATCTTAATGTAAAATGTGTTATGGCAACATAAGTGGATGTGAAAGTCTTGTGTCTAGACTCAAGACAGTTACAACAAGTAAGACAACTATTTAGCATTTAAAAGTGTTGTAAATTCATGGAAATGTTAGGTGCTCTAAGGTGAGGTTAATATCGAAACTGCACCAACTCCATACTTTTCATTCTTCCTCAGGTGAACACAGAGGATAATGACCTAATTATGTGACTAGTATGCAAAGAGCAAAGTGAGATTGATGAATTTGGGGTAGGGAGTTTAATGATTAAGATTTTTAAAATTTTAGGTTTATAGGTAATCGAGGTAAAAATACTGTCCTGCATGAAGAAATGCTCGTGCTATTTGCCCTTCGTTCATTGCTGCATTTCGGAAGGCAGCGGCCTTAATTATGAGGTTGACTTTATAGCATTTATAAATAACATAGAGTTGCGAGTCGAAACAGTGGCGAAGTAAGGATTTTAAAAAGAATTTTATATTTCCTTCAAAAATGTGCAAACATCTCATTTTTCAAATACATATGCATAATTATTTGAAATGAGGCCCCAAAGAAAAATCATTCTGGTCACTCACAGTCGACAGCATTAATACCAAGGAAAGTTTATATCTTTTGCAGTTTTTAAAATGTTCACTATTTATTATATGAGGTCTTTGTAGAAAGGACCTGATAATTGTTAAATAATGACCTTTTTTTTTTTACTGTGTCTGACTGACTGTATGAGATACTTAAAAATGTGTTAATTTTTTTCTCTACCATTTCTTAAATTAAAGCACTAAGAGGTTTTCACTGATGCATTTTTAATGCGTCATCCAAAGTGTCAGGTTTAACTGTGCCCTGCAGACTTACAGAGTTGAAAGTTGTTATCTAGTTTAAATTAACAATATACTTGCCAAATGTCTTTTTAAAAATTACTTCATGCAACCAGTGAATAAAGTTTTATAGTTCATTAAAATTATGCTAAGTGATTATAAGAAATCTTTATAAAAAAGATATATTAAAAAATAAGCCATTAAATAACAGAAGATATGCTAATGAGGCATCATCACATAGTCCATATTATATTATTCAAAGAATGAACTCTCCTTAAAACAATTCTAAACTTATTGTTGAGAATATGAATTGCAACATGTGTATATATTATCACGATTATTTCTCACACAATTAAAGTGATTTATTGAAAGCACATAAGTTTATTATTATAATATCCACTGATAAACTCATTCTCCTATGTAAACACACACCCACACAACACACACACAATGCGGTGTAAAATAATTTCTGCTTACTGTCTGACAGAGACAATTATTTCATTATCTTTTCCATTTTTTGTTTGGCCCCACAAAATTTATTCACAAAATAAATATACATCTTCTCTTCTGAGCTCATGAAACTTCCTTGTTGAATAATTTAACCTTAGAATAAATTATCAATGATAAGCTTCTTCTAAAGAATAAAATAATGCACTAATTCAAAGTATTACCATTTCTCAGCCCAATGCATTTTGTCATGTAAGTAAAACTCTTTGGCTAGGATAATTACCCAGTGGCCTGAGTTTAGAGAGACATTGATCCCTTTCTTCTTAAAATAACATTTTTCTATAACTACTGAATGTGGTGGAGAATTAAAAACATATACGATGGAAAATGTGCTGACAGAAAAACAGAATGTTTTAAAGGATGTTACCATATCCACAAGAGGAGATGTTATGGAATTCATAATTATTTACTGGTTAACATACCATTCAAATACAGCACATATTTTACATGTTCTTATTTTCCAGAGGTAAGTTTAGGTGTGCTTTTTTCCTACTAATTATTAGGTAGTAACACATTTACTACAAATAATATATGTCAGTCCTGAACAGCAATTAGAATTTCCTTGCTGTCAAGTTGGCTATTCATCTCTTATTTTCAACAGTAAATACAACCCCATGTTATGTGATTGCCATAGATAATAAGATTTCCATGGAAAGAATCCATTATGGGCAAGATGATGAAAATGACAAGCAGATATTTAAGTAATGGGGAATTCTATGAGCTGATCCACTTGTACAGGGGAGATGTGCATATTAAAAACATAATGTAAATTTAGATTCTCCCCTCTCCATGGTTATATCACTTCTGAAAAAATACAAGGAAATGAAAAAAAAAAAACAAGCTCCAAGGTGGAGAGAATGTCTAACAGTATCTGACTATATGTGAGTCTTTGTCACAAAGTTTATAATTCTCAGATTTTATATTCCCAATTGATGCTCAAGGATAGGCTGCATATCACAGCCCTGATATAAAAAAGCAAAAGACCTCCTTCTGTAAATTAAGATTCTAAAGAAGACATGACCTTTTTGAATTTGATTTTGAGCATAGTTAGATTAAAAAACACCTATATTTAAATTTTATGCAAATAAATTATATCCTCTTTCCAATAATAAAAGGGGAAAAATCCTTACACAAAAATCTTTAGAGAAGGTTTAAATAATTAAAAAAGAGATGCATTTCCACAAAACAGTAACATAACAAATAGTAATATAAAACTACATAGTATAGTCATTTATCTCTCAGTTTCTCAGGAAGCATAATTTACAGTAGTGCCCCCCTATCTGCAGTGGATAAATTCCAGGACCTCCAGGGGATGCTGGAAACCAGATGGTACCAAACCCTATAGACACTATTTTTTTTCTTATACATATAGACCTATGATACAGATTAATTTGTAAATTAGGCAAGTAAGAGATGAACAACAGAAACTAATAATAAAATAGAGCAATTACAACAACATGCTATAATAAGAGTTATGTCATTGCAGTCTTTTGGTCTCACTCTGGTATCTGATATGATGAGCAAGTGGCTACTGAGTGAGTAACAGGAGCAGAGGCACACAGTGCAGATGCTCTGGACAGAGGGATGAGTCACATCCTGAGCTGGATGGAGTGGGACAGTTCAAGATTTCATCACACAAAGAATGGTATGCAATTTAAAATTTATGAATTGTTTATTTCTGGCATTTTCCATTTAATATTTTTCAATCATGATCGACTACAGGTAAGTGAAACCATGGAAAGCAAAACTATGGATGAGAAAGAACTACTGAACTTGAACATCATCCTTTTTCCCTTGTTCCCTGAAGAAAAGACTTGTGGGAGCAGTTCCAGTGTATGAGAAGCATGGCAGACTGGTGACAATATAAATTTCAAACTTTACCTGGATTTTGAATCTAACACTCTGTTCTTGTCATGGCACCAGTATGGACAAATACGGCAAATATTTTAGGGGACAGGGACAATTTGAATGAATTATCGATTTTTTAGTATGTTCTCATAGAAAAACAAAAAACAAATGAGTGAACTGATTTTCCTTTATTCAGCATTCTATACCCTGATTAAAGTTTATAAAATTGGAAATCCCTTAGGCTAAAAACTCAAAAGCCATATTACCTTATACACTAAAAATAACCTGCTAAGTACCCTAATGAGTGCAGAGTTAGACACAAGGAATTCTGTATCTTTAATGGCAAGATAGAAAAATGTACCAGTTTGAAAGTACAAATGGATTATTAATAATAAATAAAAACTCAAAGGACTTTAGGTATAAAAATAGTAGAGTTTGATATTTATTATTAATTTTTTATTATTTTTGTAGGCCAAAGAAAAATAAGTGGATTTATGTTTAGTTAATTTATCATTAAAATTAAATTTAAATATAAAGTAAGTGAATTAAAGAATCTTTATGTTTATTTTTTTATGCTACGATAAAATGGATTATACCCCCTAATTAATACTAAATACTACATAATATCCTGCTCTAGCATTACATCTAAATCACATCTGGAAGAGAGAATATTGCCACATATTAATGGGTTACAAGTTTTTACACAGATATATATCACAGTATCAATATCAAATGAGGAAAGCCAGCTTGCATGAATTTTTAAAAATATATACTTTTAGTATAACACTTATTTTGAAGCACAATTACAAAGAAAAAAATGTAATATAAAATATGAACAGTGCAACATTTCTTTAAGACTTCTTGAAACTTTATTTTGGTCAGTAAAAAAAGAACACAGTAAACACTAAATCAGAAATATAAGGCAACTTTCCTTAAAATGTTTTGTATTTTTGACCCTTTTTTGTGAGTCAAATTATCTTTTGGTCATTAATTCTACAAAAATTAGGAAGAAAATGTATAGTAAGTAATACTTATTAAAGCAATTACAACATTACCATAAGTGCAAAATAAATTTTGATGTGTTTTCTTCATTCACAGTAATAAAAATGACAAAAAATAAAGAAAATTTAATAGCATGATTCAATCAGAATGGAAAAAAGAAAAAGAAACTGTCATGTTCCAGGGTCTAAAAAAATTGGTCACTAGTAAAAAAGAATACTGACTTCTTAAATAGAAATTTGAGCAAACAAGATTTTTACAAACAAAATCCCTTTGATTTATTCTAAGGAGTATTCACATAAAAGTCAATTTCATCTTGATACTTATTTGTGTCAGAGTGGTACCACCACTGAACAAATTAGAAGCTTAGTTTACATCTTATATATTTTGCAAGTTTTAAGAGCCAGAACTTAGTAAGTTTTAGGAACCATAAACTCTTCTCACGCCTAAGAGTTGAAGTGAGAAGAAGCAAACATGAAAAATTGTTCTCATTGTGTTCCGAAGATGTAGCAATACAGGGATATTTGAGTTTAGAAAACCTTAGGCTCAATTTTCAGTGAGCAGAAACAGTAAAGTTATATGTATTTTCCTTTTCTCTGAAGTTGTTCCTGTCCTCGCCTCATCATTTCATTCCTGATGTAGAGCGGACATTTTCTAGACCCTGTGGTACGGGTAACAGAAACCAGATGCTGAGAATGATGCTGAGAAGTGACCAGAGATTAGCAAGAGGATGATTTGGGTGTGACTAATCAGTGTTTACTTCTGTTTACTTAAAAAGCAACACATGGTGTGCTGAAAGTTTATGGGAAAAAATAAATAATTGAGGAGTGATAAAATCCCATGATATAAATCGAAGAGGTATGAGAGAGATTTGGGAAAGCAGTTGATTGATAGTTGTCAACAAGAAAGGCTGAAAGATCACATGCTAAGCATTACCTTACTTGATCTTTTCCAACTCTTCCTCATTAGCATTGTCTGTAAATGAAATAAAGCATTTTCATTATCTTATCACTCATGCATAGAATAGGGCAGCCAACTGGTTTCTAGGGGAAGCTTAACATTTAAACAGCAAACTTTTTCCAGCAATAACTATAATAGGTAAAAAATTGTTTTTCACGTGTGCACAGCTAGAAGAGGCACCTTTAACTTTCAAGAAGTCTTCCTGGTGAAAGTTCATTTATTTGATATTTTTGTACAGAAAAATGGAACAGTACATTTTAAATAGAATAGAAAATTTTAAATGCCTTAATTATTGACACACACACACACACACACACACACACACACACAAACACATCGAGTCTCACAATGGGCGATTGCTCCTTTCAGCAGGGAAGGGTGAGGATGTACCATGACTTTACCAGGTATGTATCAGTAATAATTTTTCTCTTCAAATACATTCAAAGTCTGTTGCTTTTAAGGCATCTTAGAATTGCCTCTGCTTCCAGTGAATCTTTAATTACATCAGGATCTGTCAGTGCTTTCAACTGAGAAAAATGCTGCATGTCGTGATGGCTATTAGATCTTCTTTCTAAATGTTTAGCCATAACATATTCTTTAAACTAGTTGTGTGTGTGTGTGTGTGCATGTGTGTGTGTGTCTTAGTAAGAAGTATTTATGGCTACAAGCTTTAATTAAGGTTATGGAGATTTGTGATGAATGCCCAAGATCATTGGCCATTTGTAAAAAGTCATAAAAATCCAAAGATTTTTTAATTTCCTCTTTGGTTTTAAAAATCTCTCAATGAACACTGAAGTATTAACTTGCTGATTAACCTCTTTACCCTCTCTTAGCTTTATCATTGTCTTTAAGGCAGAAGAATTGGAGAACAGGGAATATTTGGAGCAAGGGATATAGCTTATAGAAATGCTTCCCATATTTGTGCATCAAGAAAGTGCACTTGTACCTTTAAGAATTATATCTCCTTCAGCAGGATTCACTATAAAGCAGGGCCATTTCAGAAACCACTCGTAAATTACAAAAATACAAGAAAGAAAAGATTTTAATATAAGATTAAGTCATATAGAAGTCAACCTTTAGCCTAAACTAAGACAAGGAAATTATGTAGACATTCTAGGGTAGGAAGTGAGAAAAGCATAAAATTATCAAAGATAAGATGCTTTCCTCTTTTCCATAGATAGTGGCTTTATGGGTTACATTTTCTCTATAGATGCTTTGTGTTAAATATTGACAAAAATTTGGAAGAGTAATAGATATCCTAAGGTCATAATAATTTCCATTTTCTTCCCAAATGGAGCTAGGAAACTGCAAAGTATTGTTATTAAATACCATTATAGAGGGATTTTATATGTTTTCTAAGTATGAATGTCCAATTCATTTTGAAGCAACAAAACCCATCATTGGATTGTGGAGATACACTTGTAGTGGACAGGTGATAAATGCTTGTTGTGGATGAAAAACAAGCCATTGCAATCAACATCATCATCATTTTCATCTTCATCACCACCACCACGTTCTCCACCGTAACTAAAAGGCAACTGGAAACAAAACAGTTTCGTGGTATGACATATTCACAAGAACTGTCCCATTAGAAAACAGATGATAAGTGTTCAAATTTCTCCGAAAGCAGAGCTTTAATGGACGAAGAATGGTAATTCCTAGAGACAATATTTTAAGTCAAATAAACAGGACAATTAAGATTAATCAAGAAGTAAAATCTCTTAACTCATGGCCATTTACCATCATCATCTAGCATCTAATAATCTTATAAAATTTTATTCTGTAAGAAATGTTGGACATAAAAGAAGCTAAGAAGACGAGGAAGAGTTTTTCGGGGTAATGCTACTCAATAGTATAGATTCACTACTGCTGGTCAAAGCCACATCCCCTGACTCAGAACCACTGCATACAATTAGCTTTCAATATGTAAAACAAACTACAGGGCTGGCATTTTTCCTGTCCGCAGGACAGGCTGCATGGTATTATTTTTCAGCTTGGGACATGGATACAAGCAAAAGGTGAGCAGTACTTTCCCTAAGTATAAATATGAAAGATTTGACAGGCATGGAAACCAATTCATTATTTTCTTGATTCAGTATCTTTAGTTCTTTTATTAGACCCAGTGACTCTCAAAACGGCCCTAAGATCTTATTTTAAAAGTTCTGCTTCTTGAGACAAAACAACAAGCTAATCAATGGCTTTGAGTGTCCCACTCCAAGTTTCTTTTTCTTTTCAGATGGTTGGGTTAATGTATATTCGATAAAACTGAAAATGGTAGAAAAGTTTTATTTAAAGTGAATTCAACAGATATACTATTAATACTGTTCCCTTTTCTGTCTGTGAGACATGTCAGAAAAGAAAGATTGTGGAGGGGATGTTAAAGACAGGAGATAAAGAAAATTATAGAAAAAGATTTTTTTTTTTGCTCTATGATCTTCAGCTGAGAAACATGAATTTGTTTTTGAAAGTATCCTCATCTAATATTATTATAGCATAATTAAAATTCTTCACTGGCAGCTCAGCCTTTTTTGAGGCCAATAAAAGGTAAGTGACATAAAAATGTGGTGAGTGATAGAACTGAAAAACTGATTACTTTTTTCAAAGATTCCACAATTTCAATTCACTTTTTGCTTTTATTTTTTGTTGTAGTGATTTTTTTAGGCAATTAAATGATTCTGTATATATCAAAGCAAATCACAGAATGGATAGATATTATAGCACATACATATGATAAAACATAGCACCTTTAACAAGTGGGTATTTTTCCAAGTGTTAGCTATGAAATAATTCAGAAAAACTTCAAAAATAAAGCAACATGAAAAAAATTTTAATTCACTAAAGGCCAACTAGGGTCAAATCACTTATTTCTTAGAATTTTCTATTTTTTAGCTTTAACCAAGCACTTTGTAGGTACAGGTTATCTAAGAGAGCATATAACACAAATTAACTCACTTTTATTTCACAAAGTCTCCAATGAAGGAAGTTGTGGACTGAACTCTGCTAGAAAGAGAGCCAGAAAGAACTCAAACAGACTATCAGGCCAAAATATCATGCATAGGACACACATGCATGCACTATACACTTCTGAGGGGTCAAAACAGGACAAGCATTCAAAACAGAGATGACAGTTGTGTTATGCAACTCGTCAGCATGCCCCCCGTGAAAATTTTAATTTCTCATACACACAATTCCAGAAACTTAAAAAATTTAACATATATGTATATACACACATATACATATATACGTATATAGTCCTTTTTACAAGGACTCTGCTATGAACTCAATGGAGAGGATTTTAATACAAACAACTATGAAATACTTAGGTTCCTAATTATACTATACTCCTTAAATTGCTGTGCTTAGACATTGCATGTTTAGAGGCCTTAGAGATCCAGCAGGTTGATGGGCTTTTCAATTCATTCTTCCGTTTTACTGATTTCCAGGACCTGCAGCCCTCACAAGGAGACACCACCCCAGGTGCATTATTCATAGTACGTGTTGTCAATATCAACAACCGGTAAAAACTCACAAGCTAACTTACTTAGAAGTCTTAGCGTTTTGCAATGCTAAGTACTCCATGTTTCCACTTAGTCATTTCTTCCTACTTTTGATAGCATTTTCTTAGCATTAATGTTCTATTTCCTATTTGATTGTTAGGATTTATTTGTTAATGGCTCTTGAAACTCATATTCCTTTCTCCATTTTACTAAACATAAAACATTCAGTAAAATCTTATAAACCCAGGCATAAGAGTAAGCATGTGGTATTTAAACTACAGTCTTAGGTCCCAAAAGCTTAAAAAGATTATTTCTGTATAATAATCAAAGAGAACAGAGCCCCTATAATTTTCCTGTGTGAGAGTTAATGAAAAATCATCTTCTATTTCTTCCCTATATATCATTCTAAATATTGAATGGAATTGTGATCATTTAGTAACCGGTTCCTGGTTTACTGCATTTTGAGTTGGGGTTTCTCTGAGATTTGTTTCTGGATAGTTTGTGAAAGTTCAGCAGGTCGTTTTTACTGCAGCAATATGCTATGTATTTCAGGAATATAAAAATTTAATTTGAGGATACATTGGACCTCTGATCATTTTTTACTAAGAAACTTCAAATGTATTCCAGAGAAATATATTTAGAGATCACAAGACCTGATACAAAATGAAAAAAATACAGTGATCTGCTTCTAAATCATTGTCATCATTAGAAATCATGAGACAAGCAGTATAGACTGATTTTAAGCCCATTATCCTTAACCTACTAATTTTAAGCATGCAAAAGGAAAATTAAATCATTATTCAATATTGTTTGTGACAACCTCAGGGATTTGAATATTGAATGAAAAAAAAAGATTTAAAATATTTTCCCCGGCACATTTGAAGCATTCCTTCAAATCCTCACAGATATTCATCTACAACCCATTGAATAGCCATTAGGTACAGGAAGCTGGGCTAGGCTTTGAGAAGTTACCAGGGAAGGTATCGGATGCAATAATTTACATGTCCAATTTTTTTTAGCCGGGGTGATAGCACATAGGATGGAGATGAGGAGAAGTACAGCACAGGTTTATTTTAGCTAATATAAGTGACACTGAAGAAAGCTTGGACTTATAAGAAGGTGAGTTTTACAGGAGTTCGCATGGCTGGGACAGAGGTTAAAAGTGAGGGAACATAGGTTGGCCACTGGAGAACCTTGAAGTCCGCCATCAAGAGTTTCTCTTTAATCAGAGAAATAATCACAGGTCGCTAAACGCTTAGAAGAAAAATAAAGGTGAAGATACAGAATGTAGCACACACTTAGTAGGCAATCAGTAAGCATTTTTTTTCTAAATAGGTGCCTACAAATGGTCCTTGTTTCTAGTTTTAAAATCTCATAACTAGTGTTGCTTAACAGTTTTAGAGACATTAATAAAATAGCTAAAAAACTGTTACATGGACCAAAACAAAGGAGAAAAGCAAATTTATATGTATTTGTTAGAAATTTTCATAATATGAAGCATGTGCTTAGAAACCCAGATCCAAATCTAGGGCATCAGACTAGCCAGGATTTTGGGGGACTCAATAGAATTTTCTATGAGGGATATCTTATCCTTCCTCCCCATCTCCTGACTCACCTAATTTCTTCATAACCAACCCCATATCCCCGGCTACTAATCACATGACCCCACACACAAGGAGGAGCCAGTATAGCCACACTGGTCACCCTTTTCTCAGCTCCTCAGGTATGACGGAGGTCAGGATGGTTCGCCAGCCAGGGACCAGTCTGGTATAGGCTGCAACTGGTGTGCCTTTTCTGAGGCACTGAGTCCTGGCTGAGCCACTCGCTTTTCTGACGAAGAAGAGAGAAGACAGATGAGAATCCACATTAGAAAGGAAGGCAAGAAGGTGCTGTTTTTCAGTTGCCACAGAATAAATTCTGTGCCATTTAGGACTTTGAAGGCGAAGGACATGAAGTAAGGCAATAAATGAAAAACACTTGTCAGTAAAAGATTTCTTCCAAAAAGCTGGGGTAGTCAAAGGGATTTGAGTAAAGGAACTGGCGAGAGGACTTCAGAAAGAGCTGTTTGTGTTAAGAGTGAATGTAACTGGAGAGATATAATGAGGAGAAAGGAAAAGGAAGAAACGGTGAATAATACCAGGATTTTAATGTGTAACTGTTTCATGTAACCCTCCTGTTTCTTTTCTATTCATGTTTCGTAAATCAGTGACGACCAAAAAACAGGCACTGAAATACTTTTAAATAATTTTTTTCTAATTAGAAAGACATTATGCCCAAATAAAAAGTTTGAGCAGCTATAAAGATTGAAGGATTTTTGCAAGAATTGTTGAAAAGAAATAGTTAGGAACTACTCTGCCCGTGCTGACATATATTTCTGTGAAATTTCTTTGAAATTTAGAATAAGTAGCACTTCCATCATAAGGTCACCTAATACTTATTTGATCCTTCAAACCCTCAGTTTGATGTTAGAGTACTTAATAAATATCTCTTTAATGTAAAAATTTAGTAGACTGCCCATCCATCATCAAATCACCCAAATAACTACATGGTTTGAGGATACACAAGACCTCAGGCACGTGGGTATTTTACTTTATGAAGTGCTGCCCTTCATTAGAAATAATAAAGAATCCCAAAGCAAAAACATTCTGTCACCAAGTTTTGTTCATTTTACCTCCTATAGGTAAACCAGATGATTTCCCTCCATTTCTATTGCTGACAGTTCCAACCCAAGCTTCCATGACCTTCCACCTGGACTTTTGCAATAGTCTCCTAATTGGTTTCCAAGCATCCATGCTTATCTTCCATCTGTTTTCTACTATGCAGCTACAGAGCTATTTTCAAAAAGCAAATATGACTATGCCACTTCCCAGTTAGAGGCTCTTCAATGGCTCCCCATTGCTCTTTGAGAAAAGACCACAAACCTTAACATGGCCAATGGACCGTATACCATCTGAGCACCCCTTGCCACTGCAGGGGTCATTATGCACCATGATCTTCCACACTCTCTTTGCTTTCACCTTCTCTAAGCTCCAGTACTTTTTAAATTCTTGGAAAGTAGCATGGTTTCTCTAGCCACAGGGCCTTTGCTCATGTTGCTTATTCTGCTTAAGATACTTTCTCTTTTCCTGGCAAAAGCCTTATTAACTCTTATTTATACTTCAGACCTCAGCTCCCATCTGACTTCCTTAGAGAGTCAACACCCTCCTGACAAGAACAAATTCCCCTACATTTGCTGTTATAGCAACATGCACATCTCCTCCATGGCACTTAAAACGGTTGTCATTACATCATTACACACCTTCTTCAGTGATTATTTGATTCCCAAGTTTTCCACTGGATATAAATTTCCTATACCCTCTATGGTCGGTTCTCACTGAGGAGCAGGTCCTCACCCACCCTCTGTCGTGCATGGGCACAACACAGAGGCACATACGCATGTGTTAGTCCACCGTGCTCAGTTCTCGCAGCAGGTACTATTTGGTAACCTTTGCCGGAAAAGAGAAATTTCTTCCTCACTGAATACTGTTACAGACACTTAAATCATACTTAAATAGTACAGATGAGTATGTGTGCTCACTGTTTAATTTTTAAAAAGATATAGAAAAAATACTTATGGAAAAGGGTGAATTTTTCAATGAGTTTAAAATACTTCCTAATGCCAGATGTAACTATGATTAAAGAAAAATATCAATAATACCTTTTCAGTAAATGATATACACCAACTTTAATCATGCATTATTTTAAGACAGCAATACACACATTGCTAAGTTGGGTATTTGAACCTGCCTAAAAAATTATGTTTACTCCTAAAACGTGTTACAATCAGAACCAGTGAGAGTAGCCCCCAGTACATGAAAGCACACTGAGTGCAATAAGAAATCTCTGGTAAACTGGGCAGAAAGTGCGCTGGCCAGCACACTGATGTGAGTCAAACCTTTTATTCTCTTACGTCCCTTCAGCAATGCTGGAGTAACTGGCTCCTCAGTATCCTTGACAGTTTCTCACAGCAGCACACGGTGGGCACAGCCAGCCAGTGCCGGAAAATGGGTAACACCGGGATGGCAGCCCATCAGAAAGATGAAAGGTACTCACTTGCCCAGCAAACGAACACCGGAAAGCACAAACTCTGTTATAACATCACTTCATTTTCTTTGTTATGGTATGCCTGACACTGGAGTCAGAATACTAAGGTCTGGGTATGTTAGTGTGAACTTCCAAATATTCAATTCATAAATAGCTGTATTCCTTGAATGAACACTACCCTTTGTCTACAATATAACGTGTCTGAAATTGGGAAATAAAATTATAACAAAAGATGCAAATGTGTTTCTTATTTTACAAGAGGTTCTGATCTAGAGCATAGAACAGGAAATTTGAGTTAAAAAGATACAATATACAAGGACTAGCGATACTCAGGATGCTCACAGAAATGAAGAACAGGCCAGATTTTCATATGCCGCTCCTCTTTATTACCACCTCTGGGCTCAGAGAAGGCTCACGACACTCAAACAATGTTTGAGTGAACATTTGAGAGCAAGTTTGAGGGCAAGACAGCAGCCCTTTAAGGCCATGGAGAGACTTACCACATCCCTGTGTTCTCCTTCCTTAGGTGTAAGGATGACTGAGAGCAAAATGGTTCCAAGGTCATGGTCAGGATAGTGGGGGTCTTTCAGTGGTAGAGTCACATCTGTGGGCCTGTGGAGGAAAGCATTAAGATTTTGAACAGTTATTCAATGAGTAAACCGAAAATACATTTTATATCAACACTTTTGTCTTCCTTTATACTCCTGTTACAATTTTTGTAGTTATTAAAATTTTATCAATGAATTAAGTTATCCAATTAGTTGTGGACCAGCTGGGTTTCAGTCCTGCACGGGGCTCCAGAAAGGCCACGGGGTTGCATGAAAGGCCAACAAACCACGACAGCATGAAGAAACCGACACGTTCCGGCTCTATGATCTCTAAATACACAGAATGCAACGGTGTCTATTTTCCATAAATTTTACTCCAGCAACTAGATAGGGTCACTTATTGACCACTAGCTTCCTTTTAGTTATTTAAGACTTTTTAAAACAAAATCAGGAGTATGATATAGAGTAAACAAATGAGTGGGAGAAGAGAAAAATATAAAATATAATTCGCTTGATACACATTACGGATATACTTTAAAAACAATATAAAATTACTTAAAAGAAATTTCAATATTTAAAACAGCGCTCCTATTTTGGGGTTGTTTAAACACATGCCTGAACAATTTTTAGATTCAGAAACACAAGGAAATCAATAATTTGATCAATACTTAGAAGATTTTGGAATTAAGTACCTCTGAGGAAGAGATGATAAATTACTCATTACCCACAATCACTTTTAGAAAGCAAATTACGCATTCAATAGGTGATGCATAGTGATCGCCTGTTTCTGTATTTCAATTAATACTTAATAAATGGGGCTCATGCCCTCCGTAAACCTAAGGGGTTGTGAAAAGTCTGGCACTAAACTTGCATCTTGAAATGTTGGCAAATTAGTAACGTCCCTTTGCTTATTTAGTCACTTGTTCATTAATTTCATTCACTAAACATGTATTAATCACATATAAAATACCACACACTGTGCTAGATTCTGGGTAAAAACCAGAGGTCAAGATCAAACTTAAAAGCCTTGTCTTCACTGAGCTTAACTTTTGGGAAATGATACAGTTGCAGTCTAATACTCCAAGGAAGGTTTGGTGGGGTGAGTTGGTCCAAATAAGAACTTTTGATCCTGGTTGTACATTAGAATCAACTGGGGAGTATTTTAAAAAGTGCATAGTCCTGAACTCCATGCACAATAACTCTGGCTTTGTAGATCAATCTGGGTGGGGTCCGGAAATCTACACATTTATAAAGTTTCCCAAATGATTTTCTCATATGGCCAGGGTTGAGAACCTTAGGTACTTTTTAATAGTAAGTTATTATAATACTAGAAAACTCTTTCCCATAATGCTTAATTTACCAAGTCAAGGAATGATGTTATTAAAAATAGGAAGTTTTCTGATATCAGGGGCTTTAACTGAAACCTAAGTAACCTGTTAGGTAATATACATGTTACAATAGTTGTGAAACAAATTGTTCCAATATTATTTTAGTTACAACTATTTACTACAGTTGGATAATAACAACTTGTTCTTTTTGTTTTAACAATATATAATATATTAAGCATTATATTATGTGTGTGTTTGTGTGTGGAGGGGATTACAACTTGATTTGTTTTCCTATAATGATTACATATAAAAATGAATAGAAAAAACTTCATTACATTTTTATAACGATTACATGATAAAGATTTAAGGACGTTTGCAATTGCTTTAGGACATCTATTATTTTCTTTCAAAGAGATACCTTAAGGCATTATATAGTTGCATAACTATTTATATGACTGCTATTATTATCCATCTTCCTACTCCCAGAGACTACTGAATATATACATGGAATTTAATGGCATAATTACAAATAAGTCATTTTTTTAAAGTAGCATGTGATTTTTAAAAGTGGTTTGGGGGTAAGGGGATGGTTAGTTAATATGTAAGGTGAGTGATGTGGCAATGTGAACAGCAAATGCTGCATATCTTTATTTTCTTAATCATCCCATATTTTTCCATTTAGTTCCTATTTATAATAATTTATCTTTAAGAGAGAAGAAGAAAAATTTTTGCTCTGTGATTAAGTATAATAGTTTGCATATACTTATGCATAAGTCTATAGAAAATATAATATGGCCTTTACAGAAGAACAGCACAGCCCATTCTATTTGGAATGGGCTAAGTTACTGTTACAATAATGGGCTATATACAACACTTCCTTCCACTGTTATGAGGCGGGGAACCAGCGTTTACCTGGGTTCTACCTTTGGGTCAAGCCTGCACTATGGTTGCAATGAAGGACATGAAGAGAGTACAGAACGGGCTCCTTTTTGTCCATTTTGAGGCAAAAATGGCCTTTGGAAGACCAGTAACAGGGTGCTATGCTCAGACTTAGCTGACTATAATACATAAGGGGCTCTACAATTTAGATTTCTCTTCTCATCTACATTTATAGAAACAGAGTAGTAATCTAGCCCATTTTAATGTTTTCCTCCGTTCCACTATTTCTGCCACATGATGTAGCATGATCATCTAAAACAAACAGAATTCCTTCTCCTTAAAACCACCAGGGAAGATTTTACAGCTTCCTTTGCAACCCATTCGAGCACCACTTGACCCTTTTCTTCTGTAGCCTATTTTTTCTTCTGTGGTATTAATCAATTCTTAGGTTCTACATTGAAATGCATTTGAAAAAATATATATAATCCCATAATTAGGTACCAGGATAATTAATACTAGTGGTAATAATATAACTTTACAACTAGTCAAGCAATGGTAAGCTAATGTAACTGAGCAAATACAACCAGCCTGCCTGCACTCCACGGGCATTCCTTGGTAACCTAGGGTTACCGGTGATGGCAAAATTAGACTCTACTTTGGCTCAGGTGGTCAGAGAGTTGCTGTCTTTGAAGCAAAGTGCACATGTTTTCATTCCCATATGGTGCCCTGAGTCTGAAGTTAATAAATATGACTAATAGGCATCATCTTCTTGATGCTCGACTCCCACCATACAAGCAACGTGAGGGCAAGGAATGTGTCTTTCATCGCTAGGTTCCTGGTACTTGGCACTGTGCTGGAGGACAAAGCAGGCATCTGGGAATTTTTCTGCTGAATAGTTGTCGTTGAATGAGATAGTCGGGGAAGATGCTATTATTTCCATTGGGCGGTTAAGAAAAATGTACTTAAGAAACCGTATCTAGTACAAAGGCTCACAACCACATATGACACAGTGGCAACTGGACTCCAGACCTGCTGACATTGTCTATTATAGTGGCCCACCTTCCTAGCAAGGCAGAGTGATTGTACAACAGTTCAGAAATCACCTGTTTAACTCCAACTGTGTGAGGTCCAGAAAGGCTGAGCCCATAAAGTCATCCTGTAGTCCAAAATCATAGTCAAATACCTAAGGAGCCAAAAAGACATTATTATAAAAAATTCCAAAGTAAGCTTTAAATAAAAATACGTTGATTATACAATATTGGCATTTGTCTATGTCACCAAAACAATGAAGTTTCCTAACATTTATTTTTTAAAAATATTTGTTTTTGTGATGTGTGATACTAGGGAGTCAGAAAACATTCAAAGGAAATGGTGTTTATTTTCCTACTTAAAATTATTGATTTATATCAAAGAGAATTTTAAGAAAGATGAATAAAATCAAACAAAATATAGTAGATCATCAAAAACGTGGGAAACACAGGCTTTGAATGTTCCCCATATTATAAAAGGGTATTAGCATTACTAGAAGGCAAATGAGTTGGTATGAAATCAACAGATATGCCTTTCATACTGAGCTAAAGGTGATGACAATATCATTCCACGTTCTTCATATTTCTCAGGTCACGGAAGATAAATTCTGTGATATTATAGGACAATGCCATTTAAACATACAAATAAGTGAAAATTGAGATATTATGATTAAAGTGTTTTGTAATGTTATATTAAGGCTAAGTTAAATTAAGTGTTTATTGTCGCAAGCACGGACAAGGGGATAATGCTAATGTGATTAACAACAAAAAAGGAAGAGAGAGAATGCATTTCTTCCTTCAGTCAAAACAACTTGGACAGTATCTAGTCTGTTCCTTTCATGGTTCTTATTCATACTATAGCAAATAAGACAGACAATGTCCATGAATTCCTTCCATTTAGGCACTGAGACAGTCAATAAATACTCAAGCGGACATGTACAGTTTAGTGATGGATGCTATCGAGACAAATATCTAAGGGGGCAGAGTGAGAGCTGCTATTTTAGACAGGGAGCTCAGGAAGGTCTCTGGGAGGAAACATGTTCACATAGAGACCCCGGAGAAGAGAAAGATTAAGCCATGTGAGTATGGAAAGAGCACTCTAGGTGGAGGAAACAGCAAGCAGTTAGCATGTTCAAGGATAATTATTAAAGAAGCCAGTGTGGTTAAAACCGATTGAGAAAGATGGAGCGTGGAAGGAGATTGGAGAGAGAGCTCGGAGCTAGATCAGGTAGGGCCACTTCTAAAAAAAATCGCTAAGTAAATGGGAGTTGGCTAATGTTCATCCATTTATTAATTTTTTTCTTATTCATTCCCTCAGCCAAGATTTATTAAGTACTTATCAAGTATAAGACAATGTGCTAGGCATTGAGTAAACAGTGGTGAGCAAAAGTGACATTGTCAGTGTTGACAGCATAGGGAGGGAGACGCACGTTAAGCAGGGAAGTGCACAAGCGGTGTGTAAGTACACATTTTGATAAGTGTTGTAAAGAAAATAACAGGGTCTGAAAAGAAACACCTAACAGTGGAGGTCAAGGAAATTTTCAAGATGAAAAAAATGGTACTAGAAGGAGTTCAGAGCGATATTTCTGGATCCTTTCAAATAGAAAATCTGAAATATATGAGCATAAATAGGTAAGCCTCTCTTTTGAAAGGACAGCCAGGCCATCAGCGTGTCCAGGATGTGAGACTCCATTAGCCCGAGAGAATCCATAGCGCAGCGCTCCCGTGTCCAGTTCTTGGCACACCGTTAGAAGGCTAGAAGCAGGAGGAACGATATATACAGCAGCCCTGAATCAGCTACTGTTTTTTCTCTAGTGCAGGTGTACCTCAGTTTAAACAAACTTAACATGTAAAAAAATCAATATTAAAACAAAAAGATAAATACTTTCCATTACAAAAGGATTCTTAAATTTGAAGAGTCGTAAGGGGATTTATTTAAGTAATAAGTTCCTCTAATGCCTCTTAAATTATTCAATTTAGAGTCATTTGATTTACATACAACCTTTCAGGAGGACATTTGTTGTAGAAAGTGCAGCATTCCAACAATAAATAGCCTTCTTGATCGATTACATTTCGGGGCTTTAGTCATCCACTCAGTGGCATATCACATGAGTATGTTACACATCTTTGCAACTGACACTTCGGTATTGCAAGTGGCTGCAGTAGTATATTTTATAGCACAGAATTTACACCACAGATTAACTTCTCTTGTGCAATCTCTTCTAATTGTATTAATTTAAGGCTTAAAAGCTGGGGAGATTATAGCGGCACATAATCAGTGAGAACACTTGAGGTACATCCGTGCATGTGCAGTGAAGAGCTGTAAACCCAGTGCGTTTATCAGTGTAGACAGCCCACCTGTGTGATTCAACATTCAAATTCACTTTACCCTTATCGTGAGAGTCTTTCCTACTGTCCTAATACTAGATATTTATTTTAGTTCTCATTTCCTATTAATAAGTGAAGGTATAAATGCAGGACAGAGTGGAAACATCAAAATCCATTTGTTAATGAAATTATTAGCTATGCTACTTGGTTTCAAGTTCTAGAAACTACTCATTAGAGGGAGCACTACTGCTCTTGGTGGAGCCTCTGGAATATACAGCATAGAAAAGAGATGAAAAGGGAAAGGTACCCCCACTACAATAACAACAAGGAGAGCTAACTCTGATTAATGTTTTTTTCTATATTTACTATATGTTGGCACTGTGTTCAGTACATTATATCAATTTTTAAATTTAATTCTTACACAGCTCAGTGAACAAGGTATTGTATCCATATTTCAGATAAGGAATCTAAAGTTTAAAAAATTTGTTACTTTCCCCTAAATCCCAGCATTGAAAGAGGTCAGATTCAAATATTGCTATACTGGACGTCAGAAATTTAACAAGTATAACTTGGGCACCCATTCTGGGTGAAGCACTTGGAATTCGAATGTAGACAATTAAATGGGATCCTTGTTTTCCTGAACCTCCACTCCATTGTGTTGGAAATCCGAGGTTGCATTAGGCAGAAGTTGTCTGGGGGCTCAGTAACAAATCTCTTCATTCTCAAATGAATTTAGAACAACAAATGTTTTATTTTAATCAAAGCACTGGAGGGTGGATCAGTTAAAATGTTTTTGGATGCAAGTAACAGAAAATAACACACTGGCTACGGCACAAATGGGGATTTGTTAGCTCAAATGACAGAAATATCTCTAGGTAATTGGGACTTCGGGGGAGTTGTAATTTGGTAGTTTGAATGAGTCATATTTTTATTCATTCATTTATTGCAAAAATATTTGGTGAGCGCCTACAATGTGCCAAGTACTGTTCCAGGTAGTGGAAACACAGCAACGAACAAAACAAAGTCTTTATTTCTTGGGGTTTACATGTAAAGGAAAGATGCAGACAATAAACAAATGCATGTTAGGTAGTCCTAAGTGCCAGGGAGAAAAATATCTCAGGGTATGGGATAATGGGAACTGCTAATGATGAACATTCTTTTAGGGCCCTTAAAACCTACTGAGGAGCAATTTTAGATAGGAGAGTAAGGTGGTCTCTTTTTCACTTGAACAAAGCGTAAAGCACCTTTTAAATTTTATATCTTAAGCTTGAATAGATATGTGTTACTGAAGAAACTATCCATTTTGTTAAAATGACAATCTTTGAAACAGTAATATGGCCCCTGACTGAACTGTTTTGATAATTCTCAAAATCTTTCTATTATTTCAAAAAGCACTCCAATTTAATACCCAGGTTTCAAGCTCATGATTAGGCCAAACAAGCCACAATTTATATGAACATTTTCCGTTTTATACGATTTCTGTCTCTTCCACTGTAACACTGTGTTTTCACTGTGCACCTTAGATAACAGTGTCGGTGAAATGATAATGGAGGATTTTAATTCAATTCAGTGGAAATGGATGCTGAATGTGCCCTGTTGTTTAAGACATGTGCCAGAGTGTCCCTGAGGACACAGGGCAGGCTCCCGTGGCCCATGGCTCAGTAGGAAGTGCTGCATTCTAACTCCCTACTTCCACTCCCAGCTTACGATAACTGTTTCTGAGCCCCTTCCTACAGACTTGTTTCGCCTCCTGCCCGTACTGTGAAAGCATTCAGAACTGAAGGAATATTCCTTTTCATTAAAACCAAAAGCTTTGTGGATTCCAACCAAGTGCAAAGTATATTCTTATTTATTTTGCACAGTCTTTAAAAATGGCATTTCCAGGACATATTTTTTTTTGAAAAGTACCTGTTTATACTAAAAATGGTACAAGCACTGCAACTTTATTGTGCTTTTATAACCTTGGCTCAGAACTGGATTTTGTTTCCCTTGGTAACCTTTATGTTGCTAGAAATCAGGTAACAGGGTCTATACACATGGACTTCTATTCCTTTTACCTGGAGACAGAAGGGTAGTACTTAATATTTTCTGATCTAGGTCATGGATACATTTTCATATTACCTGTCACTACAGAATTGGTTAGTCCCCAAGAACTCTTTGAGGCAAGATTAATCTCTCCTCATGGAGGATGTGGGCATCATATTAAAATCAAGTCAGCCAATCACATAGGACTGTGTAGAGTCAATTAAAATGATGCAATTTTCATTAAATCCTAGTAAGTTAAAATATCATTTCTAACAATGCTTTTTATTTAGGTCTTTGTGTGTGCAAGGTTAGGTGAAAAATAGGTAACACAAAAAAAATGGGAAAAGTTAGAAGTTTTCCTCATAATAAGCCCTATGCAATTAACATAAAATGAAAATCAAGCGAAAGATATCAAAGCATATTAAAAGGCATAAAGTAATACCTAAAATACCATCATTTTGTGTTCATACTCGTATTCGAAAGGCTACTGTGGTTTCTATTTAACTTAAAATGTTTTATAATTCACTACATATCTTCTGGATGGTAGACGTGAAGTTGTGGCCACTCACCGGCGTACCCCGAAACTCGAAAGTGGTGGACCGACAAACCAAAACAGCCCCTGGGCTCTCTCTGCCAGCTTCTTTGCTCACAGCCTGTCATTCTCCTGCATGCAGCGCCACTGTCTCCATGGGTAGTACAAGCGTGACTCTATATATGCCCTTGCTCTCTCAAACCCAATCAAAAATTTTTCCATCATTTTGCTTGTTTGGTGCCAATTAAGATATTCTTTTTGACATATGCATTTTGACATTTAGATTTTTACGTAGATTAATACTCATTCTTGAACACAAGAGAA
Source organism: Mormoops blainvillei (assembly GCA_004026545.1). Lineage (NCBI taxonomy): Eukaryota > Metazoa > Chordata > Mammalia > Chiroptera > Mormoopidae > Mormoops > Mormoops blainvillei. The sequence goes on along the minus strand of PVJD01000091.1, from coordinate 88,609 downwards.
AAGCTAAAGGACACAACCAGTATCGAGTGCAATTTTGGGAAGTTCATTTGTAACCCTTGTAAAGCCTGGTGCTCCGCATCGTCTGTCATGGTGTAATCCCATTAAAGAAACAGATCCAAAACAAATGAATATAAAAGTAACCCCTTTCCCTTCCCTAATTTTTCTCTCAGGGACACTAAATGACGCACAAGTGGCCCAGCGCTGTCCTTATTCACGCCTGCCTTCCTTCCGCGTCCATCTTCGTCACGACAGCAGCGGCTCTAGCTCATCTCTTCTAAACCTCCCTGGAGAGAAAATTTCCTTTACATCCCACTTGTCCTTTTTAAATTCTTTTTTCATCTCCTACTCAGTTCTTTATTATGAAGCTATTTCCTTTTTCTTCATGTAGATGGTTCTTTCTTTCCAGGAGTGAGGAGGAGGGAGAAATGTACCTAACCCTGCAGGTCTTGTCTTTGGTGAAAGGTGGGTTGGTGATAAAGACTCTCACATTAATAATTCTTATGCAATCACACATTATGCTCACTATTCTATTGAATTGATTTCCTTTAACCAAACGACACCTGACGCTCTGTCTTATGTGAAGACAGGCCTATTCTCCCCATAATGAATTCTAGAAACTTATCAACTATAGACTTAGGAAATTCTCTTTTCATCCACCTTATAAACTGCCATGCTATGATTTTAATAAAATCTTGACTTTTTTTTCCTTTCTGTGGAAAAGAGAAACAACTGGAAGCAATGCATTTGAAACGCTGAGGAGAAGGAGGATGCCCAGAGACCTTTGAAAAAATGATGTGAGATTTTTGGCTTATGTACCAGTGTGACAATTTAGAGAAAAGGGTGGGGCATGTGATGTGGTAAAGGAAAAAAAAAAGGTTTAGTCACCGAATGGGTTCTCAGAACACAGGAGCCAAAAAGAATATATGACCTAGAGATATGAATTAAAGGAAAGTCGGGTATGAAAATAAAGCAAGGAATTAGGGCTGTAACCCTTTCCCTAAATTCTTCTTCTTTAAGAAACAACATAGGACTAGAGAAAATACTTTTTTTCATCTTTGATAATATAACAGAGACAGGAATATTTCTCCCCTATTATCTTTACCCTTCTCATTTTCCAAGTAAAGCATTTTGTTTGCAATCAGGACTGGTAGGTCCCCTTATATAATTATTAATCAGAAAGGCTGACTTCTGTGTAAGCTTTCCTTGTTGCTAGCTTCTATGGAGACGTGATTTTATACGTTTCCAAAGTGCACAAATCAGTTGACTGCACAAAGCAGAGGAGATGGACTTCATAATCCTCCTAAGTGACTGGCACTAGAACTGTCCTGAAGACACCTGCCCCCCGCCCCACTCCCCCATTCCTCTATCTCGTTTTTATCACATCACCTACAGATTAGAATCGTGCACAGTAGAATATATCTCTGGTGAAAAATCTTGTCAGAGAGACATGACAAAAAACCATCAAACGGATTTTTATGACAAAATGCATTAGGGAGGGAAAACCAAATAAATGGCTTACCTTCACATACAGTGGCTCTCTGAGGTGGTCAACAAGAAGGCAAGCTTTCTCCTCCCACACAGGGTTGAGGTTCTTGTATATTATTCTACTTCTAAAAACTTCTTTTCCTCCAATTTTAAACTTCACGTAGGGATCACTCGTCCCTGTTAAAGAAATGCAGGTTGATCCATGTTAACTATGCCTTTCTATGGACGGAAGAGAATAGCTCATCGAAACACCAGAAAGTATTCAAGGAACAAAAGTTTAACAAAGCTTACCACATGGAAAGTAGGGTTAAGAGTTTTTTCCTAAATTTTTCCTGAAATATTGAAGTGACAATAAGTTATTATAATAATAGTTATTATTATTAACCCTCTATTCTTAATACTCCTACCCTGTCCTGGTATTTTAACAACTCTATTGCATGCTGCACATGTAAATTTAATTTATGTTATAAATGGTAGGGATTAATCTGTCATTTCCCTTGGTATCATCTAGTTAACTATAAAAAGGATGACCCATGATCTTGGCTGATTTAACTAGTTTTAGACTTGGATAAGCTGCTAAAATTTTATACTAGTCTAATGGGTTTAGTTAGGCAAAGATGAGTCTCAAACTGGGCTTCAATTTCACCCTTGGTCCCATATTCTCTCTTGCTCAGAAGTTTCAGCTTTAGAATGTTAGATCTCAGAGGGGGAGGGGGACAAACGTTTATTAAATAATCTGGACACCTCATTATCCTTTAATACCTCCCAAGCTCCCAAAGTGATAAAAAAAAAAAGAGCTGCCAAGTAAGTTGCTTCTGGACACACAGTAAGAGACGGAGTTAGGGTTCCATCCAAAGGTGTTTGACTCTGACGCCTGTGCTTTTTGTATCACACCTGCAAGTGGGAAGGTCTTTACGTACCTACACATATAGGGTACGGCAAGTAACACCTGTTCGAGTGTGGCTGGTAGGGTAATAATATGGGTGTAATAATTTACAGTTTTAATTTGAACATTTCACCTAAAATGTCATATGGTGTGCTTGAGTGTAACTGTTATATTACTGAATTATCTGCTTATGATTTTGTAATAAAAGATTTTATAATAAAAAAGGGGTGTTATTTGTGCTGGACCCTGTATTTTACACTGTACCCCCCATTTGGACTGACGAATGAGAGCAGTCTTGATCTAATGAGTCGATGTTGTTATTAAGGATCCCCGGAGAAGGTGTATCAGTGATATCCCCAAGTAAATCATTCCAAAGTATGACAACCTTCATCCTCAGGAAACAATTCTTTATCCGAGGCTCTTTTAATAAAATTTTGTTTGATTTTTCAGCTTTTTCCATTGAAGTTATAGTTTATAACTATACCTCTGTGATTTTAAAAAACGTAAGTGGGGCTATGAAAACTGAAAAGCACCATATCAATATTAGGCATTACGATCATGATACTGACCTTAAACTCACAACCTGTACCCCTCCTCAACACTCCACTCACCTCAGCGACACATGAACACCTGTGCTAAACACAAGGTGCCTTAGAGGTTTTGGCTTTTCTTATTTAATTACTTGGGGGCTCTCTCAAAACCCCCACATTCCCACAAATAAATATAATGTATTTGTATGCCTAGACCTGGGCATATTAAAATAATGATCCCAATTTCTCATTGTGAAATTCCCATTTGGGTAGTTTAATTTTATCATGATGGCACAAACTTTAAAAAATATTTATAAATACAAATGCAGACTAGTACATAGTAACCTGTTATAATGTATTCTTTAGGGGACTCAATGCAACAAAAATGTTTAATATTTAAAATGGTTATTTTTAACCTAGTGGTTTCCAGCTAGGGCAGAGGACCCTGGAATTGCGTGTTATAACACATATATTGAGGGATATTAAAATTCATGTACTCATTTGTGTTTTCTCAGATGCCCTAGATCAAATTATTGCCTTTCATTTGGAAAATCATCTGTGTAACTGCTAACACCTGCTAAAATATAATAAGCTCCATAATACCAGAGTCATTTTTGTCACTATTTTAAAAAAATCTTCAGCACTTAGTACAGAATCAGAACATTTCGTCATATCCTTGGCGCCATTTGATGCAGTAAATATCCAATGGGCTGAGGACATAACAATCCAGCTAACGAGAGTAGGTCTAAGGGTTAAGTCAGGAATTAGAGACAGAATTTTTAGCCTGTGACAGGCACGGAGATCTCACTTTGGATATAAACGAGAAGGAGTGATGCTGTTTTTAGGGACTCTGTTTTTACCATACAGTATGATGATAAAATATTTTATAAATGTGTAGATTTGGCTACGGGGCGACCTGGATTGGAGACAGTAAATATGTTAGCAAATTCCACAGTCACAACTATAGAGACAACAGATTCGTTTGCTCGCTCACGAGAGCCAGTCATCTGACTTCGCTCACTTCGTTTTGACTTCACCAGATACAATTTGCTACGCCTCTGTCTTTGCGGCCATTAATTAATCCTCTGGGTACTAACCTTAAAATTTAATTTGTTCATAGTCCAGCCTCTTTAAGAAAATTCTAATAGTTTTCAAATTATTAACTTAAGGGGTCTTTAGTGACTTAGAGTCCTTAATAGTTTAAAACCTTCAGCTTGTGATTCAACATAGAGAATTTGAGACATTGTTTTAATTTAGAGTCAGTAAAAAATCTGTATCTAATCTTTTATGGTTGAAAGTGTTTTTCCAAGCTTATTTCAGCAATTTATTATATGATAATATTAATAGGTACTATTTGCTTTTAAAAAAGAGTTCTTTGGTCAAGCGTATTTGAAAAATGCTTGTTTAGAGAAAAATTAAATAGATTCATGCTCTATAGTTTTAAATAAGAGAATGGGCTCTCCAAGAAGAGGACATGACATGTGGCATTTACCAGACTTCTTTGACCATAGGGCCTACTTTTCTTAAGCTTATATTTCAAGACTAAACCCCAGTCTCACTTTGAAGAGTGCTACTTTATTATATTTCACAGATAAGGAAGTTTCACATGTTTTGGAGGTTCTTTTATTACAGTAGACTTTTCAGTGAAATCAGGGAATTTTATTACAATAAAACCCCCCAACAAATCCAAGATATTAGCATGTGGTTAATCTTTACTAAATATATTATACCCAAAAAAGGTTTAGTTGGTTCAAAAAAATTTAAAAATAAATTCATGCACCTGTGCTGTTTTGTTGCAATATTGCATTGAACCACAAGATGGCACTAACACTTATTAAATTCTGTGATTCAACGTTAAGGCACCTCTACTGCACACTTGTTCTCAGACATTTTCTTGTGCTTTATTGTCATAGGCTGGGTCATGACCCTCATTAAAACATTCTTTATGGTGATAGTGAAATGAAAACAGGGCAAATAAATACAGGAGAGGAAAGTAGTAAGTGGTAGGCCTAAAATAAAATTCACTTTGTTATCAATGTGATATCTAAGAGCAATCTTTCAACATTCATTTTATCATATACCATTAATTTCAGAATTTATTTGTAAACATTGTTAATTATTTTATAACTGTTAATTCCATGCTTCAAAAATTTTGGACTATCCATTGTTTATTTCTGTACCCTAAGATCAAATTGTTAAAAAAAAAGGATGAGATGGTTTGTATAATATCTTCTCATGTAGTAAAGGATTACATGTCCCTAATGATATGTTTTTGTTTTTCAGGGTCAGAACACTGATGAGCACTTCAACATTTTACGTGATTGATTAGCCTTTAAGTCCAACAGAACTAAACTTTGAATGGGTCCCCTTTTGTGCAGCAATGAGCACAGCAAACACAAGATGGCAGCCTCTCTTCCCTTAAAATTGTATTACAGATATTTAAAATGTAAACAGTCATCTAATACTCAGTCTCTTGGTTTTTGTTCTCAGGATAAGTAAGCCTCCTGGTGAATAGGTTTAAATCAATCTTATTCCAAATGTATTATATAATGGAAATAAGTAGCTACGCCTATTTCAGAGACCTGAAATTTTCAATAATGCTAAATCCTAATAAAAAACAATGTGAATGTGAAACTTAGCTTCTGTATAGAAGGAGAAGAAGGAGAAGGAAGATGTACAGATGTTGATGTGAACAAACTGACTCCATCTTTGTAAGCCCCACACTTTCTCTATTCTCTATTTAACTTTGGCCTCACTGGTCCTAGCCAGTATACACACGCCTCGCTAATGATTAGTTGTGTTCATAAACCTACACAATGTAATCATAAAGACTCCTCTCAGTAATGGACAGGAAGACATAACAGCCCATGTAAATATCACGCCGGTGTCAGCATCAGGGCTAAGCAATTATCCACCACAAGACCAGCAGGTGGTATGGTCCTGGCTCTGCTGCATTCTTTGTCCCTTTGTCTCATCAATCATTAGTAGCTCAGCTATACTATAAAATATTTACTGTCAACAACTGCCTTTCAGCAGAGAATAACCTGTGCAGAACTGCCAGTGTTGTCTGTCTACTCCACCTACATCCTTGTAAGTAAATTACCCTATAGTAAATTCTGTTATATTCTATGGAGTTTCCTGCTTCATTTTTGGTCTTAAGGCACCTTTAAGGTTCGGCAGTCACTGTACCTCTGCTCCACATTCAGACAGGGGACAGAAAGAAAAATAAGAAGAAAAAGAAAAAAGAGAAGTGAACATAAATATTAGGTGTGGCTAGCTAAAAAGAACTCAAATTTATGCTGGATCCCCTGAAGGTATCCAATTTCTACAAATATCTGAAGTTACCTTTATTTTCCAAATGCAACAAAGAAGGCAACTTTGTGTCATTAGGTCCTTCAAACTAGAAAGAGGCTTGTAAAAATAGTGATGTTCAAAACATACTCAGAGCAACAGATTGTCTTAATATAAATTAACTGTCACTAATAATTTTAAAATCTCCAAAACAGGTACCATATTTATGTGTTAAAATCATTTCCTTAAATTCTTCCATTCCTTCCTCATTTTGGGGGGGTGGATTTTTACGTCCCAACATTGGAAATATTACATGGGCTAAATGACTAAATATATTAAAATTCAAAAACAAGACATGTATAATCACATGTGGCTTCATGTAGTAAAATAAAAGAAACATACTTTTTCCATAATGAGGAATATGAATATTCCAGTGAGTTTAAAATTTCTAGTTAATGAAGTTACCATGATATAGCACATAGATGAATTAAAAATAATGCTGCGATAAAATGCAGTATAGAACTAAACTAATTAAACTTCTTTCTTTGAGGAGAAAGCACTTCCAGGCACACAACACAGAGAAGGTTTACATGACAGAAACTATTGATTTTTATGAGTAATATTTTGACAATTTTTTTAAATGCAAGGTTTAGGATACACAAGAAAAAATTAATATATGTTGTATTTATATGCTGTATGATTAATTTCAGTTGAGGTAACATTTACTATTTAATTACTTTCTTTAATTATTTAAGAATACATGAATATATAGCAGAAAAATAATGACTATTTTCAGATTTCTCCTTCTGCATTATACAGAGATAGCAATTCTATTATATTTGTTCAATCAAGTAGCCTATAAATAATTATAAACATTAGTATAAGGAAGTATCATAAAATATACATGAAAATAACTGGAGTCCCATAGAACACATCCACTAAAAAAAGAAATGTTATCACAATGCTAAAAAGAAAATCCTCTTTGCCAATCAAACTATAAGTAATAACAATGAAAATCATTTAATGACTTGCTGATGGATTACTATCATTAACTGAAAGAATTTTATGACAACTATGTTACAATATGATTAAAATGAATCACAAATGCATGGTAACTGAATAATACATTCTTCATAGCAAATTCACATACTCAATTTGTAAAGGAAAAAAAACTATTTGTCTCCCTGCTTTTCGTCCTCTCCACTCCAATTCATTCTCCAAAATCTATGCTTAGATATTTTTGACACAAAAATCTCATGTTACTCCCTAGCTCTCAAATTCCTTATTGCTTTTTCACTTATTTCAGAATAACATTCAAACTCCTGAGTGTGTCGTACACACCATGGTCTGCTACTAATTTTTCAGACTCATCTCTCACCAGATCTCCCATCTATAGGACACAGTGCCTCAAATCCACAGCTTCTCTCCACTACCAGGCCCCTCTTCCTCCCTTCCCCTCTGCTTTGAACACCCTTCACCACCCTCGGTCCTCTTTCAAAACTAAAGTCAAGCCTCGTGGCTGCTTGGATATCTTTCCTGATCCATCCCATGAACATCACTAGGTTCTTCTCTTATGCTCCCAAACACCCTCTACAGTAGAACCTGTCACATTCAGGCTTTACCGTTTATTTTTCTTTTTTTTAAAGATTTTATTTATTTTATTTTTAGACAGAGGAGAAGGAAGAGAGAGAGGGAGAGAAACATCAGTGTGTGGCTGCCTCTCACACACCCTCTACTGGGGACCTGGCCCGCAACCCAGGCACGTGCCCTGACTGTGGAATCGAATTGGCGACCCTTTGGTTCGCAGGCTGACACTCAATCCACTGAGTTGCACCAGCCAGGGCACATCAAGCTTTACTGTTTACTTCTGATCCCTGGTGTTTGTCAACAACCCCTGGATTATAGTATGGGACCAAGAAATATTGGCTGGCTGAAAACACACCTGTATAACTGAATGAATGAGTGCTCGTATCAACTCCAAGTAACAGACACTTACTAAGTAACTAGCACTTAAATTGCACTCCCTTTATTTCCAGCTCTTTTCCCTCCCTCTTATTCACTAGGATTCTAAGAATCTCATTTCAATTTTATTCTCATACACTGAATCTGAAATTCATAAAGTTTGACATCACAAAGCATTATGCTATACCTTCTACAACAGTAAGCATTTTGCCATTGCTACTTCTCCAAACTGTAGTAATTGATACTCACTGTAATTCCTAAAAATGGCCAATCTGCCCTAGTTTTACAAAATGCTTTTCAAAAAAATCTCATTTTAGTAGCAATCTGCTTAGAGCTTTTACTTCATCGACTGATTAGATTTATTTGGCGCAGCCAACTAGAAACCACTCCAGGATAAAGGTGAGTGAAGATGCTTGTGCATCTCCTCTATTATTATGTTGGATGTCTAATAAATAGGTATACTAAATGTACAGTAAAGACTGTCCTAGTTTTGCACAAAATGCATAGAACAAAGGTTATTTTTATATGTACAGAGAAATTACGGCTGAAACTGCTACCTTGGCTGACATCTTGTGTTTTCCTCTTCTTCACAGGCAAGGAGCTAAAACACACTATCAAGAACTTTTACTGAGGTGTGGCCATGTGACTGAGAACCAGGCTCTGGCCAATGGAACGTGAGCAGAAGCTGTTTCACACTTTCCGGCCTAGCCCATGACATCTTTCCATAAACAATTCTCTCCCCTTTTCCCAACACTGAGAACCTAGACGAGAGTAGGGCTGGCAGTGTGGAGTCCCTGAACACAACAGAAGCCCAAGGAACAGCTACAGTACACTGTGAAGGGATAAAGAAATAATAAATTTTTACTTCATTAAACGGCTAGACGTGGTTATCTATCTTTTATAGGTCTTAATGCTACTTATCTTTAATACAAGAATTGATTCCAAGAATGGGTGCTGCTGTAAGAAAAATCCCTAAGATATGTGACTGAGTCGGTGGTTGCATAGTGGATAGCGAGGTAACCCTGGGAGCCTTGTTAGGCCATAGTAAATATTTGGTAAAATTGTTCCTGTGCTGACTTGAAAGGCAGGCTATCTGCTGTTGAACCTGGGCTTTAGGGGTTGGTTGGAAAAGTGTGTCGTTTCTAAAATTGGTTGCCTTTAGTACATAATCATAAGAAAGCAATGACTTCAGGTGAAATTAGGGTGATTTCCACATAGAAATAAAATGGAGTAATGAATTGGAAAGGCTGTTTTTAGACCCCAAATAATAGAAAATAAGATTGAAAAAGCCTCTGGACAACAAAAGATCATTAAAACAGCCTAAAGGCCAAGGTCAGATTGGCCTTCCCACCTAAGCATGCTGGGCTTAAGGTATCTGCCATTATGTTGAAAAGGAAGAGCAAAAGAATAAGTCACGTTTGGGGGGTATGTCTAAGAACGGACATTGGGTGGGGCCACTGGCACATGGAAGCCTACCAAGTTTTTGAGAGAAGGAGCTTAGCTGGTTGAGATCTTTGACCTTGGACCAACAGGAAGCAGAAGATGAAAGCTGTGCATGCCCCAGGAGGGCAGGCTCTTCCACACCCACTTCAGATATGGCTACAGAGGGTAATAATAGATAAGGAAGAACTTCTCAGGTGGTGGAGCCAGTTGCCTCAGAGAACAATGGGCAAGGGGATTCTCCCCAAATAGTAGAGCTCTAACCAAGGAATTTCCCTGTTCTCCAGGGAAGTGGCCTTCCTGCAGATTTCAAAATTGCTATGGACAAGTAACTGCTGAAAGTCTCCCATGCTTTCCTTGAGACCATTAAATATTGAATGTGTATGGCAAAGTAGCAGGCAGATTCATACTTCACTGAGCTACAAGAACCACATTTGGAACTGATAAAGGATTCCCTTCTATTCAGAGATTCTGGACTTAAAGCTGGATACAACGACCGCGTGGGACTTTGGGCTGTTTCCCTTGGGAAGGATGACTGTGTTCTATGGTCAGGAAGAAGAGTGAACCAGGTATTTGGTGACTAGAAAGGTAAATTGTAACCAGGGCTGCTATTTCTTAGAAATATCTAAGTTTTTCCTTCTTCCCAGGCACATAGCCAGACTACAGCTCCTGGACTCCTTTAAAATTAGGAGTGGTCATGTGCTGCATTCCGGTCAATTGAATATAAACCCAGAAGATGACATATGTCAGTTCTAAGCCTAGTCCATGAAAAATCTCCCATGTGTGACTCTTATTTTACTTTACCACCCACAGGCTGAAAAGAAAAGATTTTGAGGACTAAAAGGGAGGTTGTATCACTAGAAGGGAAAAAAATTGGGTCCCTTAATGATTGTGAGAAGCAGAGATGGGGCCCTACCCTCCATTACTGACCCATATTAGATAATGATAAAAACAAGATGTAAGATTCTATCATGTTATTAAATCATTCATAGATGGTTTTATCTGTTTAGAATTATTTATCTTAACCAATACAAAAATTAATGCAAATCACACTATGATTACATTGTTTGGTACAAATAATTTTTTTAAATGTATGATTTAAGGCCTTAAAGAAAGAACTTCATTGATATTTAGTCTTTAAAAATACTTTCAAAATCCATTTATGAAATATTCCATCAAGTGATCATTAGTTTATTCAAAAATGATTCTTTACAAAGAGCTAATGCCAAAAAAATAATTCTAAGGATTTATAATAGGTATATATTATCTTAGCATTTTATTAGAATTTAGTGACATTTAAAACACTTTCTATTTTTCAATTTTACTTATTTTAAGAACAGCAACAAAATGAAAAAAAGTCATATGTGTATTGTTCACCTTCCCATTCAGCAATGTTTTCTCTTCAAGATCGAGTGATGATTGAACAGTCTGGTAAAAACATAGTCTTAGAATTAGAAGAAATGTCATACAGTCTTTCACTAAGTAAAGCATCTCAGTTACAAAAGTGACAGAAGACAGGTGGTCAAGGAGATGGACTGTAGAGGCAGTTCAAATATGGCCAAGTTGGCACTTCAAAATTATATTTGGTAATAGTTGAACATATACATTATATGATATAGTATTTTATCTTAGGTCTGTTATAAAATGTATGTTATAGAGTTAATCTGCCTCCTCGGGATCTTTAGAGCTATAAGAATATAGCTAGTGCGTGTTTCACAGGCACCCCTTCCAAGCATGTGTGGACCGCAATATATTGTCATTGATAGAATCATATGTCTGAGGTCACTAAAAGAAAGATACGATAAGCTGATCACCTCGTCCATTGTGTTTCAATGAGAGAATTTTTAGAGGATATGCTTCTACAAGTAAGCAATTAACAATACTTTTTTCTTTTCAAAATATAAATTTCAAGAGAATGATTACAGTTACTTTCATGTCCCTGGAGTATTAATTAAAGGCTTTTATTCAATTAGGGTATTATGTGATATATTCAATGGTTATATAAGTTTTATAAGCAAGTGAAAAAGATAAGCAAAGCAAAATGTTAACACCTACAATGTAACTAAAATACTTGAAGAACAATGAAAAAAACCTTTGCCCCTTATGCTAAAAACAGTTAATAAGTGTTTAATGTGACAAGTGACTTCAAAACTTGCAATTATCCTGCTAAAGCATGTCGTCACCGATAGAAGAAAAGACAGCATGTGGAATAGTAGTAGGTGTTGTGAGTTCTTGTTCCTATCTCCAACACAGTATTCCCCCTTCAACTCTCCAGTGGGGTGTGGAAAAAGTTCATAGCCTGCATTGGTAAGTTTAAGAAAAACTATAGGATCAAACTGAGCCCTGCATTTCCCAATGACTCACTCTTTCTTGCCTTCTGCCTTCCTGCCAACTTGCTTCTTCCGTCTCCATTAATGCTCTGCCACTTTTTAAAAGAAAACAAGGCTCTTTCTTCATACAAGATTTGTGCTAGTTTAGAGTGAATGAATTCTCTAGGTTGTATATTTTTCCTTTTCGAAAATACATTTCGGGGATAACAGGGGCAAAGGAGAGGAAGGGTCATCAAGGAACATGCATAAAGGACCCATCAACAAAGCCAAATGGGGGAAGGATTGAGGGTGGGAGGTGGGGATGGGTGGGCTGGGGAAAGTGGTGCTGGGAAAATATTGACCAAAAAAAAAAAAAATAGGGGGAGGCTACGAATAGTATAGGAAATTGAGAAGCCAAAGAGTTGATATGTACATCCCATAAACATGAACTAAGAGATGTGGGGATAATGAGATGGGGTGCAGGGCAGAGGGGATAATGGGTAGAAAAAAATGGGACAACTGTAATAGCATAATCAATAAAATATACAAAAAATAAAATAAATTTCATATGTTCAACAATATTTACCAGATATCTGTTATGTGCTAGGCACTAGGGATTCAGTAGAGCATAAAACAAAGTCCCTACTCTCAAGGAGCTTTCATTCTAGTGCAGGAAAACAAGGGGACAATAAAGAGGTAGATGATATGCCACATGGTGATAGGTGCATGAAGAAACATAAAACCACAGGAAAGGTTGGAGGGCCCTGCTATTCTTAGGTAGGGTGTGGAGGGGACACCTCATCTACAGTGACATAAAGGGTCCTAAAGCAAATTGCAGGCAGAAGCAGCAGGAGTGCAGAGGCCCTGAAGAATTCTAGCGTGGATGGAGTGAGTGACCCAGAAAGTGAGTGGAAGGAGACAGAGTTAGACCTTGGTGGGACAACAGATCATGTGGGAATCTATAGGTCCTTGGTAAGGACTGGGAATTTTTCTTCGTGTGAGTTAAAATAGAACAGTAAATGATTAAATAGATAAAAATATTTTAAGATTTTATTGTCTAATGTTAAATGATCAATCTTTGAATGGAGGATATACCAATGCCTAAAAAACAGAATGTACTGAAAAGGCCAATTATAAAAGGGCAAGTCCATTGTTTTCTTAAATTATTCAAAGTGATTTCTAAATTTAAGACTAGCTGGTCTAAAATATTTGGACAAAGTCAACCTAAATGTTAATAGTGCCTGTAAAATGAATGCAAATTTTTATACTTCTCATCTTTGTCCCTACACCACATCTTTTAAAATTTAGTGTTATATGCTATATATAATACAATATAATCAAATATAAAATGTAGAGCTATATACTATATAAAATACAATATAATCAAATATGATTCCTGTTGATGTCAGTATTATCATCAAATGAGATCTGACATCCAATATTTGTCATTAGAATGTTGTATTTAATGCAATGAGGATTTATTAATGTTGATAGCTTGCCGTGAACACAATGAGAAAGCCATTATTGGGAGCTGGTGGTAAACGCCTTTCCTACTGTGCATTCTAAAGTGTAGCCCCAAGATGTCCTGTTCTGGTCCCTGGCCTGTGAATGATGAGATATCAGGCCTGTGAGTCAGCTACGTGCATGACAAAGGGGATTTTACAGATGTAATTAACGTTACTAACGAGTTGACTTTGAGTTCATTGAAAGGGAGACTGTCAGAGTAGACCTAAATTTCCTCTACTTGGTAACAGAAAAAAGAGCCAGATCTGAAGTATGAGGCGGATGTGACATGCTATTGCTGCTCCTGAAAATGGAAGGGGCCACATGGAAAGGACCTGAGACTGGACTCTATCTGGGAGCTAAAGAAATCTCTAGGGGCAGCACGAAAACAGGACCTTCAGTCTTAGGACCACAAACGACTGAATTCCTCCAATACTGTAACTGCACAGAAACCTTCTTTTCTTTAATCTGGCCTTTTATTTACTTATTTATTTTTCCTTGGACTCAAACTGGCCTCACCTAAGCACCCTGACTCATCCACCTCCCTCTCCCTTGCTTAATCATTAAGCCCTCAGGACAATGAGGTTCTGATCAGCACCTAGAAAAAAAGGTCCTGGGTCTGTTGACTATTAAGGCAGAGTTTTCAATCAAACTAAACGTAAATCTTGGCCTCAGTTGTGTTTTAGCTCCGGACCCAGGAAGGCAAAACAATCCCACAGAAAAAAGTCCTTGCGAAATTGGACAGAGGAGCTCAACGGCTGACATCAGGACCAGATGTAATGATCAACGACCCTTACCCTAGCACTGACCAGTCGGTAGAGCCCACAGTCCTAACCCTATTAGTCACCATGATTAATGATTTCTTCCCTGTATAATGCATCCCCTGAAAGCCACTGGGGAGACAGATCTTTGAGCACAGCTACCTGTGACTCTGGGCATGGTGCCATCTCCTTAATAAGTCCTGACTTTCTTGGCTGGAAACTCCTGTTTGTGTCTTATTGAGCTTTGATGTGTGCAGGCAAGTGAACCCCTTCAGTCCAGTAATATTACCAAGAATGAACTTGGAAGAGCTCCAGATAAAAGTTCAGCCCAGTTGACACCTTGATTTTGGCCTTGTGAACCTCTAAGCAGAGAGCCTGCTTAAGCAGATCCTGGACCCACGGAACCTGTGAACTATTAAATGGGTATTGTTTTAAGCTGCTAAACTCATGGAAATTAATTACAAAGCCATAGAAAATGTGTCTACCTTGAACGACAAATTTATGGTATAGTTGGAGAAATCTTAAAAAGCTTAAGGAAATTTATTGAACTTAATAAAAGACTTTCTGCACCTGGCTGGTGTGGTTCAATGGATTGAGCATTGGCCTACAAACCAAAGGGTCGCTGGTTCGATTCTCCAGTCCGGGTGCAAGCCTGGGTTGTGGGGGCAGGTCCCCAGCAGGGGGTAAGTGAGAGGCAACCACACATTGATGTTTCTCTCCCTCTCTCCCTTCCTTCTCCTCTGTCTAAAAATAAAATAAATAAAATGTTTTTTTTTAAAAAAGACTTTCTTATAAAGGGTATCAGTGTATTAGCTAGAGGGCTATCTAAACTGCCATAACAAAGAGATTAAAAAATACATAGTGGATTAAACTAGAGAGAAATTCATTCCCGTATTGCAAAACCATAGAGTGATGTAACCTTAATTCAATACGACAATTCTACCATTCTCAGTGTGTGGCTTCTGACCCTTGGTCCAAGACAGTTACTCTTTTTATCCAGTTTTATTGAGATATAAATGACATATAGCAGTGTATAATTTTAAGGTGTACAATGTAATGATTTGATATATATTGGGAAATAATTATCACAGTAAGGTTAGTTAACACATCTATTACCTCATATAGTTACCTTTTTTCGTGGTAAGTACCTTTAAAGTCTATTCTCTTAGCAAATTTCAAGTATAAAATACAATAATTACAGTGACCATGCTGTACACTAGATCTACAGAACTTATTTATCTTGTAACTGGAAGTCTTATCCCTTTCATCACCATTATACATTTCTCCCACCCCCAATCCCTGGCAACCACCAATCTACTCTATTTCTAAGTTCGGTTTTTTTAGGTTCCACATATAAGAGATCATAACAGTATTCAAGATAGCTCGTCTTTTTCTCTCCATCTCCCACATGGAAGGAAGGTGGAAGAAAGCTGGAGTAACACTTGTGCGTTTGCCTTACGAGGCTGACCCAGAAGTTGCATTACCCAAAATAGCCCATACTGCTTCCACTTAGACCGCACCGCCTAGGACTTAGAACTTCACTGTAAGGAAGACTGGTAGATGCCAGCGTTAGCCGAGAAAACTTATGCCTAACACGTGAAACTCTATGATGAACGACGGGAGAAAGGACATTGGTGGGCAACTAGCCGTCTCTTCCACAACCCAACGGAGGAGCTCAGCAGTGCATTATGAATATTGAGTTATTCAAATTGTTAGAAGTTTTTTCCATGAAAGTGGGTCACATAACTGCTTTATCATAACTCTCCCCAATTAGTCCTTAATGTATTTGGTAGACTCTAGACCTAGGGCAAAATAATGAATAATCCTTCTTTTATGTAACAAACTTCCAAATATTTGAATCAGGTTGTCAGTATCCTCATAAATCTCCGGTATTACTACCTTCCAGTGCCTTTCCTATTCATCTTTATTTACCATTCCTCACTATCTTAAATGCTCTGAACTCATTTATGCTTGTCAAGGATCATTTAAAATAGGGCCTTTAGCAAAGAACCCAGTCCGCAGGGAAAGTTTTCTGGCCGGGAACTTGAGTTGGCAAAGAGGGCGAGGGAGTCTGTAAAGTAAAACACCAAATCAGCTTACGTTTGAAGGAACATGTGAAAATGCATACTTTTAGGAAATCTATGAAAATCACACTGGCCGAAATGAAAAAATTTGGGGGGATTAATAAAAGTTAAAACTGTTCAATACTGCAGACACTGTCAGTAAATAAAGAGTCTTGAATGCCAGATTAAAGAACTTTGATATAATCATATTAACAGAAAGAAAGCAACAGAGGTGGAAAGTTGAAGTCAATAATCTAAACTACAAATACCTGTTTTTAAATGTGGATGTCAAAAAAGTAAAACAATAGTTCTACAGACCCATAGACAACAATCATCTTTTAAAGCTTATGGGTGGCTTCTTTTTAATCTATTCATGAGTTTACAGTCTTAAATATGAATAAATTTTCATGATACATAAAATTTACTTTAAATATAAATTCACTTTGCATTTAATATGCAAATAAATCACCTAAAACACATTATATACATGCTGAAAACATGTTTATAAATATTAAGCGTAAGATATTTTTGAGAATTAAATGCTACCCTAACACTGACATTTTCTATAATCGAGAAGAGAGTGCTTGTTAATAAACTTTATAATAGTATGATTAAATCCTACATCAATGTTCTTTTACATCTAACAAATTCTGATGTAACTAAAATATCCACAGCATTTTAAGTGTTATACAGGAGATTTATATGATTATGTGATGAAACCAATTAAAATCTCTCAGTGGGAGCATTATTCATTGCTCATAAGCCTTCGGATTTTCCCAGCGTCAGAAGCAAGTTGTCAAGAAAAGATTCTGACCGTGGCGATTTTATAAAAACCATCATCTTCAGAGCTAGTAAGACTCTGTGATACCAAGTACCAGAAAAGTATATGAGTGATAAGAAATGAAAATCAAAACTAGAGTAAGATACTACCTCATGTCTATTAGGATGGTTACTATTTTAAATAAAAGTGTTGCAGAGGACGTGTAGAAATTGGAGTCCTTTGTGCACTATTGGAGGGAATGCAAAATGGTACAGCCACTGCGGAAACCTGTCTGGTAGTTCCTCAAAATTTAAGAATGGAATTGCCATTGACCTAGTGATCCCACTTATGGGTATATATCCAAAGGAAATAAGATCACTATTTCAAAGAGGTTGCTGCATGCCCACGTTCATAATAGTTTTATTCACAATAGCCGAGAGAAGGAAACAGCCTAAATGTCTGTTATTGGAAGAATGGACAAAGAAAATGGGGTATACATATACAATTGAATGTTATTCAGCCTTAAAAAAGGAAATTGTGCCATTTGTGACCCAGTGGATGAATCTGGAAGTCATTAAGCTAAATAAACTAAAAGCAAAGATAAATATTGCATAATCTCATTTGTATGTGGAAGCAAAAAAAGTTGAACTCATAGTAACAGGGAGTAGAATGTTGGTTCCTAGGTGCTGGGGGTGGGACAAATGGGGAGACATTGGCCAAAGGATAAAAACTTTCAGTTATGAGATGAATATGTTCTAGAGACCTAACACACATCATGATGACTATATTAATAATAACACATTAATATATTATCCTATAAGTAATACCTAACACTATAATCCATTAATAATGTATTATACACTTGAATTTGTTAAAAGAGTAGATCTTAAGTGTTCTCAGCACAAAAAAAGGTAACTATGTGATGTGATAAATATGCTAATTGGCTTGATTGGAGTAATCATTTGACAGTGAACACCTATATTGAACGATCACATCATATACCTTAAATATATAATTTTTTGTCAATTATACTCCTGAAGCTGGGAAAAATAATATTTTATGGAAAACAAACAAATCGTAGTGATCTTTAAAGGCTAGCCCAATAAACTAATCTGATCAAACAAAAAAAAATTTGGAAGAAAAAAGTGCAAGAGTGGTTAAGTGTAACCATGCACCTCCCTCTGAGAATGAATAATAGCTCATCTTTCCTTAATAACACAGGTCAGTAAAACTGACCATTTAATGTCAACATGTGACATTAACAGCATTCAGCAGTGTTGATAATTGAGTATGAATGCCATAGTAAATGGAACAATGATTTGATGCCCCAGTCATTAATGGTTTCAATCTTTGCATTGTTTGAAATAAGACATATTTTCTCTTCTCTTTAGATTTTCACACCCACAATGTTTATTTGAACATGCACTGTAGAGATGAAAGGCCTTGCCCAAAGGACTGCTAACAATGTTGCCTCAGATTTGCAAATTCTCCAAGTTTTGAAGCTTTTTACTTAAAAAAAAAGAAGACCCAAACCGAAGCCCTACACTCTTAATTTTTTGTCAATTTGTGATTGTGACAATTACTTCATAAATTCCATTTACTTCGCTCTCAAAACATATGTGGAGTAAGTCTGACTTCTATTTGACTTTATAGTCAGAATGAAATTTTTAAACTATGAAAAATTTTAAAATGCTATAGAAATGGAAAATGTGACTATCATTTTTATTGTGTATGTATGTGTGTGTTGCAGAGCTGAAAAAATAGTCTGCCATTACTTATTTCCTCAGCCTTTACCTAATTACTTCTTTTTTGTTTTCAATATTCTGTAGTAAAGTATCTATTCCAGCTTGTGTTATCATGGACCCATGCTAAACTCCAGTCCATTGATCAAAATCTGTTTTACTAAGAATGTAATATGAGCTGCTTGTCTTTGTCTTCCGTAAAGATTAATAGTTCAAACTTCAAAACACCCTAGCTCTATGCTTAGGTCCATTCATGGTTGTTATTATGACAAAAATAGTTAACATATATTGATTGCATGCATACTATATTCTTATCACTTTAAATGTCTCAGTCACCAAACCTTCGAAATAATTTTATACTATGTCATTTTATTATTTTACACTATGCAATCTCTAATTGGTAGGTGTAACTAATGATTAACACTATTGTCACCTATGGCACTATTAACACGGGACTTTGCAGGGCAGTGAGTTGCAGAACTCCAGGTGTGAAGGGTGTTTCCTAGAACAGGCAATATGGTAGGCATTGTACAGACAGGGTGCTCCATACATGGTTTTGGAAATTGATTTTCTAACACTTTTACTCTTTGTGCTTTTTTAAAATTACACTTATTGGGGTGACATTGGTTAATATGGTCATATATACTTCAGGTGTACACTTCTATGATACGTGACCCGTATGTTGCATTGTGTGCCCACCACCCAAAGTCAAATACAGTAAAGTTGCAGGATACAAAAGCAATGTACAAAAATCTTTGTGCTTTTCTGTGATCTTTTTCCTATCCATGGCGTCTGATGCATTCTTATGACTTATGTTGAAGATAAACTCTGAAAAAAGCAATGTTTATAGAGTTCTAAAAGGGATTACAAGCCAGAAGTAGAATCTGTCTTAGATTGGCACAGGGAATAATATTTTAGGGGCAAAATAGCACAACAGAGATCTTTTAATAATGAGTCAATTTAGGTTACATCTTGCGGCTTCCTCCAGGTAGTTGTCAGCACAATCTGCATAACCAGAACACATAACGTCATGCGCAGGCACAGGAAGCCATAGCTACGCTCCGCGACTTGTGTCCAGAAGGCAGTGTACCACCTTTGATGACTCAAATGCATGATTCCATGAAAGGCCCAAAACTCTCACTGTTACAGATAAAATCACTGGGCGAGCTTCTTAATGCTGAATGCAGTTTTACACAGAGAGGTTTATGGGCCTTCTCTGTTTGCTTTAGTCTTTCACATTTAATTACAGTCTCATTATGAAACTATATAAAAATTAGAAGTCCAAATAATTGCTATTTTTTCTCTGTTTTTTTCAGAGATACTGGCCCTGTTTGCTACAGATACTCTGTACAGTGCGACTAGGAAGAACTGGGCTTAAATTTCAGCACTTTTGTCCTCCTAGCTTAGGACATGTGTTTATTTTTATATTTCAATTTACTTGTTTTCTTTAAAGTGGTTTCACTATAAATTTATTAGAGCAATTGCTTCCAAGCTAAGGAAAGTCTACTTTCTCTGAATGCTGAAAGCTTGAAGTTTTATATTAACATTTATTCTCGAGATGGAGATATCCTTAAAAATACTTTTACCTTAACAGTGATTGAGGGCTTTTTTTTTTGGTGGGGGAGTCTGAGTCATTTCCCTAACATCCACATTTCCATGTAGAAATGTGACAACTGATTTCTACTATATTCAAGTTAATGATTTCTGCCTCAACAAGTAATGAATATATTTTCCAAATGCTAACCTTTTAGTGAAATGAAAGGGCTCTTTAATAATTCTGTTTATTGGTGGTCATAAAAATGATTTTTGCAAGTAGGTTTTTTAAAACAGTTTGGCATCTGATAATACGATATGTTAATTTATTTGGTTCTCAGGCTGGGCAATCTAGGAGGAAAAACAGTGAAGGTCCCTTTTGTCTCTCTCCCTAACTTAGACCCTGTATTAATTTTCTGTTAGTGTAACAGATTATACAGTAAGTTTTAAGTGGCTTAAAACAACACACATTTTATTTATTTATTCATGTATGTATGTATGTATCTATTTATTTCCTCACCCAAGGATATGCTTATTGATTTTAGAGAGAAAAGAAAGAGAGGGGCAAGAGAGAGAGAGGGAAATATTGATCAGTAGTTCCCATACGCTCCCTGACTGGGGATCGAACTCACAACCTGGGTATGTGCCCTGACTGGGAACTGAACCGCAACCTTTCTGTTGTACAGGATGTTGCTCCAACCAAGCCACCTGGAAAAGGCCAACACACAATTCTTATCTCAAGGTTTTAGGCTTGCCTTAACTAGGAGCTCTGCTCACAATCTCAAAGGCTGAAATCAAGGTGTCAGATGGGCTGAGTTCTCGTCTGGACCTTGAGATCTTTCCCAGGCTCATTCGGGGGGTCGACAGAACTCTGATCCTTGCAGCTGTGAGATGGAAGTGCTGAGCTCCAAGAGGTCATTCCTCTCCATTTGCAGTTTGCAGCATGACCATGTACTTCTTCAAGGCCAGCAGGAGAAGCTAGCTGTCTATCTCAAAAAGGGCAACCGTACTTTTCAAAGACTCACCTGATTATGAAAAATTACTTCCTTTTTTTAACTCAAAGTCATGGTTAGAGGCATTAACTACATTTGCAAAAATCCCCACATTTTTGTCATACGACATAATATATCATAATTATAGGAGTGACGTCCCATCATAGTCACAGGTTCCACCCATACTAAAAGGGAGCGGATTAATAAATGAGGACATGGATCATCAGGGGTCAATGTAGAATTGTGCCTATACCACAGGTCCTCAGTCCAATATTATTTAACCAGTTTCTGACATCTTATTTTATAGACCCCTCCACAAGCTCTCCAGTAGAGGCCCAAGGCTTAGATAAATCACGGAATTACCAACTCTGAGGCCCTCCTTGGCATGGCCAGGCCTCTCTTCCTAGGGATTTCCCATATTCCTTTTCCTACCATTTCTCCTACTGTTATGCTGGACTTCTTAAAACTAGGGGGTGTAATGCTTTGTTTTTAAAAGGCCATAAAAATTAGACATCTATAAAATGGTAGTACATGTACCATTACGCTTTGGTAAACTAAATTGTTCTTGTCTTTGCTGATGAAATTTTAAGGGGAATTCCTTATTTTTTTGTAAAAAGTTAAACTGTAATCTTCTTCAGTTTTCTCCATTATTGATACTCTACATGAATGTATTTCAAGGGTAACAATTATCCATTTAAGATGTTTTGTCCTTTCACTCTATTGATTTTTTTGGTGCATGTGCTAGAGTAAAAAGAAAAATTCACTGACTACCTCTATGATATCTATTATTCATAGCAGTAAAGAATAACTTTATTTCTTAACATTATTGAATGAGAACACTGAACCTAAAATCAGTAAAAGGTGAACTTCAAATAATTTTAAATACTCGACATACTAATTGCTTTTATAGGTTTATTTTTCTTGCTATCTTGAAAACTGATAACGATCATCTCAGAGGACAATTCTGAAATAATTAAGGAGATATAAGTATGCTATTCAAGGAGAAAATACAAAATATGAGTTAGGAAAGAAAGTATGAGAAATATCCTTATCATCACAAAACCAATAGTTCTTTTCAATTCTCAGCTAGAATCTTCCTTTTCTTCCCTTGTGAGGCGAATGAGCTGTTGCATCGGAGTGGGCACTACAAGCACATGCAATGAGTTGGCTGTGTCCACGACATCAGCTTATCGCTGGGACAACAGCTACGGTGTGTCTCTGTGGCACAGGACCATAGAAACTCTTAAAAGACAAAAACTCTAAAGCTGAATGCCAGAACCCATTATAACATCTAATACGCATTAAAAAATAATGAATAAGTTTCTGTCCTTGCAGAAACAGTCACTGATTTCATCATTTTAGTTAATGTCAGGCTGATAATAAAACTGTTGTTGATTACGGAACTAGAGGACCAGAAGGTTTACTCTGTGTCCTCAAATGGCATGTGTAGAATCTCACTCACTCTTTAGAACAAGCCTGTGAGGCAGAGGTGCTTGTTCTTGCCATTTCACGGGCTTAGCTTATTCAGAGACAGACTTCTGGCCTCTCTCCTGCCCGGCCTATGCTGCAGCAAATGCTGCTGGTGGCTAGCCATATCCTGTTTGCATCTCAGTTTCCGTGAACATCGAAGGCTTTCTATCTCCATTCATATCTCAAGCACCTAGGACTTTCTGCAGTCACAAGGGGCATGCGTAGCTGATGCGTGGGCCAGGCCACCGATACCATACCTTTGGGAGCTGGCCTTGGCCAATGGGAATTGCTAAATAAACAACTCATCTTCTCGGTTCCTTATTAAGACTTGCGAGAGGCATTCTACACCATGTCCAAGAAGTTCCAGAAGTAACCTGTATCTTCACTCACTGCAATGGCCTCCTTCCCTTCCTTGTTTTACCTCGCCCTTATCTGTACTTTCTGGGATTATCCCCCAAAGAAATTGCAGTTCCTGTCTCAAGCTCTGCTACCGGAGAACACAACTTAACAGACATGGTCTTCTCTTCTACGACTGACTGGTAATAATGATAGGGGAACTCAAGAGTTAAAGATTTTGGCCTTAGTTGACAGGCTTAAGTAATTAATGTGTGCAGAAAGCTGCTATTTCGGAAACTGGAACTCATGACTCCAGAAGGTCATAAGCAATTCAGCCTTGTGCCCCAGGGGGTCTGCGAGCAAGATGATATCTGAGCCATTGAGTTCCAGGGAGGGAACATCTGTGAGGCAGATAAAGAATTTTTGATCAACAGATAAGGAAATATTAGGAAAATCACCACTCTTATCCAAATAACCTTTTTTTCAAAACCCCTCCCTACTCTTTCTTCTCCTTATAAAAAGATTGGCTTGTGATGAGAAGTTAAGATGGTTTTCCAGGGTACATAATCCACCATCGTCTAAGATCACTGGCATCTGAATAAAACGACCATAAAAATTTAATCCTTGTCTCTACTTATTGGTTTTCATAGTGACAGGCAACACAAATGCTGACTTTTCTGCTTTCGATAAGACATCATTTTTTAAAAACTGACTGACATTTGAGGATTTTTAAACTTGAATGTCCTTTTTGGAATAGCAATTTATTTTCATTCTTATAATTTACAGGCACAGATTTTCTTTAACAAAGAAGAACAGATTTTGTTCATTCTTTTCAAAGTTTAATGAGGAATTATTCTCTTACAACTTCTTTCAATAGGTAATGCATTCTCAAAAATAAAGCTTAAATTACAATTTTGTAGTTGTTGCCTAGGAGTACATTTTGGTGCAAAATTGCAATCCTTTAAAATTCTAAATAACTCAGCAGTCTACATTTTAAAAATGTTTGTGTATGACAAATTACTCATTCTTAACTATAAAGAGAATTTCATTTCAGATCATTATTATAGAACACCTACATATATTCACAACAGACAAAATCCATGCTTAATAGAAAGGTAAGACAAATCCCCGGGCATAATAAATGATGAACAATATGCTAGAATGATAGAGAATGCCTTGTTTTCCCTAGAACCATTTTCTTTTCACATTCTAAGGCTGACATGCTTAGAGACATAAGTTTACATATCAACTAATTGTCAAGATCTAAGAAACTTCTCTTTTCTCAAGAGAGGATCTGTTTACATTAGAAAGATAAGCTCTTTTTCTCTCTCAAGAGTGGAGGAGGGGCTGCTATGTAGCAGTTCCTATAGAAATGACAGACTGCATCATTTGGGGGTCCCTCTCCTGCAGTATAGATCCTCTGTATGTGCAGTTCACATTTGTTCTTGCCGCATCTCCCTGAAGGGGGAGCGTGGGGCATGGGGAACCAGTACTACTAATAATGTCTGATCTTAGATCTGGAAGTATCATGTTTACTATTAGGATAAAATAAATAAATATAGATATTAAGAACTTATCAATAAAATATTCATGGGAGTAAACCTTTAAATTGGCATACAATGGGTGTTTTCACATGCAAAAAGGTTGCAATAAATTTCTGACACGTGCTTATACCTAAAGTCACTAATATGTGTTCTTTCCACAATTATTGGAGGACCTACAGACAACCTGTCTCACCATATAAAAAAAACTATATAAAAGGAGCCATTTCAAAATGGAGTCAGAGCTGCTACCCAAAGGAACTACCCGTACTCTAACTCCTCAAACCTTTAGAAAGTTAAAACTGGGCTAAGCCACTGTGGACTCTGCCTAAAGCAGCACTGTATTCCAAACAAGTATTCGCAAAGCTAACAGGAAAGCAGAAGTTATGACTACAAGGAGACTGAAAATTAAAGACAGTTCTGTACAATTCGCATTACCATGTTAGCTTATCTGCACATCTACAGGAGTTCCTTCCTTAGCTTATCAACACCACAGAAATTCCTTCCTTCTCTTCATGTAATTATTCCCCTTTCTCATAAAATCCTCTTATCTTCACCTCCTAATTCAAACATTACTTGGGTTACTTGGGCCTGAATCAGTGTTTCCAGAATGGCTATCTTTTTGGATCTCAAATAAACACTTGCTGCTTCACTTTGGCCTTTTATTTTTAGGTTAACAATAGGTACATCAAACAATAGGAACATCGAAATCAAGCAGATGTCAGCCTCTTTGTCAAGGGACAACACAAGAAGAAACACTCAACATTCTTTGTGTTTTCCTGATCTTCCTCTTAAAGAGCAACTATGACCAACAAAATACTAGACTTTTCAAAGACACAGCAATTCAAGCTCACATTCAGAGCTCCCTTATGTCAAAGTCTAAAGGCCATTTGAAAGGTCTGTCATTTTATGGCATCTTGCCATCTAACCTTAGGCCTGGGAGAAGTGAAATGGGCCTGATGGTCTGAGTGAGCCTCAAAGGATAGTTTGGTATCTGGGGGACGTCAGTGGCACTTGGACGGGGAGTCCACGGTGGCTTCACAGGACTCTGCAGAATACTTTAGACCTGAGGATTTCTGTGGTCTCTGTTTTGCATTTGAGGAGTTCCATGTGCCTGCCTGCTGTGTCAAGAAGAGTGATCAAAACTCCTAGAAAGAAAGTGTAGGGTGAGCATATATTCATCACTGAAGTGGTTTGCCTTAGGAGGTGCTTTTTTTTTTTCATACAGTTTGTGACCATAGCTTCTTATTTGTTAAAATTATATACAGTAATTGGCGGGGTGATTTTCTGATTGTCTGTTTGTGTATGTGTGTGAATGTGGTCAGTGAGATTCTTTAGACATTTATATTTGTGCTTCTCAAATGTTAGCACACATCAGAATCACCTCAAAGCTTTTTCAAAACACAGACTGATGGATGTACGTCCGGAGCTTATGACTCAGTGGGTCTGAGGTGGGGCCCAAGAATCTCCAGGTTCTAAAGTGATTCTGATGCCACCAGTCTGGGGACCAAATTTTGAGAATCAGGGCTACCTCTGTCTACATTTTAAGAACATCTTTATAAATTAAGAGTGACTGTGCGTGTTATAAGAGCATCTAGTTAAATGGTAAATATACATTAAAAACAAGAGAAGAAAGAATCTAATTGCTAATTTAGTAAGAACTTGAGAGATTCTTTCCCACAGAGAGTGAGCTGAAGGTATAGCTCTGCTTTTAAAAGAACAAACAATTGAACAAGATAACTTTCTATCCCTGAACCGTATTAAGACAGAATTTTTCTTTTGGGTAAGGTACTTTGGCCTGCCTCCAGAAGGAAATCAACAAGACTGGGAAATCAACCAGATTGTATAGTCTCTCAAATTTTATGGAGCTCATATTCTCATTGGTCTTGAGTTTAATAGGTGCAAATAAATTTAGAATAAAGAGTTTCAAACCTCCTCCTCTTCTCACATAAATGAAAGAAAAAGTGCTCAGAAGGAATAGTAGTTTTAGTTAATATACATGTCTTGGTTACTGGAATAAAGTGAAGAACAAAAAATGTGCTAATAGCCCACCTGTAAGGGACCTTTTTGTCTTAAGACTTTAAACCATGAGTTAATGATTGTTAGTATTACCTGATAAATAAACATTAAATAATTGCAAAAAGTTCTTTAAATTGGTAATTAAATACTCTTAGTTTTCCTGATCACAGAAAATACTTAAACAACTTAAATTGTTAAATTTGGCTAAAAAGACAGCTCAGTGTACTCTTTTTCTGCCTAGAGTGAGATGTAATGCAAACATGACATTTAGTTCATCTAAATCAGCTTTATTTTATGATAGGAGTCCTAATTAACTGCAAATTTGTAACCTTGTCTTGTAGAACAGGTAGAGGATTTAATTACACTAAAAATTAGACTAAAAACTTAACACTGCATGGATATAAATGAATGCAACTAAATTGGATTAGAGAATGAGTATCTTTATTTTTTTTAAAATATATACTTGTTTTAAACCTCAGACAATGACACATGCTATTTCATTTGGATTCCTTGAGTAAATATTTTAATATCAACTACTGTATTATTTTATATACTTAAATTTGGAGACAGAGTAAAGGTACTTGATGACAACAGTGTAGTGCTTTTTTTAAATAAATTTTATTATTTAGACTAGTGTTAGGTTCATAGCAAAACTGATAGGAAAGGACAGAGATTTCCATACACCCTTCCCCCCACCAACACACCTCACCCACTGCCTACATTCCCTACCAGACTGGTACATTCCTACCAATGAACCAACACTGACATGTTATTATCATTCAAAGTCCATAGTTTACATTAGGGGTCATGGAGTAGTTCTTATTTATATATTTTGTCAATATGTAAATGTATTTGCAATGTAAATCGCATTCAGGTTACAAGGAAAAACCAATGCAGTAAAACAGCATCTTACGCTTTATAAAATTAATTATATTCAATTCCTAAAGTTTATCCTCTATCATTTTATACATATATGTATATTTAAAATACATATACATTGAGGTAATTTTAAATTATTTTTTGCAAATATCAGATCAGTTGTTGCCAGGGGCCGGGAATTATAGAGAAAATTAATCACAAAGGATCATGAGGGAACTTTTTGTGTGTATATGTCTGTCAAACTCATCAAACTATAAGTTTAACTGTGTGTAAATTATACCTCAATAAATTTAAGTTGAAAAAAAATTTTAATTAAATTATTTTTAAAGAAGCTTATGTATAATAGAGGACTGATAGTTCAGAAAGAAAAATGGTCATTGGATTTGGAGTCTGTTCTTAACACTAAGGCGGTAAAAATTTATTTGCTTTCTTCAGAGATGGAAGAAAGATTCACCTCACCCAAACTGAACACATAAACTCTTAAATGCTCTGCTTTAATGCTGATTTTGAGTATTTTATGACTATGGTGAGTTATTTTTAAAAATACACAAACAAGAGTACAGAGTCCTAGTTATATCTAGACAAAACTAAAGTGACTGAGCTATTTGCTGTTTTACCCTTGTTATGAGTACCATAAAGCATTGTTACTTTGGTTAATAACACAGGCAAAGCTGTGGCTACTTTTTGTCCCTGAGCCCTTGTGTGCTTGTCTGGAAATTTTTGGTGTTGCTGTTCTCCAAGGCCAGGCCCTGAATTTGGACCAAAAAAACTGACAGGGTGTTTTTATACCCACGCCAACTTTGGAACTTTCTCAACAGCACCAAAGGCTTGCCCCTCACCTTGAAACCCTTCTTGGGGCACTCACGAGCATCCTGGTACAATTGGGCACAACTGGAATGCCCTATTTTTCTTAATTGTCTCAATACTTATCCCAGTGGGGAAACCTCTTTCCCCTTCTTCGTGAGAATATGACCACTAGTTAACTCTCGATTTCCCCAGGCATCTGATTCGATAATATGCCCACTATTTTGCTAAGTGACATATAGAAAAAACAACCCCAGTTGATAAGTCGCATGTGGACTGGGAAAAGTAGAATCACTTCTTCCTAGAAGTAGAAGTAGATGTGATAGGAACCACATCTTTGGGCTTCCGTGAGTGTAATGATTCTCCTAACTGAGCGTGTCCCTGGAAACTATGTCTATGGGACAGTTACAAGAGATGCTGGCTCCAATGAGAATGAGGCCTTTATACCCAAGTGGCTTCCGTACCTTCTCAATATGGATCTTGTCTTTTTCTATCTGCACTGTGTGACCTGCAGAGCCAAGGAAGGCAACTCCCAAATGGCTGTGGGGCTGCTGCCTAGACTGCAGGAGGGATAGCTGGTGTCGCAATGGATACCTGATGCTGTCCTGCTGTTGAGCTGTGTTTCCTGCCCTGTATCCTCCAGCATGGCCTTGGACAGTCTTGTGAGTTTGATGTTTAGTTAAACTTCACAGTCATAATCGCAAGGAATATCGTTTTATGGCATAACAAAAAATTTTCAAAATGAAAAGACAATCTCGACCTACCTTAACAATGGACCTGAACAGGGTCAATTTTGTATAGGGAAGCTATTATTCTTTGATATGCTATTACATGCCCTATACGGACAAAAGGGGTGACACAATGGCTGTCTGTAAATTTACTTCTAGGAAGATTTTATTTGTAGTTTAAAAATCCCTTTATCAATTGGAGATGATTGTAAGGCTTTGGAGACTTGCAAATGTCTTCACTTCCTAAAATAGATTGTTCCCCTCAGAGTACTCATCATCTATTAGAGTTATGCCCAATTGCTTATGCACTCTCTTCCAGCAGGAGATTCTACTCCCTTCCATTCTGACATCATTGGCTTCTGAAACAAATTAACCAGAGGCATCCAGACTGTCATCAACAGGTGGCCTACGTTCTCCGCTCATGTTTGCCTAAAGGTTCCCACTATTAGCTACAGATCGGACACTGTCTTCTGATAAAATTATGAGGAAAAGTCAGTCTCGGACCTTAGTGCGAAAGACTATTGAGACTGCTAAGAATAAACTCAGAGGTGCAGTTTCCAAATGTAAATTGAAATTACCACCTTGAGTAAATACCTGATGGACTGTACTAGGGGGCTTAAAATTTGGAATTTCTGGAATTATTTTGGTTCAAAGACAGAAGACTTTGTGAAGGTAAACTGTTAACTGAATATTGGTGTAAGAAGAAATGGGCTTTGTGAAAGTTAACACATCTAATTGTAGTTTTTTTTTAGAACATTGTTGGTATTACTTTTAATGGTTTATTGTATGATAAGTCATGATAAACCCCTTCAGTCCTTTTTCCTCTCTCTAACCCCAAACTTGGAAGATTAAATTTGTGCTAGTGAGAATGAAAGCCCTATCTTAAAATAATCTTAATCAATGGACCTATATCTTTATGCAAGTTTTGTTGTATCAAAGAATCATACTAAACATATGAACCTATTCTTAACTGGTATACTGTGCCAACTGAGCTTTCAAAATGTTTGAAAAGGGTAATTTTGCTTATGTCACATGATATAATTTCAGGGGAAACGTAACTAAATTCCTGAGGATATTTCTTCCTATGGGCATAATACATTGAAAACCGGGAACATAGACTTGTAAAACTTCCTTTCTGTTATATCGATATGGCACATATCCTTTAAGAAGTATAAATATGAAAAACCATGAAAACAAGCTAATTAACCTCAGGTGGATTTATGGACAGCGCCTAATAAATGGAACTCAGAGATCAACTTTTAAAAGGAGTAAAGCTTAAAACCATCCTTTGGTAACAAAGATGCTGAATTAAATTATAGTTATTCTAAATCAAATTCACCTCCAAATAATCAAGCCATATTAAAAAAAAACACCATTGACAAAGTCTATGCAGATTCTTAAGGAAATATGATGCATGCTAATTGGCCTTAGCTATAAACTGCTGAGAACAGCGTCAGATATTATACATAGTGCCTTTCCCAGGTCCCTTTACTTTTCATGGCAACGTAGCTATTTGCAAAGGTTCAATAAAAATTGGTCATTTCTCATATCTAACTATAATTACACAAAGCAAATATGTTACCATAAGAATATAAGAGCACACAAAAGTAAATATTATTTAATTAGGTGTGATATGACTGCATTTCATATGTGGAAACATCATCTTCAGAGTCTCTTCAGAGTACCTGCTCTACGGCTTAAGGAGCTTCCGATTCACATTCGGTAAAGAATGGCACCTCTGAGCCTACCCAGGGAATCTGCAAGACAGGAAGACGTCCACAGACGCAGTGCTGCAGACAGGCTGGAGAAGGGCCACTGCACCCTCTGCTTCCGGATCAGAACGCATAAAGTGTAAAGACCGGTATAAAAAGCTTTCTAGGACAACTGTGCAGTCTTGGAGTCTTTTACAAAATCTCCAGGTAGAAGGTCATTCTCAGGTTTCAGAAATTGTATGGCTCTGCTTAAAGTGCAACGAGGGAATCTGTGTGTCAGTGAGTGATGTTTTTTGCATCTATGAAAATAATACAGGAAAAACAGAACAGAATATTTGTGTTCTGCAAAAGCTTATATATATCTAAGGTCAGAGACCACAGGAAATAGCTATCATTAAAACTGAGTCTATGATTTTTTAAAAACATTTTCCCAATTGTAGGAAACTGATGAAAGGAATCACATTAACATGTACATCAAGGATTGCGTCTGTACAGGGTAAGACAGGCCTACGCTTGATTTTACCATCTGTAAGAAATGCAAAAAACGATTGACTTAGCAACACCTTCAATTCACGATCTTAATGCAAAAATGCAACACAAAGTGGCTTGTCAAGGTCTCTCAAACCTGCTCAGAAACAAACCTTTCTCTGATGATGTAAGCTGCATTCTCCTTCTGAGAAAAAAAAAAAGAAAAAAGGAACATTCATAATGCTTAATTTTTTTTATCAACTTTAATAGAATTAAAGTTTTCTTCCTAGGAAGCATCAGTATATACTATGGCTCTGAATTGGGACCCTTGTGAGAGTGAAATGGAACGCTAGTAAAGATTATGCCAGTCAACAGGAAAAACAAACGAACAAACAACAAAACAGAACTGCCCCCAGGCAAACCAGGATATATGGCCATCCTACCATAAAGGAAATTCCCAACGGTCAATATCAAAGGAGCCCTGCACACCAAACAGTGAGTGAACGCGTTGGGGTGGCAGCTGCTCTTGGCACCCATCCTGTTTAGATGAGAGGAAATATATGTAAACTCCAAATAGCATGCCTGATGCATAATATGTACTAGAAATACTACTGTGCTTTACCCACTCAGAGAATAACTCTCTAAGAGCTTTCCTAAATTACATTCTAATGACAAAATTGCTGGCAGGGCTTCTGACTTGAAAAGGGCTTTGTTTACACATAGAATTCTGAATATGTTTCAGTTTTATCAAGTTGAATTTATTTTTGGAAAAAAAGCTTTCCAATTTATATTCTCAGGTCTGCCTATATTCTAACTGGTATAATTTCTCATTAGCGAGGTTTCACTAAATCATGAGAAAAGTGAAGCCTGGCAGGGGACAACCTTCTAAAATTCTAAATCTTTTCTCAGGCCTCAGATTTCTGTAATTCTTAACCAACTTGACAACACTGTTCTCAGAACACTGGAAACTTTCCTTTAGCATTTGACTCATCGGACTCATAGGGTGGACTTTAGGAGTTTCAGAGTTGACTGACTGAGATGCTCTAATTCTACTCATTGCAGGAATTTCTAACATTGTTATTAATAGAATCACAATTAACTCATTCACACAGATCACTTTTCTGATGATTTAAATTTGTTCTGAGTATGTGAGGACAAGCAATTGTCCTCTGTAGTGGGTTGACATGGATTTTCCCAAAGATATGTTCAAGTTCTAAACTCTAGTACCCGTGAATGTGACCTTATTTGGAAATAGAGTTTTTGTAGATGTAATTAAGGGTCATGGGATGAGATTATCCTGGATTTAGGGTGGGCGTAAATCCAATGACTGAAGCCCTTCTGAGAGAAAGGAGAGAAAGGTTTGAGACACAGAGGCACAGAGGGAAGTGCCCTGTGAGGACAGACTGGGGCAAGGCTGCCACAGCCAAGGAATGCCTGGGGCTACCAGGAGTGGAAGGGACAAGGAGAGTTCTTCATAAGAGCCTTGAAAGGGAGTGTTTCCCCACCACACCTTGATTTTTTTGACTCCTGCACTCCAGAACCATGAAATAATGAATTTCTGTTGTTTTAAGCCCAAGTTTATAGGTATTTCTTAAAGCAGCCCTAGGAAATTAAAACATCCTCCAAGATACACATTTCAAGAAATCAAATTGTACGGAATTGCCATCACTAAACATATCTGTAGAGACTGTTCATATTTTTCTAGCACTACAAGACTGATGTCAAGATATTACATTCAATATGTGATGGGTGATGGGGTCCTGAAAGGCCCAACCCAATTAAAATGTAACTGGCATTTTTCTGATACTAACATGACATCGTCATATGGTTGCTAGATAAAATAAGGAACTCAGTTAAAAGAAGAGCGCATCGTTTACCTGAACTTCAAATTTAATTAGGTATTCTCTGTTTTTATTTGCTAAATCTGGAACCCTACAATTTCAGGAGAGAAATTGCAGATCTCAAGATCATACAGCTAATATAATGTTGAACTTGGCTTTGAAATTATATTGTCAGACTCCCAAGATCATTTGCCGTCTAGTCCAGTCCATAAAGCTTCTTAAAGCTGATATAATAAAACTTGGGAAAAGGCAGTACCATTCCAAGAAGACATCTGGTTATTGATTCTGCAAAACAAGTTATAAAAATGGAAGAATGATGACCAGTTTTGACTGCTGAGCCCAGCTCAGTGCCTATTACATATGAAGGAAGATTCTGGAGATGCAAAGTTCAAGCAACAGTCTAGCAATGATGGTGATAGTGGAAATGAGCTTTTCTCTTCCACTATTCTGTACAAGGGTAATATGAGACATAGAGGTCATAGGATTTTGGCTTTGCTGGGCAACAGGTAAGGGCGTCAATGTAATGAATGGTAAAAGAATATAATATCTTCTAATTATAATAGTAATACAAATATTTTTCTTACATTCATCTTCTTCCAAAATCCACATGGCTTCCAGGTACCCTCAGCCTTAAAATCCCAGTAGTTTTTTTTTTGAACCACCTCATCCAACTGATCTCAGGTTCTACTGGATGGTCTCCTAAACCATCTCTCATAGTTTCCTTTCATTTCCTATTTCCACATCCATAATTATGGTTCAGAACCTCAAAACTATACTCCTACATAACTGCAGTACTTCCTGACTGGTTGTAGCACTTCAAACTATCCATCTCCATCTAATTGTTCTATGTGCAAATAATTACATATATATAAATTTACGAACCTAAAGTGCTCCCATATTATCTACACAATCATATGCTTAACATATTTGTTATTCACAGGTGAGCCTAAGATAAATTTTAATCAATCTGAAACTTAACTCAGACTGTTTCCTTTGTTTAAATTTCTCTTCTCATATCTACCCCCCCCAAAAAAAACCATCAAGAATTCCAGGCAAGTAAGTAACATAGTGAAGCTAAATTGAAGTTTACATTTTAAACATTTTGGGACATTCTTCACTTCCACAAAGTAACACTTCTTTTAAGAACATGGCCCTCTCTTTCTACCTTAACACAATTCCTATTTTTGCAGAGACATCTATAGAGAATAATTTGCCCCTTTAAGGAATAGAATGGTGCATGTACAGTGCCATCCAGACCTAAAGCTGGGGAACAAGACTGTGCACGCCCTGTCCAGAGGGTAGCCACCCCTCAGTTCAGACAACTGGCATCATATCTTGCCAGGCTTTGCCGGATGTTTTCTTAAGATTACATTGACTTACACATCATGATAAGAATCCCATAGACATGCTGTGCCTTTCTCAGTGCATCATATCAGCAGGTCCATGGTGTCTGTCAGGCTCATTACTGTTGAAGTTAACGTTGATCCCTTGGTGAAGGTGGTGTCTCCCACATTTCCCCACTGTAAATTATTATTTTCCTCTTTGTAGTTCATATATGCATTTTGTGAAAAAATACTTTGAAATGATGAAAATATCCTGTTTTTATCATAGTTTTGCATTAACAAATTTAGTATCAATTGATGATTTTTGCCTGCAACAACTGTTACTGTGTTGTTTGTTAAAGGATAGTCTTCTATTTCTATTTTTTCTTCTACATTTATTCACTGGAATTCTACAATAAGGAAAAGCTGTGCCTTCTCTCCTATTTATTTACTAGTAATAAGTCATGGATATTTATATTGCCTGATGGTTTATAACCTATTATTGGTATTATTAATTTTGTTGCTGAACTTGTTCCAGCTGTAGTCATTAGGCACTCCTTTAAGTTGGTTCCTATGTCATTCTGACATTCTGCCATCAATTTTGGGGGACTTCCTTACTTTTTGGAAATGCAGAATGTTCCAGGCTCATCTTCCAATTTCACTGCCTCAGATTTGCAATCAACCATTTCTCTAGGAGCCCTGCTTACTTTTCTTGGGGAAATTGTATTTAGGAACCAAGATCTGGTCCAAGGTGTGTTGATCACTACTTTATCATTTATCATTACACCTTTTGAGATTGCTTTTAGGGTCTCTCAGGAGACAGATCTAGGAAAACCACACACTCGCACACACCTCTATGCATTTTAATTGTTATATATCAATCTATTAATTCATCCTAACACCTCTTAAACACCACAAATTTCATCCCAGCTTTCCCCTATTGTACATTGTGATTTCTTTGCCTAACGGTAAGAAACCTGGCACTCATCTACAATATATTTACTTATTTGCTCATTCTTAGTATACCTAGGAAGTAATTTTAGAACTGACACTCATGCTCTGAAGTACATTATTATGTATAGTAATTTTGCCTTGAGTTTTATAGTGCTCGATCCAAATACTGTTTTACATAATCACCTGGGTTATTTTATTTCCCATTCCCCTGAAGTATGGTTATAGTTATATTCCATTTTGGGTTCCTTCCACACCCTAGTTCCTTTCATTCATTCATTCATTCATTCATTCCTTCAGTGTTGAAATATTGCCATGGTTAAAGAGTTAGAACTATACAAGAAGATTTATTCAGAGAAACGTCAATTCCTCATTTTACCCCATTCCCATCCCCTATTTTTGACACCTTTAATTACTTATATTATGCTATTAATCTCATTAGTTTCTAGAGTTTACTTCCAATATATCTTTTTGAATAAATGAGCAGATAATTCATAATTTCTTCTATTCCCTTCTTTCTTACATGAAACGTTCCATATTGTCAATACTCTTTTGCACTTTACCTTTTCACTTAATTATGTATCTTATAACTCTTCCCATATCAATTTTTCCTTATTCTTTGTTTTACAGCTGCACAGTACTTCATCACATGGATGCACCATGGTTTATTTTGTCACCTCTCCTGTTGATGGGTAGTTTATCATTACAAACAATGCTGTAATAAATAATTGTGTGCATATGCATTTACTATTGTTGGGAGGGCACATCTAGGATGAAAAGTTTGATCTCCTGATATCTGGTTCAATTCTGTTTTAGATGAAATCACATTATGTAATGGAATTAAAAGTACTCTAAAAACTAAAAAAGAAAATTATATAAATATAGCAAAATAAAACTATGTTACTAGCATTATTTTCTTTTTCTTATCTAACTGTAACTTCATTGAGACACATGGTTCAATTCAATAAATATTTGTCCTCAGTTACTAAATCAGATGTTTAATTTTCAAAATTTCCCCCATGTGTTTAAATTCTACATTCTAATCACACATCCATTCATTAAGAATGTTCTGATATTTACTAGTTTTTACTTAAAAACTAAATGTTATTTGTGTTGTTACTAATCAAAAACATTACTATATTATTTTCTCTACTTTATTCTTATAGAGACAGGAGATAAAAATTTTAAACTGTAGTCCTAATTTGGCTCCTTCCAGTCCCTGAGTATGGATATTATAGGACTGGAGGAGAGAAACAACATTGTATAATGCCAGGGATGCTCTCCGCGTTCTCTGACAGTGAGTGGGAGGCTTAGGGGCCTTCCTCCTTTCTCGTGGAAGGAGTTACACTGAATTCAGCTTCCTTTGGGAATGTGGGACCTCCGTTCTCCACATCCTGAATTGTTTATATTTCCAAATGTGCAAATGATTTCACACAGTCTGTTCAGGGTCTGTCTCTGGTCCTGCCTTTAACCTGGGTTCAAGGAATCCTCAAAGTAGCCCAGGCTAGTTCATCAGGAGATTTCTTGGGATTTGGAATCCAGGACCTAGGGAGTATTTGCTTTGTCTTTTCCTTTATTATGGCCTACAAAGTCTTGTTTAATCCGCCCCGAGACTACTGTCAGGTCCAAAAAAGCTTTAGTAAATCACTTTCTGGGAATCTCTGAAGTACTAGTTTCTGCAATTTTAACTGATTCAACTAAGCAAATGAATTCAGAAAAAAAAAAGTGCCAGGCCTGCCAAAAAGTGACTTCTGAAAAGGCTTCAAATATGAGTCTCACCTACTTAACTGGTTGTGTCACTAATTATATATAATGCAGAGTCTAGTTTGTCCACAGTTTTGCGGGGACCTTGCTATCTGGGTTGGAACCAGTTCAAAGTTTTTGAACTTGCATCACAACCTCTTCCTCTATGGTCACAGGAGTCAGAAAGTGTTCAAAGCACATCACTGAACCGAGCCTTCTAAAAATGATACTATTGTAGTTAATTTTTCAAACTTAAGCAACCATAAAAAACCGTTTTGTCAGAAACACACGGAATAAGCTTCCAAGTGATGTTGTTCTTATGGCCTCACCTCCTCGATCTCGGGCAGCTAAACTTTGACCCCTTCTTAATGTGACGTCCAGTTGGTACATTCCGGGATCGGCCAAAGGGACATCTGCATTACTGGTTCCAGAAGTATTTATTTTCTGGAAAACAAGAAATATACAAAATATTAAAGCTGTTATCTTTCTTCTATTTCCTCCAGTGGGGGGCCATATATAACTTAACTCAAACTATAAGAATTATTCAATAAAATAAACCAACTTGTGAATTAATACAACATCATAATCACCCAGTTCTCTGAAGGTTTGGAATTCATGAAATTCTTTAAACTCAATAAAAACATAGCAGTAACAGGAATTCTTGTTTTAACTCAAATTAGAAAAACAAGTAGAATATGAAAACATTATCCATGGAAAGCCCCACATAATTCAACTAAGGACTAACAGAGGAATAGCTTCCGAAGTAAAAATGCAATCAGTGATGAATGGAAAATAAAAGTATCCAAGAGGAGTTGGTTTCCACATAACTGAGCTGAAAATTAAAATGATTTATTCAGGTGACTTTGTTAACTCCTTTATGCAAAAGGGCTCAAACTGGTGAATTATACCCTTGAATCTCAGCCCCAATATAAAATATGACATAATTATACAGAAAAACGTTCACACAGCATTTTGACAGTTTTTGCAAGTAAATAATATAAATATAAAGGCAATATATAATGCTGCTTTCTATGGAATAAAAGTGTACAAGCTATTTCTAGAACTAAGTATCTTTGCAGGCTACCTCTACAGAATATCTTTAGCAACAATATCCTCTGTTGATTTAATATACATAGAGTTACAAACCCACTTGAAGAGAAATAACTGTATTAAAATAACACAATAGAAACATAGGGTAAAAATTGTATAGGTCATAGTTTATAGTTTCTGCCACTTTGACACAGCAGGAAAATTTACTTTTTTCACATGTTTGAGATGATTTTAAACCATTATAATTTTTTTCCAATTCAAAAATCAATGGTCTTTTGTTTGGGAATAGTATGCATGAATAAGGTAAAATATTAGACACTAGTCTGGCTGTTTTAGTTCCAAAGTTTACGTGAAATAAAACTATAAAGCATCATTTTGTTGGAGGTTTCAAGACCGAGATAAGAATCTTTCCTATAGGAGCAATTATCATTTAAAATAAGAAACCAGAACAACTTTGATTGATAACCCAAACTCATCGTTTCTCCTCTGGTAACAGTACAACAGAATTCTGGTCTTCTCATGATATCCCTACGTCTGTGAACGATAGCATTTCCCCCCAGTTGCACAGGCAGGGCATTGATGAGCTAGCTTTGATTTCTTCATTTCCCTCTCCACCACATTCAAATAGTTGCCAAATTCCAGCCACTCCATGTCCATATTACACCCCCAGTTGTGTTTGTCTTTCACTTCTCATTGCTACTGATTTGGATCAGGCTTTCAAACAACAAAGGAGCAAAAAGTACAGTGATCGCCTTGCTCTCCCCAAAAACATCTAATTGCCCCACCTCCTTGGGATTACCAAGTTTAACAATTTAGGATATATCCTTCCACACTTTTCTTCATGTTCTTATACAAACACATACACATATATTTAGGTTTATTTTTTGTGGTTGAGTTTTCAGTTTTTATTTGTTGTTAACAAGGATAGTATTATATTTTGTTTATTATTTCACAATTTATTTAACTTCAATCATGGGCACTTTTCTAACAACACAAAGATTTATCTAGTTCCCTTTTACGTATATCATTTTCCACAGTGTGAGAATACTATAATTTCTTCAATTATCTCTCCACTGAGGAATACATGAGTTGGTTTCAGTATTCACCACTACAGGGACTTTTGTTTCTCTTAGAATATAAATTTTTTCCCAAAGGTTTAAATAGCTCATGCTCCTATAGAAAGTTACAATAGTGCCTATTTCCCAGATGCTAGCCAACATAAGATGTTACTAATTTTCTAGGTCGGTGGGCAAACTATAACATCTCCCTTCATATCCATTTCCTGAACTACGTACGGTAAGGTGGCATCTAGTGTGAAGAGCAAGAGAGCAACAGCTGTTCACGGGCCACACAGGAGACGCATGGTGGAAAGAGAAGCCAACCAAGGTCTTCTGAACCACTTTGCAAAGAACCGTTTGTGAGTGGGTCTAATTAATATGCAAAATTTAAATTCAAGCCCAGCAAACATTTGTTAAGTTGCAAATATGGTCCAAGTCTTTCATTAGGTTCTTTTATATATACTGTTTCAAAATAAACAAATCCATTAATAAGTATTAAATGTAGAGAGATTTACTTCTTTCCAAGAAAATGGAATAAAATCTATAGGAAGGGAGAAGTTTCTTTAGTGTTTTGATAGGTATCTTAAAAGTAGAAAACTTCAAATGTTCAGAGATATATATATATATATATTTTTTTTTTATAGCTTTCACTGCTCTGTTCTGAGCTTCTTAAAATCTTGAGTGAATAATTCATATAGTACCTGGTTTAATTTTATTATATTTATTGGGTGGCATTGGTTAATAAAATTATATAGGTTTCAGGTGTACAATTCTATAATATATCAGCTGTATATTGCATTGAGTGTTCACCACCCAAAGTCAAGTCTCCTTCCATCACACCATATATTTGATCCCCTTTACTGTTTTCTACCATTCCTCTTTATGGGAAAGTTAAGGAACTTTCAAAAGTAATTTTAGCTATAGTAGATTTTTCACTTTTGCTGTTTTAGAATTTAACACCTTATTAAGAGATAACTTCACTGGACTTATAAATTGGCTTTTTAAAGCCTGAATAATACTCCATTTGCTGTGTGTATATGTATGTGTGTATCACATTTTATGTGTCCAATCATCTGATGACAGACATTTAGGTTGTTTCCATATCTTGGCTGTTGTGAATAATGCTGTTATGAATAGTAGCGCAGGTGTCTCTCCAAGGTACAGATTTCATTTCCTTTGAATACAGGAGGTCTCTCCAGAAAGTATCCAGCCATGCACTATGGAAAATAGAGACTTTATTGAAGAAGATACAAGAAACATTGTACATGGGACAATGACATTTCAGTCCCCTTCAGGGTAGGCACCTTGGGACCTCACACATTCTCCCAATTGCCATCAGCTGCCCCATTGTATTTTCCTAAATCTCATCAACAGTCTGAAACCACTTCCCTTTCATTGGTGATTTTAGTTTTGGGAAAAGCCAAAAGTCAGAGGGCACCAAATCTGAGCTGTAGGAGGGCCTCGGTAATTTGATGTTTTGCCAAAAAACTCTACACAAGACGTGATGCATGAGTGGGTGCATTGTCGTGATGAAGCTGCCGATCACCAGTTGCCCATAGCTGCGGCCATCTGAATTACCTAAATCGTTTCTACGGAGGAATGTCCAAGCTTAATGCAAAATTTGATGCAGATTCATTGCTCTACTCACTCAGTCATTTTGAATGTGATGGCCACACAGTACACATGCTCACTCAACGGCATCGACCACCATTGGGTTCGCGTTAATACTCCCATTCTTCCTTATCAGTATTCATGTATTCACACCCTGCTTCGTTGTCATCTTTATGAGGTTTCCTCAGAATCTTCTCCCATAATTGTTGGTCTTTCCTGCTGTCCTATGGACTTAACTCCATTACAGCACAGTCTGTCTTTATAGCTTCTGAATGGACAGAGTTTCACTTTTAGTGCCAATTTTGGTCAATTGGTAATGGCGGCCTAGAGCACTGTATTGAGAAAGATTCTAAGATTATACTTAGGCTCCTCATGAAAGAAGGTGCTAAACCGCATTAGACTGACTAGTACAATGAAGCTGTTATTGTTCACGCATGTACATTCCAGTCCGCTATTCTTGGCTGCCAGGTTACATGGATGTCAAGAAAACTATCCTCGTTATGTTAACAATGGCCGGACGTTTTCCCAGACAGGGCTCGCATGCTGCCTTCACCCTCTTGTTCTCCATGTCTTCCTACCTGCTCTTCAAGGACCATTTCATTAGCACTTCATATCCTTTTTGGTGCATTGTCACATCTATCGCAAATGTCATACTTGCCATGTTGGATTGTAAAGTTTTAATATTGAGGAATAGGGTATTTAAGGGTCAACTAAACATAAACTATGATAGAGGTTAAGAGGATAGAAATATGTCTTTAAGGACACATGATCTAGCAGAGTAGACACATAAACAGGAATCTGTCACAAAGTTGGCTACTCCATGGGCAGTTTGTCAGTTTGTTCTCTTTTCTTCTGCACCCAAGTATGGCATCTAATGTGGTTTAGCACCTTCTTTCATGAGGAGCCTAAGTATAATCTTAGAATCTTTGTCAATACAGTGTTCTAGGCTGCCATTACCAATTGACCAAAATTGGTACTAAAAATGAAACTCTATCCACTCAGAAGCTATAAAGACAGACTGTGCTGTAATGGAGTTAAGTCCATAGGACAGCAGGAAAGACCAACAATTATGGGAGAAGATTCTGAGGAAGCCTCATAAAGATGACAACAAAGCAGGGTGTGAATACATGAATACTGATAAGGAAGAATGGGAGTATTAACGCGAACCCAGTGGCGAGTAGTCCCCACAGGGTGCTTCACATGCATGTGTGAGCACTCAGGTGCAGAGGATGACTGATGTACCTTGATGCCAGGCTGAGGAGGGTTCAACCTGTGGGCAACAGGAAACCATCACAGGCTTTGAAGAGAGAAGCAATATAACCAGGGCTCAGTTAACAAACATTTATTGCCTGTCCTTCATCTTTCCTGTTCTTGGCTCAGTGATTAGATTACATAGATG
This sequence comes from Mormoops blainvillei, assembly GCA_004026545.1. Classification (NCBI taxonomy): domain Eukaryota; kingdom Metazoa; phylum Chordata; class Mammalia; order Chiroptera; family Mormoopidae; genus Mormoops; species Mormoops blainvillei. The sequence continues at coordinate 46,420 of PVJD01000091.1, read as the reverse complement.
AACAAAACCAGGCCTCTTCTCTCTGTAGGATGGAAGAGAATAGAGAAATCCTGTAGATATAGAAGTTATTTAAAAGGTTTCACAACAGTGCCGTTTGAGTCATAAGGGCCTCTTCTGGTCAGTGGTAATGGAAATAAAAGACGAATTGGAGAGATACTGAGGAGGCCCAATCAGCTGAATCTGTCAACTGACAAGATGTGGGAGATGTGGGATGAGTGTGGATGAGTCACTCAGGAGTATGAGCTGAGCCCCTGGGAGAACGGCAAGGTCAGTAGTAGAATGCAGAAATGAGTGGAAAAGCAAGTTCTCGGCCACCGCTGTGTCCAGTTCCAAGGATATCCCCAACTCCATAAAAGAAGAAAGTATAGAAATTAAATAGATCTAGAGAGAGATCTCTCCTCAGGTTCATTGAAATGGTTCCAAGAAGAAAACTTGTAGGCCAGTTATGGAAGGAGACTAGAAATACAATCTTTTGTTATAAAGTACCTTTTTATAAATGTTTATTTCCTTACCAAATGTAAAGATACATTAGGAAAGATGTATCTGAAATGCTAGGCACACATACAGCTCTAATACAAACTTTATCATTTTAAATCTTTTATTTTTTTCAAATTTAACATTTATTTAGTGATGATTATTAGAACTTCAAATACACCTCTCCTTTCCCTAAACTGCCATGCTCCACACATAGATGTGTGTTGCTATTTCTTAACCACTTTATTGAGGTATGATGGATGTGTAAAAGTTGTGTATCTAACTCAATGATTTTGGGGATGAGTATACACCTGTGAAGCCATCACTACCATCAAGGCCACAGACATATACAGCACTTCCCAAAGTGTCTTACTGCCATCTTTATTATTGTTATTATTATCATTTTTGTGTATGTGCTAAGAACATTTAGCATGAGATCTACCCTCTTAGAAAATTTTAAGTTTATAATATAGCATTGCTAGCTATAGGCACTATACTCTACAGTAGATCTCCAAAACTTAATTCATCCTGCATAACTGAAACTTCATACCCTTTGACCATTTCCTCCCATTTTCTCCTTTGCCCAGACTCTGCCAACCACCATTCTATGCTCTGCTTCTATGAGTTTAACAGTTTTAGAATCTACATAAAAGTGAGATCATACAATATTTGTCTTACTGTGTCTGGTTTATTTCCCTTAGCTTGATGTTTTCCAAGTCCAACTGTGTTACTACAAATGATAGATTTTTCTTTCTTTTTTTAAGGCAGCATACATTCCACTGTATGTATGTACCAAATTTTCTTTATCCATTCATCCATCAATGGACATTGAGGTTGTTTCCATATCTTGGCTATTGTGAATGATGTTGCAGTGAACATGAGAGTGCAGATGTCAAGATCCTGATGCAAATTCCTTTGCATAAATACCTAGAAGTGGAATTACTGGATTACATGGAACCATGAAAGACTTTGAATACCCAAAGCAACCTTTAGAAAGAAAAACAATGCTGGAGGCATCACACTTACTAATTTCAAACTATACTACAAAGCTGTAATGGTCAAAATAGTTATGATATTGGCATAAAAACAGACACATAGACCAAAGGAATAGAATAAATAGCCCAGAAATAAACCTATACATAAAGGGTCAACTGACCTTCTTTGAGGATACCACAAATACAAAGTGGGGAAAGAATAGCCTATTTAACAAACAATGCCAGTAAAACTGGATATCCACATGCGAAGGAATGAAATTAAACTCTTACTCCATATGCAAAAATCAACTTCACATGGATTGAAGACTTAAATACAAGACCTGAGATCATAAAATGTGTAGAAGAAAACAGGGGAAAACTCCTTGACATTGACCTTGGTAATGAATTTTTGGATATGACACCAAAAGTACAGGTAACAAAAGCAGAAATGCAGAAGTATGTCTACAGGAAATTAAAAAGCTTCTGCACGGTAAAGAAAATAATCAACAAAGTGAAAAGACAACCTATGAAACAGGAGAAAATATTTGTAAACCATATACATAATAAGGGGTTAATATCTAAAGCATATAAGGAACTCATACAATTCAATAGCAAATATAACAACCAACCAACTTAAACTATGGGCAAAAGATCTACATACACATTTTTGCAGAGAAGACATACAAATATACAAATGGTCAACAGGGACATGCAAAGGTGCTCAACATCACTAATCACCAAGGAACTGCCAATCAAAACCACAATGAGATGTCACCTCATGCCTGTCAGGATGGCTATTATTTAAAAAAGTAAAAGATAAATACTAGTGAGAATATGGAAAAGAGGGAATGCTTGTACATCTTTGGTGGGAATGTAAAAGAAATGATAAGCTCAAATTTTTAAATTCAGAGTTGTAGGCCCCGTGAGAGGGTTAGGGAGGTTCTTATGACAACACTCAGAGCTTTGGGACTATTGCAGCCAAAAAGCAGAGGTAATGTTTGAAGTTGTAAATTATAACATAAGTGGAATACACAACCTTATTAGGTCACCTATGGGAAAGTCAGGGAAAAAAAAACAACAAAAACCCAAACTGTGGAAGAGACGGCATCTGAGAATTTGAAAGGAAGCATTTGGAAGGATTATGGCTGGAGCACCCACATCACCGGCTCCACCAAGCCACCATTTTTGCAGAAGCTCTTCCTCTGCTGTTTCTGGTTTAAACTGTAACAGTTCCTGTGTGTGGTAATGTTACATGTCCTCATGTCTAACCTTTCTTGCGCTCATTCTATCTGGACTAGTAGTGCCCCACCTTGAGGGCTTTGGCTAGGTACCCAGGAACTCTTGGGGAGGAGACCCAGGTATTAGTAATTTTTATTACAGGTCCTCAGGTAATTTCAATATGCAGCCTAGCTTGACCCATTGTACCAGTTATAAAAGCAAGTCTTTGAGAAGGCTTATCCACACAGAATTTGCAGACTTTTCCTATTTATACAAGGAAACACCAAGAGAATATGTGTGAGAATCAATGAGGGTCCTTGTGACTTTGAGTTCGGTTGCTCGGGAGGCCTTTTCACCTAAATGAAGAAAGCTTCCCGCAGAAGATACATGGTGCTGATGAATTCGAAGTTGAAAGGGCCAGCTGGCCTTTCTGAGATTTTCATTTTAGGTAAAAAATGAGATTCCTCTGTTGACTGAGGTGGTGGGTCCTTGGTACCGATAGGAAATAGAATTAGTGTAGCATTGCTCAGGGAGGGGAAGTGTGCCTGCATTACGGGATACTTTCCCAAGTGCCCTAGTGTTGCCATGCCCCGGGGGGTATACCTTGGTTAAGCTATTCCATACGTGTTCCACACACTCAGCCGGTGCTCAGTGCAGCTTTAACCTTACCTATCAATAAAATCTACTGAAAGTTTCATGAAAGCGTTCACATTTTCAACTTCTAAAATTAAACAACCTTGTCGAGGATATCAAGAGGGAGCATTAGGAATTTTTACTTAGCCATTACTAGTTCTACTTAGTCACCCCTCCAAGTATCAATGACATTGAGAATATTAGCACGGTGAAATCTCCATTAAATGGAAGTCAAAGGTTTTCAAAACTTAATTTTCAAAAACAGAACCCAGACGCCACTGAGATATTCAAAGTTCAGTGAAGAACAGGGATCCACTTGCCAAGGAAACATCGTGGTTATTTAGAGGTCAGCTGAATAAATGACTTTAAAAACAGAAATCACACAGAATGGAGAAAATCCATGGCAACCAATGAGTATACCTGACTGCGTTATGTCCGTCATAGTGCCTGACTAGCCTACGACCCCACCTGAAAGTACAGCTTATGCTTGACTCTGTGCAAACAATTTCCTGCCCCTTGTTCACACTGATTAGACTATAGCTGGGTATCTGAACCTAGACCATGAATAGGCTAGCCGGATAGGGTTTTGGGGGGTTTTTCCCTAGGAAAAGTGTTATTAGGTGAAGGTTCTTTGGACCAAGTTCACAGGGGATAAAAAGTTACACATGGTTGCAAAAGCCAAAGGGTCAAATGGAGAGGCTGGAGAGGCCATAACGGCCCACGTATAAACCCGAATCAGGAAATGGGTGCTGCAAGCAAGGTAGAAGTAGGGGGTGACAAAATACATATAATAATGGACAGAGTGTGACTTTGTAGCCCACTGACTTCACAGACAGACCAACTAACCAAAGCAGGTATGACAATGGCTGGGCAGAAGAGTGAGCATCTGTGAACTCCCACTCTCGAACGCCTAGAGAAGCTCTGGGCCACGATGGCCTTCTGCCCCAGGCTCTGGGCTCTTGGATAGCTATGTGATCCCCCATCACCTTCTTACTTCCTTTGGCCTTGTATGAGACAGTTGGAGGGAGTCCTTGACTCTCGCAACAGAATAGAGAAAGAAACGAAAAGAGCAACAAGAATGAGCAAAAGCAGCATAGAAACAAGGAAGCAGCCAGGTGGCCCAGTAAATCCATAAGCCATCAGGAGACAGTGATATGGGGGAGATCCACAGAGAGAGGCTGCGGACAGACATTTCCCCTGCCTCCCACCTCGTCCTCCAGGGCTCTGTTCAGTGATCGTCGAAGTTCACATACAGGTGCCTGTGTGGTGCTAGCTCATCACCAAGAGATCGAAGAAGGTCAACGCTCTGCATTTACTAAGAGAGGAAACCTTTGTGTATCTATGAATATTTTCAACAAGAACTGGGAAAAAGCCTTATGATTGGGGTAACCATATAATTTACAATTCAAGCTGGTATACTTTCAAGAATGAAAGGAAGTGCTTGTAATAATTCCATGGCACAAACAGGCATAAACAAAACAGTCTCAGGTAAACTGGGATGGATGGTTATAGTATTTAATACGTTAGCCTTCAGTTCACCAGAAAGATAAACTAAACAGAAAAGACTGATCTTCTGGTCATATTAAGTTTTACAATAGTTCCTTTAGGAACCAAACTACAATGCTGGGTTTAATTCTGGGAATTTGATTTTGCGATAGCCCAACCCAAACAAAACAAAACGGGCCCATAAATTCTCAGGCCCACTGAATGACAATACTTAACTGCCGCTGGAAAAAGTATGAAGTTTAGTACAACCAGAGCATCCTTTCTGGGACTCCCACACACGGTTACTAACCCTGGGCTTGTCCACTAAATTGACCGTTTGGTGCACCTTCATCACCACTGGTGGCCTTTCCTCCTACACACACAGGTAAAATAACCTATGCAGAGGGGAAGCAAACAAAATTCTCTTTTCTCCATCCTGACGTACACCGACCACTCCTTTCTGGAATTAGACCCTACAACCAGCATTTGTGTTACAAGAGGCAAATTCTGATGAGAAAGGGTAGGCATGATATCAACTAACTTCAGCCAAAAATACCTACTCCATCTACACCTTTGTTTTCTAATCTTTAAAATGGGGTGATACCTTACAAAGGACTGTTTTGATTATGAGATAAAATACATAAAACTGCTTTGTAAATGTAAGAAATTATGTAACTATAAGTAGATATTTAGGGGATGAGGAGAGCCATTATAAAATAGAGGAAAGATTATAGGACTCAAAACACAAAGGCCTGTAAATAGGCCTAGTCGGACTATTAAATTGCTTTAAGGCAGAGGGGAAATTTTTTGACCTGTAAGGGCCTCATTTTCCTCTTCTTTAAAAAAAATTCTCAAAATTAAAAGAAATAATGTAACTTACACTGTCTTGTAAAGAGGTAAGTTATTGGTCCTTCCTGCTTTTTGCAAATTAAAATATATACAGGGTCTGGCACAAATAACGCCCTTTTTAATGAGCTCATAACCTATACCACATCTTTTATTACAAAATTATAAGAATGTAATTGTATAACATAACAATATCACACTCAAGCCCATGATATGACATTTTAGGTGAAATGGTCCAATTGCTGTCCGTCTCGTGCGCAACATTCATGTACCCCACCAGCCCCACTCATGGTGGCACTTCTGCCATTTCTATGCACTGCTGCTAGTGTTTACCTTTGGTTAATCAGAGATTAGAAAATATATCAGGCTCCAGTTGTCTCCTGCTTTCAGTACTATTGTAATACTTAATGACTGTTATCTTTACTATTTTTACCACAACAATATTTGTCAGACCTGAGAGCGTGATAAATTTTGTTTGCATTAACTCTTCTGAACTTTTGTCTTTCAGTGAGTTCCCAAGCATACTCTTTCTCCCTGTACCAAACTGCAAAAAAAAAAAAAAAAAAAAAACTCCTCTGAGAAGGAAAGAGTTGTCAGAACAACGTTTAAACAAGGTTTAACATGCCGTCTTTGCAAACCCTGGTATAAAAATTTAAGAGTTTTGGCAACAAAATAAATAACATAGTTTTGAATTATAACTCAAAGTATAAAATAAATACTCATAATTCCATACTCATATAAATAAATGATTTGAATAAATAATTAAATAACAATGGTAAGGAATTGACAAGTCTATGGTGCAGAAGAATTCAAAATAGTTCCTCAAAGAGGTCGAGCATAACTTGCCACCTTTTAAGTGGGGGCTGTACATAGTGACTTCCTTCCAAAGAAATGAGGATGGAGAAACCTGGCACAAACACTACCTCAACAGGTGATCAAGGCTGAAGTCAATATTGATAAGTCATCTTGACAGTATGTTCTCTGGACAGTCTGTGATGAGCATGACACTTTATCTCTGTGGTCTTCCTTCTAAAACACATAACTTCTGCCTAACCATGAGAAAAACATCAGAAAAACCCAAATCGAAGGACATCCTCTAAAATGCCCGACCAGTACTACTCAAAGTTGTCAAGGTCATTAAAAACAACGAAAGTGAAAAAAACCCTCACAGCCATGTGAAGACTAAATAAAATGTGGTGTCCTGGATGGGGTCCTGGAACAACACAAAGGGCCCCAAGTGAAAACTAAAGATATGAATACAGTAGGAATTTAGTTAATATTAATCCACTCACTATTGGTTCATTAGTTGTGACAAATGTACCATACTTATGTAAGATGTTGACTAGAGGAAATTGGGTATGGGGTATGTGGAAATTCTCCGTTCTGTCTTCATAGCTTTTCCATAAATCTAAAAATACTCAAGTGAAAAGTTGAATTTTCAAAAGTTTCTGTATAGCTAATTCTTTTGAGTAAATGACCCAGTGTTTGGTAGGGCACAACTATGCTAATTTGGCTTTTGTTTTGTCAGTATAATGATTAACTTCACAGAAGGCACGTCAGTGATAAAATAACCTAATCCACCTCATCATCCCCTTTCTTGTCTACCATTTAACAGAGGAGAAAACTGAGTGACACACTTAAGGGCTACAGTTACACATTAATTACATTTCATAAAAATAACTTGCTAGTACTGCTGCTGTAAATATTTTAACTGCAGGTAACTGAGAAGGATTGTGGCAGTAATTACGCTTTAAACTGTAAGTCATAAGGCTTGGGTGTTACTTCCTACTCCTCCATAAAAGTAACTGTATTACCTCAGGCAAATATCTTACTCTCTTTGATTCTCAATTCCACATTTGTAGAAAGAAGAGATAGATTTATATTCCTTTTAAATTTGCCTTAAAAAGGAAAGAGAGATTCTATTTATATTTTTTTCTTTAAATTTTGGCTCCATCCTTCAGTACGATTTTTTTTTTAAGGTTCTCGCCTTAAAAAAAAAAAAAAAGAAGATAAAAATGGTACCCACCTGATAGTATTGTTTGAAGATTAAGTATAATAATATAAGTAAAACACTTAGTATCCTATGTTAAACATGTAATATTTTGGCCCTGCCTTTATGCTCCTAAAATGACAGTCTAATTATAGATAAGAATATAAACTAGATAGTGTGAAAGACAGATTAGTATCTAGTTGAGACTTTAAGACACATTCACAAAGGAAGTGCTTTGAAGGAGAAAAGTCTGAGCAGTTGTAGGAAGTCACTTGTCAGGGATAAATATTGAGATTTTTCTCTTTTCGGAGATCCTCAGAACCCTTCACCCATAAATTGGAATGCTCTGCCCTGAGTGAGGCTTTGTGAGGAAGTGTGTCATTTGCAATTATTCTTAACTTACAGTGGGTGAAAGGACTGTGGGCATGACTAATAAAAAAGTCAAGAAATAAAAAATACATTTATATTTGTTTGAAAGAAGTTTTACATTTGTTTGTGAGATTTGGAGTTCTAAGACATCATACATATCACAGAAGGAGTGTTAAATGTACTTACCTGGTACACGAGTTTGTCATAGAGAAAGATATTTAATAAAGGTTTTCCACACATAAATGAAATCTGTGGGTTAACGAATGTTAAAGCAGAATCTACTATGGATAAATTATAGATCCTGGAAATTATCAAGAGTTGACCGTAGTAGCTAAGTAAATACAATAAAAATAAATGCTTGCCTTAAATTACTCAATTAACTGATACTATTTAAGGTGTTCCAAACACCTGCCTAGAGCAAAGTTATCAACAGCTTAAGCTTTCTCAGTACTACTTGCAAAAAAGGGGTTTTTTAAACTGCCGAAACTCGAGTGCTACTATATGAGTAGATAATGTTAGGTGTCGCTTCTAATTTTTTCAAACTTTCTCATAGTTTAGCATTAAACTGATAATCTAAAGTGGTCAAACGTTTCTCACTACTGGGTATTTGGCATAGGAAGGCTTTGACTTATTACAAAAATGTATACTTGGCAAGTAAGTTGTGTGCTTTCTTTCTGGGAAATTACTGAGCCCACCTGGAAACACAGAGAACACCCTGGCTGGGCAGCGGACAGTTCTCTCCATGGTGCCTGGATAACAGTGATAAAGATGGTGACTAGTATTCATTGCCTTCCAAGCAGGTCTTTCTACCTTTCCACTTTCTCATAGCCCTCTATTTCCTCTGGATAATCAGTGTGGCTGTGGGAAGCTGACTTATCCCTTAGCTCAAAGGTAGAGAATACCACAAAGATTAGGCCAATCCAACCCCCTGATTCCTATGACTGGTTCAGGGTTGGGACTGTGACCGAAGCTCCTCCAAAACTTTTGGACCTGGTTGGGAACGCTGGGACAAACAGCCTCAGTCACACCTCCTGGGGGAGAATGAGGAAGCATGAAGCTGGCTGTGGGTGGGCTGGCAGCCTTCCTGGGTTCATGAAGGGAGTAAGACTGGAATAAAGCTAACAACGGGGAAGGCTGGATGGAGAGACAGAAATACACTAGGGTCTGGTGACTTGATTGAACCACTGAGTTAACCACTAGATTTTCCAGTTACATGGGCCAATAAATTCCATTTATAATTTTAGTCAGTTTGATTTGTGTTGTTAGTTGTAACCAGAAGCATCCCAACCTATTAAACAGCTAACATTAATAGAGCACAAATCTTATCTCATTTATTTTGCATAAAACCTAAGAAATAATTACTCCTATTATCCTGGTAACACAGATGAGGAAACTGAGAGTTAGAGAAAATGAGTAACTTGCTTCGGCTCGGAAGTGGGTGAAGTAGGATTCAAGTAGGATTCAATACCAAGAGCTCATGCTCTTAACCACTGTGCTAACACTTTTCTCCCAGATTTAAAAAAAATCAGAATGTGAATTAGACATTTGAAACTACATGGTAATTCTAACTTCTCAGACCCTAATTACATAATTCTCTTTAGCTAAAAGTTCACATCAAAAGGAAAGGTTGCTCATGGTTAAGGACTAAGTATTTTAAATTTCTAATATTGAGGGTTTCTAAATCACAGAAAAATGTTATTTATTTCTCTTATTAAAGCTCTTTTACATATTCATGCCTATAGCTGAATCTGTCCTGTTTCTATTAGTTGAAAAGATAGAACTCTCTACCACTGAGCTCGTATCTTACTTTCCACAGAGGTTCTAGATCAACTTGCAAAGGTCTGAAGACCTGAAATCTTATCTTGGGTTCCCAATCTCACTGCATCATCAACTGAGATATTAAATCAGCTGCTTTTTTGCTGGTTCATTGCAGTTCTTTGAGACGTTCCCAGTTATTGATAATTGGCATACCCACAAACACTTTCACAGCCAGTGGTCTATTTTCCAATGCCGGTCAGGAAGAGTTTGTTTATACAACCAACTTGAATGGGTATTTGGCCTATTTACTGGGCCAAGAAGTGCATTAAGTTACTGTGAGTATCAGGTATGCACTGTACAAATGGTTTAAACGTTTGGGAATTCAAAGGGCTCCATAGGAAACTTGTAGGACTGAACAGTCCTAGGTGCAATGTTTCTTGTATCTTGTGTCTTCTTCAATAAATGTCTCTATTTTCCATAGTACATGGCTGGATACCTTCTGGACAGACCTTGTATATTTGGGAATACCACATGTAGAATTCCCATAAACACCTGTAAATAATATAACATTACAGGAAAACAGTGGGAGATCCAGAAATTTGCTGTCCACTTGGTGTCATGGTTTATAGATGGTAATAGGCAAGCCAAAAGAAAAAAAAGAAAAGAAAAAGAAACAGTTAAAAAATAGGAACCTGATACACCATCTTCTTATTAAAGACAAATCGGAGCTTACATATATGAGGTCTGTCCAGAAGAAGTCAAACCACTGCTAACAGAACAAGAACAGTTTGCATGACATTGCTGTAACCTGGCAGCCTAGGACAGTGAACTGGAATGACGACTTCACTGTACTGGTCAGTGGGAGCAGTAGAGGCCGCTGAGTGAGCATGTGTGCTGTGTGGCAGTCACATTCAAAATGACTGAGTAAGTAGAGCAACGAATCTGCATCAAATTTTGCATCGAGCTTAAGCATTTCTCCACTAAAAATATTGGGATGATACAGAAGGCTGCAGCTACCGGCGGCTGGTGCTCGGCAGCTTCATCAGGACAACGTGCCCACTCATTCCTTTGAAAGGGAAGAGATTTCAGACCATGGTTGAGATTCAGGGAAATATGACAGGGCAGCTGATGGTGACTGGGAGAACTGTGTGAGGTCCCAAGGTGCCCACTTTGAAGGGGACTGAGGCATCATTGTCCTAGGTGCAATGTTTCTTGTATCTTGTGCCTTCTTCAATAAATGTCTCTATTTTCTATAGTACATGGCTGGATACCTTCTGGACAGACCTTGTATATTTGGGAATACCACATGCAGAATTCCCAATAATGTCTATCCAAGGGTGTCATTTCCTTAAGCCATATGCACCAAACATCAAACAATCCACAAATATAAAGATGAGAAGTAAAATTTTCCATCTCCCATCTAAACTCCAGTGATTCTCCACAGTGGTAAACACCATTAACATTTTGTTGAGTATCCTCCAGAAAAAAAATTGGCACATATCTTTTTTAAAAATGTACCTATATAGAAATGAATAATTGTGTGTACTATTACACACTTTACTTTTTTCATCTAGTAACATCTTGACAATCTTTTGATGTTCTGCACATTCAAATCTACCTCATCCTTTCTAACAGGCCCTTGTGGTCCTATTAAATGTATATATCATAAATTATTTAATCAGCTTTTTGTTGATGGACATGAGACTCCCTCTTTTTATACTATTACTAACAATGCTGCAAAAAATGCATCTTATGCAGATCGTGGTGTACACTTTTGTATCTAATGAGTAAATTCTTACCAATGGAATTTCTAGATCAAGGGTTGTGTTTTTAAGTTTGGGACATCTTGTCAAATCACCAAGCCTCCAAAAATATCCCATAGTTTACATTTTCACTAACAGTGACTGAGAGTTCCCCCTATATTCACATCAAAAATAAATGTTATTGGATATTTCCGATAAGCCAATCTTCTGCAGAGGGTCACATTTAGAGATGCACAGTTCCAAAGCTCAACAACGAATTTCATTATTTACTTGCATTTATCAAAAATTTCAAAATTTCATCCAATTTACAATCTATTTTAACACTCCTCAAAATTGCCTACCTCTCCCTAGGTCTCCTCTCACATGCCAGCCCCTAAGTTGTGCTTCCCGGTAACACCAATGATCGGCAAAGCAAAGCTTGCTCTTTCCTGAAACCCGTGTGTCCCCGAAATGCATGTGTCCCTTTTCGCTTCTGACCCTGACTTCCAGCCCCTTAATATATTATTCATCTCAGAACTTTTCCTTCTTTTTTCCTCTACAGTTGTGGAAAAGGGAAAAACTAAGCATGAAAATGCTGTGAGTGCTGCGTGGGGAACACTCAGGAACACTCAGACCTTCAACACTGAGTGAATTTTTAAATGGTTGCCACTCTGATGACAGATTAAAACAGACACCTCCTTGATTTGTTTTGCATAGCTTTAATTACTAGTGAGACTATCTTTCATGTCTACTAGCCATTTACATTTATTGCTTGTGAACTGCCTGTGCATGTATCAAGTCATTTTTATGTTGAGTTCTTTTGAATTGGTTAGTACGTGCTCTTCATAAGTCAAGAAAATTAGCAGGGGCTGCACTCCAAAGGACATGGCTTGCGTGGACAGAATCGGGAACCAGGAAGTCCACCTTCAGGGTGATTCTGAGAAAGTATTCTCACAGGCCTAGCTCTGCCTGTCAAACACTGTATTCTCATGGGCTTCCACAGAATGTCTTTTTGCCAGAAGCCATTTGTTGGCTTTTCCCTGAGCAGCACAGCAGAATCTAGTGTTCTTAGGGAAAACAATCTGGTGGAGGAGTGTGGGTTTCCTGTTTTTCTCTGCACATAGGTGGGATGATTCTGTGTCCTACAGAGAAGGCAGTAGCCATCCAAGAACTTTGTTGTTATCAGTGGTGTCAGGCCGTATCACGGAGTGAAGTTCTGGAAGGAGCTGCTCAAAAATTAGGTCCAGGTGAGAGAGAAGGGACTCTAGGAGAGAAGAATGGGAGTGGTGGAACGAATTTCTTTCCACCTGTAGAATTCAGCTCGAGTTCTGCTATGTGTAGCCATGGGGGGGAAAGCAGGATAGGTGGCTTGGCCGCTTCTGCCTTTCCATCAGGCAGCACAGGAAGAGTAGTTTCGCTTGGGAGAACAGAGAGCACTGATCTACTACCTCTAAATGCTGGCATGTCCCAGGGGGTGACCTCCAGCCTTCTTCACATTTGTCTTCATGCCCTGTCCCTGGGTGAGTTTGTCAAATCCCAGGGCTTTAGCCAATACCCATTCCGTGGGGCTCAAATTCTCCTGAGTTTCAGCCCCACAGGGTCAACCGCTGCCTTGAATTTTCTACTTGGAAGGCTCAGAGGCAACCCAAACATCTGATATGTTGTTACGTGGCAATTTCTAATATTTAAAGTTCTCTGAATAACCTCATGATAAGAGTCCTCATTCTGTATTTTAGAAACAATATAATCCAGTGGTTAAGAACATAGGTCTGTGACCTGAGTTTGAATCCTGGGTCTAATATTTTGTAGCTATGGAACCTTGGACAAGTGGCTTAACCTCCTTATACTCCAGTTTTTCTTGGAAATGGCGATAATAACAGGTCATGCCTCATTGCGTTCTGAGAATTTGGTGCATTAATAATAGTAAAGTGCTTATAATTGTGTCAGGGAGATAGCAAACACTATAGAAATGCTATTAGTGTTATATTTCCAGAAAAGGCAGGAAAGGCTGTATTTGAAGAGGGTGAACTCTGACATTTCCCGGTACCCAGCATTCCATGGGTCAAAATACATGCAGCAGTTCATGAAAATCTTTACAGATAGAGATGCTATAATTTCATTGCTATTATCTTGAAAAGAATTCACTTGAAAGGCTAATTAGCCATGTGTGCACTTCTTTAGAAGATGCACAGAAACCTTGAACAAAGCCACGGTCATCTAAATAAATGTGAAATATATATCAGCTGTACCACCTAATTTCCCAATTTGACTGCCCTACTACAGCTCTAGAGATAGAGCTGTTAGAAGTAAATGTACCTATTATATTAACTTTTATCTTGGATGTTACTTCATTATGCTAATAGTCTCCCTATTGATCAACTCAATTCTTCATTTTTCTCAGCCCTCAGGAAGAAAGGCTAAAATATTCAAGGACCAAAGAATAAATGAATATGAGAACCAGTATAAATATTATCTCACCACTTTCACCTTAAAATGTCAAGTTACAAGTGTTTTAAAGGATAATTAGGAGTTCGCCAGACAGGCGACATCCTCACTGAAGCCTCTCTGACCATCCCCACCCCTATCAACCCCTCTCCCTGGTTTCTCTTCTCCCTGTGGTTAATTACCCTCCACTCTGTTACTGTCACACTGTGTTTTAATTGTGGATTACACTGCACTACTTACTCTGCTGGGCTCAAAATTCCTAGATACCAGGGCCAGGAATGACTCACCTTTGCAGGTACCCTGATGAGGATTTATCAATTGATTTGAAGCTCATGAAAGACTATGTCCATGTTTAGCATTTGACACTAATTGCCGTGTTTCAAACAGCATTCTGCTGGAAGGTAAGCTCTTTGAGAGCAGTGATGTTTCTCTATTTGGTTCACTCTGGAATGTACCTACAACGGTCTGACATGACAGGCACTCAAAACATACTAACGAGTGAACCGAGGAGATACCTATAACCTAAGTGCTATTTATGGTTCCTGTATCGCAGGCCTGAGAATTAACCAGACGTTGCAACAGTTAAGGAAATAGATGATGAGACCATTTATTTTTCCTGTGTACTAGTCTCCATTTTGCTTTGCAGATCATCTATGAACATGCGTGCAGTCCCACCCTGATATGCATAAATTATGAAAATTCAAATTTACAAAAGTGTTTCATTTGATATGTAACCTCGTGGCTTCGTTTCCATGGTTCCTGGTTTATTTACAGTTCCAAGATTGAACTGGCATTCCAAGGCCTTAGAAAAGCTAAGGATCAGCTTGGACCAGGCTGCGTGACACTGACCTTGCATTTGTACAGGTGGTACAGGTTGCACGAAGTTCTCCTCGCTGAAAACTGAGGATTTGCTTGTTATGAGCAGGAGTTAACTCGTGCATGATGCCCCTTTGTTGGAGCCCACTTCGGCATTTACTTTCAGATTAATCGTGTGAAGTGAAGAGAACTTTAAAAATCCATATTAATTAGAACTAACTAGAGAGGTATTTTCATTCTTCAGAAAATACGCCTAATGTGGCTGCAAAGTGACCCCTAAGCCTGTACCACTGTGGCTTCTGTG
Source organism: Mormoops blainvillei (assembly GCA_004026545.1). Lineage (NCBI taxonomy): Eukaryota > Metazoa > Chordata > Mammalia > Chiroptera > Mormoopidae > Mormoops > Mormoops blainvillei. The sequence continues at coordinate 31,366 of PVJD01000091.1, read as the reverse complement.
ACATCTGTTCTGCACAGTGCTTCACACAGCCCTGGTTAAATGACCCGCGGGGCACGACATGGGCACCAAAGCACAGACCCACACTGCTCCCTGTGAATGTTTCTCCTTGGCACAGGCAACTTACACTTTGAAAGTCAAGTCCTAGGAGGGGGCTGTGGTTCCCCAAGCTCCTAACTGGTAGCATATGGTGTGTCATGACTGGTTGACCACTACTGAAATATTATGTCATTGCATTAATAAAAATGAGGAAATTCAGTAACACTGCTCTTTGCTTTATTGTGCTTCACAGATGGCACTTTTTTTTTTTCTACAAATTGAATGCAAGCCTCTACAAGCAAAAAGATTACGGCTTACTTTATTGCAGTACCAACTTTATTGCAGTGGTGTGGAACCAAACCTGTGATTTCTCTGAGGTATGCCTGAAGTTCTTTTTCACACAATAATAATTTAATGTAAGTTTCAAAGAATAAAGAAAACAAGAGGCCATCACCATTGCGTTCTCCTAGGAAAATACTGTACCTCCTATAAAATCAACAATGCTGGCATGGTAGTAGTCTGACCCCAAATCAAGGCATTCATATTATTATTTCTGAGGATTATGAATTCTGAGTAACAAACAGTCTACCCACCCTCTTTTCCTCTTTATCCCACCCCCTGTCTGATTCATCCATCCATCCATCCATTAGGGAATGAATACACAAACTTGGATTAAGACATGGCTTCTATCCATTAGGGAAATCATACATTTGCTGTGTCACATAATGTAATGAAATATTAAGCAGAAAAGTTATTAAATAGGATATATATTCAAAGTAAGCTTTCTGGTAATAACTTCATTTAAAATATTTTGAGTACCGGAGCTTATCATACTTGTGCTGAAATAAAAAAAATCTTTGCGTGTACTGGGGCAAACTGAATTCTAAAAGGCATTAGTAGCAAAACTTCCCAAGTGTTGGCATCAGCCGCTGAGCTCTCATGCACCTAATTTCTTTAATGGCATCATCTTTAATTAAAGAATAATGCATCTGAATCCCCATAGTCTTACTTTTCTCACCAAACTCAAGTGTGAGGAGCTCACAGTACTGAGTATGAGCATTAGCTCACTTCTTGGCAAAAAAAAATAAAATAAAAAAAACGCCAGCAAGGCACTTCTTGAGTTAGCCCTTCCCATTAAGTTTTATAACATTCGCCTCTGATGGAACAGCGCTCTCATTCAAGGAAAACAACCTCGGCCCGGCGCCAAAACTCTTTTGAGGAGGTTTGAATGACTGCCCACTAATAAGAGCAAAGTTTGTTGAAGCAGAGACCTCAGAAGAACACATCAGAATCTGAAATATCATAAAGACTAAAATAATAGTCCCAAACAGTTTAAATAAATAAAATAATATCAAATGAGGAAGTCTAGAAACTCAAAAACTAACAAGTTTAAAATGCAGAATAGTGGTTATGAAAGGACAGGTCTCCCCGGAAAGCACTAACCGACTGCATATTCAAATAGCTCCCCGGTAGAAAGGGATTTTTACCAGTCAGCACTTTATCTAGTTTGCAACACTTCATTAATCATTTTCCAATGATGACGTTCTTTATCATAATGTACAAATATGCTATTTTCAAATTCACCAAACCAACATGTACTACCACCCCTAGAACAAAAGAACCAAAAACTAAACTAAACTAAACTAAAATAAACCTCCCTTTACTTTATACCACCCGAAACTGGACAAAGCAGCTTAGCCGTGGTTGTCAGGTTAAAAAAGCCCCCTTATCGTCCTATCTTCTCTCTTAAATTACTTGGATCACATTCCAGTCACATATAGTATTAATATAAAAAAAATCTTCGTTGTTAACTCTTTAGGCTCTCAGAGAGTCAGAACAAAGGCATAGCCCCAGCTGGGGCTCCCTACCTCTCAAGAACTGCTAGGCAGCCACGCAGACAATGTGGCAGTCCTCATGCCACCAAAGAAACATCCGCGAGACATGTTCCACAGCACCAAGCTCAGATCCTCCTTTTATGGTGGAAGAAGACATAAGCAACGTGATATCAAGGCAGGTACCAGGTTTAGAAAAAACAATATAGGATGAACAGCTAAATTAGAATTTCAGATAAACACTTTTCTGGTATAAGCATTTCCTGTGCAGTATTTGGGAAATATTTATACTCCAGAGAATATTTTTTGTTTATCTGAAATTCTAATTTAACTGAGATTCCTATATTTTAACAAGCAACCACATTTTCTAGAGTAGGGTAGGCCCCTAATCCAATATTATTGGTGTACCTATTAAAAAGAGGAAATTTGTACACACACCAGGAGATGGTCATGTGAAAACAGAGGTTACGCTGCCACAGCAAAGACACTCCCAGGCCCTAGGGGAGAGGGCTCAACAAATCCCCCCTTAGTGTCTTCAAAAGGAACACGGCTCTGCTAACACCTTGGTCTCAGAGTTCCAGCATCGAAACCATGAGACAATAAATTTCTGTTGTTTAAACCACTCAGTTTATGGTACATTGTTTGGAAACTAGTATGTGCACCAAATCAACGTTGTATTGTCTTTTTAATAATTATTACTACCTGGTTATAGGTGTCACTTCTGCCGAAGCCTGCCTTGTATCCCCATCCTATCCAATCCCATCCCAGGCCTGAGGCTCTCAGCTACTCAGTAATCCAGACCCCCAAGACTGAGGTTCAGTAGAATCCCCAATAACTGAGGAACTACAGACCAACTCATAAACCCCAATACCCACAGTGGGTCCTCATGGTCAGGCAATACTGTCACAGTGATTCCATCTACCTGCCGAGATGACCACCCACTGCTTAGCTCAGCACTCCCTGCCAGCAGCCCGTTAACCAGCAGGGCTTCCTCCTTAGGTGATGGGCAGTGTGACCTCTCCAGCCTTCTGTCCTGTCTGTGAAGGTTCGTCTGTGAGCTCTTGGTCTCAGCCATCTCCTGTTCTTGACCAAGTGGCTTATTATACTTTAAGTCGAAATATGATAAAATATATATTTGAGAAATATTATCTCTACACATTATCAAAAAAGTACAGATTAACAGATAAAGAAACAAACTGCCAGATGGTAACCTAATTGCACGGCATTTGTAATACTAAGTTTTACCTGAAATTTTGGGATAGTAAGTAGGTTATTTTCTAAGTCAGTCCTATGCAGGTTTGAAATAAGATTCAGCACTTTCTGGGTAACCCTTAATATCAAGTTAGACTGATTCCAAATATTTTAACAGGTATTAATATTTCTCAGAATATGGTCCACTAACCCTTCATCAGCATGTTCGCTTGGCAGTGGCTGGGGTTCTGCCTTAGAGACACTGAACCGTTCGGGCGTTCCTGGATGGGACCCAGGAACCTGCCCAGAGGAATTTCTGTGCATATGAAAATTTGAGATTTGAAATGATTTAAAGTGTTTTGGTGGTTAACTAAAATTTTGAACTTTGTCCTGACATTCTTTTTCTATGTGTTTACAAATTAGATTCTTGGTTTTTAGTCCCCAAGCCAATAGCTACAAGATCTTAAGATCTAAAACCTCTCTAAAGCCCCTCTAAAGAGCGAGCCTTCTGCCTATAGGTGCAGCAGTGGGGTGAGGGGACCCCAGACTGGAGGACTGTCGCTTTTGTGGGTAATAGTGTCCAGGAATCGTGCTTAGGAACCCCAGGTTAAATTTATGAAAACGGGCTACAGGACTTTTAGGGTGTAGTTTCTAAACACATAAAATTTCATCAAGCTTGTTTTATAAAAGAAGGCTGAAGTGGCTGTCCAGTTGAACCCAAGTTTTAATATGAGGAGAAAATCCTGGGGTTTTCGCTTAATTCTGGCCATGCAAGAGTTAAATGAAAAGAAACTAACATTTCAACAGGGTAAAACATTTTATAGGTTTCTTTACCTCAGAAAGTCACTATAGCAAGTAAAATACGACAAAAATACTTATAATACTAAAATAATTCTATTTCTTTTCCAAAAAGTCATAGATGTATTTTTAGGCACAAAACAATATACTTGTGAATGTTCCGTATTCTTACACTTATTTAAATGATTTTTAAAAATTTTATTCTATTTATTCCATTACTATTTATCCCCCCATATCCCCCATGTGCCCACATCCACCCGCCCCTCTCCCCTACACAATATCTGCTCTGTTGTCCATGTCCACATTCTCACATTTAAGTCAGAGAAATAAAACAATGCTTAGAGAAGTGCAGGCCAAAACTTGAAGTGACAGAGTTCTTTCCAGATTTTAACAGGAACATATGAAGCATGAGCTCTTCTCCTGGGTTTAAATAAGCATATTCCTACTGCCTTAAATCAGAATGACAAGCTGCCCAGTTTTTGTAAATTCATGCACTCCGAGGCCGACATCAATTCAAGGCATGATCGCGTTTATGAATATGCTACTCTCATATGAATGCAAAGCTATGACTAAAGCTAGGTCATGACTTCCAGAGTTCTTTCGGGGGTAGCGGTGAGGAGTGTAGGAGCCCCACCATAGCCTCGAATTCCTACTTCTCCAGGCTCAGTGTGCAGAGGAAGCATCTGGCAACCTCGTCAAGGTGCAGCCCGGGTTCTGCAGCCTGGAGAGAGGCCTCGGCTCCCAGGATGTCGCTCACAGACCACACCTTGACGAGTAAGGCTCTATAGAGCCAATTTTCTCTGTGCTGGAAAGAAATGAGAAGAGGAGAAACTAAAGGAACATGAAAAGGAGGAAAGCAACGCTACTGAGTACATACTAGGTGCCAAGCAGATGATGAGGGGCCTTGATTCACAAAGAGCAACACAACCCCTCTGCCTGGTATCGTGCCCAGTCGTGGCCTCCATGACGCAAAACACGGAGGAGAATTCAAGGAGGCAGGCAACCATTCACAAAATGTTTGAAGCTGAAAAGCAGAACCCTGAAGGGAAGATAAAGGGAATGGATCATGTAATAGTAAAATTGAACTTTCAACTAAAAGAGATATTAGGCGGTCGATAAAAATCAATTGCCTTCTGTGATTGAATGTTCCAAACTTGCCTCATCACAAGAATCATCTTGTCACGCTCCACACTGACCTGCTGAATCGGCCCAGGTTGATTCTGATCATTCTTCTAATGTGAGTTCAGAAAACGTTGGGTTTTTGCTTTATTTTGCTCTTAGGAATTTTGAATATTTAAAGCTTAAAGTGACCTTACTCTGCTCTCACATGCTCACAAAATGGGATGCCGCACAGCAGAATGGATGGGAGGAGGAAAGCTCCCACAGCTCCAGCGGCCTGTCCACTACCACCCTGGCGGTTGGAGTGGAGCCAGGGCTTGTTTCCATGTGTCTAGAGGCCAAATTCAATGCTATGAGAGGTGAGCCTTGAGCAGGTTAGTGAGGCCTTACGTCTCTCTTAAGGCCCAGGTGCTCAACCATTAGTTTGTCTCTGTAGCCTTTTGTGGTCGATTGCATTAGTTAGTACAGGCCAAGGGGCAGTAACAAATAACTCTAAAACTTCAGCTACTCAGTGAATAAGAAGTTAACATATTTCTCATTTAACGGTCCAGGGAAGGATCCAGCCGCTCTTCATTCACAGATCAGGGTCAACAGCTGCCCTACTGTCTTCCCCAAGTGGGCGTCAGTTCACCCTGTGCGTTAACACTGACTGCTGGAATCTTCAGATTCCTGCTGACTGCAGTGTTAGAGCTAAGTAAAATCGCTTTAAAACACATACCACTAATCAGGAGGGTTATGTTCTTGAGATTTTTTTTAAAGAATAAATCATGACTCAACTTAGCAATCATTATTCTGTGTAAGACACAGTATCAGATCCTACAGAAGACATAAAAATGGACAAAATGAAAATTCCTCCACTTCCTACTTAGATCTCCAAAGACAAAGTATTACCCACTTGACAGATGTAGTCAAGATCTGGTACCCACAGTAGACCCACGCCCCCCAGTGCTCATCCCTCCCCACTTATAGAATAATTCCTGGATCAGGCTAATTTCTGATGTGACATGCTCTATCAAACTAGTTGACTGTCAAATCCCCACTGTATAAAAGATTGAGTGGGTACCCACTATAATGGGAATAAATAAAAAGAGACATAGACCTAGAGATAAGGGGAAAACATAAATCTACAGTATATTTTTATTGTCATCATTTAATACACACTCTGGAGCTACAGTATTTATTTATCTTGGCACATCTTCTTGGGTAGTTCACTACTAATAAAAGAACCCATAAGTGCTCGGTAGAATTCTTTTATGTTGCTTTGGAAAACTAGGATTTCCAATGGGATCTTCCTATTCTGTATTATTATTTACTGGCTCCTTCCGTTTTGTAGTTCCTTCTAATCTTATCAAGATTATTATCAATACTTTCTGTAGCACACACACGGATATTTATTTATTCCTTTGCAGATTCAACAGCATAAAAAGTTTCTGACAATTCCAGGAGTCTGAGGATCAAGGGAAATAGTAGGTAGTAATAATAATAATTAGCATTTATTGAATATTTACTACGTGTCAGGAACTTTCCTAAGCATTTTACAAATATTGAGGGATTTAATCTTTATAAACAACTCTACAAAGAGACTGAGACAAGGAGAGGTTAGGCAACATGGCCAAGCTCACATAACCAGTAAGCCAGCAACTGAGCCCAGGCAGTCTGACTGAAAGCACTTCTCGGGGCAGTATTAATCTTCAAGCCTTTTGAATGTTCCTAAGAAGCAATGTGGTGTGATGTTAAAGGCGCCGGCTTTGGAGTCTGACAGATGCAGATTTAAATCTTGTCTCTACCACACGCCACTGCATCCTTTTGGGAAAATCACGTAAAATCACTAGGCCTCAGTTTCTATCATAGAAGGTTTCCCCCTACAGTCCTCTAAAGTGTGAGCCACTCTAAAGTGATAAAAGGTCGTTAACACAGTTGTAACAAGGCAAATGGCTCCACAGCCAACCTGCCCCCACTTATTCCATTTTCCAGTAGGAAATGGGGAGAGGGAGGTGCAAGAAAAACTGTGATAACAAGGAAACAATAGGGTGGATCAAATTATGTAAAAATCTGCACTAAATGGATGAATAGTTTATATTCAAAGTACATCACATCTTAAGATCTAATTATTGGAAAATTATAGGATCCCAACAACTATTTATTTATATATGCACTATAGAGTTAACCAGATAACCCACTACAAATGGAAATGATACTGAAGTAAAGCTGATGGCAGTTTATATGAGAACAGCTGCAACAGATTAACACGATCAAGTAAAAATGACACTAATGACAGACTAACGCTAATACTCAAACCAGCAATCCATCTCGAAAGATATAGGAAAAGAATCTGATAAAACTTAATATCTATTAACTTTTTAACAATTCTAGCAAGCCAGTGATAGAACTCTCTAAATCTGATAAAAGTGATGAACAAATACCAGCATACTTTATGGTAAAATATTAAATCTTTCTTTTTGAAATCAAGAAAAATACAGGATGCCCACTATAATCAATTCAATTCAACATTTTACTGGAGGTTTACTGGACCAGAGTTGTAAAGATGAAAACGAAATATAAAATATGTAATTTAGGCAACAAGAAATAAAATTGATAGTATTCATAAATTGTCTCCCATCTATATATTTACTAGCACTATTGTCTCTACAGAAAATTCAAAAGGATTTATAAATATATTAAAATTGATAACTTACTAAAATAATTCTACAAAAATAAACAAGTATATTTACTATTCACAGGTATAACAGATTGAGTATAAAATCATTTTAAAATCCACATAGTATAAGTAAGTTGATGCACTTCTAACTTTGCAGATCACAGTTTTCACTGGCTTTGTGGAGCCTTCCATGATGGAAGTCAAGCTGATCACATTAAACAATAAAGGAACTGCTAACAAGGACCTTCCCTTACTCAGTCCTGCCTCTGAAATCATAGGTCTTTAAAAAAAAAAAAAAAGCCCAACAGAATAACATAGAAATAAGCTATATTGTGGTGACATAGGCCAGGTAGCTTCCCTGAAGGGCAGATGATATGCTTGTCTGTGAATCTGAAAATGCAAAGCACGTGCAAGGAGCTGCCGAGACATCCTTTCTTAAAGCACGCTCTTCGTGGTGCTCCCTGGCCCTTAGCTCTCCTCTACTGTGGGAGCTTCAGATGGAAAAACGAACGACTGTCCCTTCCCATAATGGTCTCAGCAGCCTTGAAACCACATACCTTAGAAGCCACAGAGAGAAGAAAACTGTCTTCCTGTTCTCTGTTGGTGGGGTTTGTCGCTTTCGCACCCATGTCAATGCACTATCTGATTGCCAACTAAGTTCTTTTCTCTTCTTCCCCATCTTCCAACACCGAATCCATGAAAGGCCCACCAGGCTGTAGTCACAAGCCAGCTCTGCTCTCGTGGTACTCTGAATGCCAGCTTTGCTTCTTGCCCCGAGTGGGGAAAAGGTGCTGGAGCCGTGAGGCTACAAGTAAACCTGCTTCCTGCTGCCTGTGGTAGCTAGAGTCCTTTAATGACTCGTGGACAAGGCCTGCTCCATCTCCTCTATTTCTCTCATCCTCTGTTGGGGGGATTCTAATCCTACAGTACAGACTGAGGAATACCTTTAGGGAGCTCCAAGCCTCCCAGCAGCTACCCCAACTCTAGTTCCTTCATAATTCCCCTTGGATCCTCTGACAACTAATTCAAACCCAGTCCATTTCTGCTCACTCTCGATAATGGCATCACTCTCCTCATAGAAGCCCAGTGTGGTCTGATCCCAATACAAGCTCCACTATCCCCTCTGCCTTGGGAAGTGTCCTGTGCTGCCATACCCAGGAAGCAAGATGCTGGGACCTCACCAGCTACCCACAAGTCTTTGGCCATGGTCAAGGCAGGGTCATCGAGGGCAGGCTGGCTGTGGGAGAGAAGACTATGCAGGCCTGGGCCGTGGCTTGCTGAATTCATGCAGCATTAGTCCCATCTCCCTAGGAGTAAATGAAGAAGTAGGAACCACAAAGTCAAAGGTATAAATAAAGCCCATTCTGATCTTAACTATGAATGGCACTGGAGGGGTGTTAGGTGGTGAAGGTGGTTTGTGGGGTGGATGGGGAACACGCTACCGTCTCACTGGGAAGATGGCGATGTCTTGGTTCAAGGTAACTTTTGTGGTGGTGGGGCTCCAGGAGATGAACCTCTTCCCAAGGAGAGGAGGCAGAAAATCAGAGCCAAGCTGAATGGACTGGAAAATGCAGGTAAGAAAAGAGTAGGGTACTTATCTCTGCAGAGAAACATTGAACAAAGCAGATAGGTACAGAAATTTATATACACAGAGCATACTCAGCGAGTCCTACTGGAAAAGCTGTGGACCAGATGGTCCACAACAAAACCAGGGCTTACCTACAACTCATCAAATCCAGAGCTGCAGGTGGCACCAGCTGGTCTGTAGAGTATTCATAGATTAACAGGTAGAGTGGATCTGAATCTCCTGGATACCTTTGCGCCAAATACTGTGCTGGGTACTTACATTCTCTCTAATCCTCAAAAACTTTCAAACAATGGGGAAGCCCAAAATTAACTCCACACATCTCCAGTCTCAGCTTAAAAGCCTCTTTCTTAGAGCAGACTTCCCTGAGCCGATAACCTAAATGAACTTCCACTGTTATACTCTAAATAACCTTCTACTTCATCTGATGTCACTTACTGTAGCTGATAATCTGACATTCATGAGAGTGATTAAAGCTCCTTGCTAGCATACACTGTGCTCATTTTATGTGCTAAATGCGTCCCCAAAGTACCTGACACGAAGGCTTTCAAAAAATAATTTTGCACCTTGAATGCATGGAGAAAATGGACAAAAGTAACCAATGAATTGCATGTGAGCTACAGAAGCCCTTGTACATTCAATGTTTCACTCTATGGGATTGTAGCCACTGGACAGACTAATTAATGTATCTAAAAATCAGAATGACATGCATGATCACATAAATAAATTGTCAAATAATATTTAACACTAACTAGATTTTTATTAAAATACGTCAATCACGAGAGGTGAGTTTTGTATTTTACTTCTCTGCTAGAGTCCCAAGGAAACAAAATAGGTAAAACTATGTAGTACACATGAAAGCCCACCTATCTGTACTCTTTTCTAGCATTTTCATATAGGAAAACTGCTAGAGAAATTATAATAGGTCCATGAAAAACATAAGCCTTCTTTTAGAGTAAGCAAGTTTAACTGATACACAGGTTTCTTAACTATTGGAACTTCTCAGACTCTACTATGAGACTATTTATTATAACTCTGGTGTGTGTGTGTGTGTGTGTGTGTGTGTGTGTGTGAGATGCACGTGTGTGGGGGTTGGGGCTGGGAGTCAGCTGGCATATTGATGCTAAGCATATTTGGCTGTGCTTTTGAGGTACCAATGAACTCCATTCCCCTCCCCTCTCTAGAACAGGGTTTGACTAGTTGCTCTTGGTTTCCAGAAAAATCAGTATTAGGAAGCGTTCTGTCAGTTCTGCAGTACAAGAAAGCCTAAACTCCTGGCCCTAGTTGTATAAAACCTGAACAAAACAAATTATGTAAGGCTAAGGAAATAAAAACAAGAGCTTGAAAACAAGATCCTAATCAATCACTCTACTGTCAAATTTGTTCTGTACAGCACAGGCTGCTTCAGTTTTCACCCAAGAGCGTCTCACTTGAATAGATTGCTCCATGGACCACTAGTCTAGTGCATACTTGAATTATAATAACTTGAAAAGGCTTGGGCACCGATCAGGTGGAAATACAGACAGCATGAGAGGACCCACACTATACTCCACATTCAACATATGTTAATTACTTCCAAGGAAGGTATTTTTATGATCATTTTAGGAGGAGGACACTAAGGTCCGGTGACGTGAAATAATGTTCTCAAAGTCACACGATACGTGGTGGGGTCTAGATTTGAACCCAGGTCCTCTGGTTTCAAATCTGGACTCCCCTCATTGCCCATTTTCATGGGATGCATTGAGAGAGTCTCTCTCAAGCACTCTATCACCTCGTTATATAGCTCATCACATTGCCCACAGTCACACTGCAGCTCACAGGGTCTTCTTTCACCAGTCCTGCTATCTTGGGCCGATAAGCCATCCTCCTTTTCAGGGAGTTCACCAGGCCGCACACGAGCGTTCCTCTTAATCATCTTTTAGCCTCGGGAAGAGAAGGGGTCAAGCCCACATCATGACACTTGCCAAAGCTTTTCTTCGGCTGTTCAGCTGAATCCCAGCTTCCTTCCCTCACTAGTTCTCTTTTCATCCAGATTCATGGCTGGCCTTCTTTCTGCTGCTGAGCCTTGCTTGGGAGAGGACTGAGAGCATCTAGTCATGAAACATTTTGAGACTGTTTTCTTCCAGCCCAACCCCATCTCCTCAACCTCACTGAATATGAAATGAATATGAATATGAAGTGGCTGATCACAGCCCTGACTAGATTCACAGTGTAGGGCCTTCCGTGAGTTTCCCCTACAACAATCCTTCGTTCATCTGTTTTCCTAAATGGTTACTCCCATACTTCGAGTGCCCTCCTGGTGCTAGGGCAACTCTACCAACAGACTAGGGCTTCTCTGGTGTCTTTTCAACAAGGAGGTGCTCGGTTGCACAGAAGTCCAATGGCTGCAGTTATGGAAGAAGTGGACAGTGCTCTGAGGTGGGACCACACTAGATGCACCACAGGGTGGCAACGTGGGAGGCAGGAAGGGAAGGGATGAACAGGAGCTCAGGGGCATCCCCGTCAGTGTGTCCTGCCCTGCTTGTCAGCATCGCCAAGCCAGAAACCCGGACATGCCTCACTCCCACCGGCATTTGGTCAGCCACCAATTACTATGGACCTGTGGCATCCAGCCCCCCTCACTGCCATATTACTGCCTTTCTCCCCCTAGCTGCCTTTTATTCAGACAGCTGTAGGCGCCTCCAAACAGGCGTCCCCGCCTTTGGGATTATTCCTCTCAAACCCTCCCCCTCAAAGCCTTCAAAATTCCAATAACAACATCCCCCTCCTTGAAACCTTTTCTTCATGCTCCACGTTTTCAGTCGATGTGTACATTAGAATCACCTGAGTGCTTTTACCAACATTGACATTCTTTAGCTCTCGCTTTAACCTAATGAAACAGCATGTCTTGTGCGTAAGACCTGGGTACAGATAGTCTGAAAAAGATCGCTGGTGGATCTGATGCACCATCCAGTTGAAGAATCACTGCCCTGTAAGGTGGAGGCCAAGGTCATTAGCACGGCACTGAAAGACCTGGGCCGACCTCCTCAGCAGCCGTTCCCCTCTTTCCTCTTCAGACTCCAAAGACACTGCTGTTGTTTTTCAAACCAGTTTCCTGACCTGTTATGCTAAGCCATGCCTCTGTGCCCATGCTCTGATCCACCTGGAAAATGCCAATACATCCCTCTAGACTGGGCTGAAGGAGCATTTCTGTGAAATCTCTGCCTCCCACTTCAGAGCTGCATTACTCCCTGCCCTGGGCTTCCTTTGTTTTGTGATCAAACCAGTTCAGAAAAATAATATCTTGGGTGGTTCTGACATTATTGAATAAGGTGGAATCTCAAAAGTCAAAATTATCCACATGCTCAGTATTGAGTTCACATTAGGAGAGGTTTATAGGGACAGAGACCCTGAGGAAACAGCATACTCACATGTCCTAACCCAACCTCTTCCCGGGAAATACAGTCACTGAGGGGAATGTTTAACCTGTGTTTCCCAAGTGTGTTCTACGACGTAAATAGTAATATTTTGAAAATGGAGTTTGTTTGAAAAATATTGGGTTAAAGAATATTAAACAAACCTCTCTTTTAAAGTGTTTGCCTTTTGCCTTCAGTGTGAATATTCAAAGGGGGAAATCCCATATGCCACGTTTCCCAAAGTTATTTGATTATAGAATGTCATTTTCATAGAACTAATACTCCAAAGAATACTCTGGACAAAATCTAACTTCCTCATTCCCCACTGCAGTTGCAAATGAGAAGCCAAATGAGACACAATCTTTGCTGATTCTTACCTAAAATGAAAGAGGTCAGACCCCATTAACTGGTGTGGTCTGCAACTGGGCCACCTCCTAAGGAGACCTTCCACCTGGAGTTACTTCCCGAGTGTGGCCACCCAGCTGCTGACGGAGCCACCAAGAGAGGCAATAGGGCTAGGGACTTCCAGTGCATTACTACTTTGATGACAAGGGACAGTTATTAGTGTAGAGTATTGTTTAGTACTCATTTCCATTTATTTGATTAAATGATTCAAATAAGTGTATATATTGTCTACTAATACAATAATTTGCATTTCTTGAGTTTTTTGTCAGTTGGGTGTATTCATCAGTTTTGAGGATCTGGAAATTTGGAGGGGTGGAAAACTACAGCCAGTCTTCGACATGTACAAGTGGTTAAATGTGAACTCTTCTGTGTGAATGAATACAAATGCATCCATAGGGTCAAGTGAGTTGACTACAGGTACATTTTCAAGTTTTAGGAAAAACTTCTATGTAGAATCTGTGGTTAAATATGCCCTTCCAAAAAACATGGTTAAAAATGTTTCATGGCCAAAAGAAAATTAGGCCAAACTTAAATTGATTTATGCTGTGCACAATTAACATTTAATTGGAAGTGAAAATTCAATGCACCATCTGAATACTAAATTCAGATAATGATGCTCTTACTGATGCGTGTGGTCAAAATGCCGGCAGGGCTGCATGTTAGGGACCCCATGTCCAGCCTGGTTTTGTTGGGAACTGGGTATATATAACCTTGGAAAAGTCATTTAATTTGCCTGTGACAGAGTATTTTTCATTTGCAAAATGTGAGAATCGAGTTAGTTGATCTCTAAGTCACCTTTTAAATACAAAACTTTGTGACTGTGAATTACATGCTACTTAGGTGAAGGAGGGAATGATGGAAATTTTATAGCTGGTTCAATACTCTGAACTAATTTGAATTACTGAATTACACATTTCAAATAAAAATTATGTTCAGTTGTTAATTTCTCTTTAATTTTTGTTTTAAAAATATCAATTAAAATAGTAAAATGTAATAGTACTTTTTCATGGAAATATAAAAAAAATTGAGAAGAGATCAGAATGTGCAAAGTATTTTAATGCAGCAAATATAGTTTTTAGACGTTAGTTGCTTTCTGAAAAAAAAAATTTGTTAGCATCTGATATATAAAAATCATCCAAATGAGGACTCTGCTCTTTGTTGTAAAGAATAGGCCATGTCGAATTCAAAAATGGTATTGTTTTTCCAATAGATTTGTTTCCATTGTCTAAAACTTGCATATATTTTGACCCTATTTAGTTGTGTTTGACCAAGTATTTTTACAGGAATGTTTCCTGTTTTCTTTCCCCCTGAAAAATCTGAAAAAACAACTACCTAATACCTTCTCTTGAAGGTGACTCTAAGAAGTCATATTCAGCAGTATCAGTGGCTTCCTGGTAGTTATCTGGATACCTGTGGAATTGCGATGTACTTTTCAAAAAGTCTTGAATATTAACATACTGTATAGTTAATCAATTACGTTAAAGAGGTAATAAGGTTACAAAGTCTTATGTCTGGTGCATTAATGATTCTTCCTAACTATTTACATATCTAGAGTACACATTTGCAAAGAGGGATCCGTGTGTATGTGCATCTATCCATCTATCGCATGAACATTTCTCAGACTCCAGATAGGGGCTTAGCAAAACTTTTCAGCCACTTTGGCTAAACTTGGAAGCCACTGATCCAAAATAAGTTTCAACATTTACAGCAACCACTGAACTGAAAGTGAAAAAATTAGAAACATAAAATAATCCTATCTTAAAATAATTCCCAGTCTTTGGAAAATGTGAGAAGGGCTAGAGGACAATCTTTCACTTATGGGATGTTGAAAATGAGACCCACACTGCACAATGCAGTATTCAGGTATGCCGTTGGTCAGAGGTAATAACCTTTCTGCTAATTGCTGACTTGGATCATGCTATTTCTAAGGTAGAAAAATCACTCCCAGAAAATGGTAGGCCACAGGTATCAGATACATTTCAAATAACGAAAGACACCTGCACAACAAGGAATAGAACATCCAAGTAGTGAACATGTGCTCTTGTGTTTAGGACCGGGGAAAAGAAAATCCATCACATGATTGTTTGCTAGTTAGGATTTTTCTCTTTTGTGTGTGTGTCATGGTTTCAATGATTGCTTTGGGTCAAGGTCAAATGTGTAGTTTTTCCAATAGAGTTTCTTCCATTGTCTAAAACCTGGATATATTTTGTGTTTGACTGAGTAATTTTACAGGGAGGTCTTCCGTGTTTTCCTCCCTTGGAAAACATGAAACAATAACATCATTAATATTCTCTCTCAAAATCTGTAGCATTTCCCAACATAAGCCCTTAGTCACTAGTCATGAGGACATTTGGGCAACCATCCCTCACAACTGACAGATTATCCTGGTCCCCAGACAAATAAATCTTGGTCCCCAGGCTTTTTTGTTTGAACTCGCTAGTGAAATTTTGTGAAAAACTTCTGTTCAAATATTGAAAGATATATTTTTAATAAACAAGCATTAAAACACCATTGTTTTCTTTGATACTCTGACTCAATTGTTTCTTCTGCATTTTGATTTTTTTACAAGAAATTCTAAAATAGTTAAACTTTGACCATCCCCAATAAATTAGACACTCTATTTTGACCCTTTAGTTTTATTATCCAATCTCTGTATGTGTATAATGCATATAAATCACATATGTATATATCTGCAAACATTTAGCTTTTGACTCAAGGGAGTAAAGCGATTATGGTGCCTACGTATATTAAAGAAACTCTATATGAAACAGTGGGAAAGCCTTGTGGCAAGAAACGATTTATAGCCCTATCAGCTCTACACTGAAAACCATCAGGTGATAAAGTATGAGATGAACTGAGGTAAACCCTTTCACACCTCACACATCATTCCCTTGTGCCCACACACTCAGAGAGTGACAGCCTGGTCCCAATCCAGTCTCAGGTACATGAGCCGTGACTTGGAGCAGAACTGACCATAATCCAAGTTATGCCATGTACCCATCCATCCATCCATCCACGCACCTACCCACCCACCCACTTGTCCAGTCAACCTGCCAGGAAGACAAAATGATGGTCCACTGTGTATTAGGCACTGTGCTGGCACTAACAGTACACAACATTGTAAAGCAAGTTTTTGTTTTTAAGACTGGAGTAAACATGAGGTTTGAAAACTACCCAAGAATTTCAAGCATAATTTGTGGGTCTTTGGAGGAATCAGATCAAAATGAACCGAATTACATAGTGAACCTAAACTCCTGCTACCACTCTTCCGTGTGCTCCTTCACCCAGGTAATGACTTCCAGCAGGAAATGCTTACAGAGTGTTCATAGAAAAGGAGACATGACATTACTCTTTCCTCTAAACACAAAAATTCCCACAAGCTTTCCTGGGACAGTTGACTACGTGCATTGAAAGCTGTTTCTCCCTATCTCTCTTTTTCTTTCATAAATAAATAAATATATATGTACATACATACATACATAATCTTTTCACATTGCCAAAGAATACGATAACCTAGGAAAACTCATGGTTATATCTGCTCATTCCAGACACATTTTACATTGTTACTAGCCTCATCTTACATGAATTTCCAAATAACTTTAGTTTATTTCTGGTTCATAAAGGCCTGGGTTTCACTAAAAACAAGAACGTTGAAGTCATCAGAAATGATTCACTATAGTAGCATTAAAAATATTTCTTTTTCTGGCTGTAGCACTCTGCAGCAGTCATTTCATGTTACAGAATGGATTCTAACAGGGGGCAGCACAGAATATAGTTAAAAACCCTGGCTCTGAAGCCTGGTTGCCTAGTTTCAGTTCTGGTCATTCTACTGCCATTTGTGTAATGTCAGGGATAAGTCACTTAATTTCTCTTTACTTCAATTTCTCCACATGTAAAAAGGGAAGGATAATAACCATAGGGCCCAAATCTCAGAAGGTGGTATTGAGAAATAAATTACATCATTCATAAAAAGCTAGTATGTAACCAGACTGAAATTTTAGCCATTATTATTATTTTTACCTTTAAGAGAAATACTTGCAGAGTGAATGATCTGGAACTTGATTCGCTATATTTGGGTATGCTGTAAATTGCCATGAATAAATATTAATCCCATTCCACTAGTAAAATGACTCAAAGGAGACCAACAACTGACTAATTTGAGTATTTCTGCTAAATTAAGATGGAATTAAAACCCAACAAAACATCTTCGAAGCTTTCTTACTTAGGCTTCACCCAAAGGGAAGCCCACTATAAGCCTTGGCACTTACAGCAATAGCATCTCCATGGACTCTGACTCAGCTCAAAGGGCTTCACCCATCTTGACGTTCACAGGATCACTACTCAATATTTACCAGGCACCTGCGTGACGTGTGGGACTGTTGTCTGGCATTAAAGTGTTGTCTCAACTTTGTGGATAGAAAACAAAATCAAAAGAAGGCAAGGGCTTCACTGTTACCTCCAAAACCACAGGAGGGATCAATATTACAAAGAAATACTGATTCCTTCTACCAAATAGCCCAGGATTCTGTTCCTTTTCCACACACTATCCCATTGCATTTATATTTAGCAAAAGTTTTTAAGGCCTTCACCTATTTATCACATTTGTTTTTCTTTATCTCTTAATGCTTACATAGCAAATCCATATAGTTCTTGGAATCAAAGTAAACATAAACTTTATCACAAAACAGGGCTAGGATTTGTTTGTCCATAAGCTAGGGTGATGATAAAATTTCACTTCTTTATTGAAGACCCAAGTTGGTCCACAGGCAATGAAAATAGCATATACCTTTCATAAGAGTTATATTTTAATTAAAATAAACAGTGACCATGGTTTGAATTCTTAGGAGTAAGGAATAACCCTCAATAATACCGCCAATACAAAAACAAAACCTTTTAATTAATCTGTCTTCTAATCTTAGTGTTAAGAGGTTTTAAAGAAAAAAAATATTTATAAACCAACCTATCACGCTCATTATTATAGTAGGATATAAACCATTAACTTCTATAATAATGAAAAGTCATCTTTTTCTCATCTCATGTCCCTGGAAAGAATAGTGTCCCATAAATATAAAATAGCCAGATCGATCGTACCAGAAATGGTTGAAAGTTCATTGGTTGTTTAAATTTTCCTAATCTCTTCTTAAGGACAAGCTCTTGGGGAAATCCGTTTTTACTAACCACTATCAACAAACATCAAAACAATCCACCACACTGCCTACAATTTTAAAAGCTACAAAACTTACCCTTATGTACAGTGGATATTTACTTCTATAATTCCATTACCCAGAGTAAAGGGCTTGGATGCTTCTGTGGCAATAGCTATGAGGTTGCAAGTCAGATTTTAAAATTTGATTATCAGTCCACCAATCAATGCTCCATTAAGCTAGATGCCAAAGAGGATCTTCAGTCCATAAAATCTGTAGACATGGACACATATATGTCTTCTATGAAATATTCTTCAAGGATATAGCTTCCTATAAGGATGTACATCAATATCCAAAAAAATTATACACACACACACACACGTATATATTGGGGTTTTTTTTAAACCTTTAGCAGCAGGACTCAAGAAGTAGCTAGTCTTCTGATCAACTTCTAGCTAAGTGGGCAGATAGAAAAACTCAGATTTAGGTCTTGACTCAGATGCTAGCTGAGTGAACCTAGGCATCTTTCTTCTTCTTTTGTTTAATCCTCACCAGAGGACATGCTTGTTTATTTCAGAGAGAGGGGAAGAGAGGGAGAGAAACATTGATGTGAGAGAGAAACATCGATCGAGCACCTCTTGTATGCACCTCAACTGGGGACAGAACACACAACCTAGGCATGTGCCCTGACTGGGAATCAAACCAATGACCTTTCTGTTTACAGGATGATGCTCCAACCAATTGAGCCACACCAGCCAGAGCTAGGCACCTTTCTTAGCCCTTCTAGGCTTTAGTTCCCATCTTTGTGACATGAGAAAATATATGACATCTAAGTACCCTTCGAAATACATAATTTTGTGTATCTCACTTTGTGTGGTGATATCTGTAAATTCTATAGAGTTCGAAAACACTTTCTCACCAGGTATCTCATTTGATCTGCATAACTGATTTTAAGAGGTGGGTAGGAGGGTTATCGCTACTTAATTTCTTCCTAGTAAGTGTTCTACTTTGTTATCCAGCAGGATTCACTAGAGACAGTAGGATCTAAAGCACCATCCAGAAAAGATTTCATTTTCAGGAGTCAGAATAAATGCTCTATTAAAAAGTTCCTCCTACTCAGTGGTTCTTCATCATGAATCATTCAAAGTCTTACTTAAAAGAAAAATATTTAAAGAGAAAGATAAAATATCATGCTATGTGCTTCTGCCAAGGCAGTCCCTAATGGAAGAAAATCATGTCAACTTTAGGTTGAAAATAAAATTTAATTGCCACTTGATAAATATCTTCTGCATGCAAATGAGTTTCCCTAAGCTATTGCAAATTTTAAGACAGCACTGGGACTTAGGTAAAATTGGGTTTTTATTTTTGGAGCTTATCTTTGTAAAATATATTTATATGAGTTGGAAATTAACAGGTAAAATAGCTTACAAAGGGGAAAAAGAAGGCCCTCATTACTACAAAGAAATACTCTGAATCCAGAGTGGAATTCTGAGTACCTTTGATATCTTGTCAGCTGCCTTACTTCAGGAAGACACAAAAACAATTCCTCAGAAACATGTCTAATACTTTACAGTTAATAAAATACAGCAAAAATTGTGATATCATTTCATCTTTGCAACAACTGTATAAGGTAAGTAAGGTTGTCCCGCACAAGTGCCCAATTATTCTTGATCACAGGTTATCTAAAAGACTCATTTTTGCCATTATATCTAACTTCATCCTGACGTCTTTTCTCATCAAAACCACCATGAACGGTGAGAGTTGCAACATTCCACTATTTGTGCTTGCTCACCACTTCCCTGCTCTCTCCCTGCCCTTACCCACACCCCTTCTGGAAGCACAAAGAAGCAGGGAAACAGCCAAAGGATGTAGGGAACAGAAAGGAAGGGGGAGAAACAAGGTGCCTCCATAATCTTTGATTACCAGGTAGCTGTACAATGTCATAAATAATTGAATCCATATTCAATATTGCATATTATAAAAACTTGATTTTACAACATTTTATCAGTCTAAGTTGTCATTCATAGCAACAGTTTGTATGATCCATAATTAATCTGAAACAATGCAAAGTGCAATACGGCATGTTTTTGTCATGACGTAAATGTATTATATTCTGTTCTTTTTATCAGCATTTAATAATTCAGATACAACATAAGAAATAACTCTCAAGTAGAATCCTTAACTAATCAGAATAGCTTTCTCCCTGTCCTAGCAGAAAAGTGGCGTTTGATACATCTCTAGCATCAGGGTGTTCTATTTAAAAACGTCTGGCATTCTAATCTTTTGGGATATGTGCCTTTTCACCATGCAATGTCCCAAAGGCTCTCACAATACTAAATCATTTCCTTTAAAGTTCTTCTTTTTCAATTTGGAATACTATCTTCAAATGTGTTTGGAAGTGGAACTAATTTTAACTTTCCCTTCAAAAAAGAGGAAAACTAGATGGTTTCCATCAGTTCATTAACCCTTCTAGCTTTGCAAAACCATGGGATATTGAATGCATATCTAATAAAAAGGAATTTCCATATTGTAGTTTGAATCTAGCAATTTTGTAATGGGTACAGTTTTGACAAGAAATGAAACAATCTCTAAGAGTGATAGTGAGGCAACTAAAGAAAGAGAAAGCATGCTAAAGCCAACTGTCATAAACATACAAAAACCCCTCAGCTCATTAATATCTTTCAAAATTACAGCTGTCAGAATCAAATTAACCTTTTCTACTTCAAAAAAATTCAAAGGCCTTAAATATAAATGTCCAAAGTTATGTGACACCAAATGCCATCTTTAGCTCTAACTTGATGCTGTCTCCTTAAAGCATTAAAAAAACCAAAACAGCGCTCCTGTCTTCCACATCAACCTCTTGGCAGCAAGCTTAAAGAATTTTTGAAAACCTCTCATTCACTTCTCTATCCAAAGATTTCTCTGTCCATACAATTTATATATGAGTGTCTCTGACAGCCACTGAGAAAGTGGTCCTCTGATAAAGTCATACACATTTAAGAATAAACAGATCAATCAGAAGTTTATAACTATGGTGGCCTTTCACTTAAATAGAGAGCCAAATATGAAGGGTGAGAGACTTTTGCTACTATTAAACTTCAAGATTTCTAATGATTACTAAGAGTCCTTTTTATTTTAATGGAGTTATATAGTTGTAGAGCTATGATTATTTAGAATAAAGTCCGACCTTAATCATATCAATTTTATGGATGTTTCACCTTTTAAGCAAGAGCATGAGATCATAGAGAAGAAAAAAACAAATAAAAACATCCTGGTCTGGTACTACTTAATCATATATATGTGTGTGTGTGTGTGTGTGTGTGTGTGTGTGTGTGTGTGTATATATATATATATATATATATATATATATATATATATATATGAAACTACTACAATGTTTCTATGTCTCAGGCCCGTCTTTTTCATAAAACATCACAAAAGCAATAGCAATCTATTACATTAAGTATCTTGCAAATGGGTTGTACTGTAAGTTTGAAATTACTTGCATTAGAATCTCAAATGCCACCTTCAATATCCTGTGAGAAGGCATTTTCTGAGACATAGTCATGTTCTAAAACTGCCACATTAATTCAAGGCTGCCACAATACAATGAGTAAACCAAAATATGAAACTTACCTTATTATAAATAAGTGGCAAATTGCAGGCACTTCTCAGCTTGCAGCTATCTAGCATAGTTGATCAGAAAGAAACAAAACATCTTTCACTCCAGTGAGAGAGCTGCATAGTCAGGCTTTCCTTACTGAATCCCAGCAAGGGACGCTGTCCGCCTCCCTGGACTAGTAACAGCTCTTTGCAGAGAGCACTTGCTGCTCTGAACTGCAGTGACTTAGAATGAAATTAAAAGGAACCCGTGATGTTTAAATACCATTGCTTCACATTCACAGGATATGACTCAACTCTCTCTCAAACCAGTAGGGGTAGAGTTTCCCTTCGCAAACTGTTAGATTACATAACAAACATCATACTGGGGGGGCCTAAAGTGTTTACAAACTAACTCTTAAATTGTTCACCTGTTAAACACACATTTTTAGTAATTAACCTCTTCCCTGTGGCACAAACAGAAATGAGAGTAATAACATGGCACAGAGAAAAATGTTTCTGCTTGCTCTCTGCAGTGAATTAATTTAATGTTATTAAATGTGTGTGAACTTACTGGCATCTCCTTGACAGAGATATAAAAAAAAAGAGAGAGAGAGACACCCTAAAGCCACTAACATTCCCATCAGTGTAAAAACAATGTGTAGAATAAAACTCTATTTTACAATGCAAGAGATAAATAACAATTCTATACAACACAACTGCATCTCCTTCACTAAGTAGAGAACTGGAAATATATCTTCATGGTTTGCTGTTGCTGATTCCCACAGAAATCTCGTCCTGCACTGTCATTACCTTGTGATACTTGATCTGCCTACCTCTCCAACTCGGAGCTTTCCATCTGTTTTGTGAGCATTTCTGAAGAAACATAACTAATGCCACGACTCCCTTAGTAAATGTAGCAATCTTCTCTGCTTTCTCTCACCTCTTAAGCCGTATGAAGCTGATCACACGTTGAATCATAATATATGCATACCTCAGTCAATAAATAGGATAGACTTAGACCCTTGAAGAAAAATCTACATAAATTCAATTGCCAGCATGATCATCGACAAAAAGATAAAAAACAAATATGTCAATAACAGCAAATAGACTGAAATTATCTAGACCAAGACTGTTCAATATAAGGTGAACCACATATGTAATTTTAAGTATTTTAGTGGTCTCATTAGAGCAAGTACAGCAAATGGAGTTGCCAAAGAGCATATATGCATGATTCCTGAACGTGAACAGAACAAAGTATATGTGATCTCGAGACGGATTTGGGGGGTACTACCTGGAGGGGGGCTAAGGGGGAAAAACTGATACAACTAAATTTTGTAATAGCATAATCAATTTTTTAAGAGTGAAAATAAATGTAAAATTAATAATAATTTACCTCAACATACCTAAAATATTACAATTTCAACATTTAATTATATAAAATTAAATATTTTATGATTTTTGTACTAGCCTTAGAGAACCGACACATATTTTACGTTTACTCTACATTTCAATGGGAACTGCCTACATTTGACTGCTCAGTGGCCATACCTGGCTAGCGGCTACCATGTTAGACAGCTTAAGTCTAGAGGCTGAGGTTCATTCTTAATCCTCAGGTTGCAGTTCATGTATTCTCTTTTTAGAGGGGTCTTCCCTTACCACCTTACCTGAAATGATCTTGCCCAATCACTTTCTACCTCATGATCCTTTTTATTTCTATCAGAGTGCATCGCAGCCTGGAATTTTCTCCTTCATATATTTGTTTACTTATCTATAATATGTGGTCCCTAAAAATAATGTAAGAAACCTGAGGACAGAGATCTTGGGATAGTCAATATTTTGTCCCCAGCCTCTGGTATGGTGACCCATATGTAGCAGAATTTAATAAGCATTGTTTCATAAATGAATAAGTAAAATATAGAATTTGTGCTAAAGGTTGCTAAATGATCTATCATATACCTGGTTTTTTAGCAAATATTTTGGATAACCCATTTCTGCATTGAAAAATTATCTTTTTTATAATGTTAATGATCTTCAGTCTATAACATGCTTTATTTTCATAGAGAATATTATATGTAAACATACTTGTTTCATTATTCTAGCAAAGATTTAGAAAGATACTAATATGAATCCTTTGGTCCTTATGACATAAATCTGGATACCTGTAAGACATTCATAGGGAACATTGATATACTGGCCTGACCAGCATACGTGCCTCCTCCTTTCAGTATCATCCTCCTCATTTTTATCTGGTAAATCACCCACTCTTTCCTCCTCGATCTGCATGTTTTGAGCCATGCAAGTTGGTCCCAGAAGTGGGCACGTGGCCCATGATCAATCAGTGTACACTATCCACAGAGCTACAGTAACAGGGTCAAGAATGGGCATGTGGCCCAAGGTAATTCAATGAGATACAACCCCTCCACTTTTCCTGATACTGGGAAAGAAGATATTATGTTTGTAGAATGTAAGCTTAGAACTGCCGGTTGACATATTTGCTCTCCATGAAGTGAGGCTGTCTGAAAATGAGGCCAACCCAGAGGAAAACAAAGTCAAAGATGGGGAACGCAGATTCCAAACCACACAACCGTAGCTCCTAGATCTGGCCACACATCGATTCACATCTGCCCTCTGCTGTAATGATGGATGTACTAGATTGTTTACTGCAGAATTTCATTTAATGAAATTAAATGAAATTTAATTCAGTGAAAAACTGAAAACTTTGCAATAGGCCATGAACAGTGGAAGAGTTAAATAAAAAATGGGTTAACCATACTAAGGAACATTGTGTGTGTATCTAGGTGCCCTGAGAGGCAAAGATTCAAAATAAATAAATAAATAAAATAAAATAAAAGAAAGAAAGAAAAGAAAAGAAAAACAAAAAACCAAAACCAAACAAACAAATAAACAAAAACCTTACCTGTTTAAATGGAAATAACAAGTTACAAAAAATACATTATCCCAGTTATGGGTACATATATTTTACATGTAAATTCATGAAAAAGGACCTGGGTAACTGCACACCAATTGTGGACAAGTGATTACAGGTGGGAAAGAGATTTGAAATAAGAAAGTGATGGGGGACAAACTTTGCTCAGTTTATTACCTATTGCATAAATCTGATCAAATTAAAATTAATAAATGTGTTCTCGGTAATTTGAAAGAATATCTTACTCTTTAAAATAATTATTTGGTATTTCATATCTCCATATTGTACTACATTATTCTCACTTTAAGTGGAATACTGTTCTTTATTTTTTATAAAAAACAATGTAATAGAAAGAAAAGTGCTCTTTTCTCCCCCACTGTCTCCATCTTTACCAGTCCAAATTTATGTAGTCTCTGTTTTCTGTCTGGCTAAAGAATATGCCAAGATAGAGACAAAGACAGGACAGAGGGAGACAGGAATAGACAGCAAGCTACGTTAAGATCTCCAATGAACCTTCTAACATTGGCCAAGGTCTTCTCATTTTTTTTTTAATCTTGGTCTCCTGAAAGCTCTTTTATTGACTTCAATAAAGTACAGCTTGGATTTAATCAATTGCCAACATAACAGCTAAATGTTTGTAACAATATGCCTCATGTTAATTGTTAGTCTTGAATCAGAGTAAATAAACTTGCTTATTATCAATTCACTGAGAAATTTCTCATCTCTGAAGTGGGTACAAGTACTTTACTAACTGACATAAAACCTAAACCCTTTGCTGCTTTTTTGGCATGCTCTAGTCCACCAAAATCGTCACAATATCTCAGATGTGTATACCACCTCATGCTTCCGTATTCCCCCTGACTTCTACAGTATTTCCTCTTTTATTATTTTTTTTATTGTCCTTCTTTTAAAAATACACAGCTACAGATGCTTGGAGTCTGAGGCAGGAGTCGGGGTCCTTTTGATTTTTAGTAGAGCTAACCAGGATTTGAATTTATACAGTGCTGAAAAACTGACGAGTTTGTCAAATAGTGAGTACTCTATTTTACTCTCAAAGCCACTTATCTTAATGTCTTAAAGCTTCTGTCTGAAACTTCCAGAGTCTGTTGACTTTCTCCTTTCATCCTCCTTGCCTCCACTCAAAACGTTAACATTATACCAAATATGCTTCAGATTTTCTGTAAGAAATAAAACATTACAGATACAACTGAAGCCCCAGATTCCCCTACATATTCCATCTCTTTCCCTCCTCTCCAAAGGTAAACACGCTACAGGGTTCTCTTTTATCATTCCACACATCTTTTTATACTTTTGTTAACAATCTCAGTATCCATAAAATGTTGATGTATGTTTTAAGTTTTATAAAATAAAATCATAGTATAGTGGGGATGAGGAAATGGGGTGCAGGGTAGAGGGGATATAGGAGGGAAAATGGGACAACTGTAATAGCATACTCAATAAAATATACCAAAAAATATATCAAAAGAAAAAAAGTTGGGGAAAAAATCATAGTATATAGATTCTTTAATTAATTAGTTAATTAATAAATTCTTGCTTTATATTACCTTCTTGGGATTTACATACAGTTCTATATAATTCATTCTTTTTTAACTGCTGTATAGCATTCTAATTCATGCATCCATTCTCCTGTTAGTGGATATTCAGGCTGTCTCTAATCTATTGCTATTATTAAACTACTCTGTTTCTTATAAATGTTCAAGAATTTCTTTAAAAACTATTTACCTAGGATGAAATTATAAGATCATAGGATATGCATAGCTTCATCTTTACTAATATTGCCAAATTGTATCTCAACACAATTAGACTAACTTACAATTCAACCAGCAAAAAATTTCCACAGCACTGATCTTCCAGACTAAGATTTTTGCCAGTTGTTTATGATTGGTATAGAATCTTAATGTTTTAAGTTGGTTTCCCTGATGACTACTTAAGTTGAATATCTTATTATTATTGGAATTTTTCCTATTGGGTTGTCTGTCTTTCCCTTATTTTGGGGAGGATTATATATATTATAGTTCCACTCTTTTGTCAGCTATAAGTTATAGATATTATCCTTCATGTGTTTGTTTTATCATTGCTTAGAATGTATTTTGCTGTTTATTATTTTAAAATTTATCATTTTTAATAAAATTTAATTTTTAAGTTCCTTATTTTGTCATGTATAATGAGCACTTTTTTGCCCAATTTTTGAGGGAAAAATAAGGATGCACATTATACGTGGTTATAATGATTACATACCATGAGTATAATAATGGGTAAAATAATCCCATGTATAATGAACCGTGGGAGCACATTATACACAGCAAGATATGGTACCCACATTTCTTGAGGCAAAAATATGGTGAAAATTGAGTGGTCCTCAGTCACTACTCCTGAAGCATTCCCAACATTAATGTCAGACTGCATATCTAAAGGGGAACTGAGAAAGATTCCTATTTCCTATAAAAAGTTCAGTTCATCATTTACTGCGCAACTGCTAGGTGCTCTGTACTACCTTAAAAGGTATGCATGAACCAGTGCATACAATCAGAAAATATACAGTCTAATTGAGGGGAAAAAAGTGTAAACAAATGATGCTGATGATGAAGTGGAGAAGTGACTGTGTGCCAGACATTATGCTAATTCAGTATTTAATTTAATAGTAGTTTAATAAGATGGAGTAAATGTTGTTATGAGATATATACAAGATATTATGGGAGCATAGAGAAGAGGAAATATTATTATCTTGTACCCCAAAGATCATTCAAAATATAAACTGGTAAAATTTATGGCCCTGTGAGATATAGTAAGACCTACAGCTGACATTTTTTTCCTCAAGCAGATTTCTTTTCCCAAATAGATCACTCATAAATTAATCCTAATTTATTTAGAAGATTAATAAGAATTAAGGAGCTTATTATTCATTTAAAAAATATGCTTCCTTGGGAAACAAATTCATTTTTACAATCAGTGATTCAATTACATCATGACATTGTCTATGTTCATTAGAAACAAAGTTTTAAAGGAAAAGACAGTCGTTCTTAGGAATTGTAACAAATGGCATACCTTCTGATATCAGATTATTATTTGTAACCCTGAAGTTAAAAATAAGATCTTGTTCCCTGAAGAAGTTCCATGGATGCTTTGTAAAACATTTGTAAACAAAGCATCCAAGTCACCATTTTAGTAAATATGATGTTCAAATTATGTTTCTCTCAATGTAGGTAATATCTATAGCCTTTAAAAAGGATAGAACATGGGAGGACTTAATATTCTTCACTCAGGAGAAAGAAAAGACTCTGACCAGAAACAGAGAAGGGTGGCCAGTAGCAGCACATATTTCCTGAGGAAAGATTAAGGGTACCCCATTTCCTTGAAGCTGTGAGCTTTATTTACACTTTAGTCTTCCTATCACTGCAACCGTCTAGGTTATACAAATTACATGTGTTTTTTCAGTACGTGGGGTGACAATGAAAAGAACCTGGAAATGAGAAAATAAGACTGCTCTCTAAGAATTAAACTGAAATAAAAATATAGTAGGTCGGAGCATACAGATAAATGAGAGCAGTTTCAATTGTCAGAATGACGCAAACTCAAAAGCCTAGAGACATGCACGTTACCAGGAAGTAATGCAGATCAATATCATGGATCTGGTGGAGACCACAAATGAACTGAATGAAGGGCAGGACCATCTAAACGGAGCAGCCTCTGCTCAGCTCGGGAGAGCTGACCTAATGTGGGCAGGGTCCAGGGAGGCCAGATCTCTGGATTTTTCAAGAGAGGCTAGGGATCTGGGTTGTTATGTAAATATTCCTAATTTTTAAATCTTAGTCTCTTTACAGTGTAAGAGACGAAAAACAAACAAACAAAAAAAAACCCAAAACAAAACAAAACAAAACAAAAAGCTCTTTGAAGGCCAGATGTGCCCTGTGGACAGCTTAGTCTTGGACTCAGGCTGAATGAACACAAATCTGGCATGGAAATAATCTGATAGAAAAACAAAGTGCAGACAAGGAAGCAGGTTCAAAGCACTCTCAGAAGCAAAAATAGGCAGTCGCTGTTCAAAAGCTGGGAGACAGTACTCTGGGCTGGTGGTATATCCCTTTTAATTGTACATCTGCCTGTAACTCCAATAAACATGTGACTTTAAGAACATACAGTCCTGATTCCACACTCACTAGGCTGCTCTCTGATTAGAATTTGGTATTTTGTCTGAACGCTTTCAGGGAGAACT
The DNA here is from genome assembly GCA_004026545.1 of Mormoops blainvillei. Lineage (NCBI taxonomy): Eukaryota > Metazoa > Chordata > Mammalia > Chiroptera > Mormoopidae > Mormoops > Mormoops blainvillei. The sequence goes on along the minus strand of PVJD01000091.1, from coordinate 2,439 downwards.
AGCTGGAAATGGGAGGGACCTGAGAGACCTGAGGACCAACTCAGCAGCTATGTCTCATTATAAATTAATAAACTGACAACGTGGTTAGAGATGTTAACGGCTTATAGGCACAAAATGGGCCGTGTGAGTACACTAGCCACCAGGCCCCAGCAGTTTCACTTCCTGCTGTAAATGGAAACATTGGCATTCTGATCCTGGGCGTTAGTCATATAAGCTTTGTTAATATGAGCCCAGCGCTGGGGGACAGATGGACTCTAGAACTGCTGACAAGACAGGTTTCTAGGCCCACACGACTTTGGGCCAAACCATGGATAGTGACAAATTCCTTAACACAAGTCCGTTCTTCAAGGCCTTTTGGGAGCTTAAGTAATTTCTCTTATAGCCTCACTTACCCTCACTCTGCCCCCATAGCCATCTCTTCCCAAGGATCCCTATCTGGTTCTCTGAAGGTCCAAAAATGACTGAGAAGTATGAAGTGATGAGTTAAAGATAGTCCTGGCCGGGTTGCTCAGTTGGTTGGAGGGTCATCCCATACAACAAAGGGTTGTGAGTTCAATCCCTGGTCAGGGAACATACCTAGGTATGGTTGGGGTTCATACAGGAGGTAACCAATTGATGTTTCTCTCTTCTGTTGATGTTTCTTTCTCTCCCCCTCCCCCCCCGTCTCTTTTCCTCTCTCTCGAAAATCAATAAAAACGTATCCTCGGGTGAAGATGAAAAAAAGAATTAAAGATAAAAACCAATGAACAGGCACAGAAAGCCCACAAAAATTAAAATATGTATTTGTAGTCATTGGACCTAGGAAGCAGGCATTGTGCTATGTGCTTGCTATAGACCATCCCATTCCATGTAAGCCTTCAGAAAGTCTATAAAGCAGGTGCTACTTTTGGCAATTATTCTATTTTAAAAAGGGGGAAACTGAGGTTTAAGGAGATTAACTTGACCACATTTACACAGCTAACAAATAGTAGAGTTGGGATAAGCATGTGTACTATCAAACACTACACTATATTTTCTGTATAACTTTATTTCACTTTAAAAAAAAAAGAAAACCAAACATAAATTGTTGTAGGCTTGATACTGTTCTAAATACTTTACAAATATTAAGTAATTTCTTCCTTATAATATGAAATGGACACAGAAATATGCCTATTCTAAAAAGGAAACTGAGGCAAAGAGAAGTTAATTAACTTGCCTAAGATGATACAGCTAACAGGTGGCGTAACTGGGATTCAAAGCCAGGCAGCCTGGCTTCAGAATCCCTGCTCTCGCGATGTTCCCTAGGGAGAATTAATGAAGATTCCAATTTTTTGATTTTAACCACAGTACTATTATAAGTACAATTTTTCAGGAGGATGAATAGAAACACAAGGGAAAGCAATCTCTTATGTCAAATCATCTCTCTTTATTATATACCAATTAGAAAAACTGCAATTCTTCTGTATTTGAGAAATACAGAACAAGTAATAACCATAAAATACTACAGTCCTCTGTACAATCATTCTTAGGAGATAAATCTAAGGAGGGTGACAAATGTAGATCTATATTTTTTTCTTCATTACTACAGTGGAAATGAAAGAAATACTTTTTATTTCTGCATTTATAAATCCTGGGAGATAAAGACTGGAAACTTTTGAGAAATCTAAGATGAAGCAAACATTCCAGAGTTTAATTTAAAGGCCAATTTGTCTTAGAATTGAGAAAATATAATTTCAGAATAAAAGTACATTGAACATAAAAAAAAATCAATGTTGCTACCTCTTACTTTAAACCAAACTTTCTGTTAAACTTAAAATGGAACTTTCAGATCCATAAATTGCCAACATTTATTGAGAATAATACTTTGGAATTGATTTAGTGAAAATAACACCTGGCTCATGCTGTAAACGTGAAGAAAGTTTTTCTACTTTAAACAGAAAGAAAATGCCTTCCTATACCACTTAATTCAATTGAGAACCTTTCATGCAGGGTCTAAAAAGGTAACTCCATCCTGAATTCAGAAAGTCTCTTTAAGACCTGAATCTGTTTTGTTCTCCTACAGTCTCTGCTTTTTTGACTTAGTCCATAAACTCTTTTCAGAAAGCTGCCATCTTGGGAGACACAGGATGCTACTGCCAGTGCATAAGGTGGCACTGAAAAAAAAGGGACCCCACCTATGATCCTTCTTTCCCTCAGCCCTCTGTTCTCCAAAACTGTCCAACCATTTTGCTTAACACATTTTATATAGTCTGGTCATCAGACCATAGCTTACTCCCCTAGTAATACTTCTTCGTAATCCTTATACTTCATAGTATTCTCACCATAGCCCAGAAGGTATTTAAGAGAATTGTCCTGGAATATGAACCACCAATTTTTACTCAAAAAATAGGGACGGTACAAAACGAAAAGTGAACTTTGGACACTATTGACACTCTAAGGACAGTACACAGGTCAAGAAGG